>OZ038478.1:92235277-92372777 GCA_964036315.1 Acanthosepion esculentum
AATATGGAATGATGGATACACTCTACCATACACACACAGATTGACATCATGTAAATAATTCGCTATATATATATATATATATATATATATATATATATATATATATATATATAATTAGTAAAGTTAATGATATAAAATGGCGAAATCCCTTCGCTAAATTTTTAAAATGCATTAACCCACTAATTTTACCAAAAACAAAATAGTTTCCATAATGATGACCGGGGGAAACGTCGAAAGTACTTGCGTATTTAAGGAAGACGTAATACGGTTAATAATTTTAAAAAACAAGGATCATAACATTCATCGAGTGGTTAGAGGGTTAATGCATTTTTTAAATTTAGTTAGCGAAGGGATTTCGTCATTTTATATTATTATCTTCACTAATTTACTTTTTGTATGAATGATTCATTGTAATATAAATTAAACTGCAGCACATATTTAATTTAACACACACACACACATATACATACATACATACATATATATATATATACATATATATATATATATATATATATATATATATATATATATATATATATATATATATATATCATGATCATAGATATATGTTTATGCACACATAGGCATCTGTGTGTGAATATATATTGAAGTGCCTGCAGGGCGTGTGCTCGTTCTGTGTGTTTTTGTTTGTGTGCCTGCGTCTGTCTGTGTGTCATTTATGACGTGTCCCTGATAAGTAGATTATTTGGCGGTAATAAAGTTCGCTGGTCAAAAAGAAAAAAAAGAAAGAATTGTCAATTTACTTCAATCAGATCATCCTTCCCATGTCCTGCTTCCCCCCCTCTACGTCAACCTGCCATTCCACATCCCTAACTCATTTCAACGACGCCCCTCCCGCTCCGAAACGACACCGGGCCTTCGACACCGTCGTCGCCAATTCCAAGTTAGACGTTTCATGGCAAAGGTGATCAAGGCCGTTTTTGACTTTGTTTTCATATTTCTCATGTTTTCCTATTTCTTTTCTATCTTTTTTCCCCCCGACTTCTCCTTTCATGTTTTTGTTTTTAATATTATTTATGTTTCTGTATATATTTTTTTTATTTAATATATTTAATTTTTTTATTTAATATATATATATATATATATTATATATATATATATATATATATATATATATATATATATATATATATATATATATATATGTATATATATATATATATATATATATCATTTTTGTTGTCATAACCATCATCAGAAGTGCAAGTAAATATTGTTTAAAAATGTAGTACTTGTTTTTCTACAATAGTTATTCTAACATTAAGCCGATGGCTAACGAATACCTAAGTTAAGCAACGTCGAGCCTGGTCAGTACCTAGAAGGGTAACCGAGAAAGGTATGAATCAGCCTCTTCTCCCCACATCTATGGATTAGTTAGTGAGATTTCATTATTATCTCACTTCGCACAAAAAAGAAAATAATTCATACAATGCAAAAATATTTTCTGGCTTTAAATAACCCGAAAAATGTCGATAACCCGCAGAAAACGAATCGGTTAGCTACTATAGTGCAGACTGATTCCGAGGGCCGGGGACTGGCGCTTTCTATTCTATTTTCCTTTATTTCGAAAATGTGAAATAAAATTAATTGGAGATAAGTGATTGTTGCTATCTGATTTCAAAAACGATCACAGATTATCAACTTTTATGTTCAGCAAAACAAGGAAGGCAAAGGGAAATAAGATAAGGAAAAAAAAACATTAAAGTGGGTGAGAAGAATGAGAGAGAGAAGAATGGGGTGAAGGGGAAAAAAGAGAAGAGAAAAGGGCATAGTAAGAAAAGAACGACAAAAGATGACGATGAGGAGGAGGAAGAGACAGAAGATGGAGATGAGGGCATGGGCGGAGGAGGAGATATGAGAATGGAATTATGAATCTGTAAAAAAAAAGATAGAAAGAAAAACTCAAGGGCTGCCTCGGGTGGTACACACTCTGGCCCTGGGCGGCACACATTCTAGCTACACCACGGATTTTATATACATACACACACACACACACACACACACACACACACACACACATACATATATATATATATATATATATATATTCTGAACGATAAAAATTATTAGAAAAATCAATTAAAATCTTCAGACATACTGGGTTGTAGATATATATATATATATATATATATATATATATATATATATATATATATATATATATATATATATATATATATATATATATATATATATATATATATATGTATACCATAATGAGAAGCGATGTATTTTTTACACAACATCTAAAAATATTATTACACTTAGATTTACGTTAAAAATATTCGAACACACACACACACACACATATATATATATATATATATATATATATATATATATATATATGCACATTTTAGTGAATACGACAAACAAGGTGCTTGCTTTGATTTATTTATTTATACAATTTCTGATATAGTCTAACAATTTTTTTTCTTTTCGGATAATAAATTATATAAATACTGTCCAATTGTTCTTTTTATCCGAGCGCCTTCGGCTAAACCTTTAGCTATTATCAAAGTTGAAATGTATTAACTGTTAACAAGAAATAAATTGTTGTATGTATGTATTTATATAATATTTTCATTTTTTTATAAGAAACAAAATCAATAAAGTAAATAATAAACAAATTAGCAAACTATTATGACCAAAATATTAGACTATAAAAATCAAAATCAAAAATCGGACTAAAAATAGCTCTAACTGTTATATAACGATAAAAAAAATGAATAAAAAATAAATAATAATATACTGCGTTACTTAAAAATCGTAACCAAAAAGAGAAAATATACAGTGTTTACAAATAAATAACAAGTAAAATAAATTGATCTAAATACATCTAAATATATAAATAATCTAACAACCGATACCGATAAACTAGCCGCTTAGAAAAAAAACAAATAAAGATAATCAATCGAAATAAATAAATTAAAAACTGTTCCCGCCAAAATAATAGTTAGAACAAACGACAACAATCAACCCCAAAATTGAACAAATAGCTTTATCTTCCCAAACAAAAACAAAACTATTAAATAAACTATATAAACAAATTTTTATTACGTTAATAAAAACACCGATCAAAATAAAAATAAAAAATAAATAAATATATAAGATAAAAAATAAAAATAAATAAAAACATTCAAAATAATTTGACCCAAATAAATAAATAAATAAATGACATCCAGTAAAATAACCGCCAAAATAGACTACCCACAATATACCACTAACCCGTATATATAAATAGCCGAGAAAAATAACAACACACGTGGCCTGATGATTGCATCTAGCATGAAACAGACTGTCGCCTCTAAGTTTTGACTTCTATGTTCACTTTTATATTTACACACGCGCTATCTCTGATATTGAGCACTTTATCCCATAAATATAGCACATTTTAAGACTATATTTCTTCACATATATATATGTATGGTGCATCAAAAATAATTTTACAAACTTTGAGGCCTGTTCCTCACGCCAAAACAAGAACAAAAGTCTATATAATCATATGTCTGCAAATCTTTCGTTTCTGAGATATTAAGTTTAATGTTTACAGTCAACGCTGTTAAAAGTACAAACCAAAAATAATTTTACAAACTTTGGGGGCGGGTCCCTGTCACTAAAACAAGGTAAAATGTCCATATAAACATATGTCGAAGAGACCATCATTTTAGCTCAACGCACCAGCTCATAAGAAAATTTTAAAATGTCCTCCGTTGGCTTTCTACACACGCATGCAAGTAAGTAGAGAAGCATCAAAACATCCGCAGAGCAGAAATGCTCCCACCACCTTTTGCATAATTCTAGGGAAGCTATTTTTCGGTTTGTCAGCTTCGTTCACTTTCCTCTATACATAAGGGGAATCCATGTGACCACATAATTCTAGTTTAATTTCATCTAACCACAAAACCGGGTCCCAATATTTACTCCCATGTTTTAGTGGCTTCTAGAATAAGCTAAAGTGGTTAGCATTAAGCAAGGGCGTTTCCATTGGCGACAATCTCTAAGTCCTGTTCGATGAAAGCATCTAGTGACTGTCTTCGTCGATACATTCAACATAGATGTCTTTACATCATTGTCAATCTCTTTTTTCATTCAGTGTGGATTCTTCGAAACATCTCTAACAATGCAGCATTAAGATGTGGATTCATGCCTTTCCCAAGAGTATTCAGCCGGAATTGAAACTTGGCTCTTCGATTTCCAATTCATCTGTTATGTGCCATACGTGATACAAACTTAGGCGATCATGTACCTTTCAGATTATTTCCTGCAGTAGGCTACCATTTCTTTCTGCGCCATCCAAGAAACCGGTCTATAGAACCCGGTCTGTCTATTTACCCATAGCTGAAGGGAGAAGAAAAGGATTAATACCTTTCCCGGGGGGGGGGGGAGATTAGCTCGCAAGTGAGTGTAATGGAATCGACTGGAATTCGAATTCGGCTCTCCAATTCCTCAATCCGAGCCGCTATCCATTACTCTACCAAATACCAATTACTGAACCTTATCCATTACACTACACTCACATCTGAGCTTACCTGTCATTTCCAAGTGGTCACTTATCTGGAACAGGTGTTTCAAAGTGATATGGCTGCAAGTCAAGAAGAAGAATGACACTTTAATATTTTTCATGCTTGCTTTCAAATATTTTTCAGTGAAATTTCTTTTGCCTACCATTTGTATTTTTCGATCAGTAACATATGAAAGTCATCGGAATTAACATCGCAAAATCAATGACGTCGATGACGCTCCAATTCCAAAGACCAAAGACTATTTTTCCCGTTACTGTTTCATTCATACTTTAGCTTTTCTAAAGTATATGTTGTATCCACTAATTACTGTTTTTAATATATGTACTGATAACAGCATCAATTATACTTTACTGATTTCGGGAAAGCCATAAAAACTTCAGTGCATACCATGATTTTCCTCACGAAAGTCAGTGAGTTGAACTTGTACAAAAAAGACAAGAAAGCAACGAAACTACCATTTTTAAGAAAAAAAAAACATCACAAATCATAAATTTAATTCAATATTAAAGGACTATAAAATATTCTTGAAATTATACTAACATTGATTTGTTGGTGCTACTATCGCGTGAGGTCTACCTTGATAGGTCGTGGCCATCAGGTCAGGTGAGGTTTAACATGGATCGGGTCAGGTGAGATCTAACATGGACCAGGTCAGGTGAGGTCTAACATGGACCAGGTCAGGTGAGGTTTAGCATGGATTAGGTCAGGTGAGGTCTAATATGGATCAGGTCAGGTGAGGCTTAACATTGGCCAGGTCTGGTGAGGTCTAGCATGGATCAGGTTAGGTGACGTCTAACATTGATATTTATATCTGTCTCACATTTTCTAAATAGGTGAAACTGGACGTAGACCTCACGCTATAGTAGCACCGATTTGTTAATAGCAATTCTATTGTGAGAATATTGCCTTGCTTAATGTAATAATTCTGGAACAGACAGTTTATTACTTAATAACAGAAAACCAACACCCATTTTATGGTGATTTTCTAGGCTTAGTTGGAGCACGAAGCCGAATGCATGGGGAACCCAGTGAGGATCGAACTCACTACACAGTTGTAACTGCTCGAGCATGACAAAATAGCTAACCATTACACCAGGTGTAAGACCCCCATGCCCCACTTTAGGTTTAATTGAAATTTATATTAATATTTAACGTAAATTTATTTTGAATTTTTTTCCCAACATCAGTATAATGACAAAAGAACGCAGGCGTAGACTTTAAGAAAGCTTTATTTAACTGAGAATACAAGGTTCGCATATAGTGTCCTTTTATAGTCCCAGTAAACAGAAATAGCTCTCTTAAAGAGGAGAGCAACAAAACAGGGGGAGACCACGCTTGCTTATCCATAACAATCGGTTTTTTAATATCAATTTTATTGTAAAAACATTGACGTACATAATAAAATTGAACATTAGCTTTAAACTCTTCAGAACGTCATTCATTCATTTAGCGCATTTTGCGACGATCTGGTTACCGCTCCCTCTATTTCTCCTGCAATAGTGGTTCATGGTGATATTCATAGCCAAATAGTCTAATGGCTTGCCGGTTTCTTTTACGTCGGGGTGAGAAAGTTACCCTGTCCCTCCTCTCCCGGGTGTGGTCGCAGAGGAGCCCATGCGACTTCTTGGGGCGATATGTGAGAATTTGTTGTAGGTCGTGGACCAATACAGTTCCGCATCCTAATTCACTTGAGTAAAGCAGAGTCGATCTTTCCTGCAAAGGTACTACCACTGACGATACACCCATAATTTTGAACGCTGCTACAAAAAGAATTACTAAAAATATTTATTGTTTCAGATTTATTTATCTTCTTAAATATATTTTAAGTAATTAATGATTTTAGTGGAGATGATAATTGATAATTCCATGCTTACGAATACGAAATTTATTTATTTTTAAATACAGTTTCTTGACTAATATTAAACTAATAATTCCTCTTATCAACATAATTACTTCGCTGGATTAAAAATAAAGTATTTTGGCAAGAAATGCATTTTCTTGTCTAATCTTATCACACTTCAGCTGTTAACCAGCCTCCAACTTATCAAGGAAGATATTCGATTTAATAGATACTGAGTTTGGGATGGATGGATGTTGGATTTAACGGCATGTCAACTCCTATGTGGGTCAATTTATGCCGAAGCCTTATTAATTTATGAATTTAAGTTGGTTATTTTGTATAAAAGGTTGAAAGGCTGTTGGGTTTCATAATTTTCTGTATTTTTGGGGATTGCTTTTTGTGACTGTTTCTGATTGTGTATTTTAATGTTTACATTCATAGATGCATATATATGTCTATAAGCACATATATATACACTATTTGAAAGGGTTATATTTTATTCAGGATTTTTATTTCCTTGAGAAAACTGTATATTTTTTCTGTGTCTGTATTTTTGAAACGTAT
Source organism: Acanthosepion esculentum (assembly GCA_964036315.1). Taxonomy (NCBI): domain Eukaryota; kingdom Metazoa; phylum Mollusca; class Cephalopoda; order Sepiida; family Sepiidae; genus Acanthosepion; species Acanthosepion esculentum. The sequence goes on from OZ038478.1 coordinate 92,242,232, forward strand.
ATCTGGTAATAATATTTTTCCAAAAACGTAGAGCTGGTAATAATGTTTTTTCCAAAAAACGTAGAGCTGGTAATAATGTTTTTTCCAAAAAACGTAGAGCTGGTAATAATGTTTTTTCCAAAAACCTAGAGCTGGTAATAATGTTTTTTCATTTTCATTCTGGTCTTTTGTGATCTTTATAAAAAAGCAATTATTTTGATGATAAAATTTAATTGCTTAGCTACTCAAATAAAGTTCAAATATGCGGATGTAGTTTGTCGTCATACCCAGGACGCGGATGTAGTTTGTCGTCATACCCAGGACGCGGATGTAGTTTGTCGTCATACCCAGGACGCGGATGTAGTTTGTCGTCATACCCAGGACGCGGGAAAGATCTGGAAATTCACTATTTGCCCATAGCTGGGACCCCAACAGGTGCTACCACCCCGGGTCTGGGTGGACCTGGGAACACCAGCAATTAAGAGGTGGTTCCACGCTTCCTCAAAACCTCTTGATCAGAGGCCTTGCTGTTGGATGCAGTTTAACGTCGTACCCAGGACGACTGAGTTTGGGATTTGCTATTCAACTTTTTTTTATCATTATTATTATTGAGCTTGTCTATGTAAGACATTACGATGAAAATGGATGATAATAAAATTTAGCGAAATCATAAAATAGTAGAAATGCATGTAAAAAGCAAGATAATGTGGATTGGAAAATAATAATGAAAATCATAACAGGAAAAATACTTCATCTAAAATTTCAAGAAAAAACTATTACTAAGTGAGAAAACAAAGACGCCGTAAAAGTTTTTTGTAGTGGTGGTGGTGGGGGGGATCTAGAATTTTGATACAAATACAGAAATAATAAGCGCGAGTAAAATTTGTGCATCTAGCGTAATGGATATTGGCGCAGAAAATAGTAACAGTTCGCCAAATTCAAATTCGGGTTAGTTTTTTTGCGTTCACTTTCGGATGAGTCCCGTTGAGAAAGTTATGTACCGACCTCAACTTTCACCTAGCCATGGGTTAATTACTAAGTCTTGTATCAGTAAATCATTATTTACTCTAAAAGATTCTTGCAATTCAAAAATATTTGCTGGCTTTTAATAACCTTCAATAGACTCGTATGTCAACCAATCTAAGAAAAGGAAAACTCTGAATTCCAAATCATGAAAAAGGCACGCCTATATATATATATATATATATATATATATATATATATATATATATATATATATATGTATGTGTGTGTGTGTGTGTGTGCGCGCGCGTATTGCCAACAATGCACGGACATGATAATAAAATAAATCTGTGAAGAGTTTTGATCGTCTATATCTTTTACAAAGAAATCTTAGTATTAAAATAATAACAGACGTACATGTATTCTGATTTTGGTTAAAAAAAAATTAAAGGGAGATCATTTTCTATCTATATATATGTGAGAGCAAAAGAGAAAAAGAGATTTAAAAAAAAGGAAAATGACAGATGAGAGAGATTGAGTGAGAGAAAGAACATGAATGAAGGTACGGGGAAGGAATGGAGAAATACGAAGAGGACAGAGACTTCATCTAAATCACGGATCGTCCTGCGTATGACGATAAAATACATCCGGTAGCAAGGGCCTCAAATTGGGAGATTAGAAGAGAAACATTAATTCACGACTTAATTGCTGTTCTCGGGTTCGCCTTGACCCAGTGTGATAGAACCTGTTATGGCCCCGTCTATGGGCAAATATTGAAAGTCCAAACAAAAATCAAATCAATAGGAAAGTATAAAATTAAATTTTAATATTAAAATGACAATCAATACATTTTGTAGTAAAATTATTAAAAAATAAAAATATATTTTTTTAAGTTGCTATGATTAATCTCAATCTATGTAAGGAAGAAACGTGTTTTTGCTTCTCGTTTGATCTTGTAAGAAATGCAGCTAAATAATTATAATTTAATCATGAAACAATGTCATTCCCTTGAATCTTATATATAAAGTACAGTATATGTGTGTTTGTTTGTGCGTATGTGTGTTCAAGCAACTTCCCCGCTCCCACTGGCCCGATTTCAATGATTCATAACTCATTCAAAAACCCTAGAAAAGTTAGGCTCAGAGAACTAGTTTCGTTGATCTCAAACTCAGGGTTGTCAGAATATGCGAGGTTAAAAATATATATTAATATATTATACTAGCCGTTATCGTTGCTTTCATGGTTCAAGGGGAGTAACTCTTATTTTCCTTTTGTATTCCAAATTTCAGTGCACGTTTTATTATAAACTAGCTTAACATAAGCCCCATCGGGCAGAATTTAAGCTAGCTCCTGCGGAGGACCATTTTTGGCCATCATCACAATAGCTAGGGGGTAGTAGATGCGATAGGCATCAATAAACTACAGAAGAACTCAAAATTGATCGCTGCATTTAAATATTGAATTAATGTTTAAGCTTACCGTTTAAAAGTTCAACGATAATTCTTCTGCTGCCACTTAATTTAAAGACGATTTGATGTACGTAGATCCTTATTTTCCATACAATTATTTTTTTTCATAGGTGACAGAACTGGGGACAATTTATAAAATAAGATATAATATAGTGTAAAGATGGGAAAATAGAAATTAGAATTAGTTATATATCCAACATTTGAAGAGTTAGAGAAACATAAAACTAATTAAGTAAAACATATATCATGGAATCTATATGAATAAATGAGAAATTGGTGCTCAATTCTCTCAGGAATTCTTAGCGCCAGCTCTACTTTATAGTAATTTATGCAACGGGGGCTCAATATCTGTATTATATATTATCTACTTCTAGACAATATCACTCTTCAGGTTTAACTAATTTGCATATTGATTTTTAAAAAGTTCATTAATTAACTGTCCTTCATTATTACTATTCTTTTTTCGAGGATTGTTTTGATTTTCATATAAAAATAGTTCTTTTTATGAATATCGTCTTATATAGTGCATAAACCTGCTTGAAATTTGCATTTTAACAAGTTTTCAACAAGTTGGCATCTATTTGTAAAACTTTCCTTAACAAGTCAATTTATGAATGAAATGTTAATTTAAATTTTTTGTTTCAAAGATTTCAAGTAATGAAAATATCTTACTTTGCGAAGCGATAGTATGCGGGCAAAGCCTGTTAATTTATTATGAAGTTTGAACTTTCATATTTAGATTTCGACATTAAATGAACCATACGGGTTTATATGCTACTGGACAAAAACAACTGACCAACTAAAACATAGACTTTGGCTAGCGGTCCATTTTGTTCTGATTTATTGATTGGTTCGTTTTCTACGGCTTATCAACCTTTGAAGGTTATTTAAAGTCAGAAATATTTTAGACTGTAAGATTTTTTAAAAGTAATAATGGTTTAGTGATAAAAGTCTTACTAATTAACACACAGCTGGGGAAGAAGAGGTTGATTCCCAAGGGTATTTACCCGTAAGTGAATTGAACCCAGCGGGAATTGGAACTCGGCTCTCTGATTAACAATTCCGAACAATTATCAGTTAAACCATCCGTACATTCAAGCTTACAGCACCTGGTATACCCAAGCGGTCACGCATCTCGGCACTGGCTCAACGTTGCTTAACTTTGGGGATCGTACGGAAACAGGTGTTTCAACGTAATATCAGAAACCTCTAAATCACTTCTGACATATTTTATATTCTATATCCCTTCAGAACGGGACTGATCAATGCTCACCACAACTTCCTGCCTTTTGCTAGGTTCCCCCGAACAGCTTCTTACCACGATTCCTTGTGGAATCAACTTCCAAGGGGATGCTTCCAAGAGGCTTAACCGTTATCATAAACTGCGCCACTTACCTCGCACTTAACCGCTCACAGAACAAACTCTTTCAGTAAACCTCTGACTTAAGTGGCTCTTGGGCCTTGTATAGGGTGAATATTAGCAAAATCATCTTTTGACATCTTAGCATTCCTTATTGTCCTTGCTCTGCCAGATATTTGCAGAAACTCGTTAAGTAGGTAGCACGCTGTTTAATTCTCCAGGGTGCGGCAGAAATACCTCCCATATTTTAAACTTCCATCTGTATAGTGCTAGTGAGAATGGTCTTTTCATCTAGCTAATGTCTTACCATTTCTTTTAGATATCATCAGATAACATCGTGGCTTGGACTGGTACACACTGTTCGTTTTCTGTTGAAACGTTTGAGCATGAAAAACTCCCTGTATTGCAATTGCAGATTCACCATTCTTAAGTATTGCAATTACTGTAATTGCGATACAGAGAGCTTTTCGTGCTCATTCCATATTAGGTCGGAATGATACTGTTCCGGGTAGAAAATCGATATTGCTATGGGTTGAACATTTTCAAAACCACAGGTTCAGCGCTTGAAAGAAATCCACCTGGAAGATCTTGAATAGCACGAAGTTCCGGGTGATGGAAAACTTTAGAAATTGTCAACAACAGTGTATGGCGAACAGAGGCCACAATCTGGAGGATTCCATTTTTAAAGCCTCATGAATAAAAACTGTAGCCCTTTGTTGAAACAACAGTGAATTATTTTTTAATAGCAATTATCATGGTCTTTTTGTCAAACTTTAAAATGGTGGGGGGGGGTATTTCTGCCTCACCCTGTACTTCTCTTGCCTACACTCCGTCCTTTGAGCATTAGATGCTCCATGTCTCCTTTTCTCTTTCTTTGTTCCCGAAATTTCGAACATCTCTCTCGCTTAGTAAGTCTATGTTTCCTGGTCGTTCCGATATTACTGTCGGCAATTCCCAGTTTGTTGACGCACTACTTTTAAATTCATCGTGTTGATATGACAACATTATGCATTTGTTTATGCGCCTACATACATTTATACAACTGTACAGACACACGCACATACGGAAATACATGGGTTGATCATGCATTCATTGCCTGAATTTTCACTACTCGTTTAAAGTGATTAATGCTTATCAATGAATTAATTGCATTGACAAGGAAGATTATGTTAAAAAAATTAATATTTATTTTGTATAATAGACGCTTTTTCAGGCTAGACATTGATTTACCGACATATATTTAGTGAATGACGTGTCTTCAGTTGGTCTGTAAACACATTAACTAACTATAGTATTCGATTTGTTTATGATTTCAGGCTAATGAAATAAGCAGATGTTTTGTTTCTGTTTGTGGTTTTTTGAAATTTTTTTGTCATGTTTTTTCAATTTTATCAAAGACAGTGTTTTTGTTTCTTACTTATTTTTTAGACTTGTAGAAGAAGTGTGTTTTTTTGTTTTTTGTAGTTTTCTTTATTAAGGCTTATAAAAGAGGTGTTTTCCTGTATTTTGTAAACTTTTTAATAAGCTTATAAAACGGAGTTTTTTTATTGTTTTTTTTTTACTTATGAAAGAAAGGCGCTTTATATTTTTTTTTGTTTTTTAGGGTTATGAAATATGATTTTTGTCTTTTTTATTTCCTTTTTGTTTTTGTTGTTGTTTTTAGGAGGAATTCAAGCTTATAAAATGGTTTTTAATTTTTATCTTTTTAATTTCTCTTTCGTTTTTTGTTGTTATTTTTAGGCGGAGTATGAAATAAGGGTGTTTTTGTATTTTATTTGTTGTTTTTTTAGGTATATGAAAAATGATGTTTGTCTTTTTTATTTCCTTTTTGTTTTGTGTTGTTGTTTTTAGGGGATTTCAAGATTATGAAAGAAGGATGTTTTAGTTTTTTTCTTTTTTCAGGCTCATGAAATACGTGTTCGTTTTTACTTTTTGCTTTTGTTCATTGTTTATTGTCATATTCATGAATATTCATGTTTTTCGTATTTCGGTGGGGGGGTCTTTTTTTTACAGGTTTATGAAAGACTGGGTTTTTTTTTCTGTTTTTACTTTTGTTGCTTTTTTAGGCTTATGACTGGCAGGATATTTTCTGGGAGTCTTCGAAAAACCGTAGCTAGGAATATATCTGAGAGAGAATCAAAATGGCTGTCAGAAGGAAGAAACTATATGTGAACACTTTGTGTATAGCTCCTCCAAAGACAACTACTCTGGCAAAGATCATGCGGTCGACCACCTAAGAGATGGGAAAAACATCTGTACTACTTCTGACACATGAAAAGTTTTCCTTGAACAGAAAGCAATGACAAAGTTTTGAGGACAGGAAGAACGCAAGCATCTCTTTGTAATTATGCGGCTAAAACTAACAAACAAACTGAGCTTATAAAATATTAAAAAAAACTTGTCTTTCAACTAGCAATACTTTTTGCTAACCACTAAGATGCACCTGCAAATGTCAGCATAAATGTCATTATTCTACGGTTTACTTCCTTCTGAAAACGTATGTATATGAAGACCTTGCTAATTGTTTGTCTCGACAGTCACATACATATTAATGTATCTATTTTACCTACGGCAGAATGAGAAAGACATTGATGGATAATGTAGTTTGCATAATATGATCAAAGATAACATCATTATCATCATTATTTCCCACTCATTATCCTTTTTATCAGCAACAGAAATAATATATCTATGTTATTATCATTACTAGTAATAAAAACTATTCTAATATACTGAACAGTGTGGCTTTGCTTAAAATGAATAGTCATTTTACACGTGGTTGAAAGAGAGTAGAGCACGGGATCATGTTAGGCATTAATAGGTACTTTTCAATTTTTTATGTCCAAAGCAGGTATTTCTCACACTTTTCTTACCTCGTACATGGAAATCTGAAATCGTAACGCAATCATCATGTCAATATTTACTTTGGAGTCAGCCTTTCCGTCGTATAAATAAATAAAACATTAGAAATACACGAGGAAATTTGACGGTTTTGCGATTTGAGTTTCTTGATTAAATCAGCACTGGACAAATTGAACAAGAACAAAGCAGCAGGTCCAGATTGAATTGTAATAGAGATGCTGAGAGCCGTAGACGATTTCGGCATTGACAAAATTACACGTGGTTGAATGAGGGTAGATCACGGAATCAGACCATGCATTAATAGTAAATAATATATACAACCTATGACAGCCTAGTTCCAGAAATCCTAAGTAGATTCATTTTCCTAAGAATCCGGGTGCAAATGAAGGCGAATTCCATTGAGCAATCAACCTAATGAGCCACATAACAAAATGTATCATCAGAATTGTGATGAATAGTGCGTACAGCAGAATTACAGTAGAAACAGACCAAAAACAGTGGAGGTTCATTAAAGACACAGGAACAAGGAATGCTATATTTATGCTTAGAATGGTAACAGAAATAGAAATGCGAATGCAAAAGGACGTATGCTTTACGGTGGAGTTGGGAGGCACGATGGAGTAATGGATAGCGGCTCGGATCGAGAAATCGGAGAGCCGAGTTCGAATTCAAGTCGAATCCATTACATTCACTTACGTGCTAATACTCTCGGGAAAGGTATGAATCCTCTCCCCAGCTATGGGTAAATAGCAGAATAGACCGGTTTCTATAGCCGTGAATAACAACTAGTCTACCGCAGAAAGAAATGGCAACCTACTGCTGGAAAAAAATCTGTCTCGTCAGTGATATATCTAATGATATTTGATCACCTAAGCGTGTATCACGCATGGCCCATTACTGATAGCACGTCATAAAGAACTACTAGGTAAGCGTGAAGTATTTTTATATTAGGATAATCCATAACTTATTCTCAGAGCAAAATGCCTGCGTACGGATAAAAAAGTAATTCAGTAAATACACAAAAATAGAAAGGGGCGTATGACAAGGATGTGTTTTCTCTCCGGAATGATTCAACCTTTACAGTAAAGCAATCCTGAGGGAATAAGAAGTCCTCCCAGTATTCGTTATTAGCGACCACAATCTTAACGACATAAAATATGCAGAGGACACAGTGTTGATCTACAGCAGTTTTTTTTCAATCTTTTTAAGCAACGGCACACCTAGGAGCAAATGAAAATATGACGGCACAGTTAAGAAACATTTTTAAGGCGTATACATTTAAACGTTTTTAAATAATACACACACGAATATAAACTTGCTTTATATTAATGTTTCTATCTAATGTTTCTATTCAATCATTTATGCAGTTTCTTTAATTTATAAATTTGAACGTCCATTTTCGTAATAGGCATCGATAACTTTAACACGTTGTTTGAGTGTTAATCTTTCCATGGTTGAAATTGCCACAAACTTAAGTTGTTAAATCTGAAAGAAAATGAAAAAATCATTAGATGCTTAAAATTAATTCACATTTAAAATCGGTCGAAGATATTGGAACACTCTCTCTCTCTCTCTCTCTCTCTCTCTCTCTATATATATATATATATATATATATATATATATATATATATATATATATATGTGTATGTGTGTGTGTGTGTGTGTGTGTGTGTGTATGTATGCGTATGTATGTATATGTATTTATATTTGGTTTGTTTACTTTTTTACGTTGCCGTGTGGGTTGATATATTTATGCTTGCTTCTGTATGTGTATATATGCATATGCGTATGCATATACATATATATATATATATATATATATATATATATATATATATATATATATATATATATATATGCGTGTATATGTGTGCATATGTTTGTATATAGGTAGGTTTTTCTGTGCTTTTGTCTGTAGTGAAGAATGTGTGTACACTGTACACATATATCTGTAGGTAGTTCTTATTTTCTTTCACCTAATGTACTGAAGGCGTATACGGACATATATGAAATATATATTTTTATATATATTTTTGTATTTAGAATTTTCATTTTTAATGTATTACATTGTGTTATTTTTATACGTATATATCTGTTTTAATGTCCTTTCTTTCAATATTGTTTGTTTGTCTGTTATATTAGACCATTTTTATCTATGTATATTTGCCTGTATAAGTTATATTTTAATAAATGGATAGAATTCGTTTAATAACACTTTCAATGTTGAATATTTCTTGGTTGTTGTATAGGAGTGTATATGCCAATGTATGTGGGTGTATGTACGTGTCTTTATCAGTGTCTGTGTGTATGGTAACTTGGATGCACTTTTCATTGTGTATGTATGTTTTTTTTCTTTTTGTGTTTTTGTAACTGGTCGTCGTGATTTCGGCATTGACAAAATTACACGTGGTTGAATGAGGGTAGATCACGGAATCAGACCATGCATTAATAGTAAATAATATATACAACCTATGACAGCTTAATTCCAGAAATCCTAAGTACTTTTTTGTGTGTATATATCTAAATATGTCTGCGTGCTTATGTATTATAATCTGATTGTGTATGTATTGTCTTTCGCAAGATGTCATCATCCCTTGTCTATGCTTAGAATTCAAATGTATCCATGTTATCATGAAGTTAAGAGCAGTCGATCTTAACGTTTATTCCAACTTAATTTCAATAAAAACAAAATAAGTAGAATAACACATGTATTTTTTCCTCAGTAAATTTATAATTTTAAATTTAATAGAGATTAAATTTAGATTTTAAAATGGGTAATTTTTAATTTTAATTTCAAATTTTATCGTATAATTAAATACTTATTTGTTAGAACAAATTCTATTTTAGTATAACCCCAACTTTAAAGCATTTAATAGTTGTTATAACCCTACCTCCTTGTCAAGTCTTTGAATTTTCGTATACTTGTATTTTGATTGGTCATTCCAGCTTATGTAACAGCGTTTCCCCTTGTGAGGGATGGTTGAATAATTTGAACCTTTTAAAACCCTTTATTCTACATTCAACATCATCACTTGATAAGACACCAGAGATGTTGAAACAAAATGGCTATTTTTGTAGTGATTTTATAACATATTTATATTATAATTTTCAAATAAATAATGAATATATATATATATATATATATATATATATATATATATATATATATATATATATATATATATACTTAAGAGAATCGCGTGGCATACGAGTGTGGCTGAGAATCACTGATCTCCTAGAGAAGGCAGTAAAGAAACGCGAGAACAAATATCAATTGTAAGAAGAGAGTAAAAACGAACAGCCTAAGATTCGAACTCCAAATAGAGAGACACAAAATGGAGCTAATGCGCAAATGTAAATATCTAGTAAGTGTTTTAACAGAAAACAGAAAAAAGTACACCGAATATCCGAAGGCGCAATCCAATCGTGAAAGACGCCTTCCAAAAGCTAAACAAAGAAACAGAAAAAGACAAAGAGTACTGAACACTTATATAATATCAGTCCTCCTCTATGCCAGTGAATGCTGGACAATCTCATCACAGATGAAGAAGAAAGTTGAGGCAACAGAAATATGGTTTCTTCAGAAGGATGCTGAGATTACCATGGTTTGAACATATGAGTAACGACGATGTTTTATGGAAAATGCTCACAAAAAGACACATACTTAAAATCAGGGAGAGTTGAAATTCCTAGGGAACATAATAAGGAAAGAGAAAATTTGACAGATAACCTACCTAAGGGACTTGTTTAAATGACTGGCAAAACAGGGATGAGGTGAGGTATTAAAAACCCAAAATGACTTAGAGCTACAAATGAGTGGACGTTGTAGATTGCCATAATCGCCTACGTTCTGAAGAGACACGACACAGAGGAAGAAGAAGAACCATGAAAACACACACAAAATGATCATTCAGCAGAAGCACCAACAAGTGTTAAAAGACCCTCACGGTTCTCTTATGTCGGACATGATCCTCACATGATCCCTGTTTGATTCGCGAAGAGATATTAATCCCGGGTTCAACTGGCCATTCGAATAAATACGATTCGTGTTTTCTGACCCTACCAATGAGACGATGAATATCGGTCCGTCCGTCAAACAAAAATAATTCGATTCTGTTATGAGCTTAAGTTTTCCTTTAAATTCTTCATAATTCGATTTTTCCTCAAGTTACATATTTGGAGATTTTGGTAATTGCTTTCCGCTTACACACACACACACACACACACACACACACACACACACACACACACACACACACACACACACACACACACACACATATATATATATATATATATATATATATATATATGTATAAGCTTTTCACCCCAAGCAACGCGGGAAGCTACTAGCATGCAAGGGGCTACAGAGAGTTGGAGCGAGAGCAAAGAGAAGTGATAGAGGAAAGGATGAAGAGAAGGATAGGGGATAGATGAAGGCATCTGGAGACGTCGATTGACATTACATTTGAATAGTTGGAGACTATAGCTATCAGGGAAACAAGAAAAGGGGAGGGAGTTCCACAGGCTAGAGGTGCGAGACATGGAGCTATTGGAGTAGAAGAGACGGCTCCATTTAACAGTTTCGACAGTGAAAGGGTGATCGCGAGATGCCAGCCTAGTAGAACGCTTAAATTCATGAAGTTTGGGAACCAGTGAAATCAGCTCATCGGAGCATTTACCATGAAAGTATTTGTAAAAAAGACAGAGGGAGGCGACGGCACGTCTGTGTGAGAGCGACTGCAGACGAGATGCCAGATCAGGGCCAATTACATTGCATATCCGTCTCTGGATTTTATCAAGTATCTTGAGAAAAACAGAAGGGGCTCCAGACCTTATATGGCAGCAATTATCCATGCAAGGGCAAGTGGTTGATTTGTAGATTTGAAGGATCGACTCCGGCGAGAAAATATTCCTGGCGTGGACATATATATATATATATATATATATATATATATATATATATATATATATATATATATATATTGATGTGTATTTAGACAGCAACCTTTCTTTCATGCATCTTTCAATGAAAACGGCCAACAAGGAAGATTTAATTAATCTTTTATTTGTTTTTTTTCCAGCAATCTAGCATCTTTTTTCCGTTTTTCAGAGGGTTAAAGAATATAGGAATTGTCCATAATTATAATTTTTCCGAGCGCTTTCGGGTTCTTCTCTAGCTATTATCAAGGATGTGTTTTTGGATGGTGAAATTCTGTGTGGCTGCTACATAGTAATTTTTCAGGGTGGAATTCGAGCGGTTTGTGTGTTTCTTGGCGGTCACGTGCAACGCGCGGCCAGTTGACCGGGGCAAGATTTTAATCTTTAGAACACTTTATGTTAGCAATATTGGAAAAACTCAATAAAAGAGTAATTAAAGCTTCCTTGTCAGGAGTTTTCAATGAAAGATGCATATATATATATATATATATATATATATATATATATATATATATATATATATATATATATATATATATATCGCACATACAGTGATGGTGTGAATAAAAACAGTACTCGATGTAATATAACAGAGCTATTTAGAATATATTAATAAATTTTTAGAATATATTAATAAATATACATATTATCACTCACCGATAGCACTCTCGGAGTTTCATACACAACGCAATTTTCAGGTTTTGAGTATAGACTGACTGTTACATAATTTAAATTTAAAAAAATAACTGATTATCCTAATATTGGCGGAGTTATATATTATAATGGGATAACATTTTTAAAATTTTAAAATATAAAAACGGGATTTGTACATATATATATATATATATATATATATATATATATATATATATATATATATATATATAAAATTATTTTAGATTTGTGAATATTATTTTTAATTTTTTATATTAAACATAACGGAAGATTACTTGTTCTTAAAAGAACCGTAATTTACATTACAAAATCAACGTATTTAAGCAGACATTTATTTTTATGCTTACGTGTAACCATCAATTCATTTATCTATTTTAATAAGCTAGAGTTATTTAAGTGTTTAAGATAACTCATTTTTCAAAAAGGCATAAATTACATCTATTTCCTTTCCCGTTGTTTGGCTCTTTTTATAATATCCCAGATGATAAAAGTTATTTAATTGTCAGAAATATTTAGAGAGAGCAATGCTGCTTTTCTATTTTATATTGACTAAAGTCATTTGGTGATTGTATAAACGAAAATTCCAAGGATTTTCGGTGCAACCAAAATAAAATTTAACATCGTTACCGGAATGCATGTTAGCTTGGTATACAATATTATTAGTTATACATTGACCGTTTAAGGGACAGATCCTATTTTTTCGGGAGTTGACAATAACATTGTCTTTGTTTTCTAAATATATTTATTTAATAAAATGTTGCTATATTGTGATATAGAGTCATCGATGTTGCTAACGTAGTTATAGCTGATCCTAACATTATTTTTGTTAAAAATCTGTTTAGTGTTGGTGAATGGTTAAAGTGCTTATGAATTAAATTTAAGAAAATTCTTCCGATATTAGTTTGAAAGATTAAAAGATGGGTTAAATCATACGATGTTACGCTTACGGTGTTTCTGTTTATTTTTACCGTCTTTGTTTTTTTTCCAAATACTCTAAATTTACTTTATGGTTCCTTAGTTCTAAAGCTTTTATATACTTAATTGTATTATTATCAAATATGTCCTTATTGCTGGAGTTGGTAAATAATTTAACTTGAACTAATTTGTGTAAATTATCTAGAATTTTATGTTGGTGGTTTGATTCTTTACTGACGTATCTATGGTTATATAGACCTTTTGTATAGGGTTTGTAATAACCATTATTCAAGTCTAAAGTCTAAGTTGTTCATTATAGCATTGGTGGTAGTGGTAATATTTAGCTCGTGATCTTTGAACAATTTTGTCAGTTCCTTTCTCAATCGGTCTATATTTCGTGGACATGTTCTACCGCAAAACAACTGTAATCTCAATATATAACATTATAGGGAGATCTAAAGGAAGCCGGGCTATAGGCTGGCTTCCCCTATATAAGGGAGACGAAAGTTCGAACCTGGTCGAAGGGAATATTTTCTTTACTAAAGAATCTCGAAAAACCCTGACCGGGAAACGTCATATAGCCCTTTTCAAAAATTCGAACAACTGAAATTTCCTGTTTTGCATGTATCTACTATAGTTCGAAAATTAAAATATTTGATAGATATTTAAAGACTTAAATATCCCTATAACAACTTAAATATCCCTATAACAATTTCCGGTAGGAAGTTGTTATAGGGGTATTTACTAAGACTTGCTTCGTATAGCACAAATCAACTAGTTTGGAACGGCCAATGAGAATCAAAATCAGTACAATATTAACGGTCTGTAAAGTTTGTCTTTCATAGTTATAGTGTTTACTAAGATTAGCGCTCGACACAAACCCGAAATTGTAAGGTCAGAGTTGAGAATAAAACAACAATAGTAACAGTCTACAAGATTTGATCGCTGTTTCTCATAGCGAGTTTATTATTATTATTATTATTATTATTATTATTATTATCATCATCATCATCATCAGGAGTGGACCATTTCTTCGTTGCATGAAATTAAAAAAAAAAGAATACCGTTAATTTTATTTTTGGATATGAAAAAACTAGAAGAAATGTTGAACAATCGGTTCAATCATTAGAAGATTTACGAAACGGAAGTAAATTAAACCGGATGTTGGGACACGATACATTTTTATCGTAAGAAAAATATATGAAAATCAAAAAAAGAAAAACTGAGGAAATAAGATATTACAAAAATAAAAATAGTTAAAAAACAAAAAAACACCAAAAGAATGAAGAAATAAAAGATAAGTTTCGGTCTGAAAGGCTTGTGTATGTACGTATGGTCACGTTTTGTCCATGACGTTGTTTAGCATTGTGGTTTTCTAAGCAAACGGTCCGTCATTGATCTTACAGACAACAGTTGACTCAGGATAGCGAGTTTAACATGGCTTGCATTTTTCCCTATCATTTTTAAATTTGCTAGTTTCTTTTCATTTATTCATTTTTACACGGCACTTTGTTTTATTGTTTGTTTGTTTTGTTTTTTTTTTCGAACTTTAAACAGTTTAAGTTTTTTTCCGCACTGTTTATAAATTGCAGAAAAATGTGCTGAATAAATGATTTCCCATCTTCGTTATTTTAAGTCTGAACTTTATTTTTAGCTTGTCTGGACATCCCAAGAATTGGAGAAACATTTAATATCTGGTGGCTAAAAATAATTTAAGACATACATCATGGTGTTTTATTTGTCAAGTTTTAAAAGTAGAAATTTCTATTTCTACGACTGGTGAGAAACAAAAATGGTTATGAACCATGTTCCTTCTCACAAAATGTTTAATATCTAAACAATCACTAAACTAATTGAGTTTTCCAAGTTTTCAGATAAAATGTTTAACCATTTTGACACAATTTTCCGTAAGGATTGCTGAAAAAAAAACCTTTCAATTATTCAGCTAGAAAGAGAATAGGTTAAAATCGTTTTGTGTCAGCCCAACTATATCTTCCTAACTGAGCAATGTTAAGATGAGAAAGATCATTCAGGTCTTTAGTAATTGTACAAACATTTATATTCTAGCTTCCATC
This sequence comes from Acanthosepion esculentum, assembly GCA_964036315.1. NCBI lineage: Eukaryota > Metazoa > Mollusca > Cephalopoda > Sepiida > Sepiidae > Acanthosepion > Acanthosepion esculentum. Next base: position 92,257,471 of record OZ038478.1, read on the forward strand.
TTCAAAGTCCATTCAAGAACTATCAAGAGAACGGTGGATAAGTTTAAAAAAGGAGGGAACAGTACAGATGAATACTGGATCATGATGAGGAATCACCATTTTTACTTACAGCTAAAGAGATCGATTAGAAAAGATCTAACTCAATCCATAAGATGTTTGGCACGTGGGAGAGAAGATTCAGCTATGAAAGTCCAAAGAGCAGTGAACAAAAAACTTGAAAATGAAATCATACGTGAAACCTCTGAGGCACCTTGTTACTCCCAGACAAAAAGTTAGAAGCGCTGTAGGGCGAAGATCATCTTGAATAAGTTGAAAATGATCCTGGAATAAGATATATATATATATATATATATATATATATATATATATATATATATATGGAATATATATATATGGAATATATATATATATGGAATATATATATATATATATATATATATATATATATATATATATATATATATATATATATATATATATATATATATATATATATATATTACACGAATCATTCATACGAAAAGTAGATAATGAAGTTAATGATATGGCAAGAATCACTCTCGCAAACAATTTTTAATAATAAAATACATTAACCTCGAATCCGTTAATGAATGGTATGATCCTTGTTTATAAATTCTGGTTTTATCAGGTCTTTTTTTTACTACTAGCTTAGCTTTCAATCGTTTCATACGATCATCCTCTGGTAGGGAAATAGGTAAGTTTTTTACATCCAGGTAATAACAGGACATCGAAAGATAAAGTGTAATCCGAAAGAAGTGTTTTTTTAGAAATGTGATATTGTTAACTGTAAGAATACTTTTGGAGCGTACAGTCACGACGCTGAGGTTGAATTTTTAAATTTTAAAATTGTGCGTTCTTGTACTAATATAGTAATATGAGAATTCTTTTGTAGAAGTAGACTTTTTTAGTAAAGGTGGCATGAACTAAATTGTTCAATAAATAGAGTAATGTCACAGTTATTATCAGGAATTCGCACGTCGGATCGGTTATTTTAATATGAATTATGTGGTGCGTGTTCAATTTATATTACGCGAATCATTCATACGAAAAGCAGATAATGAAGTTAATGATATGGTAAGAATCACTCTCGCAAACAATTTTTAATAATAAAATACATTAACCTCGAATCCTGTTATTACCTGAATTTGCTGCGCTTTAGGATTTACTGAAAAAATGGATTTTCTTCGAATGAGGCTGTCTTCTGCGGATTTTATCCCCACTCGAGTCCAGCAAATTATTTTGTTGGCTTTAGACAGGACGACATTATTACTAGTCTAACCAATATGGAACACGTTGGATAAGTCAATATGGCTATTTGTAGCAATGTGTAGTGAAGAATCCGTCATCCTTAAATTGCGTGAAGGTGCCAATTACAAGAAAGAAGGAGGTGTCCACTGGAGACTTGACCACAAGTACATCAGGAGTTTTATAGCATAATTTCAAACTGATCTTACAAATAACGTCTGGATTAATAATGATTTCGTAACTTCAACAAATTCATCTTTCATATTCATCGGACATGACCAGCGCTGGACGGCGCATGGCCCAAGAGAAGCTGCATCGCCGTACCTCATATAGCGAGCTTGTCACTGGAATCCGCCCAAAATTGTTGACCAAAGTGCTGACACAAAGGTTAATACAAGGGGATGCTAGAGTTCCTGAGAGGCTGAATCCCTGAGAGGCTGAAACCATGGACTGCAAGCATTGAAGGAACACCCTCTGTGATGCCACAGCCCGCTCTAAAATGGACAAAAACAACAACTTTTGAGAAAAGAAACAAGTGCAAATACGATGGGTAAATATACTCCGCCCTGCCGGAACAAATGCCTGTACTCCTCGTCCCCGCCAATTGCAGGCAGAATCGTCTTTACAAGCCTCCTTCGGACTCATCGACCAAACCAACTGGTCCTCTCCATACGTTAATAAGTCGACAACGAAACCAAACTACTGATCAGCAATCAGGATATATCGCAATAAGAAATATCACTTTCCAGCCTTAGAGTTGAAAAAAGTTTACGCGGCCTTGTGTGTGTTGTATTATTTTCTACCCTACAACCCCTTTCCCACAGGCGAAATGTTGCTAGCTCCTTGCTACACTATTGCTATTTCTATGAAAATTATTCTGACGTGCTACATTCCTTATTCCAACAGTTAATACCTTCACAGCTATACCTTTCACTATACCAAGTACACAAAGTCGACTCACCCTCATTCTCTTTGTATTCCACTAATAAAGAGGAAGTTCCCACCAGCAAGCTTTTTCGCCAGAACTCCTGAGAGGATGCTTTTCCGATTACTACGATCTTAACTTCTTCAAGTCCAGGGTCAACCGTTAACTATCCTACATATCCGCATTATATGCACTTCTTACTATCCTCTACCTTGACTGGCTCTTTGGTCTTGGATTGGGTGAACAATAACATAAAAAACATATTCTATTTATTAAATAACCTATCATTCCAGCTTTTTAATCAATATTTTATCATATCAGCTTTTTAAATTGTTGCTTTGCGACAAAGATGAGGACAATAGTCCGAAAAATGTAAATAGTTTACATAATACCTCATCTCAGAAATATAGACAAATTTGTTTTTTAATGCTTTAGATAATTACTTTTGTTTTGTGTTTGCTTTTTTAAAAAAGTCTAATGTCTTTGACTCACCAGATGAGACATCTTTTTTTCTTCGATTTGCAAGGTAGGCTAATTTTGAACAATTTTCCATGAAAAAAAAAAGGAAAAAAATCACAAAAATAAAAAGAAAATGTCGGCCAGGACAAAGATCAGTTGATTTTGTGCTTTATTTGTTTCGTGTAAGCAGTTTCAAAATTAAACATCCGTTTTGTAACGGACAACGTTTCGTGTGGAGATTTTACCGGAAATAACGACACCCTCGAAGCAACTGCTTACTCTCACATTTTCTTCGATGACTGTTCGGCTGCAGCCAAGCAAATAAGCGTTCGCTTTCAGATCCATTCAAGGAACCTTCAATTTCAATTTCTTGTTTAAGGGCCGCCAATGTGATGCCATCTGTCGAGAAAATATTGTACTACAATAAACAGCGTTATCGCAATTTGATAAATCCACGAAGGACATGATTTTCCTTTCTTGATTTGTGTATACATTGTTTTAGCGGACTCTCTCTCTCTCTCTTCTCTCTCTCTCACTCTCTGTACATATATATATATATATATATATATATATATATATATATATATATATATATATATATATATGGTAATATTAATCGTTTATCTACAAGGAAACATTTGACATTCATTCACGTAGCCAGTACGGTTTTCGATTGACATTTTTAACGTATATCTGGGAAAAACTACACTCGTCCCTGAAGGTTTGAACAGCCAAACTTTCGGTTAACAGCCAACCTATTGCACTACGGAAACGATATCCAAATTAAACCAACGCTTAAAATGTGTGAAGTTGAATTTAAATGCAAATTCAATGGCTATATCTTTTGTTTAAACACAACCAATTAAAACTGCCGTATTTTTTTCTTTCGATTACATTCGGATCTAGTTTTATGATCTGTAGCAATCAAAATTCACTTTCAAATGCACATGTGATACTGGCACAGATATAGTCTGATTTAAAAGATTCAAGTTTCCACTGGGCGCCCACTGAAAGACACCCACTGAAATACCTTCACCCTCCTTTCCGTTACTTTCCTAACATGCAAATCACATATTGGAGAAAGCACAATCAACTAAATACAAAAGTTTAATTAACAGAGAACGGAAAATGCAACCCCAAAATAAGAAGGCGGATTTGAATAGCGAAAGTTGCCTTCCAAAAAGCTAATTAAAGTATTAAAAAGCAGGAAAAACTTTGTTAAGAAAATGCTGGACAATCACCTCACAGGCGAAGGAGAGACTTTAAACAAGAGCCAAGTGGTTCTACCGAAGGATGCCTAGAATACCATAAACTGAACATGTAAGCAACAACGACGTTTTAGAAACAATGAAAACAAAAAGCACCCTTATACGTAACATCCGAAAGAGACAGTTGATATTTCTAAGGCATATAAGTAGGAAAGGTGGATTGGAAAATTTGACACTCACAGCATATAACCTACCTAACAAGCCTGTATAAATGGATGTCAAGACGGGCCTTAGGAGAGATATCAAAAGGACAAAATTTACTAAAGAAGAGGAAGTTGTGGAGAGCTATGATCATCAACGTACTGGGGGGACACGGCACATAGAAGAAGATACGTACTCCTGTCTAAAAAACAACTTGTTTCTTCTTCCCACTGATATAGAAATATCGATGGTGGATCGATATATTTAGCAGACAAGAAACTTTGCATTAAATGTCTGGTCAAACATGTCCCGGGTTTTGATTTATTATTAATAATAATAGAAAACTAACGGAGATATCACCTCGGGAGTTCCACTTCCGTTTGTTCAGTCGCCTTATTGTCGTCATCGTTTGTCTCAGTGTGAATAGGTGATAGGCTATCTAGATAGCGGTAGGACACAATTGGGGTTGGTTGTAGAACCAAGGTGTTGAAAGCTAACAATTGTGGCTTTCTTGGTTGGTAGTTTAAAGTAGGAATAAAGGTGTACAGGAATGGAATTGTTTTGTGTTTCCTTGACAGATTTGATGATCAGCTGACATGTCATAAAAACTGATATTGAACAGAAAGAGAGAGAGAGAGAGAATTTATCTAGCACCTATACCGTAAACACGTACGCACTCCTGATGGCATCTGTTGCAAGTGTGCAGATATGGAGTGAAATGAACGCACATGCATATGTTGTTTGAAAATAAGGTCTACTGTATATACTCGCATATCATGGGACTTTTGAAGACCTAATTTTGAAGCTAAGTTTAAGAGGGTCGCATTATACACGAGATATAAATTTACCGTGTGTACTGCTGGCACTGGCTAAGACGTTGACCAAATTATATAGCCATTTACTATAGTCAGATTAGCTTCAAAATTAGATCTGCGAGTATACATGGTACGTGTGTATATATAGATACATATGTATTAGTAGATAGATACATATTGACATTAATATTGATATTTATGATGATTATTGTGCTTAGACACGAAAGAACTGAGATAGAGTAATTGATATATATATATATATAGATAGATAGATAGATAGATAGATAGATAGATGTATAGCCACAAAGGAAGCTTCTGATAGATAGATAGATCGAGGTGAGTATACACACACACACACACACACACACATATATATATATATATATATATATATATAATGAAATAATAATAATTCTAGCTATTAATATAAATTAATTGTATCGTGGAAGTTGTTGCAGAAAATAAAAAAGTTTTTTAATTTCGCTTCAACAACCATAAACTAACCATACGTCAAAACAATCCTTATTCCCCCATAGCTGAACATTTTAATCAACCAGGACACTCATTAGAAAACTGTAAATGTGTATTGATAGATTCTGATTTCAGTTCCACATACACACGCAGAAAAAAAGAAAAATACTGGATTTTAAAACTAAATACATATAAACTAGGGTTAAATAAAGACTTGGGTATTTTAAATCTTTATAAATATTTCAATAGTTAAACAAAATATTTTTGTTAGATATAGTTAAAAAAATTTAAAACAACATCTAAAATATTACTACAATTAGATTTACGTTAGAAATATTCAAACACGACGGACGCTACTTAATGCAAACAAACTTCTGAAAAAAGCCATTTCTGATGAAAGATCCGGGCCGATCTGAAATATCAAATATATATATATATATATATATATAAAAATATAAATAAATACTTTTGCAAAAAAAACATTCAATTTTTATTAATTTGCAACTTTTCAGTTGTTTTTTCTATATTATATATATATATATATATATATATATATATATATATATATATATATATATAATATATATATATATATATATATATATAAAATATATATATATAATATATATATATAAAATATATATATATATATATATATATATATATATATATATATATATATATATATATATATATATATATAAAGAATTAATGGATTTTATTTTTTTAAACCCATATAGTTTTATTACTTCAAACTTCGAGGAGGTACGGTGGAGTAATGGATAACGGCTCAGATTGAGGAATGAGCCGAGTTCGAATTCCAGTCGGATCTAATTGGAAAGGTATAAATCCTCTTCTTCTTCCCCCAGCTGTGACAGGACAGAGCTGGTTATATAGCCTTGGATGGCAACTGGTCTACTGCAAAAAGAAAAGCAACCTACTGCGGGAAAAACGTCTGCCTCGTCAGTCATGTATCGAGTGAAGCGTGTATCTCGTATGGCCCTTAACTGACTGACTTAAAACGTTATTTTTTGTGGATATATGTATTTTGGTACATATATTTAGTAAACGCCGTGGTACACTGAATTTTTGATTTCTATGTCCACATTGTCTTTACCTACACACGCTCTATCTCCCATATCGTGCATTGTTTAGCATAGATATTATGCTGATATGTGGGGCAGTTAACCGTTGACTCTAGTCTTGAGCAGTTTAAAATTGTAATGATCGGGGAAGGATCCTCTTCTGAGTCGGTTCCACAAAGTAACGGTTCGTAGGAAGAAGCTGCTCGAGTGGAAGTTATATCTCACCAATGGAATACGAAGGGAATGAGGGTGGTTCGCTACAATGGGCGCGGCATAACGGGTCTTAGCCGATAAAGTAAGAACTGGTAGAACTAAGTCGTGTAATTCGTTTGAACACTTCCCATGGCAATAGCGATAGAGTAGTGTCTTGCGACGTTTCGTCTGTGGTAAAAGGATGGCATGGCGGAAAATAATTTGTCACCCACAAGGACGCGGAGACGCTTTTGGACTCTATCGAAACTGGAAATTGAAGACTGGGTAGCAGTACACTATTTTTGATTTGATCTGGCTCTTGTAAAGATGGATGATAGCAGAAGTCAGATACAGGGTACCGTTTATTTTTCCAGCCTCTTTAACGACGGATCGTATGTACGAGTTGCCCTTGAGATCTGGATTGAGTTTAAATCTCAATAGGCGCTCAAAGCACGCGGCCTTCCTAAGGGTCGACCCACTCATCGTGATCGGTCAAAGTGTTGCGTCCGCTCAGTTATGATGGAACGTTGCTTGTTTGGTTTTCGAGTCATTGAATGTAACCGGCCAGTTTTCCCCCACTGAGCTGTTAGAGCTAGTTCAGCGGTGAGATCAGCTACCAAGCTCTGGTCATCTATAGTTTGGAAGGTGTACCCATATACAGTTGTATCATCAGCATAGATATTCACGAATGATCGGCAGATCATTTATGTCAAGTAAGAAGATGGTTGAACCAAGAAGAGAAGTTTGCAGGACGCCTGCATTGATCACTTGGGCCTCGGAGGACGACTCGTTAACAATTACCTTCGGGGACCTACTCATTAGGAAGGATTTTATAATTGAGAAAACTCTTCCAGTGATTCCATAACTATAGACGTTGTGCAGTAACCCTCTATACCACGCCTTGTCAAATTATGTGAAGTATTTAATGTAATCGTCCTAGGTATGCATCTCTTGTCTAGTGCCTCACCGATTCTGTAATGGTAATTAGGATATCAGCAGTGGACTGAGCGGACCGAAACCGGTACTGTTTGTCGTTCAGGAAGTTGTCACTATTGAGGTTATCAACAACCTTTTTGAATTATTTATATTATTTTATAACCGAATTGTTTTCTAGTCAAGTAACTGATATATATATATATATATATATATATATATATATATATATATATATATATATATATATATATATATATATATGACTTAGATATGTCTACATATTGACGCAAACACAAATCAGCACATGTATTGTTTGGTTTTTATGCCAATATGCATATTTATGTACGTATATCTGCATTTATTGTTACGGATTATTTGTTTGCTTGCATATGTATGCTTGTGCACTCGCGTATTTTCGTGTCTGTTGTATAGATTTCTGTTTATACCAATATCGTAATAGATATTAACACAGTCAATGTGTGCGTGTAAATAGATATGTTTGCGTTTATGTGCGTACAGTTTTATTTTATCAGCCTGTTTTTTTTATAACTTGAATTTCATATCTTCTCAACGGCGATGTCGCCTGTCATAAAATGGTGGTTATCAATGTCATAGCTCGATTCTTGTTTGGTGTAACATTATTGTGACATTGCGCCAGACTAAACTAAGATTCGAAATAAAGTTTAAAAAAATATGTTGGACTTTTTTTTTGGTCGGGGGATTTTATTTTCGCATGGGTTATATTACTGATAAAAATCTAATACTTTTGGGTTAGTTGCTAATCACGATTGGGGTTGCCGAAGTTTTGTACATAGCTTTTTGTGTAAACTGTATTCATTGAGAAATACCTAAATTCCTTATTTAAACTTAGAATGTGTGAATTTATTTTAAAAATGTATTTTAACTCGAACTTTCGGCGTTCTTGTTGGCGTTTAAATGAAGATGCTAAAAGGACATACCTAACGTTATCAATACTATAGTACGGTTGGTTAAAATCTGCAGCTACAGTGAAATTTATTCTGTTGTCTTTGATAGTTTTCTAATCGTTATTACAAAGGTCGGCTGAAACATTCATAGGCTAAAATAATGTCATGTAATGTGACCAAAGGAGGTTTATTTTTCAACATACTTACACTTGCTGTATACACACTTCTTCCATCGGTGTTGTGGTGCTTGGATCCCACTGATAAATAAATTTTCCTGTTAGTCAAAAAAGTATTCAACAACAGATATTGCATCATCATCATCACTGACCCTAGATTTGAGCAGTTTAAAATTGTAATGATCCGAGAAGCATCCTCTTGTGAGATGGTTCCACGAAGCAGCGGTTCGTGGGAAGAAGCTGCTCGAGAGGAACTTGCAGCTCATTAATGAAATACGAAGAGAAGGTGGTTCGCTAGAAAGTGCGTGGTTTCCCAGTTGTTTTCTTTTTCATGTTGAGGAACAGATAATAGTCAGATAGGACCAAATCAGGAGAATAGAGCAGGTAATCAACCAGTTTAAAGTCACTGCCACGCAGCCATTGAAACCAAGGGTTTTGTGTTGGAGAATTGTCATAATGAAACAAGACCGCTTTCGTCAGTTTTCCTGGATATTGATCTTTATAGACTTTCGTAACTGCCTCAGCATGTTGGCGTAGTACTCTCCATTGATGGTGTGGCACTTCTGAAGATCGTCAATTACCACAATGTATTTTGCATCCTCAAAATCTGAGGTCAGCAGATGGAACGACATTGGTCGTCTTTGGAGCAAGTGGGGAGGAGTGTCTTCAATGCATGGGTTGTCTCTTTGTCTTTGGCTCGAAGTGATGAACCCAACATACATCCGGGATTAGGAAACGTTCAAGGAAACTAGCTGGCTCTACCTCAATTAATATCAGGTTATTCTGTAATGTGATCAGCCTAGTGCGGTTTTGATCAGATCACAGAAGACGTAGCACCCAACAGCAAAAACGTTTGTCATGTTAAATTCATTGTGTAGAATATTCTCAACGCTCTTATGGGATATGTATTGGCTATTTGATTTATAGCCAATCGCTTGTCATCCATCACTATGTGGTGAACACATAGCTACCCACCTTTACATTGTTGATAAAGCTGGAACGTAACTCCTTAATGTAGCAACCATGACTGTCCTTGAAGGCTAAACCCTTTTTCTGCAGGTAATTGATAGCACCACCACGCCAAATTCTGTTTAATCATTTCACCCCAAACAAGGAGGTAATGCCACGACAACGCAGGTGGGTACAGATAGTGAAAGTGAAAGAGAATGAGAAGACTGATAATGGGAGTGGGTGAGGAAAAGACAAAAACACGAACAGGGTTCAAGAACGCAGAATTGTTTTCAACAGTCAAGTATCATTTCACCTGGAAAGAAACAATGCAGCTATTAATAATATCCTTCATAGTCAACCTATGAACTTCATCTCACCTTCGTAAACCGTTTCTGTATCACCGATATAAGTTGCAGCTTTGTATTTGTTACAGAAAAGTAAATATATTACATGTGAACTGTCACAATTTACTGTTTCGATCCCGACTGGAAGAAATCGGATTTCTAGTCACACTGAAGAGCTCTGATACAGCAAAACAGTCTGTCTGTAGATGACAGTATATATATATATATATATATATATATATATATATATATATATATATCAGAAAATTAAATATATTACATTTGAACTGTCGCTATTTACTATTATATATATATATATATATATATATATATATATATATATATATATATATATATATATATATATATATATATATATATATATATTCTCAGAGGCGGTGCTGCAAACTAATCGAAATGATCCATTTCCCTGATACAACTAACAAGCATCAGAATTTTTGCATCCTTTCATGGTCTATCCGATTACACAGTGTAACAAAGTTTTGACGTTTTTTGTTTTCGTTTTTTGTCAGTAAGTGTTATTGGCTAATTTCTTCTCTCTAGAAAGCAAAGGAAATGATTATTATTCCCTTCAAACTTTTGGTTTTTGATCTGGACATTGACGTTTTAAAACTAACATATTTTCCATTACCTTCTGGGTAGATTCAGTGCTGAGTTGTTGAACGAGAATTTTCTAGAACTTTCTAGATGTTTCAAGAACTTTTGAAAAGTTTCTAAAAGTTTCAAGAATTTCTAGAACGTTCTGGCTACCAAAAGATCGTATAACGAAAACATGATGGGAGACGATATTTGGGAGTTGGCTGATTCGTGAAAGCAATTTACAGTATAAGCGTAAATCGCGGAAAGCTACTCAATTTGTTGTGATCTCTCTTGTGTACTCCTAGAATAAATGCTACTTTTGAATCATATGTTGTTTTGTTTCTACTTTGCGTGAACGAGACTGTTCACATTTGCCAGTTTTTCCAAATAGAATAGGTAAAATTCGGATATATCATTATCCTTGTTATAAAAGGCAAAATCCGAAGGAAGTATTAGCTATTTTTCATACGTTCTAAGCGTAAGCAAATATAAAATAACAGTTGCTACCTAAGGACAAAAATCGTGTTACATAGTGTTATTTTTCATAGTAGATTGTATGTATGTGCGTGTACGTATGTATGTGTGTGCGTATACGTACGTATGTGTTTTTTTACTATTTTTCGCTCTACACAAAGCCTAAGTATATGGTCAGTAAATAAGGATGTTTATAAGAGCGTATAAAAGGGATCAAAGGTTGCATATTATGAGGCTATGTAGGATAGATAACTGTTGATCCCAGACTTGAAGAGTTTAACATTGTAGTCAGCGAAGAAGCATCCTCCCGGGATTGCACCAGTCAGGATACAATTTGAATGCTAAGGGGATGATTTGGTGTAAACGCTTAGGTACGTGTCCATGTTCGTGTAAGCGTGTGCGGGTCATTTATTTTTGTTTTATGTGCATGTGTCTAAGCGTAAGTGATTATTTGTGTATGTGCGAGCATGCGCGTTTCCGTATGATTTTGCATATCCACTGCATTCGTTACACGTAATACGAGATGACAATCATATCTAATTATGCCACAGACTTCGTTAAGGTCACCATCACAATCCACATCAGTTTTCGCCATCGAATCACCATTAAAACCAACCGGCTTCCACACCGCTACGTCAGTCATTAACACAGCTGCGCGGAAACCTGATCAATCAACTCGAAAATAATAGCATTTTACTTTTATGACTTGCTTTTATCATGAAGCATTCGTAATAAAATGTTATTGCCTACTCGACAGGTTTTAAAAAACCGGGAAAAGGCTCAGCTCGTAACAACGTTCTATTTTATTAAGCTGCTCGTTTGATTCCATTGTTTGACTTTGCACGATTTTTTTAAAACATAATAAGATTTTTATAAGTATTTCTTATCGTGATCGATTTTAATATATTGATTGATTTATGAATGAGACAAATGTACATTTATAGCGGTCTGTTTTGCTTAGCATGATACAACATCATAAGTGTACGGCAAGGATGGTTCCTTCTGCTCGCTACCAAAAATCTTTGAAACCAGTGTTGTAACCATTACTTTACGGTCTAGTGTCCAAAATATAAAGTTATATATAATTATTATTCTACTTGAAATCAGAAAGAGACAGTTGAAATCTCTGGGAAGCACCAGGAGGAAAAACAGGTTTGGAAAATCTGACATACACAAGTCAGTGAAGGCAAGAAGAGAATAGGGGAAATATTGAATAATCTCCTGGACGAGCTCGTATAAATGGATGACAGAACAGAGACTGGAATTAATATTAAGGGGACAAAGATTGTTTAGAGCTTAATTGTTTTAACAAACGGTAGGAAATATGACACAAGTATCCGAAGATGCCAAAGGAACAACAAAAGGCGCTTTCCAAAGGCTAGAAATTAAGAAACAGGCAAATTTACAAACCAAGAAAACTAAACTGATATGTAATACCAATCCTTCTACATGGCAATGAATATTGGACAGTTACCTCACAGTTGATTAGTTTTTACGGTTTATCTAGCCCCTATGGGTTATTTTAAAGCCGAAACATATTTTTGTATTGTAAGAACAAATCATTTATGTATGTTAATATTGTATTAATAATTTTTTTGAGATAATAATGATTTTCACATTTCCTTATTTAACCTATAGCTGTGGAAGAAGTGGTAGACTCATTAACTTTCCCAAGGGTATTTGCGCGAGTGAATGTAATGAACAAGACAGGAAATTGAACTCAGCACTTTTCAATTCCGAGCATTTATCCATCACACCACCGGCACATCCACACTTACAGCGCCTGGTATTCACCCATCTACATACTGACCAGGCTCGACGTTAACTTCGGTTATCGGACGAGAACAACTCACAGATGAAGAGGAGACTTGCAGCAACAGAGATGTGGTTCTACAGGAAGATGCTGGGAATACCATGGACCGAACATGTGAGCAACAAGAAATTTTAAGGAAAATAAAGCAAAAAGTACACCTGTACTTAGAATCAGAAAGATGCAACTGAAACTTTTGGGATATATAATGAGGAATGAATTCTTCGAGAATTTTACACTCACATGACATATTGAAAGTAAGAAGAGTGGAGGCAAACATCCAGTAATCCTACCACACGAGCGTGTGTAAATGAATGGCAGAACAGAATTGTTTAATATAGTAAGGTGGGAACTATTACTACAAAGCATGGAAAGTTGTAAAGGACCATAATCGTCCTCTTCCTGAGACACGACACATAAAGAAGCTTCAATATTTAGTCTATATGTCGCTGATTGAATAATCAGAAGAAAAATGTATCTTCTGTCGTCCGAATTAATGCAAGCGTTACTGACAAAATGGATTTCTATTATGTAAATGCGATCCTAATGTCTTTACTATAGAAACACAGACAAGTTGGGAAAAAAAGAAGATTTTCAGTAAGGAATTAGTGCGAGCTTTACTGAGAAGATGGATATAAAAGCCTGCTAGAAATATTTTTATAGCATTTAAACACATGAATAATCAAGGCTCTTACAATGTGGATGAAAGAATTACAGATCGAGAAAAAAAACTGATACTGCGTAGACTTCGAAACTATTGAAATTGGCAAAGTTATTGTGGATAGAGAAGGCGATTCGAGGAGACTTGCTGTCACTTGATTTCCAATAATGACTATACTTATGTGCCAAATACAAGTACTGATACGATTGAATTATTTCCTTCAATTACCCCCAAACACACACACAATCAACGGTGCTTATTTGGTACGGCACACTTACTATATTGCTAAGAACTTCCAAACAATAATATCCGAAATAGCACGTTTATTAAGCATGTGAGAATTTCAGTTGGAACGGTTATTAGAACTCTTCTATTTGCTGCAAAAGACCTTTCTGTAAAGACAACAACAACAACAACAACAACAACAACAACAACAACAACAACAATAATAATAATAATAATAATAATAATAATAATTTGAAGAAAATGGAAAGACAGATAAAAAATTGGAATTGAAACTAGGATTGTTGACCTCCAAAAATTGCTATTCCTTATTCTGCGTGGTCTTTTCGAAATGTTCTTCTGTTGTGACACCATACGTCAAGAATAGAATTTCCGTTGATTTTGTCAATGTGCGTCACCAAAATAATAATAATAATAATAATAATAAATGCCACCCTCGCGACAGAGAAAATAAATCGTCAATCATATAAGAAAATATAGTAAATTAGAAAAAAAGAATACAAAAATAAATAGAGATGTCTTAGCAGGACCGTTAATTCACTAGGAACTGTGCAACGATCTCTGGTTTCAATGGTGTGCAAGCAGATATGAAAACATCTTCTTTTCTATGCCATGTGCTTTCGGTAGGTGTAGCAATCAAGGCTCTCGCGATCCTCCCTTTTTATCTAAGTAACTTCTGACTTTGTATCATCCTTCTTTGTCGGCGCAATGCCATCCATTCACACAAGCACATTAACTAGGTTACCCGCTGATAACACCAGCTTTTTTGCCTTAAGTATATCCAATGAGTTTCAAATTCTCCGGGCCATCTTTTCTCATTATGTGTCTCAGAAATTTCAGTTGTCGCTTTCTGTTTGGAAGCATCAGTTACTTTGTTGTCCCTATTTTTTTTAGAACTTCATCGTTGCTTATACGTTCTGTACGCCCAGCATTTGTCAATAGAATTACATCTCTCTCGTTTCAAGTCTCGTCTTCATTTGCCGGAATTCAATCATTAGATCAGTAGATTTGGCAATTAACAAGAGAACCGCTGTCAAATAGTGGATATGTATGCATGTATGTATGTATTTTGCCTATGAAATCGAATGCTGGTATCAAGTGTAATTTTAGGGGCCATGGACACCGAAACGAGACAGAAGCCTTTACAAGTGATGCGAAAGGTGAGGAGGCGGATCTCATCTGATGAAGATGTAGCAATCACCATGCATATATGGATTCTAGAAAAATACAGATTAAAATTAAAACAGAATGAAAAACTGGAAAAATACCCGAATCTTTGCAAAAAGAAAAAAAGAAAGAGAAAGTTGTGATGCGAAGGACACGATTGTACCAATCATTATCGGCATGCTTGGATGAGACTTGGGAAAGGCATTTTGTTAGATCATTGATATTTGATGTCCCAGGCGACCACATAATGCAGATACAAGAAACTGAAAAAATAAATAAATAACAGGACCTTGCCTGAGATTTAAAAAGTTGTAGAACATGAGATTTATTGCCAAGTCCATAATAACCGATGCACTTCATTGCACATGAGAGAGAATCGGTGCTTGCACCGAGGCCAGCGCAATCGACGGTTGCAGTAACTCGGGCAATTTTTTTCCTAGCCAGGGTGTACGCGCTCGGGCTCCCCACATTAAACCGACCTTGTCTTACAACCGACCTCAGGGGGGTTTGAATAAATACAAATAACCGATAAAAACGTAATCGTATCATAAAATTAAGAGACTAGCGTGGAAGAATGAGAATTTTTATAAAGAAGATTGAGAATGCCTAAACTCCGACAATACTGTTAACATCGAAAGTACTGGATATATGGGAATCGTTACTGTCACTTGGCTCCTAATGATAAAAACTAGACATCTTATTAGAACATATAAACACAAATTATTATTATTATTATTATTATTATTATTATTATTATTATTTGAGAGAAGCACCTCAACACAGCGACGTTGGGGTACAAATATACAAAGTCCAATATACCTAGTTTTACACCCATTTTGATAAGCATATACCGGGCACGAGCATTACAACCAAATGTACTCAATACGTTTGATTAATTTGCTTCTTATGGCTTATCATAAAAATTTGGGGATTGTAAGAATTTTTTATGATATAATAACGGCTTCATGATACAAATATTACTAATTAACTCGCATCTATGGGGGACAAGAGGTGGAATCATACATTGTCCAGTGGTCTTTGCAAGTAAGTGAATATAACGAACCCAACTGGGATTGGAACTCGACTCTCCGATTAACAATTCAGACCCATTGCACCATCCGCAAATCCAAACTAACAGACCCTGGTATTCCTAAGCGGACATGCCTCTAGATAGTGACCAGGCTTAACTTCGGTGATCGTACGGGAACCAATGTTTCTATGTGATGTGGCCGTAAGCCCTGCTTAGGCGGTTTCCGATTGAGCATGTTCCCAATTATCTTGTCGTAACTCCTAATTCGCCTTGACTGTCTCATCTTTCAAAAAAAAAAAAACAACTCTCACGAAAGCCTATTATGATGCTACCCCACTACTCCTTCTAATGCGCCGCGAGTCATACCCTAGGGTACATACCGAACTGGTTAAGGTCAGACAACTGACAAGCAAATTTGGGATAATGAACAGGATATTATTATTATTATTATTACTACTACTACTAATGATACTACTACTAACATCTAATCGTGCTTTCTAAAACCAAAAGCTGTCAAAAAATGTTAAGTAATATCAAGCAATAATTTTTCTTCTTTTATTGACAAGAGGGTTACAAGACTGTCTTGCAAAAATTAATGATGCAGGAAATCCGCCCCAACTATTTTTACAGGCTATGTACATCATTTAAATTTAATTATTGCCGGCAATATTACAAATTAAACCATTTCCAGACTAACAAATGTGAAAGAAGAAAAGTAACTTGAATGCTCTCTATCCCAATCTTAAAACCCGGGGCATCTTTTACCGTCATCCTAATTTTATTTTGTCTTAAAATAATTTGTTTTAAGTAAATTTAGCATTGTGCGCTTGCGTCATTTTCTTTTTTCCACCATTTTTTTTTTCTTTTTTGCACGTTTGCTGAGCTAGCGCTTTCAAATATTTGCTTCGTCAGCAGAATAACTGGCGACCTGATTCTGGAGCACAGTCTCAAATTGCCCGGACTGCTCGGACGTTCATTTGCGCATGCTAGTTATCATGCAAGCGCATTCATATACGCGATTGTGTTTCGTACAAAGATAATCAGTATGTAATTGCATGCGAATACATATTCTAGAATATGTGTTTTATGTTAGCAACACTTCATGTGCTTTGTTAGATAAAATCGATAATGTTTATTGCGTACTCACCCTTGCATGAATATCTAGATTTCTGATTATGTGCGTATATGTGTGTATATGACCGTTCGAAACTAGCAGTAGAAAATAACACAGTGGAAATCAGAAAACGATAGGACGGCTTCAAATGCTGAAGGAAATCATTTTTTAGGATAATATCTTAAAAGATAAACTAGACTATCATCTATTTTTCTTACGCTGTATGAGATCTTTAAAAAACATTCCCCCAAAAGTGATACTTTCTATGGTTATACCCACCACATGTCATGACAGTAAACTGTTCTAGAAACGTGTCCTTATACCAAACTTGGCTCTATCATGTATGACATGTACAAGTATGCGTCCATACATATCCGTGCGTGTATATATTTGCCTATGGGTATATAAGTATGTGCATGATCATGATGCTGCATGTGTAAACATTTCGGTGCAACTACTGGCTCATTAACCATAACAAAGCATTATCAGTAAACAGATCAGCTATTCTTCCGCAGTCATCATTTAACGCCATTATGATATTTATAGGTCTCCCCAGCCGCTGTTTCTCTCAGCTTCCAAATGAATAAGTTATTTTTTACAGATGAATGAATGTCCAACGTGAGCTTTTAATATAGTGGATTATGTTTCTTTCTTCAGGTGCTCTTTGCGTTTCATGTCTGTAATCTTTTGCTGGGGATAGATTTTATGTCTCTTTTAAATTCTCTATCCGGAATTTTTCTTTTACGATTTTCCATTCTTTGTTACACTTCCTCTATCTTATTCGTCTTTTTTTAATTCTTGTTGAACAGTTCAGAGTAGATTTCACATTTCCACCGTACTGCTGTTCATCACATTTTTTTCACAGTTCGCAAACATTTCCCGATGGTGATGAACCCTTTTTGTTTCTTTTTACATATATGACTGGACTTATTGGATACAAAAAACATGACTTAAAAGAAGAGTTACTTTTATACTGACCTCCTCACCAAACTAAACCTTAGCGCTTAGTTTAGTCGTCATGACAGTAAACTGTTCGAGAAATGTGTCCTTATGCCAAACTTGGCTCTATCACGTATAACATGTGCAAGTATGCGTCCATACATATCCGTGCGTGTATATATTTGCATATGGGTATATAAGTATGTGCATGCTCATGATTCTGCATGTGTAAACATTTCGGTGCAACTACTGGCTCATTAACCATAACAAAGCATTATCAGTAAACAGATCAGCTATTCTTTCGCAGTCATCATTTAACGCCATTATGACATTTATAGGTCTCCCCAGTCGCTGTTTCTCCTCGCAGAATCGACTTATGACACGTAATTTAATCCAATTGGTCGAAAAAGAAAGGTATTGACCGGCACAAATGATAAATTTTATGAATATGCTTTCTCGGTCAATTTATTTTTATATTGTTGATTTTTCCTTTTAGTTTTTAATCTATTTTATCATTTTTTTTTCAATATATTCTTCTCTTTTTTTATGGTAGCGCCATAATTTACTTCGTCACCATTTCAAAGTGTTACAAGGACCTGCGAAATTTTGAAGGTTACATGTCACACCGTATTAGTACTAGAGAATTTAACTCAAGTAGTGCCGATCAGATTTCGAATTCCGGTAAGTCATAGTTTTGCATTGAACCATTTCCAAAACGTATCTCCACTGAGGATTGTCATAATTTTAGGAAAGAGGCGTCTTCCAAATTATTCTTTAAAAAATGCAAATTGCAGTAATACAAAGGCGATAAACACACACACACGGGGAAACACAAATTTTCCAAACTTTTAAATCATTTGATTTCAAAAAATCTTTTACAGCTTATCAACACGTTTTAGGTTATTTAAAGCCGAAATATATGTTTAGATTGCGAGAATAATTATTTTTATTTTGCGAGTGAATATTGCATTTTTTAACAATAAAAATGACTTTCCAGATAGAAGTTACAGTATTTAATCCATTGCTAGGAAAAGAAGATAGATTCATACCTTTCCCAAGGGTAGATGCGCGTAAGTGAATGAAACAAACCTGACTCGAATTCGATCTAGGCTCCCTGTTTTCTCATCCTAAATCGTTATCCACTACACCACCCGCACATTTAGTCGCTATTGAGGAGCAGATATTACAGTAAAGCGTTGAGCATTAATGTTTGATTTCCGATAATGTTTGACTTTTACAGCTAGAACGATCCATACTACAAGCATCGGTTCAGATTTTCAGAGCTAGAAGAAATATTATAGCATTCATTAGGTACCACTGAAGATTTTTACAGCTAAAAACAATCCACACTACTCTCAGTTATTACCAGTTCAGATATTTACTGATAGAACAATTCATATTACTTTCAACGAGCACCAGTTCAGACATTTACAGATACAACAATTCATGTTACTTCCATGAATCAGCAGGTCAGCTTTTCCATAATACTTCCAGGGAGCACCAGATCAGAATTTTACAGCTAGAACAAACAATACTACTTTCAGGGTTCACCAGTTCAGAATTTACAGGCAGAACAATCGATATTATTTACACGGGTCACAAGTTCAAACATTTACAGCTAGAACAATCCCTACTGTTTTCATGGATCACCACTTCAGACATTTACAGCTAGAACAATCCATACTGTTTTCATGGATCACCACTTCAGACATTTACAGCTAGAACAATCCATACTGTTTTCATGGATCACCACTTCAGACATTTACAGCTAGAACAATCCATACTGTTTTCATGGATCACCACTTCAGACATTTACAGCTAGAACAATCCATACTGTTTTCATGGATCACCACTGCAGACATTTACAGCTAGAACAAACAATACTACTTTCAGGGTTCACCAGTTCAGAATTTACAAGCAGAACAATCGATATTATTTACATGGGTCACAAGTTCAAACATTTACAGCTAGACCAATCCATACTGTTTTCATGGATCACCACTTCAGACATTTACAAGCAGAACAATCCGAACTGTTTTCATGGATCACCACTTCAGACATTTACAGCTAGAACAATCCATACTGTTTTCATGGATCACCACTTCAGACATTTACAGCTAGAACAATCCATACTGTTTTCATGGATCACCACTTCAGACATTTACAGCTAGAACAAACAATACTACTTTCAGGGTTCATCAGTTCAGAATTTACAAGCAGAACAATCGATATTATTTACATGGGTCACAAGTTCAAACATTTACAGCTAGGACAATCCATACTGTTTTCATGGATCACCACTTCAGACATTTACAGCTAGAACAATCCGAACTGTTTTCATGGATCACCACTTCAGACATTTACAGCTAGAACAATCCATACTGTTTTCATGGATCACCACTTCAGACATTTACAGCTAGAACAAACAATACTACTATCAGGGAGCACCAATTCAGACTTTTACATCTAGAAGAATGTTATGTGAACTTACCCATAATATAAATGGACTATTCCATGCTTCATAAATTCTGCGCCTCAAGAGGAGACAGTCAGACAGAGAGAGTGAGTCGGGCAGTCGGCTAGACGATTACTGTAAGACATTGGAATAGTGATACTTGTTCAAACAACATAGTTCTCTCTAACCTAACCTGATTGTTGTTACTAACACTTCTACTTCTTTTGTACATATTCTGTGTTATTCCATGCCTGTGCTCGAGTTATTCTTCATTGGTTCTACCTTGGACCATCACTGTGGTACAAGGAACCTGGACCATAACAAAGAATCAATACTAATCTCAGGGAGCAACCGTTCAGATATTTACTGCTAGAACAATCCCATACTTCTTTCATGGATCACCAGTTCAGACTTTTACAGCAAAAATAATTCATATTACTTTCATGGATATTGAGTTTAAATGTTTCGAGCTGGAATAATCCATAGTATGAATGTACATGGATCACCAGTTCAGACTTTTATGTCTGAAAGAATCCATGCTACTTCCCTGTTGGACATGTTCAAACTTTTACAACTAGAACAATACATACTACTTTCATGGATCCTAAGTTCAGACTTTTATAGCTGGAAGAAGCAAAATTAATTTCATGGATCACCAGTTTTGACTTTTACAGCTAGAGCAATCAATATATTTCAGGGAGCAGCAGTTTAGACACTTCGAGCTAGAACACCCAATACGTTTATCATGGATCACCTTTGAGAGCTTTGTAGAAAGAACAATCCATATTACTTTCATAGATCACCAGTTTACAGCTAGGACAATCCATACTGTTTTCATGGATTACCAGTACAGACTTTTACAGCTAGAATACTCCATATTACTTTTACGAATCACTACTTCAGACATTTACACCTGGAAAAATCCATACTACTTTTATGGAGTACTAGCTCACACTTTTACAGCTAGATCAATCCATGCTACGTTCAGGGAACAACGGTTCAGAATCTTGCAGCTAGAACAATCTACACTACATTCAGTTCTGAATTTACAATCCATATTATTTACATGGATCACAAGTTGAAACTCTAGCAGCTAAAACAATCCATACTACTTTCTTGGCTGACTAAAAACTGTTAGAATCCAACTGGATCTTAGATGGTTCTCTTTCAGTTGCATTTTTCTCTTCTTCTTTCTTTCACTAATTATAAAAATTATTTTCACGTTTGAACGTTCATTAAAAATTAGTCTGGCTCTATTTGTCGTGGATAAAGATTAATCCTTCATCATATAGTTTTCACCCAGATTACACAATATTTTCATCATTACATGCACTTTTGGAAACTGTTCTTGTTGAACTCCATACTTACGTTTATAGCCAGGACATCACCTCATTAATCTGTGAATCGTCATCTTGAAAGTGCTTGACTCGATCTCGAGTAAGAGGCGGAAATCAGATTGTACTAGGAGCGTAGTTATAAGCTTCTATGTATTTGTGTAACATGCTAATTGAGTCTTGGTGCAATATATTCTTTTTTTTAATCATTTCACCGCAGTTAAGGCGATAATGCCACTAGGACGCAATTAAATTTACAGGGAGTGAAAGAGAATGAGCAGACTTTAGTGAGGAGATATGAGGAAATATACAATAAAGGAACAGGTTTCGGATAGACAGATGATAATTGCCGTTGCATTTAATCTTTTGAAGTTTGGTGCCAAGGAATCAAGAAATCAGACGATAGTTCCATAGGCGAGAAATGCAAAAAAAATAGAAACTATTAGAATAGAAGAGAAGATTGCATCTAGCGAGTTCAGCAGAAAAACGGCGAGACCTAATTGCCAATCTAGTAGCGCGCCTAAATTCATGCAATCTAGGCACTAAAGAGGAAAGTTCTTCAGAACAATTGCCGTGAAAATGTTTATAGAAAGGACAGAGGGAAACCACGTCACGTCGATGAGAAAGCAACTAATTTGTTGGACATACTGTGTCTATTGCTGTTAAAAATCCAGGATGTCATTTATGATGATTTCCCGTAATTTCAACAGTAATGAGGCACAATAAATGTCAGGTATTTAGGTGAATTTGCCCAGAAAATCCATAAGCACCAAACCATTTCTATCTCAGAAGTCTATGACCATCATATTGCCGGCAAACTGTTGGTCGTGGGTTTTTTTTTCGATGGCAGAGAATTACGGCGTAACTGTTGGCATTGATTGTACTTTAGTCTAAGGAATAAATTATGAATCCGCTCTCCATCCTTTGTAATCAATCGAGCGAAAAAGTGTATTTGGTTTACTTGAGATCAGACCAAGATTTCACGAGAACTGATTCTAGTTTCCTTTACGAAAGATGTGGGCGAGCAAAAACAAAAACGAAACAAAAACGGCGGCACTAACACCTTCTTTATACGCATATCTTCAAAGATTTTTCTTTTTTACAGATTCCATACTAATCATGACTTGAATCTACTGGGTAGTTACTGAAAGATTGTGTGGTGATCTCCGAATTTGGTAGTGCCCGCTGATTGGATGTTTTCCCGATTAATGGTTGACTGAAGGTGTCTGGAAATATAGGCAGTTTCAATTGAAATCTAAGCGTATTTAAAATGTCGGCACTAGTATGAAACATTAAGTATACATACTGTCGTCATATCCAAAATTCTGTTGAGTTGCTCTTCTAAAAAAATGATCCTGATTAGAGCTCTGTATTTCCCTAGGTCCATGGTCATATCTTCATATTCAACTCTAAATATGACCGTAGCTTTTTTTTTTTAAACTCTCAAATATATATTACGGAATATCTCATTTGCAGAACACGCCGTAAATATTTTGAGAGAAATACGAAAATGAAAACGTGAAACTACAAGAAGACAGAATGCTTGTAAAAGAATGAGCCCGAACTACTATTTGCAGGTCGGGAACACTAGAATCAAACAGACGCGGAAGATTAAATAACTAGGAAGCGTTTTAACAGAGTGCAGTAATTGCGACACTGCGATCCGTAGACGTTTTGGGATGGCCAAAGACGCATTCCAAACGCTGGGTAGACAGCGAGACAGGAGAATTTCTTTCGTAACAAAGAAAAGAATACTGAGCTGTTACGTGACATCTGTTCTTCTTTACGGAATGTTGGACGATTTGCTCAAAGATGAAGAAGAAACTCGAGGCAACGGAAAAGTGGTCTACAGAAGGATGCTGAGGATATCATGGACCGGGCGTGTGAGCAACGATAAGGTCTTAGAGAGGATGCAAACAAAGAAGGCTAATACTTAACATCCGGAAGAGGCAGCTGAAGTTTCTGGGACACATAATGAGGAAGGAGGGTCTGGAGAATCTGATATTCATGGGTTGAATAGAGGGAAAGAGAGACAAGGGAATACAACGCGTGACATACCTGGCGTGTTTAAGCAAGTGGACGACAGAATGTGGTCTGGGGGAGGAAGCGGAGGGAAGGAACTTGTTGAGAGCTGCAAGGGATAGATGGAGGTGGAGAGCCAAGATCGCTTACGTGTTGAAAGGACATAGCGCATAAAAAGAAAAAAAAGACTGCCTATATATTTATATATTGATGCATCACGTGACTACAGCAGTGTCATATTTTTACACATATCTAAGGGTAAATAACCTTCTACTTTATCACTCACGCTTTATATATCTGCGTATGTATGGGAATGTATATTACATATTAGTTATTCATCCAGGACTGAACCTCTTGACCCTGATTGTTTACCTATATTGCATGTCATCCATCATTGTACATAATTAGGTTAAAATAAAATGTGTATTTGTATTGAATCAATGTTTTGTTTCAATATATCCAATTTCATCTCTCTATGCTCACCGGAAGTGGGCCAGAGCGAACCTTTAATGAAAACCCCACCTCATAGCGGAAACATTGTACTCAATGTAAGACAGTGAAATTCTGGATGAAATTTTCACTCGATCAGTAACGAGACGAGTGCTCCAGGACGAGGCTGGCAGAATCCATGTTATAATAAACCATAAATAGATAATCTCTTTCAAAATCCATTATTTTGTCAGGGTAGCATTATTGGTACAAACGGAACTACCGTTCATCCAACTGTTCCTGTCTGATATTAAAGAGATTAAACACCACGATGAAGTGTTTTATTGTCCCCTTAGCGTAGTATTATCTATCTACAAAATGTGTTCATCTGCTGACATTTTTGGTGGGTTGGTTTGAAAACTGTAAAAATATATGTGCACGCACAGACGCACACATAGATGCACACAGAAAACCCTCGAACACACAAACACACACGCAAATGCACCTTAATTAATAAACACACACACACACACACACACACATATATATATATATATATATATATATATATATATATATATATATATATATATAAATATAAAAGTGAACATGGAAGTCAGCACTTAGAGGCGACAGTCTGTTTCATGCTAGTGCAATCGTCAGGCAAAGTTGCCTGACGATTGCACTAGCATGAAACAGACTGTCGCCTCTAAGTGCTGACTTCCATGTTCACTATTATATTTACACACGCTCTATCTCTGATATTGAGCACTTTATCCCATAAATATAGCATACTTTAAGACTATATTTCTTCATATATATATATATATATATATATATATATATATATATATATATATATATATATATACCGGGTGTAACAGCAAAATTGTCTTTCTATCCTGGAGTAACAAGTTGCCACACATTTCACGTAAGATTTCCTTTTCAAGTCTTTTTCACTGCTCTTTGGACTGTCATAGCTGTAACTCCTGTCTCACCTGCCAAATGTTTTATGAATTGAGTTGGATCTTTTCTAATTGATTACTTTAGCTATAAGTTGAAATGATGATCCCTCTTCCTGTTGTGACATCTTGATCCATTTTTCCTCTCTACTGTTCCCTTTTTTGATTTTCACCGTTCTTTTGATTGTTCCTAAATGGATTTTGAAGATGGAAGCCAGAGTATGATATATCGGTATCATTACTGAAGGCCTGAATGATTTTTCCTCTCGCCATTGCTCAGTTGAGAAGACAGTGGGGCTAACACAAAATACTTTTAACTGTTCTTTTTTTAGCTGATTAGCTCAGAGGGTTTCAGTGCTTCTTACGACAAATGGTGTCATGGCTAAACGCCTTATCGGAAATCCTGGAAAAAAAGGGAACTCAATTAGTTTAGTGGTTATTTAGATATTAAACATTTTCAGGGATGAACAATTATGCTGTTAATTGATTTGGACAATTTTGGTGTTACACCCTTTATATATTAAAATAATGAGAAAGAACAATAAGATTAATAATCCAGTTTTCTTGTTAGTTATTTTTATTTTTAAAAAATCAGTGCTCAATACAATTCTGCAGGACATAAACATTATAAATTTACTAATTTAAAAATATGGTCCCATCGCTACACAGTAAATACCATGTTTCAAAAACAGAAACTAAAACCTTCAAATTTAATTATAGAATTAAATTAAAATCCTTAGTGCTGCTTCATTTTCATTTTCGATTTTTGGAACCAAATTGTGATTTTGTTTGTAGGTTTTGAAGATTGAGAGTTGCTTTTTTAGAGCTCTCATGAAATAAAAATTATTACCTATGGCATTTTAAGTGTTTGATATTCTTTAATTAATTAATAATAATAATAATAATTATATATATATATATATATATATATATATATATATATATATATATATATATATATCAGGGGAGAGGTAATGAAATATGAAGAAGTAGTTTTAGTGGCGCATTTTGTTCTGCTCATAAAGATGCATTTACTTATTTTATTTTTATTTATGCTTGATTGTATTAATTTAATTTTGATTTTTTTTTTGATTTTTTTTCAATATCTTTTCTGTTGATGTTTAATTATTTGCAGATTATATTTCTATATATATAAAAGAGGAATAGATGGAAGCTTCGGATGATTTTATCAATAAAACCATTATTACCCTGAAGAAGTTTTTTCGCTCGCGTCACTAAGAATCTTTTTTCCAAGTACCTTCTATTAGTTTGTTTATATATATATATATATATAAATATATATATATATATACATGGTGTCTCAAAAATACTTTTACAAACTTTGAGGCGGGTTCCAGGTTCCACACAAAGTCCATATAAACATATGTCTGTAAATCCTTCGTTTTTGAGTTATTAGGTTTAAAGTAAGTTTACGGTAGATGGTGTTTTGTTGCTATGTAGATTAGGTTACATTTGTCATTCGTGTACATTTGTGACTAGCCTGTCCTTAACGTTTAACCTGTGTAGTAGTGAACTAACTGAGAAGTCTTCCATTTAGCAATGGCAGGATATTCAGATATGATTTGCCGCTTCGTTGTTTTTCTCTTCAGTCTTATTTACGGATGAAACAACATTTGCAAAAATGGAATAACAAATTTATACAACCAAGATTTGTGGGCGGACTGTAATCCCTATGATACAATACAAGCTAGACACCATCATCAGTTTACTATTCATGTGTCGGCTGGAATTTTAGGTAACTGACTGGTAGATCCATATGTTCCCCCAGCACGTCTTACAGAACTGTCTACAGGGACTATTTCGAACACACTTTCAGACCAGCTAGAGGATGCACCCCTCCTAATACGAAGACGTAAGTGGTTCATGCATGATGAGATACCAGCATATTTTAACCACATTTCTCGCGATGCACTGGCTGACAAATACCATGAAAGATGGATAGGTGGAGTATGACCAGTTCTATGCCCTGCAAGTTAACCCGACCTCAATTTCTTGGATTTTTATCGGTGGAGCCAACTAAAGCAATTGGTCTATATATATATATATATATATATATATATATATATATATATATATATATATATATCCTTCATATATACATGTGTGTATGAAAATAAACAAACACACATACACACACACACACACACACACACATATATATATATATATATATATATATATATATATATATATATATATATATATACTTACCATATCTCATCATCTTGTTGTATATCGCGTGGTGTGCAATGTCAAGATATACCTTGTTTTTATCGATATGTTTTATGTGCGTGTTTCGGCTGATGTGTTTCTTTCGTTTGTATATCAGTGTGTAATTAGAAATTTCGAGAGATAAAGACAAGCCATTTGGGATTAGCAGTAGACCAGCCGCGGAAAATATGGCATGAAAAAAAGAAAAGCTTCTGCCTGTCAATCGGAACAGTTCAGGTTGAATGCATATCTTTCCCTACCTTGATCTGGGAGCTCATCTTCCTCTTAAGGGTGTTGGAAATACAGAAATGAAGTTGGTTGCATAAAGAAGGAATATACTAACAAAGAACGAAAGGTAATATGGAAATGAAGAAGACGGAGGTGTTATGGATCATGTTGGAAAGAAAAGAAGACAGAAAATGGGGAAAAGGAACATGTTTTAGGTTAGAAAAGAAAAAGCGGATTTCGAAAAGTTCAACTGTAGAGTTAAAACAGAGCAAAAAGAAAAATGCTTGATATAAAAGAACGGAAGTGGTTTGTAAAGAAAGGCACTAAGAGAAAAAATAGGAAGGGAAAAGGTTGTTGTCTTTAAAAGAAAAAAAAGGAGTGTAAAACTGAAGTCGATAAAAAAAAAAACAACGTCAAAAAGAAGAAATAAATGCAAAGAGAGATTAATTATTAATTCCTAAAAAGTGGGGGAAGGAAAGCATGACAATGGCGTACCCTGCGTTTGTGCCGTCTGCGGTGGTTGTAGTATTTGCCGCCCATCTAAAAAACATTCCAGAATTGGACAACTTCTACAAAATATAGGTACAGATTACAATTACGACCAATTATTTTGTTTGAGTTGGAACCGAAAAAGCAGTAACAACAACAGAGTAAGATTAGATTAGAAAAAACTTTTATAGTAAATAAATTTTTTTAATGTGATTGCAGGAGGCACGGTGGTGTAATGGATAACGGATTGAGGAATCAGAGAGCCGAGTTCGAATTCCAGTCGTATCTAATAAATTTCCAGTCGTATTTCATAGCTAAGATCCTTGGGAAGTTATGAATCCTCCTCTTCTCCCACTAGCTATGTATAAATAGCAGGACAGACCGGTTTCTATAGCCTTGGACGGCAACTGGTCTACCGAAGAAAGAAATGGCAACCAACTGCGGGGGAAAAAATCTTCCTCGTCAGTCATGTATCGAAAGATACACGATCGCTTATACGTGTATCATGCATGGCACGTAACTGAATGTTATTACGTTAACAATGATAGGATAAGAAGCAAATGTTTCGCTTTTATTTAAGCTTCAGCAGAATTTGGAGGGGGAGTGAATTATGAAAGAAAACGTTCCGGTACTTTTAGTTCTGTGTTGTTTGTTTTTCATTTGTCTGGTAGACCTTCCGTGTCTTTGTCTTCTGCTCTTAACTTTCGCTTCCATAATTCACTTCCAAAAACTTTTCTGATGAAGCTTAAATAAAAGCGAAACATTTTTAAATTGCTAAACGTTTTCCTATTTTCTCCATATCCTATCATTGTGTCGGGTTCTAATCCATATTTGCTCCCAATTCATCTTGTCCGAACATGGAAATTACATTAACAAATATAAACACGATGAAAAAATACAACATCAATTGATTCATCTTGTAACACTCAAATGTCTGTTACTTAGACATAAAGTTAATTTAGATAAAAAAAAAAAAGAAGCATGGATCCATTTATTCTCTTCCGCCTCCCCAGATATAGATTAAATTTTAGGATAGACTGAATTCGCATGCCTCGAGTGGTAACCAATCTAATATGAGAAAATATTTGAATTTCAAACGTGGAATCAACTCAACTATCTTTGCCAAGAAGTCCTGACAATTCGCAGGTAATAGAGAAAAGAAATTGATGGACAGGCCTCATCGCCTACATCCTGAAAGGAAATGTCGGATTCACAATGGTTTATGATAGGAACTAAAGTATCTCTTTATATTTCTGAAATGAGATATTATGTACACTATTTGCATTATTCAGACCTCATCTTTGTCGCCATATTTATTACAACGTTTCGGCCGTTTTACGCTCCGGCCTTCTTGACAGGACCCAAAGAGTGTGAGTTCAATACCCGATTAAGGCAGTGGAGAACTTGGAGAGGGGAATTAACAGGAGATAACTGATAACTGCCATCCATTAAACATGGTACGTGGAACTAGAACAGTCTACCCCAGTGATCGAAATAGAGGGTTCAGTTCGACATTCCAACCAACTGAAGAAGGCCGGAGCGTACAACGACCGAAACGTCGCGATAAATATGGCGACAAAGATGAGAACAATAGTCCGAATAATCTAAATAATGAACTGGAGTAGATAAAAATTATATTGCATCTTTTTTCTCGTGTAAATCGGGATATTCTACTGTGGTTGTTTGCTTTTCAGTTTATCATAAACTTCCTTGGTTTTTTTTTTTGTTTTTTTTTGTTTTTCATATTTATTGAACAAGCAAAATCTCTCTTGTTCAAAGTTAAACTGGAGTAGATAGTGAAGTTGAAACGAGAAATCTCATATTGGCATTTGGCAAAGGAAAAAAAAACATTACAGTGACTTCTGAAATTTTGCATTACCGACTATTGAAAGAGTAATCTTATAGAAGAAAAAACCCTAAAGCCAATTTGATATCTTTTTGCAAACCTTTAAAATCTGTTTTTCGCCATTTTGCCGCGCTAGGAAAGGTAATGGGTGGGAAGTGAGCAAGTGAATTCCATATGAATTGATAAAAAAAAATCAAAAACGGCTTACCTGCAAGAGACGTGACTGATTTTTAAAATATGCCATTACTTGAGATAATAAATCTTTCTATCTTTTATAAAAATCGTAAACGCATATTTTGATTAAAGGAAGTTTATTTTTGTTTAATTTTCTCTGTCTTCATACTTCTTTTGTTTTGTTTTTTTTACATTACCTGTCAAAAAGCAATATTTCATGTTACACAACCACAAAGATGAAAGAGACGAATCAATCATTTTGAATTCTATCATTTTATCGAAAGAAAACACATTTTACACTTATTTCCCGGTTAATAAATAAATGTACTTTTTAAAATGTAATATTTCTGTTATAAGACATACTGATCTTTTAAAATGGCCATATTGAATTTGAATTTGACTTTAGGATGCGCACGTAGGATAATGGTTATCAGAGAGGAAAGTGAAATTGGAGTGCTGAGACTACCGTGTTTGCTTTTACCGAAATATCCTATGAAAGGCTAGGGATTAACAGAAGGATAAACTAGGCTTTCTAGCCTTGATTGAGAAACAATCTATCTTTTCTTCACATCTACAGATTAATAGCTGAGCACACTTAACTGTCTATCCTTGGTTGGCAAAGTCTAGGACAACTCGGAATCGGTCGGACGTGGAGTCGGTTCTACTCTGTAAAAACCTACTAGGTATAAAAACTACCACAGCAACGAATATTATGCTGATGCTGTGCTCCTATACACCACAGAGGGGGGACTACAGGACTTATTTCTACTGTGTAGTTAAAGTGTCTTTAGATAGTTCCACAATGAAAATATATGAAATATTAAACAAAATAAATGTACCGATTTTTATTTCGAATAAGGCAGTTGCCTCGAAAAATAGCCTTTCTATATGACCTTTTCAAACACGTGTGTTTATTTAACGCCATATTATTTAAAATATATGAAATATATGTTTTGATACCTCGAGAAATAAAATCTTAGTAAATGACACTTTAACTTTTCTGTTGTAAAATTATCAGCTCTTGCACTGGATAAAATGTCTAAACTTTTTAAATACAAAGATCGGTTAGAGAAATTCATTTTGATAGCATAGGTTTTATTTCTGAAACATGGTAGTTTCTGTGTGGCGATGAATATATATTTTTTTAAATAATAATTATAATATTATGGTCTACTATCTTAAGCAATCTAATTGTAAAAGACATCTTAAGATAATCGGGACTCTTTATATAAAACAATTTACTACAAGCCTCAAAGTTACGATATTCGACAACGGCAGTAACGTTTTGGTTGTCGTTTAAAAGACACCCTAACATGGAATACCAACTACATTTCTTCTAGCGCAGTTTACACCTTTTACTACTTCCACACAATACAACTTAGAACACAAACACGGGAAAACATTAACAACAGACAAATTGAAAATAGCTAATGAATTGCACGAAAGCGCTTGGGACAATAATCATTACAGACAGGTTTCACACTCTCTTGCCGCCCCAAAAAGCAAGGGTATAAAAGCATTAGAAAGATTTAATAAAAACCTATTCTCAGTCAACGAAACGCACACACACACACACACATATATATATATATATATATATATATATATATATATATATATATATATATATATATATATATATATATATATATATATATATGTCCTGGGTATGACGATAAACTACAGCTGGTAGCAAGGGAGGTTTTGAGAAGCGTGGAACCACCTCTTAATTGCTGTTGTTCCCAGGTCCACTGTGACCCGGAGTGGTAGCTCATGTTAGGTTCCCAGCCATGGGCAAATAGTTAACCCACAAACTTGGACCAAAACACTTTAAAAGTGTAAAAATAGATTTTTATAGTAAAAATGCCAGAAATATATTTTTGAATAAAAATATTATCATCCATACATTTGACTCTCAACCAAAAAAAAAAACCCTTACAAAAATGCGTCAATGAAACCTGATCTAAAAAATGATTTCTTACACAGAATACATATTCTATTAAACACGAATCTACCCTAAAATCTTGCCGGCATTAAATAACCGATTTAGGTTGATATGCCATAAAACAAAATAAACGAAAGTGCATATATATATATATATATATATATATATATATATATATATATATATATATATATATGCATGTATATAAAGGAAATCCAGTTGCTATATAATCCAAATGAATCCTATTAATATAATATAAAATAAAATATTAAAACTGATTCACAGAGAGAGCTCAAAGTTTTATTCAAACAGAGCATTTAAACTACAAACAATAGAAATAAGGATTACTCCGTGATATGGATGATCATTTCACTTTATAAATTAAAATTAATTCATAAGGATGTTCAAATCCATCAGGTTAACAAGAAAAATTTGAAAATATATATATATATATATATATATATATATATATATATATATATATATATATATATATATATATATATATATATATACATACACAGACATACATATATATATATATATATATATATATATATATATATATATATATATATATATATATATATTTTCAAATTTTTCTTGTTAACCTGATGGATTTGAACATCCTTATGAATTAATTTTAATTTATAAAGTGAAATGATCATCCATATCACGGAGTAATCCTTATTTCTATTGTTTGTAGTTTAAATGCTCTGTTTGAATAAAACTTTGAGCTCTCTCTGTGAATCAGTTTTAATATTTTATTTTATATTATATTAATAGGATTCATTTGGATTATATAGCAACTGGATTTCCTTTATATACATGCATATATATATATATATATATATATATATATATATATATATATATATATATATATATATATATATATACTATTTACATTATTCGGACTACTGTACTCATCTTCGTCGCCATATTTATTACAACGTTTCGGCCGAACTGAACCCTTTATTTCGCTCAGTGGGGTAGACTGTGTAGTCGTAATAACGTAAATAGTGTACATAATACCTCCTCTCTGAAATATATATATACAAGTATATGAATATAAGTATAAAACATTGCAGAATGAGTGCTGGTGGTAATAAAAGTTCTGATCTGAACTGTACCTTAAGATTTCTGAGTTCATGAAACTCAAATTTGTACCAAACAGTGATGAAAAAAATGTGTATTTATTAATAATAGTATATATATATATATATATATATATATATATATATATATATATATATATATATATGTGTGTGTGTGTGTGTGTGTGTATATATATATATGGGATTTTAGAAAAAAAACTCCCATTTCCAATCCATCAGTATTCTAATGTAGCATTATATCACAAACCGGCCAAGTAGAAAATAAAATTAGGCGCTATGAATATTATGGTCTTTACTCTTGTCTATATCTCTGAGATGAGGTGCATGATTATTTATATGGACCAGTGGATAAATGCGTCGGTTAGATCCAGTGACTAGACCCAAAGTGTTTTGAGATCAATACCAGGCTACAGCAGCCGTGAACCAAAAACTTGGAGTATTGAGTTAATGGGAAATAACTGAGACATCCGAAAGAGGCATGACACGTGGAACTAAAACAATCTCTCCCCCGGTGGACTAAATAACTGGTTCGGTTCAAAATTCCAATCATCTGAAGAAGGCCAGAGCGTACAATGCCCGAAACGTTGTGTATATGTCAATGAAGATGAGGATAAAAGTCCGAATAATGTAAATAATGTAGGCTTTATTCTTATTTGTTCACGTAAACATGCCAGGATCTTCATAGATTTCTTTTCGGGGTTCAAACTTGATGCACCATAAATTGAAAAAAGAAAGCAAGCAAATGCATTAATTTATTTTGTCATCGTAGGGTATTAGTAACATTTCACAGATTCTTATATGAAGTCATATGCCACCAAACATTTATTGAAATCTCTCAAAATATGCTTCTTCCGGTAAAGTTGGTATCAGATTTCCAAAGTTCAACCGGGTACGTATTGATATTTTGTTTTGTTATTTAATTTGTTCTTGTGGCTTTCGAAAGGATGTCTTTCCTTCAAGAACAGCTGTAACCGCCATTATGGGCCAGATCCATGTTGTGTCATGTCAGCTTGTCAAAGAGACTCGAAACCACTTTAAAACATGGCGGAAAGAAACAACCCGGAACTGTCCGCTTGGAGAACTAAATGTCAAACCTAAAGAACCGGCACGGAAACAAGCAGGCAGGCCCACTAGTGGATGGGTGGGCTTCAATCGGTATGAAGAAACCAGTGCTAGGACTAAAAAAAAAAAGTGGGAGGTCTGTAGCCTGATGCTCAGTCCCAGACTTTTCCTTATCAAAATACGATTATCTTCACCAGAACATTACATCCCCATCTTGTTTTTTCAAGTATAACAATCCTGCAAATACCCGCCTTCTTCCGGTCTGAATTCTTTGAATTCGTCACTGTTTTTTTGTTTTGTTTTGTTTTGTTTTGTTTCGTTTTAATACACACCGAATCACTTTTCATATAATTTTTGTTTACATTCTTTTGTCTATTAATAAGTTCAGATTAACTCTTCACGAAAGTTTGCGATGAAAAAAGGATTATGTGAACATTGTTCGAAAAATAATTGTTGGAAAACAATTATTCGAAAACAGTTATTCATAAAACATTTATCCGAATGGTAAAATGTTTGAATGAAAATTAATCGCAAGGACAATGATACTAAATGATAATTATTCGAAATGAAAAATTCTTCATTGCAATAAAAATGTAAAAATTAAAAGAGGAAATACACAAAGGATAATTATTCGAAATACAAATATCGTTAATAAAACAATTTAGCTAGAAAAAAACCTTATAACCTTAAGTTAGGTGATACTGTACGTAAATACTCAACTACTGAAGAGTACTTGTTAAAGGATGCCACTAAATTTTTAAGTTTTCCATTTACGTCGCGGCATTTCTTGGTTTTCTTGATATTTTGGCAACCTGCTCTTACTTTTGCAATATGAATTTCTTGCAAATCCTGTTCACTCTTAAGAGCGTCTAAGAATTTCCATGTTGTGGGATGATGCTATCTTTCAAAGACGTTATTAGTTAAATAGGTAAATCAGCAGGTAAATCAGCATTGACACTCTCAAAGCAAGACTCCATACGTATTTCAAACAGGTATTTCGAATAATTATCAATTAGCATAATTGTATTTTCAATTAATTCAAACAAATTACAATTCGAATAAATGTTTTTAGAATAATCGTTTTCGAACAATGAAAACGACTTGGCACTGTTTTTTTTTACTTCATGGTGGATATCTTTATCAAAGAATTAGGCGAGACTCAGGTTCAGTCCCTTGGATTACATATGTGGAAATTAATGTCTTTGAAAAAGCCTTTAGTATATTTTTTATCCCTCTCCTATTAAAATGTATTTGGTTCATATCGTTGTCAAAAAAGAATAAAAAATTGGCTAATTATTATCGATTGTAGAATGAGGACAATTCTGAATTCAAAATTCAACCACTTGAATTTGTCTAAATATGGTTAGATAAGGGATGCATATACTAGCTCTGTAATATACAAATGCGATAAGTTTCGGCAGCTATAGATTATCCCACTGAAAAGCGATTATCCAAAATGAAGTTGATATTAACGGACACTGGGACGAAAAAATGGTGTTTCTTGGATGCGCAAGTAATGTGAAGGTTAGAATTTAAAATCGGCAAACCGATTTCGAATTCTAGTCGAGTCGGTTATATTCACTTTCGCACAAATCTTCCCACTCCCCAGGTTAAATAGCACTGTAGACTGGGCTCTCTAGTAGTGATGGGCAATCAATCTAAAAGAAGAACAGCTCTGAATTCTATATCTAAAATGTAAATGCATAAAAAACAATTATATATATATATATATATATATATATATAATTTCACCCTAAGCAAGGCGATATTTCAATGAGAATATAAAACTTTAGTGAAACTTTCCATGAACTATATACAACTGCATATTTAGATAATAATAATTAATAATATAAATATTCTATAATAATACTTAAATAATATAATATAGATTTAATTAATAATTGTTATTAATATAAGTAATCCATATATCAATAATAATCTAATCATAATTCTGCCTCACTCTATTCTAGTTAGCACGACCGTTACATCTCATGAATAATGGATTCTTCCGTTTTGATCTCGTGGAAAGACATATCAGAGATGCTACTCGGCTTCAGTAGAAAAACAAAAAAAGAAGTGTCTAACGTCAATGAAATGATAAAAGTTGTCAATATCAATTATTTCCATTTGTATCCCCTTACTTCTTAAAATTATTCATATTTATGTTTGTTATTGCAATATTTTTTTTTAATTTGTTAATCACAAATTTCTACGGTTATTTTATTGTCCTAGAATTTGCCAGGAGTTTAATTAATCATTAACGTAAGAATTAAGATTCATCAGAAAATTCAAATAGGAAATCCGTGAAATTCCCATCGGTATTTCTAGTATTTAATAATGTAATATAATTATTCTATAATAATACTTCAATAATAAAATGTAATAATATTCTAATAGCTAATATATTCTAACATCTAACCTATATCATTACTTAAATATTAATAGTAGACTATAATCGATAATATTTTTTTCAAATCTTTTCACCCCCAAGCAAGGCAATAAAGCCATTAAGATGCAGGGGTCACTAAGTGTGAAAGAATCTGAGAAAAAAAAACATTATTAAGAAGAGAGGTCAATAAAAGAACAGCAATTAAGGAAACAGAAGATGACGATTGACATTACATTTATATTTTTAAGGATCAAAGTTGGTTGGAAAGCCAGAAACCGGAAGAGAGTTACACAAGCGAGAAGTGCGAGAGAAGAAATAGTAATATAATGAATACGGAACTATCTGTTATTTATGAGGTATTGACAGAAGTTAAACACTTCTATCTTCTCTTCTTTCTTTTTTCTTTCTCTCTTTCTTTCTTTCTTTCTTTCTTTCTTTTTCACATTATATAAGAATAATATTAATTAATAAAATACTATAACTTACCTATTGTTATGGGAACTTACCTATAACGATAATGGACTCTTCCTGGCTCTATAAATACTGCGCCTCTCTGAGAGAGAGAGAGAGAGAGGAGGAATGAGTTGAGACCTAACGAGTCAAGACATTAGTTCACTCTAAACCAGACTGACAGTTAATACTAACACCTTCAACTTCTTGTATTATATTTCTGTTGTAATATATCATTGTTATTTTCTACTCTTGTCTTCGTGTTGGTCTTCCTTGGTTCTACCTTGGACCATAACCGTGGTGCGAGGATATTGGACCATAACACCTATAAAATTACTTAAATAATAATAACTGATTCTACACAGGGCATGCAAATGTAGGTATACCATAATGAAAAACAAAACGTGTGCACAAAATGTATTCTTTTGATTATACAAACATATCAATAATAATTATATCAATAATAAACACTTCAATCTTTCAAATATTCAAACTGTTGCCCCCGTCATTGACATACTTACATAAAAAACATTTATTATTATTATTTATTAAAAATATATATCTTAATAAATGTATTACAGTGTAACCCGGATATAAGATACCCGGATATAAGAGAAACCCGGATATAAGAGATATTTTATCTGGTCCCAAATTAGAGCCTGTGTTAATGTATATAAATTAGACCAAACCCGGATATAAGATAAACCCGGATATAAGAGACTTCTTCTCCGGTTCCGACAACTCTCTTATATCCGGGTTACACTGTATAATAAAAATTGTGAAATTAGAAATATTAAAAATGATTTTAATTAATTAAATGAATGCTAGAACCACTATTGTAACACTGGTAAAACTGGTATAATGCTTACTGTATACCTATTTTTGTACTATAATTAATACGTGTTTAAATTATAATGTTTATATAATAATATTTAAAAGTGTTAATAACGAGCAGAAGTGATTTTATCTTATTTATCAATTTACTTATTTACCAACTCTTGTTTTGTATCATTAAACTGGCGCAAATGATTTTTATTTTTTTGTTGTTTGCGTATGGTTTTGTTTTTGTTTTGCTTTGTTCATCATGCATGCATTCGGTTACTCGACGCATTTCTCGCTAAATTCTCAGCCGCACCCAAGCTGAAGACCTCCACATAAGTTTGCCTAAAGAATTATGTATATTTTTATTACATTTAATCGTCGATACTATCATTTTCCGCCTTGAAACTAAAGATCCGTACAACCACACTTCATGTATACCAGAGTTTGTCATTCATTTCTATCAGATGAGCTCGGGTTTTTTCGTCACAATCATTTTCTCAGCTTAGTCTACTATTATTGAGCCTAACACACACGCACGCACGCACGCACGCACACACACACACACACACACACACACACACACACACACACACT
The DNA here is from genome assembly GCA_964036315.1 of Acanthosepion esculentum. Lineage (NCBI taxonomy): Eukaryota > Metazoa > Mollusca > Cephalopoda > Sepiida > Sepiidae > Acanthosepion > Acanthosepion esculentum. Next base: position 92,296,015 of record OZ038478.1, read on the forward strand.
AAGGGTACATTCACAAATTTAACAAGAAAGATTCTTGTTTTCAATAACATAGGCATTTAATTTCTCATACATACTTATTAAAAAGTTTCTGGAAAATATTCTTATTAAAGCGCATTAAACTATTTTTAAGAGTTACTTTTGACCTACTCTATTATATAGGGTAAATTAAAATGAACATTATTATTATTATTATTATTATTATTATTATTATTATTATTATTATTATTATTATTATTATTATTATTATTATTATTATTATTATTATTATTATTATTATTATTATTATTATTATTATTATTATTATTATTATTATTATTATTATTATTATTATTATTATTATTATTATTATTATTATTATTATTATTATTATTATTATTATTATTATTATTATTATTATTATTATTATTATTATTATTATTATTATTATTATTATTATTATTATTATTATTATTATTATTATTATTATTATTATTATTATTATTATTATTATTATTATTATTATTATTATTATTATTATTATTATTATTATTATTATTATTATTATTATTATTATTATTATTATTATTATTATTATTATTATTATTATTATTATTATTATTATTATTATTATTATTATTATTATTATTATTATTATTATTATTATTATTATTATTATTATTATTATTATTATTATTATTATTATTATTATTATTATTATTATTATTATTATTATTATTATTATTATTATTATTATTATTATTATTATTATTATTATTATTATTATTATTATTATTATTATTATTATTATTATTATTATTATTATTATTATTATTATTATTATTATTATTATTATTATTATTATTATTATTATTATTATTATTATTATTATTATTATTATTATTATTATTATTATTATTATTATTATTATTATTATTATTATTATTATTATTATTATTATTATTATTATTATTATTATTATTATTATTATTATTATTATTATTATTATTATTATTATTATTATTATTATTATTATTATTATTATTATTATTATTATTATTATTATTATTATTATTATTATTATTATTATTATTATTATTATTATTATTATTATTATTATTATTATTATTATTATTATTATTATTATTATTATTATTATTATTATTATTATTATTATTATTATTATTATTATTATTATTATTATTATTATTATTATTATTATTATTATTATTATTATTATTATTATTATTATTATTATTATTATTATTATTATTATTATTATTATTATTATTATTATTATTATTATTATTATTATTATTATTATTATTATTATTATTATTATTATTATTATTATTATTATTATTATTATTATTATTATTATTATTATTATTATTATTATTATTATTATCAACAACAACAACAACAGCAGCAGCAGCAGCAACAACAACAACAATAACAATAATAATAATAATAATAAAAATAATAATAATAATTGTAATAACAAAAGTACGCAGGTGTAGGCTTTAAGAAAGCTTTATTCAGTAAGAATACAAGGTTCTCGTATAGTGTTCTCTTATAATCCCAATAACAGAAATAGCTCTCTCAAAGAGGAGTGTAACAAAACAAGGGGAGACCACTCTTGATTATTCATAACAATAATATAAACCTGGAAACTACAGAACACTTGATGATGATCTGTGTCAATGAACAGGAAAGAAGTAAGAAAATTTATCCAGTAATAAAGGAAGCCAACAAATTCAAAATGGAGTTTCAAGTTGGTGAAGAAATGCAAGTAAAACATAATACACCGAATGCAGCTTCAAAATACTTTAAAAAGAAAGCAAAGGCAAATACGTCCGACCAGATACAGAAATGATAGCAAGATAAATCGCTTCAAGGTCAATCCTCTGGTTGTACCAAATAAGCTGATGTAGACAAACGCCGTACCCATCATTTCTTGCTGCACAGGACCAATGCTTGCTAACTAGAAATTACCAAACACACATACTGAAAAATTGTCTTAATCCAAAATGCAGATTCTGTGATAAATATCCAGAAACAATTGATTTATTTATATCAGCTTGCAAGGTATTGGCAACCACGGAATATAAAACTTGTCATGATAGAGTGGGCCAATATCTGTACTGGAAAATCTGCAACTTTTACGGAAGGAAAACCGCAAGAAATTGATATGAGCACTATCTAGACCCGGTTAGGGAGATAGGACCTGTAAAGATTTGATGGGACTTTACACTACACACAGACAGAGCAATCAAAGCTAATCACACATATATTGTGATCAGAGATTGCAAAGAAAAAATACATTGCCTCCTTATTGACATGGCAGCCCCTGCAGACTGCAATGTATCTTTGAAGATCTTCAAAAACTTATCAAAATACAAGGACCTTGAAATCGAAATCTCAAAAATGTGGCATCAAGAATTCCAGTTGTAGTTGGACCCCTCGGATTGATTGGAAAAGATTCTAATAAACTCATCGAAGCGATTCCTGGTAGCCCATGCTTTAAAGAAATACAAACAATTGTTCTCACGAGTACAGCCCACACATTCTTTTACAAAACCGCTCAGTGGAAAATGTCATAATGCCATTTCTGACCTTAGGTCTCGGAAAGAAATGAGTACACACCAGAAAGCAAAGGAAATAATAATAATAATAATGATAATAATAATAATAATAATAATAATAATAATGATGATGATGATGATGATGATGTTGATGATGATAATAATAATAATAATAATAATAATAATAATAATAATAATAATAATAATAATAATAATCATCATCATCTTTGAAGGTATTCGAAAAACTGTCAAAATACAAGGACCTTAAAATAGAAATCTCAAAAATGTGGCACGTGGGCACATCAACAATTCCTGTGGTAGTTGGAGCCCTTGGACTGGTTGGAAAAGATTCCAGGAGGCTGATTGAAGGGATCCCTGGAAGTCCATGCCTCAAAGAGATACAAAAAATTGTTCTGACAAGTACAGCCCACACTTTACGAAGGGCTTTATCTATGTAATTATTTTTTATTTTATTTTATTTTTTTTGCAGTGGAAAGTGTCATGATGCCATTTCTAACCTTAGGTCCTTGGGCGGGACCCGGAAAGAAATGTGTAAACGCCAGATATCAAAGGAAATAATAATAATAATAATAATAATAATAATAATAATAATAATAATAATAATAATAATAATTAGGCACATGAGGACATCAATAATTCCATTTGTAGTTAGAGCCCTCGATTGGAAAGGTTCCAATAGAGTCATTGAAAGCATTCCTGGTAGCCCATGCCATAAAGAAATTTAAAAAATGGACTCACATGACATGAAAGGCTATGTCTATGTAAAATGTGTGTGATCATAGGTTGTTTTTTTTTTTCAGAAATGCTTAGTGGAAAATGTCATGATGCCATTTCTGGTCCCAGGTCTCTAGTTGGGACCCGGAAGCAAATGGGTATACAACAGAAATCAAAGGAAATAATAATAATAATAATAATAATAATAATAATAATAATAATAATAATAATAATAATAATAATAATAAACAACAAAGTATTAATCACTTATTCTACATGGATGAAATTAAACTTTTTGCCAATGACGAAAATGAGCTGAAATATCTCCTCAATACTATAAAATATTTCAGTGATGACACAGATATGAACTTCGGATTAGATAAATGTACAAAAGTAACATTTAAGAAATGGAGATTACCGAAATACACTGATCAGCTAGCGATTTTATCACAAAGATTAGGGGACTGGAACAAGAACAAGCTTATAAATACCTAGGATTCAGCGAAGGAGATGAAATACAGCATACCTAAATGAAGGAGAAGTAAGAAACGAATACTACAGACATGTGTGTCTGGTGTTAAATACCGAGTTGAATTCACAAAATAGAATATAAGCCATAAATACTATATATCTGTCCCTGTGGTACTATACAGTTTTAACATTCGTAGCTGATATTAAGCGAACGGATGTCAATAAGAGAAAGCTTCTTACTTGTCGCCACATGCATCATCCTAAAGCTGATGATGAGAGTCTGTTTGTGTCTAGATTCGAAGGAGGCAGAGAATTAAAAAAAGAATAAAAACTTGTAATTCCAACGGATAATTTATTGTTAAAACAGATATATTTCGGAAAGCTTTTGCATCCTTGATCACTCTTAAGAAATAAATGAAACAGTGACATAAATTCAAATTAACAAAAACAAAATTTGATCGAATTGAGTTCACGAGACATACGTAAGCTGAAAACGTGTGAATTACTTAAAGAAAGAAAGAAAAGTAGAAAAGTCAGAGTAGAGAAAAATTACTCCTAGTTTTTTCGTATTTTTTGTTGAAGTTGGGAGGTCCATGCTGTGTGAAACTGTGCTGCATCAATTCTATTACAGACATTTTTGGTACTTTTTTTGTTCAGCTAACCGTATTTGCTGAATTTGTGCTGGTTGGTCAATTTTATTTCAGGTTGGTCGAAGTCCATTTCGTGACCTTCTTTTAGTTTTAGTTTAAGTAATTCTCTGAAGCAGAGTTAGTTTTAGTTCTAGTTTAAGTAATTCTCTGGGGCAGAGAATTACTTAAGCTAGAACTGTCTTACAAAACGGCAACAAACGGTCTTCAAAGACACTTAGAAACTACAAAAGACTCGACGATGATCTGCGTCAAAGAACATGAAAGAAATAAGAAAGTTTATTTAGTATTAAAGGAAGCCAACAAATTCAAAAGGGAATTTCAAGTGGAGGAATAAGAGCAAATAAGCCATAATATACGTATTGCAACAGCAAAGAACATAAAAAGAAGGCAAAACCCAATGTAATGGGCCAAAAGTAGAAACGATGGATAAAATAAACCTCTTCATGGTCAGTACTTTGTCGGTGCCGAACAAGTTGATGTAGACAAACCTTATACTTACAAGTAGTTGTCTAGTACAGGATTAAAAGCTGAAACTGAAGATTTTATTCGTGCTGTGCGAGACCAATGTTTGCTAATTAGAAATTATCAAGCAAACATAGAAATTCTGCGAGAAACACCCCCATGAAAATTATCGAGAAATTATCCAAATACAAGGACCTGGAGATCGAGATTAACAGGATGTGGGCAATGAAAATTGAAACAGTACCAATAGTAATCGGAGCTCTGGTCCTTGTGAGAAAAGAAATGGACAGTTTAACTAACAGTGTCCCAGGTAACATCCACATACAAGTTTCCGAGAAGATCACCCTACTAGGAAAATCCCACATGCTAAGAAATGTGCTATCAATTATATGACAATTCTCCTATACGACCTAAGCGCCATAGTTTGGACAGCATACAAAGCAGGAAACATAACATAGACAAATAATAATAAATTCCTTGATGCTACACGAAGCATGGTTCTCATGGCTTCTGGTGATAATTGGTTGGGTTTATTAACATGATTTGTGAATCAAGATGGCTACAGTTAATATCGCATTCAGTGCCACTAATTTGCATGTCAAATGCCTGACCAGCAGGGCATATTTCTTAGTAGCTGTCGCACTATGCATTCTCACAAGCAAGATTAGTGAGGTAGCATTATAGCCGGTGTCTAGATGTTTTGTTTTTTGTTCTTGTTGTTTTTTTTAGTTTAAAGGATAATATAGTTAGGGTGATTTGAGTGTTACATCAAGATTCTTGGGAACACCCTCTAAGTGGATTGGGTTACCCAACCTGAAGATATAGAATCCACCTTCTACTTTTATCTAAACCTGTTACCATATCGTGTACATTTGTCGGTTATGCATATTCTTTGAGATCCTTATTATGGTAATGGTAATATTAGCCGTGTCCTTTTATGGAAACATTCGCCATTCTTTGACCGAACAGCGATTTATAAAATCTTTCTATTAAAACGTTTCAGAAAAAATACGTTTCTCAAGCCACAAACATATATTTCTCTTTCCTTCTCTTTATTAATGGAGGTGCCTTTCTTTGTATTACATTTGAAGTGATGTGGAAAGTCCTTATTTTGATTATGTCATTATTAATCTCTTAAAGGTACTGGTGCTACCCATTTTAGTTTTAGCTGTTGTTTAAAGTCTGCGAGATATATGGTCAATATTTTTTCTTTTCCTCAAATTGTTTTCCATTAGTTGTTTTATTTGAGGTTTAAATGAACAAATGAAAACCAAAGAAAAAATATTATTTGGTTTAAACCACAATTTAACTTAGAGGTTAAGTATAAAATAGGGATAACATTTTTCAAATTACTTAATAAAAATTAAATTACTTAATAAAATTCCCCCAAAATTCTGAATTACATAAAATATTTAATTAAAAACCAATTAAATTAAAGTTTAGCTACAGCTGTACTAGCAATTTAGAAAACACAATAAAAAAAACAAAACGCCAAAAATTTCAAAAACTCACATGCAGAAAAACATTAACAGTAATATATGAAATTGTAGAAATAAAAGTAGATGTCCATTAGATAGAGTTTGCAAAACTGAAGCAGTAATTTACAAAGCAGAAGTAATAGATACAAATGATCAGAAAAAATATACATAGGGTGTACTGAGGTTTACTTTAAAAAGAGGTCGTACAATCAATCATAAGTCATCTTTTAAGCTAGAAAGCCTTAGAAATTCTTCTAAACTAGCCCGCCATGTGTAGAAATTAAAGGATAAAAATAAAAAAGATCCAACTGAGTGATTAAATTTTCTAATTCCAGAAAAAAATACTGTTGAGCATTTCAAATAGAAATTTGAATGATTTTTAGTCGATTCTTCCGAAAAACCAAACGTCCATTTTTAACCTTTTTAGAAAAATTTAGACAAAACTTATTTTTTCCTTTTTGAAAAATCCCGCTAAAATAAGATATATATTTCTGAAACGTTACTTTCGTAAAGTTAGCAAATTCAAAGTTAAATTAATCTGTTCTGAAACAAATATCACATAGCATACAATTGAAGCTGGGGGAAAGCTTCAAAAAGGATTTTTACTGTATGAAAACTACATTTAAACCTTAGGTATACGAATTTTTGGAGGTACCTACCCAAAATTGTGAGATTAGAGCACTCTCAATGCATTTTATTCTTAATGAGTAATTTTCTCTCCAGATCAAACTGGCATCGGTTAAATCGAAATGCTGTAGCCTGATGTCTGATGATGGTCTGATGTGAGGGTAAACTGTTCTTAAATTCATATTGTCTTTTCTTTAAGTTTCTGGTTGTTTCTCCGATGTACATCATGAAGCATTTTGTACAGTCTATTCTGTATATTCCTGCCGCTGTCATGTTGCTATTATCTCATTTAATGCTAACTATATCACTTATTTTTTTAGAGATGGTGTTGAATAATTTTAGGTTACAGTTGAGTAAGGTATTTTCGATGGTAGCTGATATGGAGTTGGCAGATTGGATTATGTGTCTACTTACCTACACAGTAATTTGGTTATTGGAGGGTTTTGAAAGAGTTTTCAATGTATTTCTCTTCTTCGGATAGGAATTGGAAGCTACAGATTCTAAGGGCTCTTAAATAAAAGTTTATGATTACTCATACATTTTACACCTATCACAACCTAAAAAATAAAATCATGAGTAATCATAGACTTATTTATGTGTCCTTAGAATCTGAAGATCCCAATTCCGACTCGAAGAAGAGAAACACAATACCGAATACTGTATAATGCCAAGTGCAAAGAATACAAAATTCACGGGAGAAAAATACAAAATTCCACAAATAATAATAATCCCAACCACCATAACAAAAGTAGGCATATTTATGTTCTATATTTTCAATAAGGACAGATATTATATGGCAAAACTAACACAATATATTACGCATATAAACAGCAGTATATCCTGAAAAGTTTGATAACATCGTAACTTATAGAAAATATAATAAACACCCGGTATCCTTATTATTCTATGTGCCGTATCCCTTCAGTATGTTGGAGATCATGACTCTCCACACTTTCCTGTCCTTTCTCGCTCTTAATATTTTTTCTTATTGTTATCTCTCCTAAACATTGCTCCGCCGTCCATTGACTCAAGCTCGCTATGTAAGTTATCCGTTGTTTTCTTCCGTCTCTCTTGCCTTCAATCTGTCCTGTGAGAATCAAATTTTCTAAGCCCCTTTTCCTCATTATGTATCCAAGCAGTTTTAGCCGTCTCTTTCTGGTGTTAAATATAAATGTCCTTTTTTATTTCTCTTCTCTGTAAAACTTTGTCGTTGTTCCATGGTATTCTCAGCATTCTTCAGTGAAACCCCAATTCTGTTGCTTCAAGTCTCTTCATCAGTGAGGAGATTGTCCAACATTCATTGTTATATAGGAGGATCGATATTGCAGTTTGGGGCTCATTTCTTTGTTTGTCACGAAACGTTCCTGTTTCTTAATACTTTGCTAGTCTTTTGGAAGACATCATTCGGTCTGGTATTAAAAAATATTTTAAAATACCTGGTATTAAAAATTATTTAAAAACACGATTATAATAAATCTAGTGTGAATTATAGGTTAATAAAAATCTAGTGTTAATTATAAGTTAAAATTTTAAAACTGTTATTAATTATGGGTTTCTAAAAAATCCGATATTAATCATATTTTTATAAGTCCAGTACTGTTTAGAGGTTTATATATAAAAAAATATATATCAAAAAAAGATCTATGGAGCCCGTAGGATAAATGCAATTGTACGTCACTCGGCCTGGATAGTGAAATTCAAGTATTATTTATATTATTTGTATGCACATTATTCTCCTCATCTTTGTTGTTATTATCACAATGTTTCGGTTTTTGTGTCCTGAGACCTTCATCAGGTACTTGACGATCCGAGTAACATTCAAGGGTTTTCGAAATTAATTCTTATTTAATCTACCGGGTAGATTGTTCTTGTTTCGTTGACAATGTCTTGGGTAACCTTTAAAGAATTTCGAAATTAAAATCTTTATTTAATCTACCGCGCAGTACGCATTGCCAAGTCCAGAAATGGGACTTGAAATTACCACCTCACTACCAAATTCACGCACTAAAGCGTCAATCCATGTATATTAGTGAAATCTCCACTACTTCAACCAACAAGAACGCGAAATTAAAAAAAAAATAGAATTTTCGAAAGCTTTTGTGGGATTTCGTTAGTAACTTCATATTTATATACTTTATTATTTGGCGCTTAAACATCGTGAAAAGACGTGTTTTCTTTCCTTTCTTTTTTTACATCCTTATTTGTAAATGTAGTGTTGAATTCGCTTTCTGGTTGTTTTCATCCTCTTTGTTTCGAAATACATTGAAATCTGATCCTAATCTCATAATTATCGAGGCAAGAAGAATTTGCTAAAATTAGAAATTATAAACAATGCGGCAGTTAATTAACCTACTTCGTTAAATCATCTTCAGAAGGTACCTTATTTATTAGTAGAATAACAGTTTATCGGTTCGTTACGATAATAAATTGATTACAATTTTCATTTAATTATAATGAGTGTTTGATTTAAATTGCGATTAATTATACACGCAAAGTAAACGAAGCGTATCTTGAACACACAAGAGACAAAAACGCTAAGAGCTGATTTTTTTCTTTCCTGTTTTACTAGGAATAATTTCGTTGCAAACAAAGAAAAGAGTATTGAAGTGTTGTTCAATATCAGTGCTCCTATATGGCAGTGAAAAAGAGGCTTTACGCTACAGAAATGCGGGTTCTACAGAATATTAACTTCGTATTCCATTAGTAAGGAGGAAGTTCTACTCGAATAGTTTCTTCCAAAGAACCGCTATATTCTATAACAAACTCCCAAGAGGATATTTTTTTCGATCACTACAATGTTAACCTCTTCAAGATGAGGGTTAACCGTTATCTTTCCTGCATAACTTCATAAACTGAACTTGTGAACAACGACGAAGGTCCAGAGACTAAAGAAACAAAAAGATCATTTATACTTAACACCAGGAAGAGACAGTTGAAATTTCTAGGGCGCATAGTGAGGAAAGAGGAGTTGGAAAATTAGATACTCACAAGATAGGTTGAAAGCAAGATCGACAGTGAAAACAATGCATAACCTACCTAGGGAGCTTGAGTAAATGGATGGCGGAGCAAGGTTTAGGAGAGAGAACACAAAACACGAAATTTAGTAAAACCTACAAAGAGCAGGAAATTGTGGAGAGCCGTGATCAGCAACGCCCTGAATTGGACACGGAACATAGAAGAAAAAAAAGAACACGGGGTACATCAGGGGTGCTGCACTAAAGGAGATCCTACACAATATCAGACAACTATCCCATGATTTGGGGGTACATCAATGTGTACAAAGAGATTTGAGTGCCGGAGCAATTATATACATATATATATATATATATATATATATATATATATATATATATATATATATATATATATATATATTATGAAATGGACAAAGTTATGTTTATGCATTCTTTTTTATAGAATACAAATATTTAAGTAAATGCTCTGTTTATAATAAACAGTATTAACAATATTTACCGGCCTGAATCTCCGAGAAATTCTCATAGAAAATATGCGTCCTCCGAGAGGAATCGAACTTATATCCTATACGGAACCGTCATATGGCCTGACGTGCTTTTACCGATTTCGCCACAGAGGAGCGTTTCGGTTAGCAAGGTCGATTTTACTGTTTTTAAACTACAATTTTCCAGGATTTTCTCACGTACATTCATTTCTGCTCGATGCGTATCCAAATGTAAAAAAATGATGTCTCACATTATGAAATGGACAAAGTCCGACAATTATTTTTAAAAAAATGTATAAACATAAAAATGTCTTAAAATAATTGTCGGTCTTTTAAAAATCTCTCTCTCTCTCTCTCTCTCTCTCTCTATATATATATATATATATATATATATATATATATATATATATATATATATATATATATATAATCTTTTTATATATTTTACGCTTTAATGGAATATTTTGAAGGGACGTTACAATTAAAATATTCGTGATTTTGATAGACCTATGTAATTACTAATTAAAAAACTGTTTCACTTTAAAAGAATGCAAAAACTGGTATATTGTACAATTAAAAATGAGGTTTCAATACGTAGGCGATCGTGTTTCTCCATATATTTCTTTTCGCTCTTATCTGTGAATTGCCATGATTTCTTGCCGAAGTTGGTGGAGTGGCTTCCCAGTGCCTTCTCCACAGTTTGGAATTTAGTTTTCTATCTCTTAAACTTGTTGCTGCACAGTACTAAAAAGCCATATCTACCCTGCTATTTAACCCATAACTAGGAGAAAAAAGAGCTGAAGAAGACGGCATTAGTGCAAAAATTAACGACACAGACTAGGTAGGAACTTAAAATCAGCTCACTGGTTCCTCTTTTTCGCGTCGATATCCGTTACTCTACCAACATATTATTCTCCTTCTAGTGTCAGTTCTGACATCTGAAGTGTAGTTACATAAGATTTTTCTATGTCCTGTGTCTCCTTAGAACGTAGGCGATCATGGCTCTCCAAAATTTCATCTATCACCTAAATAAATTTAATAAATTTTGTCTTTTCGTTAGTTCGCCTAAACCCCGTTCCGCCATCCATTTACTCAAGCTCATCAAGTATGCTATGCGTTGTTTTCCTCTATCCCCGAGTAAACGAGTTGCTTAGAAAAAATCGATTTGTTGCCACCATAGAGGCATTTTTAATATAACGGATCAGTTGAACCCTTTTTTTTTCTTCTTTTAATCATTTCACTCCAAGCAAGGTGGTAATGCCACTAAGACGCAAGGGACTACTGGGAGTGAAATAGAATGAAAAGACTTTAGAAGTAACCAGAGATACAATCCTAAATAGGGAGCAAGGAATAAAAGCTCTACTCCTGTTCAAAAGACCGAGGAGGTGCGTGAACTGGACAATACGCGAATAAATCTATTGCTATCGATAAAAAATGAAAATAAATATAGAAATAGTAAATAAAACGAAGTATAGAGTTAAAGTAATCTTTAAAACCCAATTCCAAACAGGAAACAAGGAATATTTTCGCTAAAACGCAAAGTGAAAAAATAGTTTAAATAATAATAATAATAATAATAATAATAATAATAATAATAATAATAATAATAATTAGAGTGGACTACAATGAAACGGAAAATATTTTTAAAATGCCAGGATCTGGCTATGGAGTTGAAGAACCTATGGAACTGTTGAAGTATTTCCTGTAGTAATGGGAGCACTCGGAACAACACCTGGAAGTTTGAGTGAGTGCTTAGGGGAAATTGAAATTGTGGCCAAAAATTGTAGAAAAGTGCTATCGTTTACTCTGCGGGGATTCTCCGAAAAGTTCTCCAGTGGCCAGGTGTCTTGTTGACACCATTTCTCAAGAATACAATTTCCACTGACTACTGCCTTGTGTGATAACAAAACAATGATTACGAGTAAAATCGAAAATGAATTACAATCTCAATTTCAACACTCGTCTGTTAATAGCACCATCTCGAAGATATTTTTACCGCCAAATTAAAGAATCTCTAGAAAGTCTTGCAAGTCTCGAAAGAAAACAAAACGAATTAGTGCAATTTTTCTTCTTTTTTTTTTCTTTTTCGGGGACAGATAAAGAGCGACTTTCACTTTGTTCCTTCTCAAGTCCAATTGTTCAAACACTATCAAATATAAAGCTAAATAAAAAGACATCCAAAATTCGTGAAATCTTATCAGGATTCTTTTCCATTTTTTAACGTTATTTGACTGTTTGCTGCCTGTTTGTTGATGTCTTCCTGATGCAATAAGTGATTAGATTAGACGCGAGAACAATATGCAGAAGACATTATTTATTCCACTTAGAAGATAGTGAAATATAACGGAAAGAACAATAGCTAAGCAAATCAATTGAGATAATCATTAAACGGGCTACATGCTCGAAAACCTTGGTGCGTTGAGACGATAAAAAGCTTTGAGAAGCGAGTCACTAATCAGCTGAGATGGCATGGTTTGTCTGCTGTTTATAGATTTTTTTCTATTTTCCCGTCTTCGTTTTTTTTTTTTTATCAGGATTTTTTTTTCAATGGAAAAAGTGAAAAATAAGAAGATTTTTCACAATAAAGGAAGAGAGATCAAAAGGAAAAAATTAGACACTCATATTCTTAGGCGTTTTTATTATGGCAATTTTCATAAGCGCAGCTCAGATGAGGCACAAGGCCGAAAGTCTGGAGCACCCAACTCACTACTCAGTCATGAATATTCTAGCGAGACAAGATTGCTAACCATTACACCACGTCGAAGTGCACAAAGGCTGTTTTATTACGTTCCTGTTATCTTTCTTTTTTTCTACACACAAGTATAAATGTGTATATGCATATTAAGCTTAGGTCCGTCTGACAAAAAGGCACAGGACTAACGGCCACTAATCACGGCTTATTTTGACGCAAGGCTACAAATGTAGAAGACCCAGTGAGAATTGTAGTCACTGTAGTCGGTTTATATATATATATATATATATATATATATATATATATATATATATATATATATATATATATATATATATGAATAAAGAAATATAGTCGTAATGTGTGCTATATTTATGAGATAAAGTGTTCAATATCAGAAATGGAGCGTGTGTAAATATAGAAGTGAACATTGAAGTCAACACAGACACGACAGTCTGTTACATGCTAGACGATTGCGTCTAGCATGAAACAGACTGTTGCTTCTAAGTGTTGACTTCAATATTCACTTTTATATATATATATATATATATATATATATATATATATATATATGGGGAACAGTGAAACAAATGTGATGTATTTTTGTCATTTACGACGTCATCGGACTAAATTTGTTATGCTAGTGCCAGTACGCATGCGCACGAAAGTTCGGGCGCATGTGCAGTCGCACCAGCATAACAAATTTAGTCTGATGAAGTCCTAAAGGACGAAACGCGTCGCAAGAAAACTTCATCCTCAGATCATCCTCATCTTTGTTGCAATATTTATCACAAAGTTTCAGGTGGTTGGAATGTCGAACTGAACACTTTATTTTGCTCGCTGGGGTAGACTGTTCTAGTTCCACGTGCCATGTCTAATGGATGTCGGTTATCAGTTATCTCCAGTTAATTAACCACTCCAAGTTCTCCACCGCCTTAACCAGGTATTGAACTCACACCCTTTGGGTCCTGTCACTGGATCTAACTAACGCCTTTTGTTAATTTTCGCATTTTCTTGATTCTAGATGAAGACGTTGAAATTTTCCAACCTATTTCAGCGAAATTTTCACTTTTCAAAATTACAGTTTGTGATTATAGTTTAAATATATTGAAAAGAGAAAAAGGGTATGCCTCATGTTCTTATATGTCCTACATATATGTTTTCGAGATACATCTTTACATAATACTCTTTTGACTTAGTGTATTTAACTTTCTTATTATTGTTTCTATTTCCGTGAATATTTCTGCTTCTTCCTTAAATATAGTTGACAAGTCATATTTTCTATCGTAAATATAGTTCCATACCTTCTGTTTTATCGTTTTTTTTTTTCAGAATCATTTTGCTTGTTTCATGCAATTTTAAATTTAAATTTGATTTGTCACGTTATTATTCTATAATCATTTCGTATATCTAACCGTATTGTCTTCGTCAGTTATTATGAAAACAATAGAATTCCTTTGTTTTCACTCTCCGGATTTTCTAGGTCCTTTGAAATCGCCCATCAAAATAGTGTAAATATCTTTCTATTCGTCTATAACACTACTGATATCATCGTAAAGCTCTTTATAGTTCGGTGGCTTTTTTTAGTCTGTTCATCCGAAGCAAGGCGATAATGTCACTAAGACGCAAAAGGCTACTAGGAGCGAAAGAGAATGAAAATACTTTAGAAAAAGAAATCGGAAACCCATTCCTAAATAAGGAATAAACTTGTACTTCTGTTCAAAAGACCGGGGAGCATATATTAAATGTATACTAAATCACTCATATGTTTACATTAATTTCACACCGAATTCTCTCTATCTATCTCTCTTCTCGCAAACAAGAATGTAGAGAACACACGCTGTGTGTGCGTCTGTGTGTGTGTGTGTGTACGCTCGCGCGCGCGCGCGCAACGTAAGAGTCTGTCTTTTTCTGTGGTGGGTGTTTATATATCTATCTCTCATGCGGTTCATTCTCAGGTGTGCATTTCCGGTGAAGTTGCGCCGATCACTTGGGGGGCTAGGAGTTCAACTCTTAGGTCAGTCTTGCAGCTGGCTTCTCTGAAGGTCAATGAGTGCAAAGTCTCTCCCGGCATCATCTGAAGTGAGTCACATTCTCTCTCTCCCTCTCTCTCTCTCTCTCTCCCTCCCCCACACACATACGCATACACACACACACACACACATATATGTGTGTGTGTGTGTGTGTGTGTGTGTGTGTGTGTGTGTGTGTGTTTGCGCGCGTGCTTAGTTGTATTAATGTGAGTTTGTGACCCTGGGTTTCACGATCTTGCGATCGTCAGACAAATCTGACGATCGCAAATAGCGTGAAACCCAGGTCACAAGCTCACATCAATACAACTAAGTATGTTAGCTCTATCACTGATATAGAGCACTTTCCAATAAGTACCGCGCATATATATTACATGTAGAAATTACACACACAGACACATATATATAAATATATTTATATATACATACGTATTATATATATAAATATAATTATATATACTTACATATTATATATATATATATATATATATATATATATATATATATATATATATATATATATTGTCATCCACAGACTGACTGTTTCGCTGCTTCACAGGTCATCAGTGTGACTAGCCATCCGATTGCCTCAAGCTAGGATCGAAACCCGACTGATTTGGTATCAGTGAAGTACGCTTCAAATATTAAACTGCACTGTGAAATTCATCATAATGTTTTTTAATAATTTCACTGGAAAGGCGCGAAAAAGCTAAGTATCACGGCTGAGAAAGGATTTATCAAAGCAGTCATCGTTTTTCACCAGAAATGTTGAAGAAAATGACAGAAACACTCGTGCTACCTACGAGGTGTCAAAACTAATTGCAAAAAAGATTAAATCTTTAGTGGTGGAGAGTTCTTCAAAGAATGCATGTTGAAAATACTGGATATTGTTTGCCCAGAAATGAAGAACCTCCAGAACGAGTATGTGATTTCTGAGAAGAGTTTTTGGAGAGCAAAGACCAAGATAATTCTTACTTTCAGGATTCAGATTGGACTGTCAACTTAACATTTGGAATATATTCTTCAAGGAAAGAACTAGCTTATTTTTTGCACTTGAAAGAAAACTTTGACTGTGACAATCACAACTTCAGAAAGGAAAATACTCATTTTCCAAATCTCAAAAATCACAAGTGACGCAAAATCTATATACATGAAAAGACTTTAGAAAAAGAAATCGGAAACCCATTCCTAAATAAGGATTATCATTGTGAGCTCTATTCAGAATTTGAAAAAGTTAGTTTTCCTCTCATTTCGATAACTTCCGGCAATACGAAAATCTATTTAAATTATTTGGTACTCCTTGCGAAATAGATGTGTAGCAAATGGCAGAAAATATCAGCTGCAGTTAATCGACTTACAATGCGGCAATTTTTAAAATCACAATTTGATTCTGAATCCACTGCTGAATTCTACTAGAAGTATGTTTTGTCTAAAAGCCTGTTGAATAATGCGAAAACGACGGTATCATTATTTGGAAGTACATATGCTTGTGAACAACATTTTTCGAAAATGAAATTTACTAAAAGTCATTTAAGAACAGGGTTGGGTGATGACAACCTGGATGACGTTTTGCTCCTGTCATCGACAAATATTTCAGCTGATGTAGAGAAGTCGTCAAACAATAAGCAGAGAAAAGTGTCTCATTAACTAATTTACCATTTCTAACTGTATTTCGTTTGTTATAAGGAATTTGCATCTTTTGTTGATTGTGCTAGTATTTTATTTTTGTTTTGTTTTTTTATAAGAATTTCACCCCAAGAAATGCGGGAGTGCCACTAGTACGCAAAGGGTTACAGAGAGTGAAAGTAAGAGAAAAGTAAGGGTTGCCAAGCCCTGTTTAGGACTTCGTATGACTAAAGTAATGTAGCTGGCCTTACGCATGAAAGGGAGGGGACGCTGAAATTTTAATCTTTTAAATGTAATTCTTCATTTAAATATGTTTGGGTATGTAATCTTGGTGATTTCATCCTGTTTCTTTTTATTTGTTTTTATCACTTATATTATTTATATATATATATATATATATATATATATATATATACATATATATATATATATATATATATATATATATATTATGAAAATATTATTAATTAGAGGATTTTGATATTATTGCGTCGGCAGTTGTACTAACTTTTAACGTAGCAAATTTTAGCTTCTTTTTGCGATGATGGACATATAAATTTAGAAATTCTTGAAAAAATTAAATAATTGCCAGATCTTAATGAAATTTTCAGTACTTATTCACAAATGAATAAAATTATTTTTGAATTTTTTTATTAGAATATCTTGATAAAATTGTTTGCATTGTTTCATGTGTTTAATTTTATGAAAACTTGAAAAATTCGACGTGATAATTTTTAGTGACTATATTAGTTAAAAGCAGAATTTAAATCACCTAAATTTTTAATTTTTTTTTTTTTTTTGGAAAATTGGACCCCGTCTTACCGAAAACATGTTCGGAAACGAAAAATATAAAAAAACGCAATAAAACTAAGACATTATTAATTAGAGAGTCTTTTAATTGCTTTTATGAATAATATATATTAAAGACAATATTGCCCGAAGAAAAAAATTTTTCGATGAAAAATGAATTTTACAAGATTTGTTTTCATTTTTTCAGTTTTAAATTAAATAATTTTTAAAATTTTTAAATCTTTTAAAATCTTCAATGTGATAATTCTTAGTAAATTTTGTTAAGTAAAATTATGTTTACTAATCATATATTGTAAAGCTTATTACAATCTGACAACTCCGAACATTTTTAAAAGAATTTCGATTTGTTTTTTGTATGTGTGATTACGTGCTGAATTTCTGAAGCATGGATGTACAAACATATCATTAAAAGGTCATGTGTTTTAAGGGTTGTCCTCTTTAAAATTTATCGTCTGCTCCACCATACTTAACTATGAAAATGTTCGGGTGTCAATCCACTGTCAATAAATCGATTAACACGTGAGAAAAGAAACAAAACCCCCGTAGTTAAGAAATGTTTTTATACAACATTTTATGCTATAAGTAAGTAACATTTGTTTAAAATCAGATTGATTTACCTTTAAATTTGCTAATATTTTTTTTTCAAATTACGTTTCAAAAATATATATTTTATTTTTGCAAGTTTTTTTAAAATCGAGAATTATCTTTTGTTTTCAAATGTGTTAAAAATGGCCGATTTTTATCGATTTTACAGAAAAGAAAACGATTCTGATCAATATAATTTCAGTTTGAAATACGCCATAGAGTATTTTGCTTACTGGAAATAGTAAATTTTAAATCCTTTACCTTTCAATTAAAACTAAAATGAAAGCTTCAAGAAAGATTTTTTCATTTTTAAAAATTCATTTTAAACCTTACGCATACCGATATTAGTGTGGGTACCTATATTATTGTATTAATAATATTATTATTATATATGATATTTAAGCTCTTTTGACTTTTGCATTGATTTCTCAGTTTATTTTATATATTAAGTATTTAGCCTATTTTAAGTTTTAGCTTATATTTCTACTATTTTTGTATATACATACATATATGTGTATGTGTGCATGCGCGCGTGTGGGTACAAAAAAACTTTTGAAATATAGATATATGTTCACTAAAGGTACGAATACATTTATAGACTAATATGCATAGTTAATACACTAATCGTCACAAATATACACACACAGTGGCGGACTGGGTGTAAATATATTGATTGCCAAGAAGACAAAAGAGCCCCACCGATGACTACAAAGTTATTATTAGTATTATTACCAGTCAGCTATAGTTTACCGGCTATTTAGTGTTAAGAAGAATAATGCTTTAGCCTTCCAGTACACTGAATACTAATATTAGTATTAGTGAAGCCATTGATACACTAACACTGAATGAGAATATTGAAAAACGATATACGCGCCCGTAACAAACACAACTTTTAATAAATACAAAATACAACTTACAAGCACATATTAATAAGATTTACACATGTCTCAAAACAAAATGGTTGTTCCTACTGTCAAAAGGGCGAGAATATTTAACAGAACAACGAACTAAGAACTGACATGCCAGCCTTATGATGGCCTTTGACGATCCCTAGCTTGGTGAATGAAAATTACTTTGTTTTTTCTCCACATTAGGCTGTGCACATGTTGTCCATTTCCCACGTGCGTGGGTGCCCTAGTGGTCAGGAATGGTAATAACCGTTCCTCAAAAAAGAACGGAAGCAAAAATTAAAAAAAGGGCAGAAGAGTTCTCCTCTCTAAAGAGGTTGAACTCCCATGAGCTCTACTCAAGGGAAAACAGTGGTCACTCTACACTATCATTTAATTTTCATAACGAATAAATATTTTCAATATTTTCAAAGCATACATATCGAAAAAAAGGGTAGAGTTAAAACTTTAGTGGAAAATAGTGTATTTCTCAGTAATTACAGTGTACTGTACATATTACTGGTAGTAAATACCAAATGTAAGTACAAATTGTTATAATTGAACTTTTTATTCATTCTTTTTAATTTTAAGTAATTGTTTGATATTTAAATACTTTACTCCACAACTTACATCTTAACAGTTCAAAAGTACGGTAAAACATTGTGTTCACTCGATGATTGTTTGAATCTGCCTATAATCGCTTCTGCATCCAATTCATCTAACAATTCCTTTTTGATGGACAGCAACATGTATGACTCCAAAATCTCCCGAGACAGCGAATTTCTTAACTTTGTCTTTATTATCTTTAGTTTTGGAAATGTCCTCTCACGTTGGACTTGAGTAACTGATAATATACAAATGACTTTTTAAAGTTCTTATTCATTTTTATTGCTAAAACAGATGTCTATGTTTGTTTCTTTATTGCATTTTTATTTGATATAGGAGCCCACATAATCAGGAGCCAAATCCATCAGGCGCCCACTTGCCATCGGGCAAGCTAACACCCTGGCCAGTTCGCCACTGCATACATTCAACAAAATATTTTTTTACTTCGTATTATATTCTTAGTTACAATCGTTTACGGATACAAATCTATGTGAACGGATCTGCGCAGGTAAATTCTGATTGGTTGATTCAGTTTCTCATCAATCAACACTTTACAAGTTATTTAAAACTAGAAAATAATTTCAGATTGTAAGACTTTTTTTTATTTTTGGGAAATAATAATGATTTAGTGATAAAAGTCTTATTAATTAACACATATCTGGCGGGGAAAGAGGTAGATTTTCCCAAAGGTATTTGCCCGTAAGTGAATATAACGAACCCAACTGAATTTGGAACTCGGTTATTTCCGATCCATTATCCATTACAACACCCGCACA
The DNA here is from genome assembly GCA_964036315.1 of Acanthosepion esculentum. Lineage (NCBI taxonomy): Eukaryota > Metazoa > Mollusca > Cephalopoda > Sepiida > Sepiidae > Acanthosepion > Acanthosepion esculentum. The sequence goes on from OZ038478.1 coordinate 92,316,471, forward strand.
TCCAAGCTTACAGTACTTGGTATTCCCAATCGGTCATTCATTTTGGTATTGACGAGGCTCAACGTCGCTTAACTTCGGTGATCATACGGGAACTGGTATTTGAACGTAATCTGGCTGTAAGACTGTGCACGTAAAGATACGCTAGAATTCATGCATTCTCCCTAATTTCCTGACTGAATAGATTTGGCAATAAAAAGGTGTTGATCTGTAAATAATAAATGGATCGAATCGGTATGAATATTACAAAGAATAGCCAATCTCCGACAACAGCTGGAGATGTTCAAAAGATAGTCTAATATAACACATCAGTCAGAAAGAAAGATTCCGATTTTCATATATATATATATATATATATATATATATATATATATATATATATATATATATATATATATATATATATATACATATATATATACATATATATATATATACATATATATATATATATACATATATATATATATATATATATATATACATATATATATATATATATTATATGTGTGCATTTATAAATAGGCACACATACATACATGCATATATATATATATATATATATATATATATATATATATATATATATATACAGTAGGATATTTCGGCATGACACACACACATGCGCACACTCAGATATGTATAAGGGTAGTCTATCATCTATCAATCGTTACGTTTTTTGTTGTAGTTTTTGTTTTCCTACTTGTATGTGTGATTGCCTGAATAGATGCAAAACGTCACGTACACAGAATTGTACTCTTTGCCTTCCCTTGTTGAGGTTTTCCCCGTGAGTTAAAATACATCAACAATCTTCGCAGCGGCGTGCCAAAGCCGACCAAAAGACAGATACGTAACATTTATAACTAAAATTTCCTTATTAAATTTCCTAAATTTTCGAATAATGAAATTTCTGAGCCCAAAAAAAAGGAAGTTCTAATTTGATATTTTTTGCTGGACGAGAAACACTCCCTGAAGAACTAAATCTGGACCTCTATTTTGTCAAAATATCTCTCTAATAATTTAGATAATGACGAGCTCACGGCCTCCATATACCCTCGCTTGTGAGATAATGGATCCTTACTAGGTAACGAGCACTCTTTAACAAAAAAGATTTTTCTTTTGCCTCTGTTCACCAGCTAAATATTAATTTCTTAACACACTGAGAGACCAACTGCTATGGCTTTTTGTTATAACATGCTAAAACGTAGTTATAAGTAGATGACTGCATTACGGCTGAAAATTAAGTCATTTCTATTAACACCAGAGAACTCTGTTCGAGACCAGATAATAGTTCGGTATTTTGAATGCCGATTTTCAAAGCATTTCCTGACTTAGAATGTTATATTATACAAATTTCCTCAATATTTTAGACTTGTGACTTCCGAAGAAGTTATTAAGAAAAATAGAATATATCTTTAAAGAAATAAACCTTTATTCTTATCAATTAAATGTAAGAATTTATGAAAAAAAATGTTTAAAAATAAAAATATTTTTGTAAAGATCTTTTATAAATAAAATATATCAACGTTTGTATTCTGATAAAAGTAGATTACTAGCCACCTGGAAAGAAATGTACCCGAGGAGGGTCAATACGGAGTTGAAATCAATCACTCTTAAAAATTCAATTTAAATTTGTTAAAGAATAAAACAGATTGATTAACAAATCCTTCACGTGCACCAAAAATGACTTCCGGAGATACTTTTCCCATACATTTTAACTCATGAAGTCTTTTATAAGTAGTGTGAGGATATTAACATATAGGATGCTTCCAAACCCCAAATGGTCAACCATCTTTAGGAGCGATTGTTAAACGACCGGTCGTTAACATTTCCAAAAAGACGCGAAGACGACCACAATCTTTTTACTCTTACTCTTCACTGTTCAACAACTTCAGAGATATTCAGAAGAAGCTCAGTTTCAACAAAAACAACATCACTTTCTTCAGTTTCCCACAAGATATTTTTGGGACACAAAGACGCAAATGGTTCAACAAATCCTCGTTGTTGATGAAACAATGCACAGGGAACGATTTGTGCAAATATATATATAAATTTAACAATATTTTTTTTTAAAGCTTATCACCCCAAGCAAGGCTGGAAGCCACTAGCACGCAAGGGGTTACAGAAGGTTTGGAGGAAGAGCAGATAGGAGTGGTAAAGGAGAGGATGTGGAGAAAGATAATGGATCGATCAAGGCAAGGGGGTTACAGAAGATTTGGAGCGAGAGCAGATAGGAATGAAAGGTGAAAGGATGTGGAGAAGGGAAGTGGATAGATCAAGGCAACTGGAGATGTCGATTGACGTTACACTTAAATAGTTGGAGATTGTATTTGTCAGGGAAACCGGAATAAGGAAGGGAGTTCCACGGGCGAGATGTGCGAGACATGAAGCTATTGGAGTAGAAGAGACGTCTACATCTAACAGTTTCAACGGTGAAGGGGTGGGAACGGGATGCCAGCCTCGTAGGACGTTTAAATTCATGAGGCCTAGGAACCAGCGAAAGCAGCTCCTCTTAGCAATTACCGTGAAAGTATTTGTAAAAAAGACAGAGCGAGGCAACGTCGCGTCTGTGAGAGAGCGACTGCAGACAAGATGACAGATCAGGGCCAATTACATTGCATATCCGTCTCTGGATCTTATCAAGAACCCTGAGGCAAACAGCAGGGGCTCTAGACCATATATGGCAGCAATACTCCATGCAAGGGCGAATGGTCGATTTATAGATTTGGAGGATCGATTCCGGGGAGAAAAATTTCCTGGCTCGGCACAGGGAGCCAATATATCTTCATTTTAAAAAAGCGGAGAATTCTTTTCGAACTTTAAGGGCTATACACTCTTGTCAGCTTTCCTTTTTTCTTATACGTAACTTGTATGAACACTAAATATACTTTTCAGTTTTATATATTGAGCACATTTCTTACCCACTTTCTTTCCTTTTTATATAAACCTTTTAATTGGAAAACGTCTTCATATTTTGTGATTATTTTCTATATTTTGCACGATTCTTTATTTTGTTATAATTTCACCCCAAACAAGGCAATAAGGCCACTGAGATACAAGGGGTTACTGAGTGTGATAAAATATGAAAAAAATTATTAAGTAGAAGGAACAATAAAAAATAGGAATTAAGAAGACAAACGAAATCAATTGATATTGCATTTAAACCTTTGAAGCTGACTGGAAAGTAAGAAGTCGGAGAAGAATTCCACAAGCAAGAAGTGCGAAAGAAGAAACTGCTAGCATAGAACTTAGTTACATCTAGCCGTTTCAACTATAAAATGATGATATCTTGCCGCCAATCTAGTACTACGCTTAAATTCATAAAGTCTCGGTAATATTTTCTTTGAAAATAAAAAATGTGGCACAAGGCCAAAAGGAGTGATAGGGGAAGGTTGGTCTTCAATCTGCCGTATCTTAAACTTAGCTAGCCACAATTACTGACCCAAACATACCACAGTATTCCTTATACCAAAACAACACATTCTTACTTAGTACAGCTACCATAATACCTCAGAACGTCTATGAAGTTCCCATATATACAATTTGCATGGGGAGAGGGGGGATAGCAATAACAACTTTTAAAAATGAAACCATAATGAACATTTACAATGACTACAATTTTATATACAAGAAACTAAACAAAATACTGTTGATAATAACCCCCCCACACACACACACACGCACAATCGTTAATCGTGAAAGAAACATCAGTTAACTAGACTAAATTAATGGGTAATTTAACAACACTCATTCGACCAACCACTGACTCAAACAAAAACTCCTCCAGACACAAAAATAAATACGAAATACTCGAGAAAAAAAACGAAAAGCGTCCCGCATCTACCAGAGAACTACCATCTCTGTCGCGTAACGGGGAGTGGAGGGTGAATTAAACTAAAGAAAGTGGGGCCAAAATAAAAGAGACAAATGAGTATACGTCCCCTAGCTAGTTAACTTAAAGGAAGACATTAAGGATAAAAAAAACTTAAAATACCCTATTTTGGGCGGTGTTACTAATGTTCAACAAAGATTTCCCAATACCCTGATGCCTAACCGGCATCAAAATGTCACTCTTCTTTTACTCGATACAGACGCGCAGGACTCACACACCTTTTGGCAAATTCTGATGGGCGGAGTTGTCGCCTTTCCGTTCAAATCTTGACTTTAAGCTGATGCTTATACAAGATTAGGTGGAGAGAGGTAAACTTCTCGCCCTCATAGAATTTCTTCTGTCATGTCGTCTATATCACAAAGGTCCCAAGGCAAGAACGTACAGCAAAGGTGAAAGCGGACAAACGTACGAATGGAGCGAGACAATACAAATGATTCCGATCGTATTCCGTTTACTTCCACTATCCCATCGGGGGTCGCATACAGAAGTCGGATCCAGGTGTAAAAATCCGGCCCGAAACTGGCTGTCAAAAGGACAGCCTCCAGAAATCGATGGTTAACACTATCAAATGCCTTGGGTTGATCTAAATTGATCAGCGCGGCTTCACTGTCGACTTGCTCGATGATCAAGCGAACCAAATGAACATTGTCCAGAATAGTCCTGCCCTTCACAGTACAAGTCTTTTCGGAGCCACTCAGACTAAAGCGGACAGTCTGCAAACGGCTGCCTAAGGTCTTGGCTAAAATCTTCTACTCTCTATTTAATATCCTATCCTCGCCGTTCTTGTCCTTTGCGTATCAACTTGATCACACCCCTGGTGAAGCGTTGAGACATTGACCCCTGCTTTATCCAGTTGTTAAAGATCAGTTCCAGCAAAGAAACAAGAACGGGTGACTGCCTCAAGTACAGTTCATAAGGGAGACCATCTAATCCCGGAGTTTTGCCTCGGCCAACTGGCTTCAGCGCTTCCCAGATTCCTGACGCTGAAATTGGACCCTAGCACACAGCCGCTTCGGGCGGAAAAAAGCCAGTCAAATTGGCATCAAACGGAGAAAGGCACAGACCGGGCTCCCTAGTAAACAGATCCTACAAGAAGTCACGAAAATATGCCCAAGTTTTTAGTCACGGTCCGCTTAAACGGCAATGTGACGCATGCGATGTGTTGATTGGATGTATATTTGTCGTCTCGGAAGACATTCTTTTTAACCTAACCCTAACTAACAGAGCTTGATCCCTTTTTTTTACAATCAGGGAGGCCAATTCTGCCCTAGCTAAAGCTACTTTCCACTATCACGGGGTTCGATAGCCCAATCAACATTTTAAATACATGATTCAGAAGTATCTCTATGACGAAAAGTAGTGGATATAGCGAGTCTCATTAGAAGATCAGGACGTAGGCAATCATGACTCTCCACAACTTCCTACCCTTTGTAGCTCTAAGCAGTGTTTGTTCCTCTTACTATCCTACCCAGTTCCTGTTCTGTCATCCATTTTCTGCCATCCATATCTGCTAGACAATGTAGTCAGAGTTGAACGGTTCCCTCAATCCAGGGAGACCCAGGTTCTAATCTTGCCGAAGTGCGCACATTTTTCTTCAATAAGATTTCTCTAATATTCAGACCGGTAGACGAAAATAAATAAATAAGTACACTGTTTAATAAATAAACGGAGCATCTACTCAAACAGGGTTATCCACTAAAAATAACGTTTAAAGGCTTGGTTTGGTTTGTTTTACGACATATCAACACCTCAATGGGTTATTTAATGCTGACAAGATTTTTATTATCAGTAATATTTTTTTTCCAAAAGTTATTTCTGGTAATATTTTTCCAAAAATGTATTGCTGGTAATAGTTTTTTAGGAAATGTATTACTGGTAATATTTTTTCCAGAAAAGTATTGCTGGTAATAATGTATTGCTGGTAATAATTTTTTCTTCGAAAATGTATTGCTAGTATTAAAATCTATTTTTATGCGTTTTGGCTCCAGTTTGAGGATTAAGTATTTGCCCATAGCTGGGACCCTAACAGGTGCTACCACCCCGGGTTCAGCTGGACCTGGGAACACCAGCAGTTAAGAGGTGGTTCCACGCTCCTCAAAACCTCCTGATCAAAGGTCTTGCTGTTGGATGTAGTTCATCGTTATACCCAGGACGACTAACGTTTAAAGTGATAAAATGAACTATGAACTTGAGGCATCATCTAAATCTTCTACAGAACTGAGAATACCATTGACAGAACATATGAGCAACGAGGAAGTTTTAAGGAAAATGGAAACAAATAGGACCTTATACTGAGAATCAGAGACAGTTGAAATTTCTGAGACATATACGAATAGAAGTGGGGTTAGGGAATTTGATACACACAAGGTATAATGAAAACAAGATGGACAGAGAAAGACAGCTAGTGGCCTAGCGAACGAGCTCGTGTAAATGGATGGCAGAGCAGAGGGATAGTAAAAAGAGAGAGATTGCTAAAAGCTACGAAGAATATGAAGTAGTGGAGAGCCATGATCGTCTTCGTCTTAAATGGGTTCCTCAGATAAAAGATGATTAAATACAATTTTTTTTCAGTTGTTTATCGACTTTACTATTTAGCTTAAATGTTGTTTTCCGGAATAATTTTTATTATTAAATTCAGTTTCAATATTATAAAAGCTAATACTTCTTTTTCATTATCAGTGATATGTTTCGGAAAAAGAAAATTTTATTCCTCGCCTGTACTTTTTTTTTTCTTTTATCTTACTGATGTCAGTGTGTAATCGCTTCCACGGAATTACACTTTACCAAACACAAAACGGAAACTACAGGAACTTCTGTTTGTTTATCAAATTCTAATGAGGTATGAATCCACCTCTTCCCCCCGCATCTATGGGTTAATTAGTAAGACTCGTATCACTTAAACCATTATTATATCCTCCTCCATAAGAAAAAAATCTTATAATCTAAAAATATATTTTTTGGGTTTTAAATAACCTGCAAATATTTGATAATGCGTAGAAAACGAATCAATAAATTATTACTGATAACTTTCCGATCCTATTTAATATTTTTCTTTTTACTTTCTTTTTTTTCTTTCCCCCACCCCATTTAAAATTAATTTCATTAACTGCATATTAACCTCTCTCCAAGTTCCCGCTTTTTCTTTCCTCTCATTTTATTTTATTTTCTTCTTACCCTAGCATATCGTTTAAGATATCATTTCCCCTTCTACAATTTTTTGTTTGTATCGTTTTTTAGTTTTTGGGGTTTGTTTTTTTTTGTTTTTTTTATACAGACAACGTACTTCCTAACCTTCACCACCAACCCCATTCACCAAACCCGGATGACCTGCTAAACTCCTTATCAATACACCTCTTTATTAACATAACATCTTTATCCCCACCTTTGACCCCGAGGCTCGAGAAAGATGCGTAGCCGCAGGTCAACGCTGACCAATTATCCCATCAATTTGGACAGGTCAGTGGAGATTTATCTGCATCCAAATTTTCATTGAACCTCGATGTCTTGCCCCTCGGTCCCGCCTGTCAAATTTCTCTTTTGCCTTCTAGCTACATAATTATCTACTAGTACAATTGAAATGTTTGAATGACAAAAATATTAGAAAAAAAAAACACATTCGTATATGACTGAGGAATGATTATTACTCTAAGTTTTAGAAGCCGTAAAATAATATTTACAATAGTAACAGGAAGAGCTGTTATTACTGTTGATGATGAATATGATGCTTCGAGTGATGTCACTACAACCATCATCATCATCATCGACGTAATCGTTACAGCGATAATTTTTTTAAATGCCATATTCCTCAGTAAGAAAGCAGTCATGGCCAGCCACATCTTCCTTCTCTTTAATATCTGTGAATTGCTTGACTTCTTGGAACAGTGAGTGGTGTAGTTTCTTGTTGCCTTGGAATTTAGAGTAGTCCTCATCCTAGACTGGCTGACATCCAAAGCAAAATAGCCCAGTTTACCCGGTTACTTAATCCATAACTGTAAGGGAAGCGATGTATTCATACTTTTTTCGAGGGCGTCGAAACGCTGAAATTTACTATTTTTTTTTTTTTCTCAGTGGATTAGATAGACTCGCCTATCGTCCAGTTCACACTCCTCTCCGGTCTTTTGAACAGTAGTAGTTTATATTTTTTTCTGTTTAGGATTGGGTTTCCATATTTCTTTTTCATTCTCTTTCACTCCCAGTAGCCCCTTGTGTCTTAACGGTGTCATCGCCTTGCTGGGGTGAATTTATCAAAAAATAAATAATGTGTGCTGAGTGGAAATCGAACGTTCTACTATAATTTTCCTCAGAAGAGGACAGTTTTTTTAATGCATTATTTTGAACTGCTCACCTTTTCATGAGAGAATATTATCAATATAGACAAAATATAAACACTATACATGTTAAGTATCACTTAACATCAGTGTTTGTGAAGTGTCGTAGTTTTATTGTTCCATATTCTTTCAATTTCAATATCTTAATACTTCCGAATCTTGCCATATCCTTTAACCGATATATTTTTTATCTGACGGCATTTCTTTTTCTATGTGTCCTGTCACATCAGAACAGGGCCGATCGTGGCACTCCATAATTTCCTATCCTTTGTATTTCTTAGAATTGATAGTAACTCAGTACTCTTTTCTTTGTTTCTAACAATCTTTTTTTATCTTAATACTTTGCTTAACTTGTGGAAGGCATCTTTCATTAATTCAATGTACCTACAGGTTTCAATGTCCCATTTTCCGTCCTCTATTAAAACACGTCCCAGATATTTAAATTTCCGTACTTGGTGAAGGACAACTCATCACCGCCAACTCAACGTTACCGACTCAACACCGCCGACTCATCCCGCCAACTCAACATTACCGACTCAACATTGCCGACTCAACGACATGCAAACTATGACATTTTTCGTCAATTTTTTAAAAGATAAATAAAAGTAATTTATTAAGGATCCTTTTTAAAATATAACTTTTTAAAACTGAATAAAAGTAATTTATTAAGGATGATTTTTAACACATTACTGTATTTTTAATTTCAAAATTTATTGAAAATTTTATGCAGTTCCCCTCAAATATTCAGTTGGGTGTCGTTGTGAAAAAGAAGAAACAATCTTCAAATTTCTTCCATCTGCCTTTATATACTTTTTAAAATTAATTGCTCGAAAAATACATCTCGGTTTCTTTGCACTTTTTGCAGACCCCGTAAGCAATTTCCATATTGTGGGGTGCTCCATCCCCAGCTCTATGTTCAGTTTTCTACTTGCTGTTTCGACAGTTATTTGTTTGTTTATTTGAAAAGTTTGAAAATTAAACACCAGTCAGCCAAATAGGCGGTTGTAACTAATAAATCACTAAGACAAACAGGCAAACTTTTAAAATCTCTACGATTCAAAGTCGATCTAAGAGATGTGCACAATAGGACAGCCAACACCGGTTGGCGAGTCGGCGCTGTTAAATTTGTTGTGATGACATGTCCCATTACTTGATTTTGGCACCTCCACACTCACAATCATACATCCTGTCTTCTTACAATTGATAGTCCTTTCTTCTCACTTTCCTTTATAACTTTCTCTAGGAGTTCATGAAAATATTCTTTTTGTGTCTGCCATCAACTCGGTATCATCTGCCTATCTTATGTCGTTAAGATTGTGCGCACTAATAAAATGTCCACGTCTTTTTTTTACACTAATTGTGGGTAATGACTCGCAGCTGGAAATCGGAGAACCGAGTTCCAATTCCAGTCAGGTTCGTTTTATTCACTTGCACCCAAATACCCTTCCGAAAGGTATGAACCCATCTATTCCCCCCTAGCTATGTGTTAATTAGTAGAAATTGTATCAGAGACTCATTATCTTCAAAAAAAACTTCTTCTTTACTATATTCTCTGGCTATAATAACCTTCAAAATGTTGATAAGCCATAAAAATCAATCAACATAAATTTACAATAATCGGGTCTGATCTCCTGACCTTGATTAGGTGACCTGTTTAATCTCAAGCTTCCAAAGTATTTACCCATACCCGAATGCAAGTAAATGCTTATACATACAAATATAATTTTTAAAAACCCGACCCAAAGTTCTACATAATTTTATTTTCTAAGATTCTGATTTGTATATATACTATTGATTTCTTTATCCAAATTATAATCGTTTGCACATTTCTCAATGGTTGACTCTTCTTATCCAATGCGGCCTGTTTTTATACATTTTCCAAACTAACCTGCTATATTACCTTAATATGTGACTAATTGCCTCATCTCTGTATCATTTGCTTTTCATCTGTGACTTATCTACCTTGTCCTTTATATATCTGAATTGTATGGCATTATCATTATTGATGTTGCTTCACACGGGAGAAAGTTTCAAAGCTTATCAAATCTCAACAGTTTCCTCAGCAACTTCAATAGCTCTACTATTTCATTTATTATTTTTAACGTTTCCAGTTTCCTCACAAGGGTCATTCGAGAGTGTTCCCAGTGCTTTAGTGATTATGAGTACCACCGATAATTTTGTATTTCCTGATTTTCACAACTCTCAGATAAGTTTGAGTTACTGTTTTCGCTCTCTGTTATTATTCCGAATGTTTTGCTAAGCTCAAACATTTATTGAAAATTTTGAGGCTCAGCAAAACTTTTCACTGGAATTGTATTTTGCGTTGAGTTCTTTTTACTTGCGAATATTTACTATTATAATTATTTTTTTCTGATGTCTACCAGTCAGAGATATGTGGTTATAATTTCATAGCTCCAGCCCCTTTTCACAGTCCCCTTAGAGTAGTTTAATTACTTCGAAATGTCATTCCAAGCCTCTTATGTTTTTTTGTATTTATTAACCTATTCTGGTCGAGAAAACTTAAAACTCTAATAACTCTTCCCGATACAAATAATCCATTAATAAAATACAACTTTTGAGTCGCTCCAGATGAGGGGTGTGTTAATTCTTTTTATTGCTTAATTCACTTTAATGAATCTTTCATTGTGGTTCTAGTATCGTAAGACATTGACCAATTATCGTATATGCTCGGGTACCAGGATCACGAGACCTGTAACCCATTAAGGCCGTAAGGGTATCACATATACTGTAACTGCAGTAGCAATAGTGTTTCCTGGTGAAGATAGCCTGACGGAGCCCAACCCTCTTCAGGCTTGGTTTTGTGTTCAATTTTTTCATCTCCTAGACCGGTTGCCACCTATGGTTATAGGACCCAGTCTATTTAACCATAGCTGAAAAGGGAACAGACGACTTCATAACTTTCCCAAGGATATTAGCACGTAGTCGCCATGGACTTAAACGATATAATTTTCCATGTTTAACTTCTTACCTGATTTATCCCCATGATTGTTGTCATGATTGTTTTGGAGATGGACAGTGGAATGATTACCTGTTGCCTTCTCCACTGTGATTTTGTATAGTCACAGTTTCTTGGTATTTGCCCATAGCTGAATGGAAGAAGAGATGGATTTATAATTTTCTCAAAGGTATTGAATGTAATGAACTAGACTGGAATTCGAACTCGGCTCTCTGATTCCTCCATTTGAGCCGCTCTCCACTTTGATTAGGTTTTTTTTTTACGCAAAAATAGTATGTTGCACTGTGTACAGGTAAGATTTTTTGAAGAGGTTAAAAATCGTGAATTTTCAGTGACCTATTGCACTACATACAAGTAAATTTATTCGGAAGGGGTTATAATTCATGCAAAAAATTCAGGGGTTGCAGTATACGTGAAGTCGGCTTATACAAGAATATATAGGGTAGCTTTTTTTATTATTATTTTTACTGTGTAGCCGATAAATGGAGCCGTGTGCCAAAACTGGCGTACTTCAGCTATTCTCTGTTTTATGCGATTATTATTGCATTAATATTATTAAAGGCATGTACCAACATTATTCCTATTATTACCGCTTGTGAGCAAGCAGCGAGGGCGGGCTTTACTTTCCCACGTTTTCCTCCATTTTCTAGCTTGATGAAGATTTATTCTAATCGTAAGTGAAAAAAGTAGTCAGAATATTATTATTATTATTATTATCATTATCATTATTATTTGGAACGGATTTATATCGTTCAGAACTGCTGGGGGTGAAGAGTTGAGGTTGATCCCGTCTCTTTTGGGGCGTACCTCTCAAACTTAACGATACTCCCCTTTCTTCTCAGTACCTTCTTCGCCCTCTTTTGTTTCCTATCAGCGTAGATATTCCTACTAATGTCGTTTGGAGCATGTGATGCCCAATTATTAAATCACGCTCGACAAACTCTTGATACGGTAATACAAATAACAACGTTGTAGCCTCTTTTTATTTCTCCATTTTTCTTCTCTTTTTCATCTTCGGATTAGTTCCTATATTTCCCATCTCCACCTTAAAATTCTCACACACACACACACACACACACATATATATATATATATATATATATATATATATATAAGTATATATATAGGTACCTCCAAAGATTTGCTAAAAGAGAGGATAGGTTCGCCTATCGTGCCGTTCACACTCCTCCCCAGTCTTTTGATCTGGAGTAGAGGTTTAGCCCTGGCTTCCTGTCTAGGATTGGGTTTCCGATTCTTTCCAAAGCCGTCTCACTCGCTTTCACTTCTAGTAGCCCCCTTGCGTCTTAGTGGCATTATCGCCTAGCTTGATTAAAAGAAAATAAAAAATATATGATGAAGAAAGTGCACAGAACATAATAAAAAATTGTTGTTAAGTCCTTTTTGCTATTATTAAGATAAAAAATCATATGATTGTTTTAATGTAAAAATTCTTTTATCCATTTTAGAACCTTCGGAAATTTTGATTAAAAATCTTGTTTTTTTTTTGTGGGGATGAGACGTTCTGGCCTCAACGCGGGACCATGAATTTATTTTCGGAAAATTGAGCGTCTTTTTTGCAGTTTCTTAAATTTGAATGGTTTCCTTGCCATTATGCGCGTTTTCAGCACTCTTCAAAAAGTTTCAATTGGGTTATGATCTGGACTCTGGCTGTCCACTCAAAAATATTGAGATTATCGTCCATGCCCTATTTCTTGGTTAATATTTGATCTGGGTTATTCTGTTATTGGATGTTCTAAACCAATGTTTCTCGAACTTTTTAAGCAACGGCACGCCTAGGAGCAAATGAAAATATCATGGCACACAGTAAAATTTTCAAAAGGGTATACAATTAAATGTTATTAAATAAAACCATAAATTTTGAAATTAATAAAGAATTTTGAATACAATTATATGAAAAAAGGTTAATATTCATTTGTTCAAATGAAGGAAAAATTTAAAAAGTTAGATTAAAAAATAAAAATACTTTTTAAAAAATGAAAATTAAAACAAAGAATTTAAAATAACATAATCGAAGAATAGTGAAAAGAATTATCTGAAAAAAAGTTTAATACTTATTCACCTATTCAAATACTAATGCTGTAATATTACTACTTCCATATAGACATATATATGTATGCGGTGACAGTATTGCGCGGCACACTTAAGAGGAGCGTAGGGGGGACACTTGTGTGCCGCGGCACGGCGGTCGAGAATCACTCTTCTAGACATAGATTTCTTTCTTGACGATCCTATCCCCTTTAAGCAGGTTAGTGAAAAACCTCCCCCATAGCATAATACTACCACCACTTGATGTGTCGACTCAGTCACCAAGAAGCTAAATTCTTGTTTTATCTGATTAAATAACTGACTAAAATCGACAATCCATTTCAATATGATTAGCAAAAGCTTAAGAGGTCTGTCTTGGAGAATTTCTGTCTTCCTGGGTTATCAACCAAGGAAGTCTTCCTTATGCAACGTTCGTAGAAGTGTCTGTTGAGACGTCTCTAGACGAGTGTTATTCAAACCAGCCAACGTATTCTTCGTGGTGATTCTTGTGATGTTCTTGTGATGTCTCTGATTATGTTCATGTGGTTATATCTTACGTTTATCTTCCTCTCTCTTTGAGATTTTTCACGGTGTGGACATTCATAAATATTTTGATAATGCGTTAAACCCTTGAAAATAGCTCCTAAAATTGCTTGGGCATGGTTTTGTAGTATTTCCCATCGTTGAGAACAGTCATAATCTTTAACATGAGGCTGTTAGACTCATTAACCTTAACAATCATAAAAACTCAGTATGTGGAATTAGTAAATAGTAAAGACATTTTTGTAATGTCAGTTTGAAAGGGAGACTTTGTAAATCACAAATACAATAGTAACGCCTTCGAACAATGTCGCTAATTCTCATATATATTTTTTTCCTTTACCCGTTACATGATCTAATTATTTCAATATGAGGTCGACTGTGCTTTCTCTCTGGCGATCCGTGTTCAAACCCAAGTGTCGGCAGTAACACTTTATTCATATATGACACCTCGCCTTTGAGTCTATATTTCTTAAGCTTCGGTTCAATATTCTGTTGTTATTCTTTTTCTTTTACTATAAAACCTTTCATGTATGTCATTTTCCGATCCGTTTGTTTATAATGCCATCTTCCCAGAATTCCTTTCCACGTTGATACATTTTGAAAAATACTTTATCTCCAGAGTTGAAATATTTACTTATATTATTATTTCTTGATGCTCCCGCCTTACGTTCTGGTAATAATTTGTTAAATACAGACTTCCTGGCGAACATTAACTCTGTAGTCAACATTCCAGACATGGTGTTCAGGTTGGTGTCATTCCGAAAAAACTCAAAAATTCTTCAGCTAACTCCTCTCCCTCCGACATTTTTAGTGTCCTTTTATAGGAGAGATTTTGTAAATCACAGATACAACAATAGTAACGCCTTCGAACAATACTCGGTCAGATGCCGCTAATTCCCATATATATATTTTTTTTTTCTTTTAGCCGTTATCTAATAATTTTAAGATGAGGTTGACTGTGCTTGCTCTCTGGCGATTCGTGTTCAAACCAAAGCGACGGCAGCGACACTTTATTTCTATATGACAGACTTCCGATACCCCAGTGTATGAATCAGTTATAAAACAATTAAGTATATAAGAAAAAGAAAATAAATATACAACAGGCTACGCTAGAGGTGATTTCGCACAACACCTCAAATTGCTACAAAACAAAAATATCAACATCAGAACTCGAGTCATATACTTAAATAGCCTCGTCAAAGGAGGTTTTCATATGAATGTCATTCATGGCGTTAAGAAATATTTTTAATAAAAACTGTCAGCTGTATACAACAGATTCTTAAGATCATTAATGAATAAAGCCTGAGATCACGCTTTTTTTAACATTATGGACTGGCGCTACAGCATCACAAGCAAAGAACTGTACCAAATAACAGAAATCATATCACTTGAGGACTACCAACAACAGCAATAACTAAAATGGATAGCACATGTAACTCGAAGAGAAAATAATGGCATAATCAAGATGTTAACATTCTACCCCACTTCAAATAAAATGTTAGGAAGGAAATACCTCATCAATACAAGAAAGAGCGAAAACATCTACTGAAATTGGGGAACCTGTCAGAGAAAACTGAAGATGCCGCTATCGAAGTTTATCAAATGGTAAATCAGCTCAACTGATTTTTCCATTTATCCCCGTTCCTGAAAGAATTATTTCTTTCCCAAGACAAAACATACATGACTACAAAAATGTTACAGAATTAAAAGAAAACGATTAAACCTTCTCTTAATTAAAATATATAATACATAAATTAATACCAAAATCAATAATATAAATTACATTATTTAATTAAGAAATAAGATACAAACATTTACTCACTTTTGTTTATTAGACATTAAATTACGTTACATATCATCCTCTATGATTTACCGAAGCTTTTTGGTTAGCCTGATTATATATATATATATATATATATATATATATATATATATATATATATATATATATATATATATATATATATATATATAACATGCAAAAGTAAAAAAGAAAATCTTCTGTTCCATTAGCGTAAAAAATTTGTTCACATTTTTAACGTTTGTTCAGTCTTTCAAGGTGTGAGTTGATTGACAGGCAAATTAGGAAGAATAATGTCTGTTTAATTGAGATCAAATAATACATGAAACCATTTACTTCTACAAACAAATACCCTCCTTCATTTTCCTCCTATGCCCATTTTTTCTTTCTTTATACAAAGCACAAACTTTTTTCTTTTTTTTTCATCCTTTTTTCTTTTATTATTGTCCACCTTTTCTACATCTTGACACTGTGTGTGATTATTCTCCCTTCTCTCAACTCACTATCTTCTCTTTTTTACCTCCCGTCCATTCTCTCTCTCTCTCTCTCTCTCTCTCTCGGCACCCCCTCTCTCTCTCTCTTTCTTTCTCTCCCTCTCTCTCTCTCTCTCGCTCGCTCGCTCTTCTGACTTTATTTTTTCTTTTCCCTTTCAACTTCTGGCTGTGTATTTGTATTGGGTTCTCTTCTTGCTCTTTCGCTCTTTTTTCTCTGTTTTTCTCTTTTTTTTTTTCATGTTTCTTGCTCTTCACCTTTTCCCCTTTTCTATTCATGTTTTTTTTTTTAATTTAGGGACGGCGCTTCTTTCTTTTCAATATCTTCCTTTTTCCTATCATTTCGCGCCATCGTTTTATTTAACTTTCTTTTCTTTTCCTGTTTCATCTTTTATAGTTTGATCTTTTACTTTCACTATCATATATATATATATATATATATATATATATATATATATATATATATATATATATATATATATATATATATATATATATATAATTTAAATAAAAATAGCCCACTTTAAGGTTCCATATAATAAATTATTTCACCACAACCCTTTTAAAGGACAGCGGATGATACCCTGTCCTTTAAAAGGGCTGTGATGAAATAATTTATTATATGGAACCTTAAAGTGGTGTGTTTTTATTTAAATTATTAGCTCTGATTTACATTGAGTTCTCTGGATTTTATCCTCCTTGGGTCTACCCATACGGATTACCTAGTTTTTCGTAAACTATATATATATATATATATATATATATATATATATATATATATATATATCAGTCAGTTATGTGCCATACGTATATCACGCATGGCACATAACTGACTGACGTGGCAGATTTTTTTTCCGCAGTAGACCAGTTACCATCCAGGTTTTTTTTTCTGCGGTAGACCAGTTGCTACCCAAGGATATAGAACCCAGTCTGTCTTGCTATTTACCCATAGCTGGTGGAGAAAAGGATTCAAACCTTTCCCAAGTGTATTAGCACATAAGTGGATTCGACTGGAATTCGAACTCGGCTCTCCGATTCTTCAATCCATGCCTCCAGTATATACATATATAGAAGAGCTAAATTAATATAGACAATATATTAGCCATATGTCATGTCAATGAAATAAAAAAGATATTTGGTATCACTGTAAATTATGTTATATTAAGGTTTGTAACATATCTACAATATATATACAAGAGTCAGCTTGAAAATATCATTGCCTGACCAAGAACATTATATATATATATATATATATATATATATATATATATATATATATATATATATATATATATATATATATATATATATATATATATATATAATAAAAAGGCTTAAACACTAATATTCAATGGTCATAATTTATTCCATTGGAATCGTAAATACGATCCAATTCATCAGACCTACAAATTCAAAAAGAAAACAGAAGAAAAAATAAAATTTAGTGAGAGTGTATCTATGAGAGTGTGGGGCGAATGCTAAAGTGAATGAAAGCCAAAGGGTGGGGTAACAGACGAGAGAAGAATAGGAAATTCTAAAGATGAAGTGGGGATTCAAATTTAACAGAGAGAAGTTTTAAAAAGGGGTGGCAAAGACGGTTTAAGTGAGAAAAATATGCATATTTTTAAAAGTCTGATACACTAAAGATACACCGGAAGAGTGTATCCATTTATTTGTGACATACACACACAATAGACGATAAAATCTTAAGGCTCAGAAGATGAGAGATAGAGAGGAAAAGAAAAAGGGGTGGGAGCAGGTGGGTTTGGGGAACTAAAACCGGAGGGCCTTTCTAAAAGAACCGCTGTGTAATCAAGAAAGTTTGACAAAGGTAATATCGACTACAAGTTACAAATCTAATATAAACATATAAAAATAACGATTATCTAAACTAGCAAGGAACTAAATTTCTATTTTCAAAAACACGTACGTATACACACATACACAACAAATATTAATATTTTTACGTACATACATACATATAGGCGTGTACACACATACCCATACATATTCATATATATATACATACATATACATATACACATACATATGTACACATACACACACATATACATATATACATACATATATATATATACATATACACACACACACATACACATACATATACATATATACACACACATATATATATACATATACACATATATCCACACACATCCACTCATACATATATACACATTTACGCACATACATACATACGCATACGTGTACATAAACAATATATACATAAAAACCATCTGATACATTCCAACCATCTGAAGAAGGCCGGGGCGTACAACGACCGAAACGTTGTAATAAATATGGCGACAATAATGAGGACAATAATCTGAATAATGTACATAATACCTCATCTCAGAAATATAGACTGATTTGTGTGTGTAAATATATATATATATATATATATATATATATATATATATATATATATATATATATATATATGTATACAATAATGTTCACCCTGTACAAGTGAAAGGACGATTTTCCGGTGTCATTAGCGATGGATCGTCTGAACGAGATTCACTTGAGAACTGGATTGAGTTTAAGTCCAAATAAGCGCTCAAAGTACAAGGTCTCCATGGTAGTTTTCTCAGTATTTGAGAATTTTAGATAATATTCGAGTATTGGAGGAAATAAAAAAACATTGCTGGAAATAATGTTAATGTCGGAATGAGTAACAACATGAAAAAATCGATGAATGGATGACTGCTGTTGAATGTCATGTCTATCAGAAGACGAAAGTCATCGGCTAAAATGGGTTTTCCTTTTGTTTTTATTCATATATATATATATATATATATATATATATATATATATATATATATATATATATGTATGTATGTATGTATGTATGTATATATATATATATATATATATATATATAGACAGAGAGAGAGAGAGATGTGTGTATATATATATATAGAGAGAGAGAGGAGGAGGAGAGAGATAAAGATATCTATCTATCTCTCTATCTCTCTACTCTAGATATATATCTATCTATACATATATATAAAGAGAGAGAGAGTGGGAAGATAGATAGAGATCTTTTAATAACAATATCTATATATTTTTGTAGGCATATAGAACCAAAATATCTAACTAATTTTATGTCAATATCGGCATTAATTATCGTCTGTTTAACTTCAATGGATTTTGTCCTCTTTTATCCTGATCTAAACCCACTCAGGTTACCTCTTGATGTTTTTATAAGTAAACCTATTGTATTTTTAACTTGCTGTTCTTTGAATTTGATCAGCTTTTTACTCAAAATTAGATGGAAATATTGCACAAGATTTACAAATTTCAGGTAGAGAAAAAGGGCTAAAAACAAAAGCGTTTTCTTTTTCGATGCCATATCCCTTAACGACATAAACAATAATCATTTCCAACAAATCTTTTACTGTATCCTTTATTATATCATCTGTCAATTGTCATGACATCTCTTGGGGAGTATTCCTTTTGCCTTCTCCCTGGTTTTGAATTCAATGTAGTCATTCTCCTGGACTGACTGCCACCCATAACTAGAGAGTTCCCGTCTATGTTGCTTAGCTTGGAGGAGAAGACATGTATCCATGTACTTTCCCAATGGCATTTGACTGAAAGTGGATGCAAGAGACTGGGCCGGAATTTGAACACGGCTCGCTTCTTCCGTTACGCTACCTGCACTCTATTCGAATACATCAATGTAATTCTTTCTTCTAACTCTTTATTCTCTAATTCTTTCCTACTCTAACTGCATCTGTACAGCTTACAACTGAAAACGAATTCTTTTCTGCCTGAATTTCTTGCGCTAGAACTTTTTTGCAGGACGCTGACACGTGTTGAAATCCTTACAGTATTTGGCATTGTTGAAGTTATCGCTAACAATTTTTGTCGCAATCCAATCGATTAAATTTGAATAAGCTGATTTGTTTTGAAAAATAATTTGACAAAAACACAACTTCGTGGTTTTTACGCACCTTAGTAAAACCAACTGTACTCTGTACGCTTACCTGTTTCCACTTCTCTTCAATTTTACAGGAGATGACGACCGGACAAACGGAAGTCACAGAATTTTATATATAAATGACGAGTTATCAATATGTACATTATTTACACTGGGACTATTATCCTCATCTTTATCAATGGTTCAAGGGTACAAAATTTAAATCATTTCCTACGATGTTTTTATTTTCCAAAATAATTATGCAAGTTAGTATTTTTACTTTTTCTTGGAGATTAAGTTCAAATTTAATTTTCATTCATATTAAATTTTAGTATTGATGTTATAATCCACAGTTCAAAATAATATAACTCCCTTCGATATTTCAGCTGGGAGAAGAAAAAAAAGTGAAATGTACCTTTTTATAAGAAATCCTAAATGAGAAAAGGAATTTTTCGGTCTTTACAAAACAAACTCAAGCAACCAGCTCCCTATAAATCAATAACTACAGAGTTCATTTTTGTTTGTTTGTTTTCTTTTTGTATTTTTTTGCTAGATTTGGTATGTATATACGTGTATATATTCAAAACATGATTACAGGCATGTCTACCGATCAGTTCACATATAGAAAGATATATAAATCCCACACTCTCATCTCTTTATTTTCCTTCTACCTCTATATATTTATATATTCTCTTACGCGCACACGGACGCACACAAACACACACACACACACACATATATATATATATATATGTATATATATATATATGTGTGTGTGTGTGTATATATATATATATATATATATATATATATATATATATATATATATATATATATATATATATATATACAAGTACAGGGTTGGTTTACATGGAATAAAATTCACATAACGAAAAACACTATTCTGAAAAGAGTGCTCAATACCGAGTAGAGCTAATAAGTCAGTAGAGCTAAAATTGCCAATTTTCTAGTGATCTTATAACATTCATATGTTACAAATTTGATTATATATATATATATATATATATATATATATATATATATATATATTATCGCATTTATGCATATAAAATTTCGAATATAAATATACACTCCGAATTTTATTTGACATTTATTTGTTCAAATACCGTTAGTAAAAAAGTTTATTTAAAATAAATATTTCGCTAAACAACTACACACTCACACACACACATATATGTATATGTGTGTGTGTGTGTATGTGTGTGTGTATTTATGCATATATAACATTTCTTGATCAATAGACTCTCTTTCACGCAGTCCGATTTTCAAAATGAACGCCTGTTATTCTTTGACACTCCTCAGTTCTATAGCATTTAAAATAGAGCTCTCTTATATACATAAGAAAAAAATACAAATCAAACAAACACACAAACACACACGCATACACACACACATATATACGTATATATATATATATATGTGTGTGTGTGTGTGTGTGTGTGTGTGTGTGTGTGTGTGGCCTGGCGATTGTGTTTAGCATGAAACAGACCGTTGCCTCTGGGTGTTGACTATAATGTCCACTTTTACATATATATATATGTGTGTGTGTGTGTGTGTGTGTGTGTGTGCGTGTGTGTGTGAATGTGTTCTGTCAAAAATTTTATGATGATTTTTAAAATTATCTGTCCTTCAAATCTTCTACCTAATTCTAATAAATAACTTAATATTATATGATTACAGCATATATTTTAATTTATGTCTAATATATACTAAATGCATCATATTATATTAGCTTACAAAATTATATTATTATATCTTATTATACACATTACATGTGGAATTGCGTTTATAAAATCTTCCTGTTGTTTAACAGAGATTTGAATAACGAATGTTTGAGATCGAATGAAATTCATTTTATTCTTGTTTCTTTTTCTTTGCGGTCAAAAGAAATACCGGAAAATCATATAGGACCGTGCTAAGCGTTTGTTGTCACTCCATCCGCTACTGAGAACGAACTCAATCTTATCCATCTACTACTTATAATAATTCAACTTTGATTCAATGTTGTGTCAAATAATATTAATCTAACCAGCCATACCAAAATACACCAAGTCACGGTAAATAAAGTGTGCACTCGAGAATACAACTAATAACTCGGTGAAGGCTTTTCCATTTTATACAAAAGCACTGATTTAATTACATAATATTTAATTAAATAATATTTTATGAACAGTAATTGTATACTGATTTTTTTAAAAAATAATTACATAATATATTCATAAAATCTAATTATATAATAATTTATCAAATATAATTACATCAAATTTGTATGCAACAATTTTCTGTAACCTTTACTTATGTAAAATTTTATCAAATGTAATTACCTAATATTTATATCAAATTTAGAGACATAATATTTTTATAAAATAAAAATTACAGAAAATAAATAAAATTTAATTGCATAGTATTTTCAGAAAATTTATGTTTTAGGAAATTGCATTAAATAATTTATTTTAAAAATTATTATATATTTTTTAATTTAATTGCATAAAATTGTTGATAAAAATTAATTTCAAATTTCATAAAATTTGATTATATAATATTTTAATAAAATTTCATTATATAATATTTTATATGATTAAATTACATACTATTTTTATAAAATTTAATTACCTGATATTCTGATGTAAATTAATTATATAATATTTTAATAAGAATATTTTCGTCGGGATTTTATAAAATTGAATTGTATTATATTATTTTAAAATTTCATTACACAATATCTTATAAGAATTTTTTTACCATATTTGTATAATATTTTTTTAATATATTTTTTTAAAATTTAATTACATGATATTAGGTTAAATATTAGGTAATATTATATTATTAGGTTATCCGCAATCACTGATCCGGATAAAAATTGTCACACAATTGACTTCTGATAAATTCCGAAACATGGTGAGAAATTCTCCTCTCCATAAGTTGAGTTGTCCTGCCTATATAGTCAGAGTCACACTGACATTTAAAGGAATAAATAACAGAACTTGTTTTGAAGATAGGCAGGCTGTCCTTGCTAACAGATTTCTGAGTTTTACTTTATCATACCTATCGAACTTAGTTATTACGACAGGAGTAAATAGTTGTGTCATCAGCATAAATACCGAGCACTAATGGCACTAAGGGTACTAATGGCATCGGAAAAGTCGTTGAGGATAAGAAACAAGGTAATCCCAGGTGGACACCCGCAATAATGTAAAAGGATCTAAAAAAGTGGCCGTTCAACAGGATTTTCATTACCCGATTTATTAAGAAGGATTAGATCAAATCAAAAATCGACCAGAGATACTTCAGCTTATGAAGAAGACCAACATGCCAATCCTTGTCAAACGCCTTCGAGATATCTAAAACCACAGCCCGAGCTTAACCTTTCTTATCTAAAGCTTGGCAGACTCTTTCAGTAATAACCGTTATCTCATCGGTAGTTGTCCTAGAGAAGCGGGAGCCATTTTGTTTGTCTGAAAGAAGGCCGTGCGAAGTGAGATACTTAACCAATTCTGTGCTGATTAGAGCCTCTTGCCAAAATGGGGTAGAAGACTAAGAGGAAGATTGATAGAGAATAGATATTAATCTTATTGATAAATATATTTCCACAGATATAAAAACGTGAAATTTTATTTTAATTTAATAATGACGAGTAACACTTTATCAAATGAAATTCGTTGATTCATCCTCAGCTTTTTATATCACCAGAAATAAGAAATCTGCTGATATAGAGAATAATTAAATTTAATCAAATGAATTATAAAGTCTGTAAGCAATGATAGAAGAGTCAAAATATTGTCCCCATATACGTCATCACAACCACAATTATTGCATTCTATTTCCCTACAGATAGAATTTAAAGTAATTAAAATGAGTGAATTTTAAGATGTCGTCGGTGGTATCGTAGTCTCGGAAGACCATTCTCGAGAGTCAAACATTCATGGAGCGTCTCTTGTAGTTGAAATGTCCAATGTATGAGAAGCAGACACGGCCACAGATGTTACATGTACTGGTTTGTCCCAATTACGTTAATGTCGTGGTAGTGTTCTCCCGCTGTTTGTACTTCCTACTTGTTCTCGTGGCCTCTCTCTGATGAGCCAAGGTGGTCTCATATATCAACAAAATAAGTTAAAACAAAATTTTTAAGTAACGAGTTATAAATAAACGATTAAAACATACACAAAGACGCCCACCCCCATATATATGTGGGTGTGTGTGTGTGTATGTGTGAGTGTGTGTGTGTGTGTGTGTATGTATGTATGTATGTATATGTGAAGAAATATAGTTTTAAGGTGTGCCATATTTATAGGATAAAGTGCTCAATATCAGAGGTAGAGCGTATTTAAATATAAAAATGAACATTGAAGTCAGCACTCAGAGGCGACAGGCTGTTTCATGCTAGCCGAAATCGTCGACCTGACGATTGCGGCTAGCATGAAACAGCCTGTCGCTTATGAGTTTTGACTGCAATGTTCACACACACAAACACACACACACACACACACACACATATATATATATGTGTGTGTGTGTGTGTGTGTGTGTGTGTCTGTGTGTGTGTGGGTGGATATATATATACTTTACAGTATTCAACCTTTGACAAAAAGTAACATTTGCCAAAAAGAACAGCTTAATTAAAAGTGGTGCTCAATACAATTTTCAAAAACGAGAACGTAGATCAGTTTAACACATGTTTGATATATACTCATATTACCGATGAAGATAGGTAGCTATGAAAAGACTGAGATAGATAGATAGATAGATAGATAGATAGATAGATATGAGTGGCAAAGAGAAATTTGGAACTTGTACCCACAGCATTTATTGATTATTTGTTTGTATATATTTGACTCTTTCGTAGATGTTTTGAAACTGTGCCAACGATAACAGGTAGTTAACGCCCATCTCGTTTTTCGTGAGGCCAGGCCTAAAAAGCTTTGATCAATCTGACAAACCGCTTTCCACAATGATAACCCGCAAAGTCAATGACATCAATATCAAAACCTGTCAGGATATACGTGACCGTTATATCAGAAACTCTCCTGGTTGAGCTGGTAACATTTTGAACATTGTGGACAAAAGTGATATCTTCCACTATTATATCTGTGGCCAGCCAGATCTTAAATTCATTTTGTCAACTGTGTTTCCAGTGTTGTTAAACCTTTCGGTAAATGATATTATAATAATAATAATAATAATAATAATAATAATAATAATAATAATAATAAGAAGAAGAAGAAGAAGAAGAAGAAGAAGAACAACAACAACAACAACAACAACAACAACGACAAGCGGTTAAATAACTTCGCTAGGAGTGGAGATAATTCTAGGTTGATATTCTTAAGGATAACAACTGGAATTTTGTTTGGGCCAGTGGCTTTTTGGTGTTGATGCTTTTGATAATTCTAGGAACTTCTCTTGCTGAAATGAGTATATTACTGAGATTTTGCTCAGTGATACGTGGGATATTGGGGAGGGGTGGCCTTTGTCATCTAAAGATTGAGGCGAAGAGTTTCGCCTTGGCTGTCGAGGAAGATATGACCTCGGCGCCATTTATAATAGTGGGCACAGCCGATTTGCCTCTGTTTATAATTTGGTTGATCTTCCAGAATTCGCGAGATCCAGTTTGATTCTTTTCAACTTTGGCCTGGACAGCTTGCAAGTAACTGCACTTTGCGTTTTCCAGAACACTCTTACAGTGATTGCGGGCGGTTCTGGAAGAAGTAAGGGCCAGACTACACCCCCGCTCCTAGTGATAAATATTGAAGTAGTGGTTCCGCTGAGCTGGAAGTGAATCAGAGCTGACTGTTTTTGCTGCCCCGGTCTGCCTTCGTATAACGAAAAACCGTTGTACGGAATTGCTCTGATACTATGAAATGAAGAAGAAGAAAAGAAGAATTGCTCTTATTCTATAATAATAATAATAATAATAATAATAATAATAATAAGAAGAAGAAGAAGAAGAAGAAGAAGAAGAAGAAGAAGAAGAAGAAGAAAAGCAAGAAGAAAAGAATAATTTCTCTGATACTATGAGAAGAAGAATATAAGAAGAATAATTGCTCTGATGCTATAATAATAATAATAAGATGATGATGATGATAAAGAAGAAGAGGGAAAAAAGAAGAATAATTGCTCTTCTTCTATAATAATAATATGATGAAAAAGTAGAAGAAAAGAAGATGTGCTCTCATTCTAGAATAATAATAATAATAATAATAATAATAATAATAATAAGAAGAAGAAGAAGAAGAAGAAAAAGAAATGAAGAATTGTATTGATTCTATAAGAAGTAGAAGAAGAAAAGAAGAAGAAACATTACTCTGATTCTATAATGATAAGAAAAGAAAAGAAAAACATTGCTCTGATTCTATATTAATAATAAGAAGAAGAATAGAATAAGAAAAATGGCTCTGATTATATAATAATAATAATAATAATAAGAAGAAGAAGAAGAAGAAGAAGAAGAAGAAGAAGAAGTAGAGGAAGAAGGAGAAAAGAAGAAGAAATGTTCTGTTATAATAATAAAGTAAAAAGGAGAAAAAGAAGAATTGCGCTGATATCGTAATAATAATATGATTATGTAATAATAATAATAATAATAATAATAAGAAGAAGAAGAAGAAGAAGAAGAAGAAGAAGAAAAAGAAGAAGAAGAAGATGAAGTATTACTCTAATTTTAATTTATCTACATATTTATGTACACCGCACAAGCAAGCCAATACGTACATACGTATTTGCAGATTTACATGAAACTATAAATATGAGTAACTTGAAATAAAAAGTAAAGTTAAACACGTGCCATTATAAGAGGCAGAACGAATTATTCGAATAGAAATTTAAAACTACTCGAAAAAGTTAATCTTACAGTGAGTCAATCAACTACAATAGGTTTTTTTTTTTTTTTTTTTTAAGCGTATCACCCCAAGCAAGGCTGGTGGCCACTATCACGCATGGGGTTACAGAAGGGTTGGAGGAAGAGCAGATAGGAGTGGTAAAGGAGAGGATGTGTGGACGGAGGGTCGATCAAGGCAAGGGTGTTACAGAAGATTTGGAGCGAGAGCAGATAGGAATGAAAGATGAAAGGAAGTGGAGAAGGGAAGTGGATAGATCAAGGCAACTGGAGATGACGATTGACGCTACACTTAAACCGTTGGAGATTGTATTTGTCAGGGAAACAGTAATAGGGAAGGGAGTTCCATAGGCGAGATGTGCGAGACATGAAGCTATTGGAGTAGAAGAGACGTCTACATCTAACAGTTTCAACGGTGAAGGGGTGGGAAAGGGATGCCAGCCTCGTAGGACGTTTAAATTCATGAGGCCTAGGGACAAGCGAAAGCAACTCCTCGGAGCAATTACCGTGGAAGTATTTGTAAAAAAGGCAGAGCGAGGCAACATATGCAGCATTGTGTTATTCTCAAAATAGTGTTCTTCAGACATCTTCTTCTTCTTCTTCTTCTTCTTTTTCTTCTACTTCTTCTTCTGCTGCTGCTGCTGCTGCTGCTTCTTCATCTTCTTCTGCTGCTGCTTCTTCTTCTTTTTCTTCTTCTTCTGCTGTTGCTGCTTCTTCTTCTTCTGCTGTTGCTGCTGCTGCTTCTTCTTCTTCTGCTTTTTCTTCTTCTTCTTCTTCTGCTGCTGCTGCTGCTTCTTCTTCTGCTGCTGCTTCTTCTTCTTCTGCTGCTGCTGCTGCTTCTTCTTCTTCTTCTTCTGCTGCTGCCTCTTCTTCTTCTTCTGCTGCTGCTGCTTCTTCTTCTTCTTCTGCTGCTGCTGCTTCTTCTTCTTCTTCTTCTTCTTCTATGTACCGTGTCCCTTCGGGATGTGGATGAATAAGGCTCACCACAAGTTCTTAGTAATGTTTGTCTTCTAACCATCTCCTACCCCCAATTCGTCAGGTAGGTGGCTTGGTGCGCCCTCATATCCTTTTTTCCTGCGATATGTCCTGTGAATGCCTAATTTTCTTTCTTTTTTCCTCATTATATGCCACATACATTGTACCATTCTGGTTATGAGCACAAGTGTTTGTATTTTGTTTCTGATTTACCAGTAAAATAGTCCGAAAAAAATAAATATTTTTTTAAACAAAACTTGTATGAATTAAAAATTGCTACCGAAATGCACCCAATATATATATATATATATATATATATATATATATATATATATATATATATACATATATATATATATATCTGTGTGTGTGCGTGTGTGTTTGTGCGTGCGTAGATATGTGTTTGTGCGTTCTTATATATATATATATATATATATATATATATATATAATTTCTACTCAATAGCCTGTACAATAATTTGAAACAAAACACACAAGGCATAAAGATTGCGTTCAAGTATGAAACAGACTGTCGCTGTTTGGTATGACTCTCAGTGTCCACTTTTATATTTACATAGACTCTCTCACTCTCTCTTTCTCTCTCTCTCTTTCTCACTCTCATATTGAGCATTTTCACCCATGAATATAGCATACCATAAAACTATATATATATATATATATATATATATATATATATATATATATATATATATATATATATATATATATATAAATACGCGCATATATACATTTTATTTTCAGCGCATACACATATTTCCACCAATTAGATATGTTTTGGGCGCTGATAAGCTCTTAATTCGATCAAGAAGAGATTCTCACAAAAAAATCACGATTTGGTCAGGTTTGGATACTTTATTGATGTTGAGAACATTTCAGTACTACTAACTATGTGGGTGTTATATGTATTTTTATACTCGCATCCGAATACACAGATACTTATACTCCGCTACTAGCCTACCAACCCATCAACGCCCGCAATCCACACACAAACGCACACGTAGACAACAACTGGGTCTTAACAGACACTAAGTGGTAATTACGCTGCTTCCGGCGAACAAAGGACCAAATAAAATTATTGGTATCCAAAGAAAGTAAAAAAGAAAAGGAAGTTAAGACAAATCACCCGTAGTTATATATCCTTTCTTTTCTTATCTTGACTTATCTGGGCCGATTAACAGATTAACTACTTCTTTCATAAGTAATATCAGCTTCGTCGGACACAGATCGAAATGGGTAAAGGAAATTGAAGTGAGCAAGATTATGTTGCGCCAATCTAAAAAGTTCAGAAAATTCTGTCATGCTTTAAAAATCAGATTTCGAAACTCTAGATTTTGCCTAGTTTGGAACGCTGATTCATATTAATACCCATCTATTAGCATTAAAACATTAAAATGAACAGTATGTAAATAATGCCAGCTATGACGTGCGGCTGCAAAACATGAAAATTAAAAACTTCTTTTGCAAACAATCTTAGAAACGCATAAAGACAATTGGGAAGAGCAATACTGGGGATGCATTTAAGTGAAAGAGCTCAAAATGAATTAAAAAAACAGACCAAGTGATAGTATAAACGTGGTTAAGCGACAAACATAGAGGCAGAAGGATACACGGTAAGAAGAAAGGATTACAGATGGAGCAAAAGGTTGATGTATTGCTGCCCAAAGGAAAACAACAGCAATAGAAAAAGATTAACCAAGATATGGAGCGACGAGTAAGACGTAGCTGAGAATAGCACAATTCCATCATGAAGGATATAGGAAAGGCCTCTGACCAGGTGTGGACGCACACAATAGCTGATGACGATAATGATGATAGCGGTTAGCGTGCTAGTTCCACAGGCCACTGATAGCAAACTCGATCTCCATAAATATATTTACTTATACTTATATATATATACTTAGATTACATAAATCAGGAATCCAAATTTACCTCATCAGAATAGCTATTTCAGCCAAGTCCTATGTTGGCATTTTCAACTCAGAAGTGACTAATATACTTATATAATATAATATACTTATATAAGTATATAATTATTTAATAATGTACTAATATTAATATACTTAATTTACTTATATTTATATAAATATATATGTAAAAAAAATATATGTTTATTTTTATTTTTGTTAAATATTTGAATATGTTTAGTTTCTGTGGTTTATGAATTGCCTGAACATGAATAACAAAAGTAGAAATTACCTTTTTCTGTGCGTCCTGTCTCTTCGGGATGATGGTAATAACGGCTCTCCACAATTTCCTGTCCTTTGTAGCTATTAATAAATTATGCCTTTTTGTTATTTTTCCTAAACCCTGTTCCGCCATCCATTTGCACAAGCTCGTTAAGCAGCGGTTATGCGGTGTTTTCCTCTGTCCTTCTTCAATGTGTCTGGCGAGTGTTAAATTTTCCAAGCCCTTTCCTCATTATGTACCCCAGAAATTTCAATTGTCTCGTTCAGATGATAAGTATAAGCATCGTTTTTTCATTAATTTTCTTTAAATCTTTGTCATTGCTCAGGTGTTCAGTCCATGGCATTCTCAACATCCTTCTGTAGAACAAGAATTCTATCGCCTCAAGTTTCTTCTTCATCTATGTGGAGATTGTTTAGTATTAACTATCATATAGTTGGATTAATATTTCGTAACAGTTTAGTACTCTTCCCTTTGTTTGTAACTAAACGACGATAATCTTTAAATTCCTAGTCCGGCCTAAACAAGCCGGTGTTTACTATGCCTATCATATATATATATGACGTTTCCTTATAAGGAATTGGCTAATTACCATATATGGTAGCAATTTTTACCACATCATCGTCGCCACCAATATTTAGAAAAGATAGAAAATGTTGTTACTGAGATGCCGTGACGTGAAAATGAATTCTTAATGAGGAAAACCGAACTACATGTACATTGAGAAGAGATTAAACATTTTCCCTTTCCTTCTTGTGTTCCTGGAAGTCCCTCAAGAATCTGCAAGTGGCGGTTATTTGTTACTTGAAACAGAGCGGTTTAAATTCATTCTTAAAATGTATATCCAGCTATGTTTTATATTCTGAGAACTATTTGTGCAACCTTTTATTAACTTAGCACCCAATCAAACCGATCCTTACTGCGCATGCCTGTACAGAGACTCTTTTGTTGAGTTACTCAGGCGTCAGGGAGAT
Organism: Acanthosepion esculentum; assembly: GCA_964036315.1. Classification (NCBI taxonomy): domain Eukaryota; kingdom Metazoa; phylum Mollusca; class Cephalopoda; order Sepiida; family Sepiidae; genus Acanthosepion; species Acanthosepion esculentum. The sequence continues at coordinate 92,347,501 of OZ038478.1, forward strand.
AACACAATGTAAGCTTGTGTAAGATGTGACCGTTGCTTTCAAAAAGTACAGGAATCAAGTTTTGTTTGAAAGAATTCGGATGATTAAGAAAGTGTTTTTGAGATGAATGAAGGCCAAATTAAAGTTCTGGAATGCCTTCAAAATTCAGAATACCCCCAAAATGTTGAACGTGTGCATGTTGCAATTAAAAGAAAGAATTAAACGTAAGGATAGCATCCAGCCAGTTTTTCATTATCTTAACTACTCATTATTCAGAATTGTCTCACTGTGCGACTTCCAACTTTTTGAAAGAGTAAATAGCCGTTGAAAGAGGAGATATCAGACTGTGGACGAGATTAAGGAAAATGTGACTATGTTGCTAACAGTGAACACAAAAAATGACTTTGCCGACTGTTTTGACAACTGGGATGTGTAAAGTCAACATGAGCGTAGTTTGAAGTGGACTTAGGCGCCATTGGCTTAATTAAATTATTTTTTCGTTAATAGTAAATAAATGAATAATTTCTAGGCAGACCTACAAATTTTTCTTAAAGTAATACATCACGTTTCAAGTAGGAGTTATTAAACAATCAAACCAAAAACCTTTTGTGGATTTTGAGTTATGTTCGTGGATTTTTCGATATTTAATGTCGAATCTGTTTTTATTACGCTTAATTGTATAGATAAATATTGGCCAGGTTTATACTTGAGTCTATGCATAAACATTGGTCGATTTTATACTTGAGTCTATAGATTAACGTTGGGCTTATACTTGACTTTATAGGTAAATATTGGTCGGATTTATGCTTAAGTCTATCAGTAAACATTTCTCGGGTTTATATTTCAATCTGCAAGCACCCAACCTGTAGGTAGCCCTTTTGGAGTGGGGATCTTATTCCTCTGTAGCGGATGCAGTTTGGCGTATTCTAGGCCGACAGGGCAATGTAGGTTCTGGTACAATTTGCAATTATATCACAGGTCTAATTATTTTCAATCTGAAAGTTTCGCCATAGGAAGAAAGTGATTTCACTGATTATGAGTTAAATGTTAGTGACAGAACAGAGCTATAATAAATGTAGTTCTCTTCTCTGTATACATTTTCTAGTCCTGGGTATAAAAATAAACTACATCCGACTGCAAGGCTTCTGATCGAGAGATTGGAGGTTTTAAGGAGTGTGGAACCACCTCTTAATTGTTGTTGTACTCAGGTCCTCCCTGATCTCCGGTGGTAGCACCTGTTAAGGTGCTAGCTGTGGACAAATCAGTGGATCCGCAAACATAAACAAAACCCTACGAAAGTATAAAAGTACATTTTATAGTATAAATACCAGTAATACATTTTATATAAATAATTATTAACAATATCTATTTACAGCAGACGTACCAACAATACCAGTTTATAGTACAATTATCAACAATACCAATTTATAGTAGAATTACCAACAATACCTCGTCGCCGGCACTCACTTGCATCCGAGCATCGGGATCGACATCCTTTTTCATTATTCCATTTCTCCATTCTAGTGGCCGTGGCGGAGAGGGTTGTGAATTAAAGAGAGTTTAACGAGGCCAATCGAATGATTTTGATTTTGGTGTATAAATCAAACATAATTAGTAGAATTACCAACAATAGATTTCATCTGTAGTTGAAAGCATACAATTATGTTCGAAATGATTAGATTTTGGCATTAAGTAACGTCTGCAGCTTGATATGCAGCTAAACAAAATCAACCAAAACAACTGTATACACTTTCAGAATTTTAATCTTTCTCTCTCCTTTTTTTTGTATTTATTCTTTTGCTGAGGAGTGAATAGTGCTGATCTCGCAAACCAGATCCGATCAATCATAGAATCAGGCCTTATATTTGCCGAAATTTGAATCCCAGATTGACTGAGGCAACGGTAGAGCGACTTTTCCAGAGCGGCACTTATTTTCAGCGGAGCATCTTACTAAATTCTGTTTGCTTTGCTTAGCACTTTTAGCAAAGTAAATCACACCGCAAAGATCAGAGAGAAAGAAAAATATGATTCGCAAATAAATAGATATATCATGGATATGACTCTTACATGATAATAAATAGATATTTTATTCATTTGCTTGTTTTTAGAAGATCCGTGCGCATTCTGATATTCAAATAAATCTCGCTCTGGAATAAGTCATAATGCACTCCACTAGCACTTCGAACTGGTGTTGGCAACTTTGTCTCGCTTGATCAATTATGCAGGAGGGGGTGCTACAGTGAGTGAAGGAGAATGAGAAGGTTTTAATAAGGAGTAGTGAGGAATAGCGCTATAAAGGAACGGGATTCAGGAAGACAGAAGATGGCGATTGTCGTGGAATTTAATAAAGATTGTAAGTGGCGGAGAAGCAAGAAACCGAAAAAGAGTTCCACAGACGAGTGTGTAAAAAGAAACTATTAGAATAGAACTTACGGCTATGTCTATCTATCTATCTATCTATCTATCTATCTATCTATCTATTGCTGATACCCCCTGAATTGTCGGGACGCTGACGGTAACATCAATCAGTTAAATAACAAACTTTTACTCATATTAATTCTACCTACCTACCTACCTACCTACCTATCTCTCTCTCTCTCTCTCTCTCTCTATATATATATATATATATATATATATATATACCGGGTTTAGAAACAAAATTGTCCAAATCGTGTAACAGCATGGGATAACTGTGCATCCCACAAAATGTATAATAAGGTTCTCAGAAAAGACGCTTAGCCATCTTGACACCATTTGTCGTAAGAATCACAGAAAAACCCTTTGAGTTATTCACCTAGAAAGGTTAAAATCGTTTTCTGTCAGCCCCACTGTCTTCCCAACTGAGCAATGGTTATAGGGAAAAGATCATTCAGGCCTTCAGTAATGGTACAAACATTAATACTCTGGCCTCCATCTTCAAAGTCCATTCAAGAACCATTAAGAGAAAAGTGAATAATTTTAAAACAGAGGGAACAGTAAAGAGAAAAACTGGATGAGGGGGTTACAACAGCAAGAAAGATCATCATTTCAACTTAGAACTAAATACTAAATACATTTTTATTGTTCAAATTAGAGTCCAATGGTTTTATAAAAACCTCAGAGAATTCCAGTAAAATATCTTTAATCATTTCTAAGATACAACGGCTCAAAGCTTAATCTAACAATTGAACCAATGTTTCATCATCAGCACTCAATAATCAGGAGCTAGAAAGAAAAAGTGTTAATGTTAGTGGATAATTTTCATTTAGTGCCGACCATAATGATTAAATCCGTCCCCCAAAGAGGATGAACATTGGGTTCTGTGGTTTGTCTCAGTTATTAGTCATTTATTCGTAACAGAATTAGGCGTTTTGGCTCATTAAATAAAGGCGTTCTTTCCTTGAGTTACCGTGCCCATTTGATTCTCTTTGTCATCTTTGTTTATTTTTCGGTTTGCTATTTTTTGCTTCTTTCTCTTTTTTCCCTTGTCCTCCTGGACTCTTTGCTTTTCTTTTCTACCTTTTTTTTTTCTTTCGCTCTACGATTATTTTATCAGTTATCTTATTATCATCTTTTTTTTTCTTTCGTGGACTTTTATTCTCAGCATTCCATTATTTTTTCTTTTTAGTTTCATCATTCTTTGCCTTCTATCTCTTTTTTCTGTTTATTTCCTTTTTGTTTTTTGTTGTTTTTTTTCTTTCTTCTATTTTCCCTCCCATACTCCTTCTGTTTCTAGTCTTTTTCAGACTTTCTACTTTTTCCTTCTTTCTTTCTTTCTCCCTCCCTCTTTCTTTCTCATACTTTCAACTGAACACTTATAATTTAACCAAGACCGACCTTGTCCAGGGGAAAACAACTAATTGTTACCTAGCATTATTAAAAGCTAGGATAGTAAGGTGTGAAGCCATCATAGTTTTTAATATCGACCATATCTGCAGTGGGCATAATAATTGTTCCTGAGGGCAGGTGCCCATGTAGGGTCGCAAAAATGGGTGTGATCTAGATCAGTGGAAACCATACGATGAGTATTAGTTTATGGTCCAATGTGTTCACATATATTAAGGTATTAGTGTGCAAGGATTTTTTATTATTATAAATGGAAACACATTTTTTAAATACATGGTCCGGATTTAAGCCAAGCACGAGTAACCAGGAAGGCGTGCAGATAGATAGATAGATAGATAGATAGATAGATAGATAGATAGATAGATTCGATTATTATAATATATTTTAAAAGTATATGAATGTACAACTTGCTCGTAGGAAGAAAAAACATATAGCACTTGATATATTCTTGCTGACCAGGTAGGCAGCTAATAGACACACTGTCAACATTCAAAATTCTGATTTTTAGATTTGTATGCTGTTTTCAACAAAGAAAAACACGCCCTAACATTTAAACTATGAAAAATAAGGAACCACCTCTATGCACTCATGTAAATACAAAAATGCTTGTTATAAATATATTTGAAGTGCTACCTAAAATTTACAGTGCAAAATATTTTCATAAAAGAAGGAAAAATTAATAATTAAACTTTTTTATTTAGTGATTTCGATAGACGTGTAAAATATCCAGCGAGATACGGGAAACTCTTAGTATCTTTACAGATGAATAGAATCATAATCCTGTTCGTTCTCTCAACTTTTGGTTAAAAGTAATATATGATAAAAATATAGTTTTAAGGTATGCTATATTTATGGGTAAAAGTGCTCAATATCAGTGATAGAGCTATGTAAATATAAAAGTGGACACTGGGGTCAACACCAAGAAGCGACAGTCTGTTCCATGCTTTAATGCAATCTCCAGGTTAAACATGTGTTCCCATTATATATAACGTTTATAATTTGCCTTGATAAAGTCCATCAGAGGACGAATGGCGTCGGCTAAGATAAGTTTTCCTTTTGTTTTATTATTCAGATATATATTTGTATGTACATATGTGTGTGTGTGTGTGTGCGTGTGTGTGTGTGTGTGTGTGTGTGTGTGTGTGTTACCAAAATGTATAGGGGACCATTTTCCTTTTGTAGGATATGCGAATGATATAATGGATTCCCGCTCGGAATGAAAAACCAAAGAGCCGAGTTCGAATTCCAGTCGGGTTCATTAGATTCATTTATATATTTACGCAAATACCCTTGTGTAAATCAACCCCTTCCCCCTGCTATGAGTTAAATAGTACGACTTTTATCTGGCGCAAGTCATTATTATTCTCAAACGACTGTTGCTGAAAAATTCAATCGTAAAAAATATTCTTAAAAGTCCAAAGTGTGTTTCGATTTTAAATGATCCAGAAAAAGTTGATAAGCTATAATAAAAAAAATAAACAAATCAATGAATTTTCTTTTGCAAACGATAACTTTCGCATCTGACCTTCAGATCTCAACTCGGCAAACAATAACAAAGACTTTAATATTTGTACAGATATTTTAAAAGCTTTATGATTGTATTATTAACCGAATGTTGAAATGTTGAATTAACGACAAAGAAGCACCGAGTTCTTTCATTATTTTTACAAATATTAAGTATAAAAAAACTACCTCGAAATATGAATTGATTCGGTACAAAACGTAAGTTTACGTAATAAATCAATTAATTCAAAATTGAACTTGAAACCCATTAGAAAAGGTAACTCTTCATTGCATTGTGTTCCTTAACTTCCAATATTAGCATAAACAGGAACAGATAGGTATATATATATATATATATATATATATATATATATATATATATATAATAATTTTTCATATAGTCAAAAACAATTTACTCACGCGAAATGCCGAAATCAATTTTGTCCATGTTTTTAGTTAGAATTGTCAGCAACAGTGCTCAATATTAATAGAAGCGGAATAACAGAATGTAATGAAAACGAGAATAATATCTAAATTCTAACGTTCACAGCATAAATTGAAATTGTTTTTGTCTATATGAAAAAATTATAATAAATAATTATTACTCTGCTATCGGTATTGAACACTCTTTTGAATTAATGCTGTGAACGTTAGGATTTAGATATTATTTTCGTTCTCATTACATTCGTGTATATATATATATATATATATATATATATATATATATATATATATATATATATGTAGGCAAATGTGTGGATGTAGATCCGACGGTATGATGAAAATGTGGAAAAGACAAAGCAAAATCCGAATATGTGAATTTCAGTTTTTCTGTTTCTGACCAGTCCTGTATATATCGTCTCTTCATCTAACTTAAATCTAATATAAATATATCTCCATTAACCATGTCCTGAAGAAGGTCTATTTGACCGAAACGTCTGACGTCGACAGAATAACAAAAACAAAAACAAAATAAAAAAAACAGTAAACTCACATATTCGGATTTTGCTTTGTCTTTTCCACATTTTCATATATATATATATATATATATATATATATATATATATATATATATATATATATATATATATTGGAAAATTGTAACACTGATACTATCCTTTTGTCTTAGATATAAAAAACAGAAAGCAACAATTTGATTTTAAGCAGAGCGCGCATTCTCTGACCCTGAATTCTAGTCCCCACGATAGTAGAATATGATACATGGTCAGTTTAATGTGGAACATTCATGGATGCACATATGGATCAAGAACAAAAACTGCCCATTCTCTGCGATCACTATCCTTCGCACTTCAGAGCGGTGAGGGATGTGCTTCCGCAATGTTAGAACCCCGGGGGCTAGACTCTCGTTGTTTTTCCAAGATACCCGAACGATGAAAGACGACAGAGAAGATCACAGACTAGATTTTGACATTTGATATTTACCTATCCCCGTCATGCTGGTAAGGTGTGACTCAAGGTCGGTTTAATGGGGCGGTAGCCGTACACAGAGGTTAAGGAAAAATTACCCAGTTCCTAGGACCACGTTCAGACTGGCGTCGATATCCACCAACTGTGTACTGCAAAGAGGAAGGTGCTGCTATAAGGTTAGACTCCCGACTCCTCGACCAGATTTCCCTGAGCTTAGAAAGAAAGATATATCGAAGAATGATGGGGAGCAGTTTAATTGTAAAACACAATCTTACCTACATTAGCTATATTTAAGCGCTGATGGTAATTCAGCTAATATCGTTTTTAGTAAATTTGTAAGGAGAGAAAGTAAAGAATTCAAACAGCAAGAATTCAGTCGATACTCTGTGATGAGTAAATTTCATCATGCCTACTATTCAGTAGTTGTGGTCAAAACATTAATTAATATGATTAAAAATCTGGATATTATTACAAAAAAAGACGTTAAAAAAACAAGTTTTAATGAGTTAAAAGTGGTAGGGAATTTTATGGTTATTATTGTAGTGGAAGAATATTTACAGTAATAAGAGAAGCTATAACTGTTATCATTATGTATTATTATCATTATCATTATTATTATTATTATTATTATTGCCTATCCTATCTCCAGTTAAGAGATTGTCATGTTCTATCCCGACAAAAGGTGCCGTATATATCGGTAAGTATTAATGAAAATTATGGGTGGGGAGCGAAAAAGTCGTAAAAGCAGTTAAAAAGTAGAACAACATTCGTGCAAGCATTGGATTAATTCAATCATTTGATATGACTGATGAGGGAAACGAATTAGCCAAAAAAGATTACAGGCGGATGTATGTAAATCTTGGGCATAATGAAATAATATGTGTGTGTGTGTGTGTGTGTGTGTGTGTGTGTGTGTGTGTGTGTGTGTGTGTGTGTGTGTGTGTGTTTGTGTGCGTCAGAGAGAGAGAGAATAAGAGAACGAGAGAGAGATCTGATGAAAAAGTTCTCGACCCTACCAGATAATTTTTTTTTAAATGCTGTTAGTTAGGCATTTAGTCAGATATTGGTAAGTGCCTGGGGCATAGGCCTTATCACCATCTTCTCTCTATCTCGATTTATCTCTCGCTCTCTCTCTCTCTCTCTCATATATATATACATATATATAATTTGTTATATTTATTAGGAAGAGCGCTCCATATCGGAGATAGAGTGTTTATATCTATAAAGAGTTGGGCATAGGAAACAACACTAGTGATGGTCAGTCTTAAACAACAACTAGCTCAAACTGGCACCATGAAATACCGATCGCTTTGTCCACATAGTCTATGTCTATCTATCTTTTGATATAAACATATATATATATATATATATATATATATATATATATATATATATATATATATATATATATATATATATATATATATATATATATTCGTTTACCGGCTTAATTATTCTAGAAATCTTATTGAAGAAAAATATACGTCCATCGTCTCGAAACTGTCTCGAATATTCAGGCCAGTAGACGAAAATAAACAAATGAGTGTCTACTCAAAATATTTTTAAAATAAACGAGTGTCTACTCAAATATAGGTATCCACTAAAAAAAGTTTCAACTTTTTCCGCATTTCGTTTTACTTTTGTTCTTGAAATTTTTTAAACGAAAGACACTTTTAACTCTAATAACTAACGCTATTGCAATCATAGCTGAATGTTGGCTTTCTTTCCATAAAACTGACAACCTTTTCAATAGCTTTTTCAGTTTCAGTCCAGGTTTCATCACAATCATGTTTTTTTTTTTCATTTCCTTGTTCATTGTGACAGTGTGAACGCTGGAGAATAGTTTCTTTGGAAGATTTTATATGATACTATGTTGATTTTCCTATGTTGAACCATTAGTTACAATGAATTTTAACCAGCGTCTAGTCTGTTTAAAATTTCCACTTTTTGCAATAACTCCAAAGTTTTTCATTTCCTCTCATCCCCACCATCTTTTGCACCAATACAAGCCATTATGGTGAAATAAGCATAAGTAATTATCCAAAGTACATTTCCAGAAAAACAAATTTCAAATAGGTGGCATATCACGCAAATAGTTCAAATATACACATCAAAATCATGTCCGGATATGCGGGATCCCGTATATGAGGCACTCCAGATATGAGGGATTCTACTGTGTCTACATATATATATATATATATATATATATATATATATATATATATATATATATATATATATATATATGTATGTATGTATGTATGTATGTATATATATATATATATATATATATATATATATATATATATATATATATGCATGTATGTATATATATATATATATATATATATATATATATGTATATATATATATATATATATATATATATATATATATATATATATATATATATATATATATAGTAGGTGATGAAAATAACACTGACATCTGAATAAATTTATTCAATGAAATCGACATTGGCACGGCCTCCAGATAACTTTGGAATCTCCTGCAACTCTTCAAGACGGCCTCCTTTTCACGTTGGTGAATACCGACATAATCCTTGTCTTCAGTTCATCTTTGATGTTACAAGGAGTTTTGTTTGTCTTACGCTCAACTGCGCCCTACACATAATAATCAAATGAGTTGCAGTCTGGGGAATTAAGTGGCCAGATGTAAGGGATGATGTGGTCGCAGAAATTGTCAGAAATTGTCAGACGGCAATGGCTGGGTTCTCCTGCTTGTGTGCAAGAGTGCAGAGACCTGCTGCCAGATATAAGGTCTTCCAGTAGCCACCCTCTTGACCCAGGATAGCACTACCTACGCAAGGCAGTTGAAGTGAGTGAGTTTGAAGATCTCAGCAACAATTTCGGGAGTTTTGTTTTTATCAGAACAATCAGAGTGAGTTTTCAGAGCTGCCGAACTTTCGAAATAACCATTAGACTCATCCAAGATTTTCCGAATCCTAGCACTCTGAAATGTTCGTATCGAAGCTTCCGGCGCGAATGCTAAGCAGTACAGCATGCCGTTTAAAAATTAGGCTATATATATATATATATATATATATATATATATATATATATATATATATATATATATATATATATATATATATATAATGTTAATAGTCAAGAACAGGAAGCAGTATTATTAAAAAGTGTTTTTTAATACACGTGTGAAAAAATAAAATAAATGAAAAAATAATATGTAGAGCTTTTATCTTTAAAAATCAGATCTGTTGAGTCCGCTACCTTGGTTTCAACGTTAGTGTATCCACAAGCGATTTTTATAAAAAAAAATTTAATAAAAATCGCCTGAGGATACCGTAAGGTTGAAACCAAGGTAGAGGATTCATCTGATTTCCTGATTTTTAAAGTAGATAGATAGATAGATAGATAGATATTACAAATAATCCTTTTCAGATAATGAGGAAATTCCGTTAGAAATTGTCCAACTTTCAATTTGGAAGAAATAAATTGTCCAAGCTTTCGATTTTCATCATCAGTGTAGGTGTGAGTTTCGTAGTACTGGTAAGTGTAGTGAGGTGGGCAAAGAGTACTGTGAAGACCATTAATTTTTACGCACTTATACGCGTTTCGGCACCGGAGAAAGTGTATGTTCTCTTCGGTTTTATCATACTGAATAAGCCAAAGAGAACACGCATTACTTCAGGTGGCGAAATGCATCTTTGATAAAAGATTTTCCGCTTTGTCTCATCATCTTCACTTTTATTTTGAATATTATTAAACATCCTACACACACAATCTTTGCATACAATACTTTGTATCAATAGTTATTTATGAAGAGTTTACAGGTTTACAAAACAAGTCATAAATGCAAACAAGATACCTACGCACAAGTAATGGTGCAAACATTAATACACACAATAACTTTATGTGGATATATTCACACACACACATACGTGTATGCTCTCATGAATTTATCCATGCATACATATGCTGATTGCTATCGTAAATTATTATTCTTATACTTTCCACTGACTACATAAATAATGCTTCATGTCCAATAAAATTTCGTTTTGGGTATTACGATAAACTACACCCGGCGACAAGACCTCTGATCGGGAGTTTTTGAGAATCGGGAATCAACCTGTTAATTGTTGTACCCAGGTCAACCCTTACTCTTATAGAACCAGTTAGTGTCCCAACTAGAGTCAAATAGTGACCGCCCGCCCAAAATGAGGTCAAAACATGAAAACATGAAAATATAAAAATACATTATAAAAGAATTACCAGCAATACATTTTGGAAAAAATTACCAAAGCAAAGAATAAATTGTCGTCATTAAATGACCCGTAAGAAGTTGATATGCCGTTAAACAAACAAACCAAACCAATAAATTTTGCATTTCTCATGAATTGGTCGCTTGCCTTATTTCCTGCAAATGGAAAAATTTTCGTTAAGCAAGGAAGCAAATATTTTGTCTACCTTGATATTAATTCTCTATCTCAGTGAAATAAAGCGAAAGGTCTTTCGTTCTTAGCAATTAGTTAAGTATTAATTAAATGTTTCTTCTTCACAGAGAATATACAACCTGATTCGTCGAACAAATGCAATAAGCTTTAAGCCTTTTAAGAAAATGTAACAAGACATAGAAATATGAAGTCTTCTTCTTCTTCTTTTATGTGCTGTGTCTCTTCAGGACGTAGACGATCGTGGCCCTCCACAATTTCCTGTCCTTCGTAGTTCTTAATAAATGTTGTCCTTTTGTTATTTCCGTTGTTCCGTCATCCATTTACTCAAGCTCACTAAGTACGTTCTGCGTTGTTTTCCTCTGAACTTATTACCGTCAATCTGTTCTGTGTGTATCAGATTTTCCAAGCCACCTTCCTTCATTATGTGCCGTACAAATTTCAATTGTCTCTTCCTGGTGTTAAGTATAAGTTTCCTTTTTGTTTCCATTTGCTCTAAAATCTCGTCCTTGATCATATGTTCGATCCGTGGTATCCTCAGCATCCTTCTGTAGAACCACATTTCTTTTGCTTCAAGTAACAGTTCACTACTCTTTTCTTTGTTTCACTTTCCCTTATTATATCGAACTAGAGTGCAGGTCAATAAGAGTCATTACATTCACTTACTTGTAAAAACTTTAATATCTACATATCAAACAAACTTTGATATTTTTACTGTTACATACACTTGAGCATACCTTTAGATGTACAGTCTGCGAGATGTAATAATTGGCTGCTTTTATTCTTACAGCCAAGTGAAAATTATCTCTGGGGACTAATTAACTTCTCTATTCGAAATACTCATTCAATTGAGATTTTGTTTTAATCCACGACTTGTTAATCATTATAACACAGACGATTTTACATTTGATGCACCATAATGAAAAATAAATAAACGAAAACGGAAATATAATTAACAGATTACGTTTTGATTTGATATAGTCTTAAACAACATTCAACTGTAATGATTCTGCGAAAAAGATATTTTTCAATTTCCTATTACACCCGAATATTCAGTAGGTCTTACAATGGTAAATTTGGTTGTTTAAAATATGTTCTAAAAGTAGGTAACTATTTTTTATGAAAGCTTTAGTAGAATTTCAGTACGTATAATTATATACAGTATGCGGCAAAATAACGCCCTTTTTTTTTTACTTATTAACTTTTACTGAACAAGAGTTTAAGATGGCTTAAGATTAACAATGGCTTACGCGTTCGGGAAGTTAAGTCGGAATTTCGACCTGACGAGAAGAGTACGATGTGTAGCAATTAAGTGGTCATTACGACCACTAGAGTCTTTTCTTTTGAGAGTTTTTCTTGTGGATTGTACTGAAATTAAAATGCTTTTTAATTCTGACACATTTCGTTATAAAAAATAATAACATCAGAATGGATTTTTGAAGATATTTGGATGTCGATAAAAAGCCGAAACATCGCTATGCTAACCTCCCTGAAATAGAGGGTGCCACAAAAGTAACGCCCCTTTTTTTAGTGCAGCAGATGTAAAACCTCTTTTTTTATTTGTTTTTATAGTTTTCAACTGTACAAATTTGGTTCAACTGGTTAGCGCACCGCCCCAAAATGGCTTTTGCATTCAGGAATGGTTAACTCTTAATATCGAGCTAACGAAAATAGGACAACGTGAAGCAACTGAGTGACCATTACGACCACCAGATCTAAAAGCACCACTTGTGGCATGTAAGGAAAGATCTTGTTTACAGGCTCAAACCAAAAATAATTCGTGAATTGAAACAAGCAACTTATGCTATATTTTCTGAAATTAATGTGGAAACGTATCAAATGGTTTGTAGAAGTGTTGTAAGATTCAGCGCTACATTATACAAGAGGAGCATTTTTGAACATGTTAAATAATTTGTTAATCATAACAAGTCATGATGTCTTTGATGTGACAATGCTTATAAATTTGATTAAATTACTGTAAATAATTTTTGTTCACTAAAAGTTAATAAATTAAAAAGAATACATTAAAAAAGGGCCGCACCCTGCATTTATTTATTATGCATCACAGACATTGGAACTGTCCGAATAAGGGAGGCTCGGAGGAGTCATTCTTCATCCCATATATATATATATATATATATATATATATATATATATATAGAGAGAGAGAGAGAGAGAGAGAGAGAAACAGACAGACAGACAGACAAATAGATACATATATATATATATTATAAGTACACGGAAAAATAAAAATGGTACGTTCCTTGCTCTCTCTAATCATGAAACAACAAAGCTTATACATGATTAAGAATGGATATTATAAAAAATATACAAACACATGTCTAAATTGGCTAATCAGATGAAAATGTGCTGCCAATATATATATATATATATATATATACATATATATATATATATATATATATATATATATATATATATATATATATATATAATATATATATATATATATACCCAAGTTTAGGATTGGTATATACGAAGTGAAATCCAATAACCAACAATTAATACTCTTTAAAGAGTGCTCAATACAGAGTAGAGCAGATATAATTATTTATTTGAATATTACAACATAAATATGTTATAAAATCACGACAAAAGTAGCCATTTTGTTTCAACACTTCTTGTGTCTTGTCAAGTGATGATATAGAATATAGAATAAATGGTTTTAAAAGTTTCAAATTAATCAACGATCCTTAGCTAGGAGTAAACGCTGTTACATAAGCTAGAGTAGCCAATCAAGATACAAGTATAGGGTGATTCGAAAAATTTGACAACTAAGCAAGGTTATCATAGATATCAAAAGATTTATAAAATTTGAAATTAAAATTAAAAGTAAAAAATTAAAATTACCTATTTAGAAATCTAAATCAAATCTCTATTAAGTTTTAAATTGTAGAATTACCAAGGAGAAAAAATATAAAATATAAAAATAAAAATAAAAGATATATATGCTATTTAATTTGTATTTTCATTGAAATTATGTTGAAAGGGATGTTCAGAATCCCAGACAGAAATGTATACACTCTAGTTTCATTTCAACATGTTAGTCGCCTCTCACGTGAAATCATTCGAACACACGCATGTTAAGCGCTCAGACGTATTTAGATATATACACACACATACAAAAAGTCAAACCACACATAGGCAAATGCACTTTACTTACACATACACATCGATACACACAGGCACATACATCTACATTCAATATGATCTAGACGGTCAGATGTCGAAGCTATTCGTGGCTTAATATGTTATTAAACGAATCTTAACTTGAAATATAGCTAAAACCGGTCAAACATACATAGATAAAATTTAAACAAATAAATATATATATATATATATATATATATATATATATATATATATATATATATATATACATTTTTAAAAACATATAGTTTTCGACACATTACAGACAAAAGTAAATAACCACCTCCACATATAATATATATAGGTAATAAGCTGTTCGTATATAATCCAAGTGAATCATCATAATATAATAATAAAATAAAAGTAAAGTAAAAGAAACTAGATATAAAGTACATTTTAAAACAACGTAGAAGAAAAGAAAGGAAGAAAAACGGAAAAAAGGAGAAAGTAAAGAAATAGTGAAAAGACAGTACAGGAAGAATATATATATATATATATATATATATATGATGCTCATTTTTTAGTCAGTTTCTTCTTAGTCACCGAAGCGTGTTGGTTCAGTGGTATGATGCTTGCGCTGTATGATAACGGTTTATATATATACATATATATATATATATATATATATATATATATATATATATATATATATATATATATATATATATGAAGAAATATAGTTTTAAGGTGTGCTATATTTATCGGATAAAGTGCTCAATATCAGAGATAGAGCGTATGTAAATACAAATGTAAAAGTGAACATTGAATTCACCACTCGAATCCTCTGAGTGTTAACTTCAATGTTCACTTACATATATATATATATATATATATATATATATATATATATATATATATATATGAATTTATATTTTGATAAAAATAAAGACCTCAGTTTGTAACATACTTTTAGTAAATAGACATACACACACACACACATATATACATATGTGTGTGTGTGTGTGTGTGCGTGTGTTTATACACAATTTATTACACGCAGACAAATACACACTTAATACCTCACGCAATAATTTAGTACATCTACCGATCTATACTTATATTGTGTGGACAGGGCGTATCCTAAAAAAGGTGCGTACATAGCCATCCGTATTCTTTTGTCCATTTTTTTATCACCCAGGCATTTTTAATTGTTCTTTTGCGGTAAATACCCGATTAAGTGAATGGAACCGACACAATCAGTCACGGACGCATAAAAAAGAAAGATTAATATCGAAGGAAATATTGGCTGAGTACTTATTATTCTATAAATCGGAAAGTTGAAGTCATGTCAGGTGATGTCGGACATAAGTTTAATCAGTTAATGGAGATTGAGGGGCGTATTCGCTTTTTGTTATTCTGGGTGAGGAAGTTTTTTTTTTTATCCCTTTTTTTTTTCGTTGAACAAATGAGAGTAGGAGGGTTAATGATGAAGTAAGTAAAACCGAAATAAAGGAAAGGTTGGCTGGGAAATATATTTTAAAAATATTAGGAAGGATGAGGATCCAGAAATGAGAACAGATAACATAGCATTCTTCAGGATTGAGTTCGAACGAAAATATAAAAAAAAACAAAACAACAACAATAAGAGAATGAAATCAAGTTTTCTCCTGACATGAAGTAGAGATATTATATTGATCATATTATACAAAAATGCTTGCCAAAATCTAAGCAAAGTATTAAGAAAAAGAAAAACTCATTGCACCTTCTTTTGGTCTCACGTTTTCCACTGACATGGAGTCAAACATATATATTGAATCAATTGCTACAGCTACGAAGGTTGGTTTACTGTCTCGAGCCAATCACATTCCCACCGCCGTAACGTAGATTCCCGCTGTCTTTTCTACAAATATACAGAAGCTTTCCTCCTTGGCGCCTCCACTGCATGAATAATACTATATACTAGATAATAATACTAATACTAGATTGGCAAATGTCTCACCGTTTTACGATTGAATTAGCTTGATGCAAACGTAAGTTCAATTATGAACTCTTTTCTCACACTTCTCGGCTGTGGAACTCCCGATTTCTTGCTTATACAACATTGTTTTTATAGATACAAGTATCATTTTTTTTTTAAATCCTGAAAACTTAAAAAATATATATAGGTTGCACTAGCCATGAGTTCAAAAAAAGGTTCAACCAACATCAAAGTTCGTTTAGGATAAATAAATATAAAAATCAAACATCTCTCTCAAAGTACTTCTGGCACCTAAAAGAATCCAATAAACCACCTACAGTAAAATGGAAGTTAATAAGAAAAACTAGAATATGTAGGTCATTAAATAACCCATGCCCTTTGTGCATACATGAGAAACTATATATTACTAAGTTTATAAAAAAGGAAAAATTACTGAATCAGAGAAATGAAATAGCTATTTTGTGCAGTCATTGTCAAACATTTTCTCTAAACAATATTTAAAAATTGAACTTTTAAAAAATGCGACCTGGTAATATACATACTTATATTTGATGTGAAAAAATAATTTTAAATACTGTAAGTAATTCTGTTATGTTTAATTGTTTTATAAAAAAAATATAGTCGATTAAATTTAACAGTAAAAATATTTTAAAATTGGTTTTAAAATTGTAATTAAATAAAACGGATTCTAACCTAAACATCTTTTAAAATTGTAGTTAAATAAAACATATTCTAACCTTAACACCTCTCTCAAAGTACTTCAAACACTTAAAAGAATCCAATAAAACACCTAAAGTTAAATGAAATTAATATGAAAAGTTAGAATATGTAGGTCATTAAATGATCCATGTCCTTTGTACATACATGAAAAAATATATATTACTAAGTTAATAAAAAATAAAGGTTTACTGAATCAGTGAAATAATTTCGCTATCTTTGCCGTCATTGCCATGAATTTTACTTAAATAATATTTATATATAAAATTAAAAAAATGTAACCTGGTAATATACATACTTATACTTGATATGAAAAAATAATTTTACATACTGAAAGTAATTCTAATACATTTGCTTGGTTTTAAAAAGAAATATAGTCTATTAAAAATTAAAAGTGATTTTTTTTAGAATTGTAGTTAAATAAAACATATTCTAACCTAAACATCCCCCAAAAATCTTTAAGTATACAAATAGAAAAAATGCTGTAAGAATTTTTGGCCGTTGACAATAAAAAATTTTATAAAAAACCTAAACGACATGCATTCAGCGGATGTCAGAATTTGTTGAAAAATACATCCCCACCCATCCCTAAACATAACCCGCTTTCGAATGAACTGATACAACAAAAATTGAAATTGAACACGCTACCACCCCTTGTCAGGATGAGTGGATTTCTCTGTATCCTTGGAAACACTGAATTATGAATCTTTGCCGTGCCTTTAAAACTGTAAATTTAAAAATAAGTTTCTCCAAAATTCGGTTGAGAATGAAATGGAACTAATGTCCTTAATTTAATTACAAAATTAAATTCGAAACTTTTAGCTTCCATTTTTGAAACATGGTTATTACTGTGTAGCGAAAAAACATATCTTAAATTAGTTAACTTATAATATTAATGCTCTGTAAATTTACATTGAGCACTATTGTGTAAAATAATTAAAAAATATCTATAAGAACACCGGATAATATATCTTACTGTTCTTTCTTTATATATATATATATATATATATATATATATATATATATATATATATATATATATATATATATATATATATATACTTCGACATATCCCAATGTAGTTATGGATACACTGTATGAAAACATGACAAAAGATCAAATATAATGGCTTTTATAAATGTATAAGGTTAAAAACCATGGTTGCAACAGTGTAAGCACGTATGTAAAGAGCTTAAAAGATAATGGTGAGAGTGAACTAGTTGGCCACGGGAATAAGAGAAACAAAAGGTGACAAAGGCAAGATGTGGAGTGATTTGGGGTCATAAGTGGCGTGGAGGTGGCTTACAAAGATTCCTGAAAAGCAAAAAAAAAAAACTTGAATGAAATGTTTCAACAAAAGAAAAAAAGACAGATGAGAAAGAATGACTCTCCAGAAAACCAATCATGTACTTCAACCACCCTGTGATTCCAACGACAGGGCAGAAAATTGCCTTCTGGTAATATACCTGACCATGGGAAAGAAAGAAAGAAAGAAAGAAAGAAAGAAAGAAAGAAAGAAAGAAAGAAAGAAAGAAAGAAATGAAGGAAAATATCATCTTGAATCAAGTGAAGAAAACGCATATATGTAATAAAGAAGCACTAAGAATGTAATAAAATAAATGAGAACAAAAGAGAAGAAAAACTGAAAATATGTGAGTAAATAAAACCGGATTAAAGAAAAGCAAGAAAAAAAACTAGAAAGAAAAACGTAAAAAAGAAAAGAAAATGAACTAAAAAATATAGAAGAAACATAAATGATAAAAATAAATTTCATCCGAACCTAACTAACAAAAGAAGCTATGACTAAACCTACTACCGGAAGTTGACACGGAGAAATACAGAAACCTAGAAAGGGGAGATCATTTAAAGCTGGTTAGATGACTATTGATGGGGTCGGAAAGTATACTCCCGATAAAAGGGAGGTTGATTTTGAAAAATAAAATTCATTATTATATTTCCATCTCTTTCTCTCTTCCTCTTACACCCTCTCTATTTCAATC
The DNA here is from genome assembly GCA_964036315.1 of Acanthosepion esculentum. Taxonomy (NCBI): domain Eukaryota; kingdom Metazoa; phylum Mollusca; class Cephalopoda; order Sepiida; family Sepiidae; genus Acanthosepion; species Acanthosepion esculentum. Next base: position 92,366,474 of record OZ038478.1, read on the forward strand.
TCTCTCTCTCTCTCTCTCTCTATATATATATATATATATATATATATATATATATATATATATATATATATCTCACAAAAAAAACACACACACACATACACGCTCGTACACACACAAGCAATGTTCTATCTCGTAATTATGATGGTTGTGCATTTTATATCACGGCTGAAGCAAGTTAACCAAGGATTTTGAACGCTGGTTGTTAATATAAACTGATTTTTCTCTTTCGTTCTTTTTTAAGTCGACCCAATAGAAATGTCAGGAGGCACTCAAGGTAGAGCATTAATGAATGAGGTGTGTGATATGAATGTAAGAGTGGGAAGTGAATATTACAAGGATACACATTATAGATAACGATTGACCCATGACTTGAAGACGTGAATATTGTCACCTTCCTTGAACCAACCACGGTAGAGTCTGTTCTAAAAAGCAGCAATTCCTGGGAAAAGGAAACTTCCTCCTTACAAATGGAATACGGGGTTAATAAAGGTGGTTCGAATCCGTGGACGTATCATTACAGATTTTGGGGTATTGTTTTGCTTTGTTTGCTTTTTTTCATTTCAACCCCAAGCAAGGCGATAATGCCACTAGGATGCAGAAGGAGGAAATCAAAGAGAATGAGAAGGCTTTAGTGAGGATAAATGAGGGAAAGGACAATAAAAGAACATGAATCAATGTCGTTGCATTTACATTTTTTAAACATTTTAGGTTGCAGGAAAGCAACAAATCAGAAGGGCGTTCCACAAGATGCAGCGAGATATTTATTGTAAAGTTTGGAGAGAACATGAACCAGTTCAAGAACACATTTCTTTAGGACAATTACAGTGATACTGTCGGATTTGGTTTAGAAATGATATCAAGAACCATGAACAGAGTTATGTGAATATCACTCAGTAGAGACTCTGTTCTTTGGGGAAAATCAAACAGTGAATGGAGTTGGAGAAGAATTTCCGAGCAAAGCCGCTCTGGTATCGCTGGAAGAAGTGATTCCTGTGGGCTATAGCGGCTGAACAAGTAGGAGAAACACAACAAGGTGATTGTGGTTTCACTATGTATTTCCGTGCTGAGACGAAAACTTTGTTGTCGACATTCACTCAGGAAGAGATCTCCGTGAAACATTTCACAACAGAATGATTAAAAATATCATTCCAAGGGGCATCGCGAACGAAATCACGAAAGGTGTCCCGATTATTGCGTTAATAAGAAAGATGTTCTATTAATAGAGGATTCTTGCCTGATGGGAGAGCGGAAAGAGATATCTATAGACACAACTGTTACCAAGAGGACAGCTGCAGAGCAAGTCCAGGGAGGAGGCAAGGAAGAGATCAAAAAGACAAATGTGTCCGTCAGAGTTACTAGAAAATGTGTGGGGAAGTCTACTATTTGAGTGAGAGATTGAGCGATAGAGAGGTTCAAATTTTGGAAGCCAGCGAAGTCAGTGGCGTTAGTGTGATGAAGCTACTTGACATAATGGGGCTTGAAGCACACAATCACAAGGATATTTGCAGACGTGTCTACATATAGGGGGCTTATACTATAAGAAATTATCTCGGGTAAGCTACATTCCCCAGAAGAAGGGGAACGATAAAGGGAGAAGTGATAACTGACTGAGTGTAATAGTGAAAGTCAGGGGTAGATCTGAACTGGCGGAACTAAAGAATGGGGCTCGTTCGAACATTTTCCATGGGAAATAGGGATAGAATAGCAACAGGCTTTGCGACATGGCATCGGTAGTTAAGGGGCTGCTGGATGGAAAATACATCCTCCATAAGATCGCGTTGACTCTTTTGAACCCCGTCTAGGCTGAAAAGTGAGAATTGGGCACCATCTGGAGAAGAAACAATCTTCTTTCCCTCTTCAGCTTTTCCACCAAGAAGAATGATCTTTCACTCTGGTTTTAAATAAAGACAAATTTCTTTTGAGGATGTGCGGGTGGTGCAATGATTAGTAGTTCGAAATGGGAAATCAGAGAGATGAGTTTGTGACATTTATTTATGATTTGGTTTTGGTTTGGTTTGATTTGTTTTACAGCATATCAACCTCAATGGGTTATTTAATGCCGACGAGATTTTTTATTCGAAAGCGTTGAATTGCTTCGTACATAGTGATGGAACAATTTGTGCAATTCGACATTTCTGCGGTAGCGTGTAGTGTAGCTGAGGATGTGAACAGTATTCGGATGAGCAAATAGACTGGCGTCAACCCTGCTGACAGTCTATTTCAACACTTTCAAATGAATGAAGAGGCTTCAGTAGAATTTTTTCGACTACACAGAATATTACCGTCTTCCGTTGAATGCCCTCGTTGCCATTCACCTTGCTCGTTACGTGCCAAACTGAAAGTATAGCGTTGCAGAAAACCTGTCCTTCTGCAGTGAGGTGTGCCAGTTTTGGCTAGAAAATGTGCAGAAGTCGGGTGGACCCGGTGTCGAGGTAGAAATCGATGAAACAGTTATCTCAAAACGAAAATATAACCGGGGACGTCGATTGAAAACGGTTTGGCTATTTGGCGGAATCGAAAGAGTCTCGAAGAAGACGTTTCTAGTACCACTTATGTCTCATTGCAGAGAAGGAGAAGCCAGGGATGCCCATACACTTGTCCCCTTGATTATGCGACACATCCGACCAGCATCAATCATTTACGGTGATTGATGGTCGGCGTATGTGCGGATATTAGAACACGGATACACGCACAAGCAAATAAACCATAGTGAACATTTTGTACATCCAACAGACCAAAATATCCACACACAAACGATTGAAAGAATGTGGAGGACGTCTAAGGGTATAATTAAAAGATCGGGACACAGAACTGCTTATTTAAAACAATATATTGCTCGTTTTCTGTTTTTAAAAGCAATCCCTGAACATAGCGCCTTCACATTCTCCTGAGAGAGGCGAGCAGATTGTATCCAGGACCCTAAAACTACTTCATTATAAATTTTCATTTTGTTTCACAAGCGCTAATATCCCTTCAAATTTTTCATTTTTCCAAAATTGTCAATGTCCTTTTTTCCATAGATATGAAACTTTTAACTATTAAAAAAATGCTATACTGTACTACTTACTTTATTCTTTTATTTGTCGATATTTTCATATATTTGAAAGTTAACTTTCTTCTTAAAAAATTAAAAAAATTACTTTGTTATTCTTTTTTAAAAAAAATCACTTTACGGAAGCGCGTAGTGATTTCTGCAAGGAATTTCTGTAAAGGAAGTAAATAGGCCCAAATCTCCGCCAAAAATCTTTCCGCAGTGCTTTACTACTCAATAAGCCGGAAATGGCTGACGAAAGACCGAGAAGTCCGATTTTTTTCTGGTCGTTAACATCCAAAAAGGTCGGTTTCTTCATGATCTCATTGTTGATTTGAGTTCAGCATGTAAATTTGCACGGAAATAAGACTATTTTTGTAAAATTTGAAGGGATATTAGCGCTCGGGAAACAAAATGAAAATTTACCATTTTTATTTCTGGTAATATTTTTTCTCCAAAAATGTATAGCTGGTAATATTTTTTTTTTTTCAAGAATGTATTGCTGGTAATATTTTTTTTTTCAAGAATGTATTGCTGGTAATATTTTTTTTTTTCAAGAATGTATTGCTGGTAATATTTTTTTTTACAAAGTATTTCTGCTATTAAAACCTATTTTTACATTTACATAGTGTTTTGACCCCAATTTGGGCGTTAACTATTTACCCATAGTTGGGACCCTAACAGGTGCTACCACCCTGGATCAGGGTGGACCGGGGAACACCAGCAATTAAGAGGTGGTTCCACGCTCCTCAAAACCTGAACAGAGGCCTTGCTGTTGGATGTAGTTTATCGTCTTACACACGACAGATTCATTTATGAGCAAGTGCTCTTGAAAAACGTATGGATCTAGCTATCACCCTCTAGCTATAGGTAGACAGCAGAGCAGATTGAAGTCTTCAACTTTGGATGGCAACTAGTCTAGGAGAATGACAACTCTGAATTAAAAAAAAATAACACGCCCTGGCGAAACACGTACTATGCAGCACCTAATACAAAGATTGTGAAGTTGGGTCTTCCTTCTCACATGATTTTCGGCATTTAGCTTCATGAGACACAAAACTAAATTGCAAGAATTAGGGAATATGCTATCTTGAGAATCCCCATTCGAGATTTTTGTTTTTACCTGGCCTCAAATATGTGCCTGCTAGAGAGTTTACAGATCACAGCTAGGTATAAATTTATACACACTCTTCCTTAATTAATATTTACTATAATCTGAACGGATATATAAATTCTATTAGAGAAAGGACTAACTATTAATTGTAAGAAGACAGAATGTTTGGTTGTCAACAAAAACGGCAGCCCAAGTTGCGAGCTACAAATTGGGGATGTCAAAATCAAGCAACTACTAAAATCTAGGAAATGTATAAGAGATGACGAAAAATGTGACATCGAAATCCGAAGTTGTACTGGGATAACAAATAATGCCTTCCAAAAGCTAAACAAGGTATTAAAAAACAATAAAAAAAAATATTTCGTTAGAAATAAAGAAAAGAGTACTGAACAGTCATGTAAATATCAGCCCTTCTATATGGCAGCGAATGCTCGACAATCTCCTAGCAGATAACAAGAGACTTCAGGCAACAGAGATGTAGTTCTACGAAAGGATGCTGAGAATACCATGGACATAGCATTTAAATAATGACGAAGTTTTAAGGAAAATGGAAACATAGAGGTCGCTTATATTTAGAATCATAAAGAAACAGATGAAATTTCTGGGACACAAGACATAATGAAGGGAGAATGACAGAAGGAAAGCAATGACATATCTCACGAGCTTGTATAAATGGATGGCACAACAGGGATTGTGAGGTATAAGGAAAAGACTTACCTCACTAAGAACTACAAAGGATAGTAAGATGTAAATAGCCATGAATATCAACATCATGTAGAGATACGACATATAGAAAAACTGAAAGATTTATACTTATGTGTGTGTGTGTGTGTGTGCGTGTGCGTGTGTGTGTGTGTGTGTGTGCCCTTGACGCAGACAAACATGCATCAAAACAGTATTTTCTGGTAATTTTTGCATATATATGCCTTCTTATCAATATCCAGCAAAAATACATATTCAGGGGTGGAGTACTGGATAACGGCTCGGATTGAAGAATCGGAGAGCCGAGTTCGAATTCCAGTCAATTCCTGGGAATTGTATGAATCCTCTTCTTCTCCCCATCTATGTGTAAACAGCAGAGCAGACTGGGTTCTATAGCCTTGGATGACAACTAGTCTACTGCAGAAAGAAATGCCAACCTACTGCGGGAAAAATCTGCCTCGTCAGTCATGTATCGAATGTTACATGGTCGCCTAAGCGTGTATCACGCATGGCACATAACTGACTGAATGCTCAAGGATGGTGTTAGTAAACACATTGAATGAATAAAATCAACAATGACTGCTGTTGTTTTTTAATCAGCCTATCAACAAACACGTCTTTCAAAGCTGTTTTATCTTTCATAGCGATTTCCTAAGCGTGGCGTAAATACGACACAAAGCCGAAAGTATCAGGCACACAGTGAGGAACGAACTCACTATTCAGTTGAAATTTATCTAGCGAGATATCTTGCTAACCATTACACCACGACGAAGTTACCTTATTTTATCTTTTATATGTTAATGTTATTTAATGTACAATATTTATAAAAAAAAGAAAAAAAGCGTATATATATATTTGTATATTGCATCCGGAAAAGCACAAAGCTTACGGTCATATCACGTTGAAACACCGTTACCGTACGATCATCGAAGTTAAGCAAGGTAAAGCCTAATCAGTATCTAGATGGGTGACCGCTTGGGAATACCCGGTAATGTGAGCTTGTATGTGCCGGTGGTGTAACGGATAAGGACACGGAATTGTTAATCGGAGAGCCGAGTTCCAATTCCAGTTGAGTTCGTTATAGTCACTTACGCGAAAATACCCTTGGAAAAAGGATGACTCCCCCTCCAGCTATGGGTTAATTGGTAAGACTTTTATCTCTAAATCATTATTACCTCCCCCTTACCACCACCACCACCACCAAAAAAATTTATTACAATCTAAAAATATTTTCTGGCTTTAAATAAACCTGCAAAGGAATGATAAGCCGTAAAAAATGAACCATTTAATCAATGTATTTATATGTGTGTATAGCTGGGTACTCGTATTCGAGGATACCCGTCTACTAGGGCGACTAGCCAATCCCGACTGCAGACGCTTTCTCAGGCGCATTTGTATTTTTTTCAATACCCACAGAGCACACCTGTGGTTTATACTGCAACTATGCTGAGCAGTTT
>OZ038478.1:92380277-92395277 GCA_964036315.1 Acanthosepion esculentum
CCGTAATCTGGTCTGGGTGTTGTTAATACCAATTTCTTTCGGTTTCCTTTCCGTAGAGGTTACAAATTTTTTAATGCAGGTATTGTTCCTCACTGTCATGTCGGGTTTTATATTCAGTGGGTGCCAATACTGTGCACCCTGATGATACAAGATGGTCAATTTCTTGATATTTATAACAGAATCTACATTTTGGGCTAACACACTTTTTCAGTATGTGTGCTTAATAATTTTTAGTTAGCCAGCATGTCCTGTGCAGCAAGTATAAAATCTTCAATTTCAGCTTTTAACCCAGTACTACGTAGCCACTGGTTGGTACAGGGGTTTTCTGCATCAGCTTGTTTGGTACGCGTAGAGTATTGACCGTAGAGCGGTTTATCTTACCATCGTTTCTGTATCTGGTCGGTTACATTTGCTCATGCTTTCTTTTTTTAAGTATTTTGCAGTTTGAGTTGGTGTATTGTGCTTTACTTTCATCCATTTGAAACTCCATTTTGAACTTGTTGGCTTCATTAATTAGTGAATAAAGTCGCTCACTACTTTCATGTTCTTCGATACATATCATCCTCCAGTCTTCTGTAGTTTCCAGGTATATTTGCAGGCCAATTGTTATAGTTTTGTAAAACTGTTCTAGTTGAACTAATCCTCTGCCTCCTACGGATCTCGGTACATACAGATGATCAACATCAGTTTTGGGATGAGGCATGCGGTGGCAGGTGAGAAGCATTCTCGTTTTGGGGTCCATTCGCTTAATGTCAGCTATGGTCCAGTTTAGGATGTTGAAACTGTATTGCACCACAGGAACAGCCAAGGTGTTTATGGCCGATATTCTGCTTTTTTTTTTAATTCAGCTTTAGTATTCCTTTCTTACCTTCTCCTTCATTTGGGTATGTTGTATTTCATCTCCTTCGCTAATTCCTAGGTACTTGTAAGCTTCATCTTGTTCCAGTTCCCTATCGTTTGTGTCATAATCTAAATCTATTGAGTGTGTTTCTGTAATTTTCCATTTCTTGAATTCTACTTTTGCACATTTATCTAATCTGAAATCCATGCCGATGTCGTCACTGAAGAATTTTACAATATTGAGGAGGCCCTTCAACTCATTGTCGTCTTTGGTAAAGAGTTTGAGATCATCAATGTAGAGTAAATAATAATAATAATGATAATAATAATAATAATAATAATAATAATAATAATAATAAGAAGAAGAAGAAGAAGAAGAAGAAGAAGAAGAAGAAGAAGAAGAAGAAGAAGAAGAAGAAGATCGGACGCCAAGATCTGAAAAATTCTTACCCAAATTAGAATGCACTACCCGAAATCAAATGTTGATAGGCTGGACGTACCAAGAGCCTTAGGAGGTTGAGGTCTAATCCAACTTGAATTAATTCTAAAAACTACAACAATCGCATTGGATACCTACCTCATAAAAACCAATGACCCTCTCCTACAAATAATAAAACATCAAATCCACTCCATTAAAAAAGAAACAGCTTAATGAGCCAAATTAAATTACAAAATAAAAATTGGGAGGGTAACGCGTTGCATTGCAAATACCTAAAAAGAACGAAAGAAGCAGATGTGAACAAACAGAAAACACACCAGTGGCTGAGGAGTACCTGGTTGAAAGGTGAGAGAGAAAGCCAAATTATTGCATCTCAGGACCAAAGCCTTGCAACGAGATCCTATCACTGTCACATAATCAAGGATGGAACTAACCCGAAATGCAGGATCTGAGAAAAATATGCTGAAACTGTTGACCATATTATCTCAGGATGCCCGAAACTGACAAAAAACAAATATACCCACATACATAACAAGGTAGTATAACATTGTAAAATAAATGAAAGTATTATCTTTATTTTATTTGCATAAAATGAAATACTTTCAATTTCATTTATCATTGTACAAATAAATTAAAAGTATAGCTATCATTGTACTTATAAATTATTAAAAATATAGTGATCATTTTACTTATAAATTATTAAAAATATAGCCATTATTGTACTTATAAATTATTAAAAATATAGCGATCATTTTACTTATAAATTATTAAAAATATAGCGATCATTGTACTTATAAATTATTAAAAATATAGCGATCATTTTACTTATAAATTATAAAAAATATAGCCATCATTGTACTTATAAATTATTAAAAATATAGCGATCATTGTACTTATTAATTATTACAAATATAGCGATCATTGTACTTATAAATTATTAAAAATATAGCGATCATTTTACTTATAAATTATTAAAAATATAGCGATCATTGTACTTATAAATTATTAAAAATATAGCGATTTTTTACTTATAAATTATAAAAAATATAGCCATTATTGTACTTATAAATTATTAAAAATATAGCGATCATTGTACTTATTAATTATTACAAATATAGCGATCATTGTACTTATAAATTATTAAAAATATAGCGATCATTTTACTTATAAATTATTAAAAATATAGCCATCATTGTACTTATAAATTATTAAAAATATAGCGATCATTTTACTTATAAATTATAAAAAATATAGCCATCATTTTACTTATAAATTATTAAAAATATAGCGATCATTGTACTTATAAATTATTAAAAATATAGCGATCATTGTACTTATAAATTATTAAAAATATAGCCATCATTTTACTTATAAATTATTAAAAATATAGCCATCATTGTACTTATAAATTATTAAAAATATAGCGATCATTTTACTTATAAATTATAAAAAATATAGCCATTATTGTACTTATAAATTATTAAAAATATAGCGATCATTGTACTTATAAATTATTAAAAATATAGCCATCATTTTACTTATAAATTATTAAAAATATAGCCATCATTGTACTTATAAATTATTAAAAATATAGCGATCATTTTACTTATAAATTATAAAAAATATAGCCATTATTGTACTTATAAATTATTAAAAATATAGCCATCATTGTACTTATAAATTATTAAAAATATAGCCATCATTTTACTTATAAATTATTAAAAATATAGCCATCATTTTACTTACAAATTATTAAAAATTTAGCCATCATTGTACTTATAAATTATTAAAAATATAGCCATCATTTTACTTATAAATTATTAAAAATATAGCCATCATTTTACTCATAAATTATTAAAAATATAGCCATCATTTTACTTATAAATTATTAAAAATATAGCCATCATTTTACTTATAAATTATTAAAAATATAGCCATCATTTTACTTATAAATTATTAAAAATATAGCCATGACGGCACATAAATATCAGAATTATTACTATCGTTATACTTATAGAAAATTTCGCCATCATTATTTTTATGAAAAAACTATCGCCGCCAGTTTTGGCGGTACAAGCAGACTTAATGGTTGCAAAGTAACAATCATTTTAATTTTTTTTGTTGCCTTTATTATGCGAAAACGGTCCCACCCTTTCACTGTCAAAACGGTTAAATGTAACCGCCTCTTCTTCTCAAACAGTTTCTTCTCCCGCACTTCCCGTCTGTCGAACTCCCTTCCCCTTACTTGCTTCTCCGATGACTATAATCTTCAAGTGTAATGTCAATCGACATCTGACACCCTGAGCTTACTCACCGTCCTTCTGTGTATCCTTTCCTCATACACGCCCCTTTACTCTTGTTCTCAATCCACTGTAACCCCTTGCGTGCCAGTGGCACTCCTGCCTTGCTTGGGATGAATTGCCTTAAAAAATATATATTCATTCATTTTAAGAGCGTTAGGATTTTATTTGGATTCAGATTTTATTTATTTATTATCATTATTTCATCTTGTATTTTATATATTTGCTTGTTCAGATAGTTTAGTTCTAAAAAAAATGAAGAAATTTCACGAGAGATTATCGAATAAGTTCACTTAATGCTTTATATTTGTTCATTTTTGGAAAAAAATAACCATTAAGCAGCAGTAGTATTAGTAGAATTCATGGCCGTCGTAGTAGTAGTAGTAGCAATAGTAATTATGAAGGCGGTGGACTTGTATTTTGAAAGTGGTTACGGTCAGAATGGGCGTCGTGGGCCAGTGCGGTGAAGTTGACTTTAAACAAAATAAACTTGACGAGCAGCGAATCTTTGTTAAATACTAACAGGGCCAGGAAAGTCAGTTATTTTCTTGTTTTAATCTCACACCCACCAGAAATCACACCGGCATTATGGATTATGCCTCACACTTTATTTAGTTTCATTTCTTTGTTATTCTTTTATTTATTTATTTAATTTCCCTTTTCTCTTGGCTGTTCGCATCCATTTTGTTTTAAATTTTCGTTATCACTTTTTTTTAAATTTGTCTATACGCACAGATGTACGGATCTGTTACAGAGAGATGACTAGAAATGCATTTTGCCCAAACAATATCAGTATTTACTAATGACAGTTTCCTCTGTAATGAAGCCACCATTGCGAGGCGCCCAACAGAAGTAATGTCCTGTGATGCTAGCTCGTTAACCTCTACACCATACCGAGACGCGCAAATAGGTAAGTATGCAAATGTGCAGTTACCCGAGCTTGATTGTCGAGAGATTTTTCTTAATACCAGCTCGTTGGTGTGGTAATCATCGGGTTAAAAGGATTGATTAATTATCTTTTACGGTTTATCAACCCATCATAGTTTTTTTTTCTGTTTTTTTAAACAAGTTCACCTCAAGCAAGGCAGTAAAGCCACTAAGACATAAGGGGTTACTGAGTGTGATAGAATTAGAGAACAGCCACCTTACTAAGGAGCGAGAACAAAGGAAGACAGCAGATAGCAATGAAAATTGCATTTAATTATTTGTAGATTAAATTTGATTGGAAAGTAAGGAACCGGAAGAGAGTTCCACAACCGAGAAGTGCGAGAAAAGAAACTGTTAGCATAGAGTGTACTCGAATGCAGTTGAAACAGGGTGAGCAATAATTGAGCAGTACTAAAAATAAGAACTGGACGAGATATCATGACAGTAGAACGAAAAAAAAATATAACTCCGTGAATTATATAACGGGTTTAGTTCGGAATTCCCAGTTGTTACCCGGATCGTCATACATTTGATGAAGTCCGGAGGGTACAACGGTCGAAACGTTATGATAACAACAACAAAAAAATGAGGAAAATAGTCCGCATGTAAATAGTGTAAAAAATATGAGAAGTTTAAACTTTTTGCCCAAGGATTAGATTGCTTGTATCTCATAGCAAATGATATTCAAGATAAAATACATTCACTATGTGTCTCCGTAATTACAATTACACAATCGAACTGATGATGGCTAGAAATCAGGTTTATGAAAGCAGTACGCTATATGTTCAAATTACGGCTCCGGATTCGCACCAATAATATTTTCTTCTAACTCAGCTTAACTAGAGCCGTTGAGAGATCTTGTTCTTGTGATTGGTCCTCTGTCACAGGGTGCGATGAATAAATTGTCGTCTAAATGACGCGAAAATGAAAATAATACTGACATCTCATTTTAATGGATATATTTAACAAAATTACACAAAAATATCTTGGAATACCAAAGAGTAAATTTATTCAATGAAATCGCCATTGGCTTCAACCACGGAATTCCAGACGACTTCAGAATCTCCTGTAACTCTTCTGGACGGTCTCCTTGTTTAAGTTGGAGAATGTTTTCATAATCCTTGCCTTCAGTTCATCTTTGGCGTTACAAGGAGTTTTGTTGATCTTTCGCTCAACTGCGCCCCACACATAATAATCAAGGGGGGTTGCAGTCTGGGGAGTCAGGTGACCAGGTGTATGTGGGGATGTGGTCGCAGAAATTGTCAGGACTGGGATTTCCTGCTTGTGTGGCATGGTGCAGTGTCCTTTTGCCAGATATAGGGTCTTCCAATAGCAACCCTCTTGACCCAGAGAACCACTACCTCCTCAAGAAACCGTATGTAGGCCCCTGTGTTGAGTCTGAGACCCTGTGGAAAGATAAATGGAGGTATATCGCCATCACCAAACACCTTCGTAATCACCCTTAGATTCATCCAGCTCTTTCAGAATCCTCTGCATTGTCTTCAGATTGACACCCAAACACTCTGAAATGTTGGTATTGGAACTTCCGGTGCGAATGCCAAACATTACAGATAACCGTTTCCAAATTTCAGCTGGAAAGTTATGAAAAATAGGGGAGGGAAAGACATATACTTAGAAAGAGATGTTTGAAGTTGCAATTTCTGGGAAATATAATGAGAAAAGAGGTCTTGGAGAATTTGACAATCAAAGTTCATATTAAAGACAAAAGGGGCAAATGAGGAACAGCGAGTAACATATCTAACGTGTTTGGGTAGTTGATGGAAGAGAGAGGGAAAAGAAAATTTACTAAGAGGTACAAAGGACAGTAAATTGTGGAGAGCCATGGACACGGAATATAGAAGAATATTAATAATGATGCTAAGTCTAATTAGTCTAATAAAAGACTATTAAAAATATATATTGCATATCTTTAAACAACAGAGTAGTTGACAACGATGAAGAAAAACAGAAAAAATATGATAATTTAAAATGGGAATGGTAAAAAGATGATCCCAAAATGCGATTTGCAGGTCAGGAACACTAGAATCAAGTAGTCGCGATTGCTTAAATATCTGGGAAGCATTTAGACAGAGGACGGAAGCTGGGCAGAGTATTGCGAGACAGGAGGATTTCTTTAGTAACAAAGAAAAGAATACTGAGCTGTTACGTGACATCTGTCCTTCTTTACGGTAGCGAATGTTGGACGATTTCCTTAAAGATGAAGAAGAGACTCGATGCGACGGAGATGTGGTTCTACAGAAGGATATCATGGTCCGAGCGTGTGAGAAACGGTGAGGTTTTAGAGAGGATGCTTATACTTAACATCAGAAAAAGGCAACTAAAGTTTCTGGGACACATAATGAGGGAGGATGACCTGGAGAATGTGATACTCACGGAAATTAAGGAAAGAGAGACAAGGGAAAAAACAACGCATAACATACGCAGCGGCCTTAGCCAAGTGGTTGACAAAACGTGGCCTGGGGAAGATGGCAGAGAGAAGGAACTTGTTGAGAGCTGCAAGAGATAGAGGGAGGTGGAGAACCATGATCGCCTACGTCCTGAAAGTACATGGCGCATAAAAAGAAAGAAAAGAAAAATGGTGGTCAATGAAGAGAGTGGAAGTTATCCTCATAGTTGCCAGCACTCTGAGCACCATAAATTCTGAACTTCCGGAGTAGCTGGAGAAGATTTGGCTCAATGTTAAGGCTTGACATTTCCAGAAGACTGCACGCATCGGGACAGCTGGTATACTCCGAAGAATTCTCGAAATGTGCCACCTCAATCCACTGGTTGTAGGCTACTGGCACTTCCATCGCTAGCAAATTTTGCTGTATTTGTAGATCAAGCAACAATAATAATAATGGTAATGGTCATATTAAACGTTTCCTTATAAGGAAACATTCGGAATTCATTGAGTACCATAGCCGGCTGAAATTTACAAAATCTTTCCCTTGAAACACTTTTTCAAAAAAATGGGTTTCTCAAGGCCGGCAACTGTAATCGATCTTTCCAGTATTTTGGAAGTCTTTCTTCCTAACCTTTTGTTTAAAATGAAATTCAACATCTTGATTATGTGATTATTTTCTTTTCGGGATACATGTGCTATCAATTTTAGTTGTTGCTGTTGTTGAAAGTCCTCAAGTGATGTGATTTCTTTTATGCGGTACAGTTATTTGTCTGTTATTCTGGAACGCTACTCCACGAGGTTCGAAGAAAGATGGCTCTCGCTAAGACCTGAAGGTTTCATTCACCGGAAGCCACCATTAATCATCGATTTCAGAAAGAGATTAAATAATAATAATAATAATAATAATAATAATAATAATAACAACAACAACAACAACAACAACAGCAGCAGCAGCAGCAACAACAACAACAACAATAATAATAATAATCATCAAAGCTAATCGCCCTTACATCGTAATTAGAGACCGCAAAGGTAAAATATGCCTCCATATTGATATGACAGTCCCTGCAGACTACAATGTACCTTAAAGAAATGCAAAGTATTTTACAAACAAGTACAGCCCACACCTGACGAAGGGCTTTATCTATGTAAAATATGTGCGATTTTTTTTTTCTAAACTGTTCAGGGGAAAATGTCATGATGCCATTTTTTACCTTAGGTCTCGGGTCGGGACCCGGAAAGAAATAATTATACATCAGAAATCAAAGGATATAAAATAACAACAATAATAATAATAATAATAAATATTTGAACGAATAAATTATAACTGGCGATATTTTTTGTCCCGTTTATTGACCCATGATTAAAACGCGGGTATTTTACGTCATCCTACAAACGTCGAAAGTTTGAAATCTGTTTAGCTAAAGAGTGCAATACTGTAAGAACACTTCATTTCCATTAATACTCTCAAGTTTTCACCATTGATGTCATGTAAGCAGGTGAGACCAGAAAAAGGCCACAAACTTATCTAAATAGGTATTTATATTTTTTTATAAGGATTGTAGCATAAGTCTGAAAATAAATGCAAATATCGCCAGGGAAGCTCTTTAGTACATATTTGTCAAAGAAATGGCAAATCAAAATGAGAACCATATACAGATGTTGTTAGGGCACCTCGAGGCGGTGCAATGGTTAGCAAGCTTGTCTCGCTAAAACAATTACGACTGTGTAGTGAGTTCTATTCTCACTGGGTGTCCCTTACTTTCGGCCTTGTGCCACATCCAAGCTACGCTCGGAAAATCACTATACAAATGTTGTTTACACTCAATTGCTTCGACGGAGTGTGTAAAGGGTTCCAACGTTTTTTATTTGTAAAAGACCTGGTCTCCACAGTTTCTTATTTTCGAAAAAGAACTGTTGCACTTATTTATCGTATAAACAGCATTGATTGAGTGATTTGAGTTTGTTCTTTTTTTACGTTTTATCAACCTTTTGTGGGTCTTTTAAAGCCAGAAAATATTTTTAGATTGTAAAAATATTTGGAGATAATAATGACTTACTGATATAAGTCCAACTAATTAACCCATAGTTGGAGGGAGAGAAGAGATGGATTCATATCTTTCTCAAGGGTGTAGTTGCGCGTAAAGGAATATAACGAAGCCGACAGGAATTAAAACTTGCCCGTTATCCATTACAGCATACATACATTCAAGCGTTCAGCATCTGGCATTCCCAAGCTGTCACCCATCTACGTAGTGACCAAACCCGACGTTGCTTAAGACGCAAGCCGACAGCATTGTGATAGTGTATTTAATTAAATTGTTTAGTCATAAACAGCAATCATAGATAGGATTTTTACATTATTTGTTTCCGAACTATCTTCCTCACCTTTATTGTTTTTTATCACAACGTTTCGGCTGTTGTGCCATTCGGCCTTCTACAGGTGTATATTGATCTGGGTAACCTACAGGGAATTCCGAACTGAACACTTTATGTAATCTATGAGGTACACTGTTCTCATTAGCGCATACTTCTGCCAATACCATGGCCACTAAAAACAAAATCAGGTTACAGACCCCAGATTATACCGAAAGTATTTAAATAAATATTAAGATTTTTTTTCCTTTGTCGTTACGTTAAAAAAAATCAAAAAGATTCATTGAAAAATATTGCTTCAAAGGCGAGTGATGTAATTATATTATTAAAGTTCAGATCAAGGGAGATAATCCATTTACAACTATTAGAACTTAATTTTTAACCTTTACTTTGTAATTTAACGGCTCATGTTTCAATATCTCAATAAATTACAACCCACCGTTTCAACTGCAACATTATTACCTGGGACCCTTAGATACTGCATCGTAATTACAACGCTATTTACGGGGATGTTTTGTGTCTGTGTGTGCGCATGCGCGCGCACGTGTGTGTGCATAAAACAGTATGAGATAGTCGCCCTCATAGCTACTCAACCTACACAGGTTTCTTCCCTCAGAAACACATGACACACGGTGTGTCAGTTTCCTCAGCAAACACACATACGCCCAGGCGCTATATGCAAACAAAATAAGTTCTTTCCGTTAACTACCGTGCCTCCACTCCTCGTATACACACAATGTAAAGCCTCTTCCTTCTCCAGTACTTTCATAGGCACACAACCCACGGTACGAATATATATATATATATATATATATATATATATATATATATATATATATATATATATATATATATATATATATATATATATTCACTCCTACATGAATTTCATGACGGCTTTATAGCGTAATGGTTAGTACACCTTACTACATGCGATTGATCTATGGACAGATTCTTCTGAAAATGTTAGAGCAACCTTTCAAATATCCAATGAAATTCGCAGTCCTCATTATGCTTGAAGTCTACTGGGTTTATATCAGTTGTTGGAACATAATTATTGAATAAGATTTAAAAGCCGATACATATGGTCTGGTAATCCCGCTATATATTTAGAGATTCTTGATAAAATCCAAAAATTATCAGCAATATTATTAGTCAGGACTAATAATATTAGCATCTCGGCTTCAGTCACCCCCCCCCGCCCGTTGTAATTTTTCGGGCGAACTCTTCGCTATGGTACATAGTCTTTATGAATTTAAACGCAATACTAGATTGGTGACAAGATTCTCATCAATTCACAGTTAAATTGTCTAGATATAACCCTAAATTCTATGCTGACAGTTTCATTTCTCGAATTTCTCGCCTGTGGAACTAACTTCCGACTTCATACTTTCCAGCCAACTTTGATCTTCAAATATTTAAAAGCAATGTCAATCGTTACCTCCTGTCTTCTTAATTAATCTTCTATTATTCTCGCTCCTTAATAATGTTTCTCTTTTTTTATGCTAGAAACCGAACAGAATATGTAAAACAACATTCTTCTTTGTTTTCGTGGCTCGTCAGTATTAACATGTGAAAGATTATATCGCGCCATTGCAATGCATATGTAGATATCGATACAACAGAAGCTACAAATACAATCTGCTGACTGCCAATGGGATTAGAAAGATTGCATTCCACTAAAAGCTTTCAAAGGAAAAGGTCTTCAGAAAACCATATTCGAAATATTTTCAACTGGCTTGGAACACTGATGACTGGCACGAAGTAGAAATACACAGTTACTCACGATTCTAAGTGGACCAGAGTTTTAATTTATGATATATTTCTGCTTGCAAAACAATCTGGAATGTTAATCATCGCACTGGTTAAACACTCGGGGGAGGAACATAGGATTCTGAGTTCAGTCATCGTCCTGCTTTTGATGTTCCACCGGTTGTGATTGATTTTGATATTTTTCGTTAATCTCAAATAACTCTAAAGGTGTCAACATATATTTCTCTCTGTTCCAATATTTATCGTAAAAATAAACAAACTGAATTGGTGACTTCTATTTAATTACCAAACTTAAAACATATTCATTTTAGTGCAGTGCTTAGCGTAATAGTCTTGAATTCTCTGGGACAAACCAAGTTTTAAGACAAAAACTAGTTTTAACACAATATATATATATATATATATATATATATATATATATATATATATATATATATATATATATATATATATATAGTATAGCTGGCCACTCGTATTCGAGGATACCCATATACTAAGGTGGCTAGCCCATCCCTTTTGCAGACGCTTGCTCGGGCGCATTTGTGTTTATTCAAAACCCACATGGCCCTATACTTGGTTACAGTTCCTGGGAAAGTGCGTGTTATCTAGTCTGATCAACAATTTGAACAAGGCCAGCACACTCAAGACCTCGGCCACGCTGAGTTGTGACTTCGTGCTAGCGCAGTTCCGTTTATACAATTTTACTCTCAAGGCTTGGGTCAATCCGTGGTATAGTTTCCAAAGGTGTCGCAGGCTGGGATCGACCCCTCCAGTCCGATAACATCAGGAAGTCTCCTTCCTGACAAATCGACCATAGTGAGATTCGAACCCTGGCCACATAATGCGAATGTTCTAACCACTCGACCACACACACACAAACACACACACACACACACACACACACACACACACACATATATATATATATATATATATATATATATATATACTTTATTATAGTATATTACATTCAGACATGTAAAATAACGCTACAAAAACGCACTCATGTTTCGATGCATATCAACACATCTCATCAGGCGTTAGTAATTGACTGATTATTACAATTATCAGGATTTAATTACATACAAACTCTTTTCTTGCTAAAAAGACGGAAGAAAAGAAAAAGAGCAAGAAAGAAAGACACAAGATATAATCTCATTTTTCAGAGAAAAGAAAGAAGAGATAATGAAATATATAATATAATATATAATCAAGTATAGAAATGTAAAGTAGCAAGATTTGTTATGTTTATAATCGGTTCAACCAATGAAAATGGCTTATGCTAAGTAAGAGGTCATGAAACACAGATTTAAAATTGTAACGAATACAGACGTTATATTTGAAACAAAATGTTCACTACATCGTTAACATCAAGCAGCTAACATTTCCTATGAGGAAGAAAACGTAATTTAACAATGTTTTATAATAGATAAATAATACGTCTCTTTAAGAAATAAATGAACGAAAAGGTAAGAATAATATTTTACAAAATAACGAAAACTCAATGATCAATCAAAATATTTAAATAAATGGAGTAAACAAAAACATTTAGCATATAGATCATATAAAATAATAAAATAATAATATAATAAATTAATAAATTATATTGATCATACTCAATGGAATGCAATTGTTAACTAAATGGATTTATATAGGGTATTAATAAACAAATCAATAGAAAATGTTAAAACGTCAGCCAAACATATATACCTCGAGACTAAATATTACCAGTAATGTTAGAACAACGTAGAAACTAACTAACTAAAAATAAGCTTTATCTTTACAAGGTTATTCAACATATAAGAAGCAATTGTCAAATTTAAAAATCTATCAAGATTGAAGGTCCAAAGTTAAAATGTGTTTACAATTGGCCGTTAATTCAAATCTTTCATTTAATAAATCCTCCCTATTTAAAAATCTGACTATCTGTATTTTCTCCTGTAAATACAGAAAACAATGCTCGTATATGGATCTACATCTCCTTGCCAGTTTTAAAATTTTCCATTTAACTTTGGGGGGTTTCATTTTCTTCTTTCAACTTCCAAAAATATTTTGAAAGTGAAGTATTATTTCTATAAGTAAAATTAGTAAAAGAGGAAAGGTACTAATACCAGCGGTTTTTGAAAGCATTCTTGTTACTGCCAATATAAAACTTTTCAACCCTCGGATTTCAAAAGTAGAGACAGAACGCAGATACACTAAGGACTCAGTTAGGCATTTGTTAGACAATGGGCATTGGTTAGGATTCCTACAATTACATTGGTCACTGTCCTTAACAATATTTGCATTAGTACCTGCATTATGGTTAAAATTATTAAATTGGTTTCGTATTCTATTCTTGTGCAACTTTATGATTTTCTCAAGATTATTGGTGCAACTATAACTAAGTTTTAATGTATTCCCATTAAAAGTTTTACTAAGATGGTTGCTTTTTGGAAAATGTTTGTCAATTAATTTCAGAAATTATGGCCTAACTTCGTGCTAATTGAATAAATGGAGGTGTGTACCATTCCTGTTTCTATTTCATTTCTTTGAATTACCATCATATTCTCTAAACTGAATTTCAGTGGACTTATACCCACTATTCCTAAGAACTTTATTGTACACACTGCTATGTTTCTGAAACATATCTTTGTTCGATGAGTGTTTGCTAATTCTACGTTCCACAGAGGAAGGAATATGTCGGATTACAGACGGTAGGGTGAATATAGACTGGGTTGGCATTGTTTTTCATATAAGGCTGAAAATTGTCATAGACTACATCGAACGTTACATCGAGAAAATCAACTTGTTTGATATTTTAACCTTAAGACTTATTTTAACCTTAAGAATTATTTTAACCTTAAGATCTAAACTTTCAAGTTCCGTATGAATCATTTTTCTAAGTTTGTCAACTTTAATTTCCGTATAGTTTTTTACACCCATAAGACCATCATCTCTATATAGCCCTATACTATCTAGAGTTAGCTCTTCATAAGCAGTAAGGTTATACAAAATATATAAACCAACCAGATCAGAAAACTCTGCAGAATTTACTGATTCCATAGAAATGTCAAAGTTATCATCAGAATTTTTTACCCACTGTTCTTTATTGTGGATGAGGGTAGATTTCCTTCAGTTCATAATAATATTTATCTCTTCATTTGAAATCTTGGAATAAACTTTGGCAAATTCTTTGGATCTCTTTACACTGACATTAGAATTTGCCAAAGTTTATGCCAACATTAAATTATTAAATATAATAAAGTATATTACTCTACATTGGATTGGACTGAGGCCTATTTTAAATCAATGTTATGAACGTTTGAATTTATATTCGATTCGTTCTCATTTCATATATATATATATATGTGTATATCATCAGGGATTATATATTTGAAAGGTCCAGACTCAAGAAATTCTAGAAATATGCTTGCTAGGAATCCAGAGAGAGGACTACCCATTGGTAAGCCAAATTTTTGTTTATAATAGATATCGTTATACTGGAAGTAACAATGAGATGTGCATAGGGTGCATAATTTGATGCATTTTGAGATGGGGATAGGTAGCTTAAAATCAGTTTTCTTAAGGTGGTTCTCTAACCGTTTAATGCATTTATCAACAGGTACATTAGTGAATAGGGATTTAACGTCTAAGCTGGCTAGGGATTTGTGTCTTATGTCAATATTGCTTAACTTATTGAGAAGAGCGCCTGAATTCTTTACATGTGCGTCACTTATGGTGCCCAGAATTGGGGTGAGAAATTTAGTTAAAAACCTAGCGATGTTATGAGGGGCTGAGCCTATGCCTGAGATAATGGGCTTTAGTGGAATGTCAGGTTTATGGGTTTTGGGGAGCCCATAGATTTTAGGGATGGTGGGGTGGTAATTAATAAGGGAAAGCCAAATCTTATCTTCATTACGAATCAGATTCTTATAGGACCTATTAAATTCTTTAAG
>OZ038478.1:92397777-92420277 GCA_964036315.1 Acanthosepion esculentum
ATTCATTCTTGGAAAATATAGTGGAGTGGTTTCTCGCCGCTTTCTTCACAGTTTACTATCCAGAGTTTCCCATCTCTTAGACTGGTTACCAACCAAGAATAGAGAAACCAATCTACGCTGATATTTAACTCCGAGCTGAAGGGAGAAAGAAGGATTCATGCCTATTTCCAGGAAGAAAGTTAAGGCAGTAGAATAGCCAAAAGTTTGAACTTGGCAAGCCAAAGCTCCTTTCCGCGCTGATAGCCATTACACTACCTGCAAAGCCACACAAACGCATACTTGAACAAAAGAATAGGCACAAACAAATATATCCATATTTGTACCTCACGATATGCCGGCTTCACGACGATTAAAGATCTGAGACTCTCAAGATGGATCTCAATAGATGCTTGTCATATTTCCTCATTTGGTTTTGTAAATCTGAGTATACATTTGGGATTCTTTTATGATTTATGAGACATAGCGACTCTTTTGGGAATATTTAATGTCTTATGAGACATAGCAGCTCCTTGGGATCTTTTAATGTATTATGAGACACAGCAACTCTTTTGGGAATATTTAATGTCTTATGAGACATAGCAACTTTTTGGGGGATGTTTAATGTCTTATGAACCGTAGTGACTTTTAGGAATATTTAATGTCATGTGATGTAGCAATTCTTTTGGGATTATTCAATGCCTTATGAGACATAGCAACTCCTCGGTGTTATTTAATGTTAATGCCTTATGAGACATAGTAACACTTGGGGGGATGTTTAATGTTTTATGTGACATAGTGATTTTTTAGGAATATTTAATGTCTTATGAAACAGAGCAACTCTTTTAGGATTATTTAATGTCGTATGAAACATAGAAACCCCTTGAGATTATTTAATGTATTATGAGACATAGCGAATATTTTGGGAATATTTAATGCCTTATGAGACTTATTAACTCTTTTGGGTATGTTAATGTCTTATGAGACATAGTGACATTTTAGGAATATTTAATGTCTCATGAGACATAGCAACTCTTTTAGAATTATTTGATGTCGGAGGAAACATAGCAAGTTCTTGGGATTATTTAACGTATTATGAGACATAGCAATTCTTTGGGGAATATTTAATGTCTTATGAGTCATAGCTACTACTTTGGGGATGTTTAATGCCTTATAAGACATAGTGACTTTTTAGGAATATTTAATGTCTTATGTGACATCGCAATTCTTTGGGGAATATTTAATGTCTTATGAGACATAGTAACTCTTTTAGGAATATTTAATGTCTTATGAGTCATAGCTACTACTTTGGGGATGTTTAATGCCTGATAAGACATAGTGACTTTTTAGGAATATTTAATGTCTTATGTGACATCGCAATTCTTTGGGGAATATTTAATTTCTTATGAGACATAGTAACTCTTTTGGGCAATAAACCACTGTACTATCTATTTAAATTACTATACTTGCTCGTTTTTTTGTCACCTATTTGTCATTCATATGTTGGGCTGTCTCTTCTGCTGACAACCATAGATTCTGCCTTCTCGTAATTGATGTTTAGTCCTTTTACCATATCAGTGTCAACGATCTTTAAATCAGCGCTGAGGAGAATATTTTCAATGAAAATGAAACTTCCCATTGCTTTAATTATTTATATTTCTTGGGTTGGAAGGAAACCACTTCAACACTGAAATGCTATGCTTATTATTTTATTCATAAAATGTCTGCTAATTAGAATGTCATGCACATGCTTGCTAACCCAATACCTTTAAGTGTACACTTGGTGAAATGCATGCCAAAAGAGAAAAAAAAACGCCTGCTCGCGAAGACTTGCTTTGAGGGACTCTGACACATGCATACTCGAGTGGGTGCTGAAAAGTTAAGGGCCCAACCAAGTACACCTTTCTCAGAAAATCTGATGTTTTGGTAATTTAGTAAGGTTTCCAGAAGTGGGAAGGGCCGCTCGTATAAGCAAGTGTAGATAGATAGATAGATAGATAGATAGATAGATAGATAGATAGATAGATAGATAGATAGATAGATAGATAATGAACAGATTGACATTGAGTGTGTATGTGTGTGTTTGCGTGAACATTAAATAGCACAAGCAGACATAAGTCACTCATACACGCTTAACACAGAAACACACGTAAACATTATATACGCTCATGAAAAGTCACTCGCAGGCAGTTTGTGATGGACACAGAATCAGCACTTTTATAATATAGATTAGTGTGTGTGATGTTTTAAAATTCATCTGATCAGAAAAATGCTTAACTATAGACCCAAGTATAAAGTTGACAAATGTTTAACTGGAGATTCAAGAATAAAGTTGACAATTTTTTAACTATATAAAGTCGACCTATCTTTACCGACAAACTCAGGTATAAACACGACCAGAATCTAATATGATACAAAAGCAGTTTGTCGATAAACTGAAGTATAAAAACGATCATTTTTTCCTTACAGACTCCAGCAGTTGTTTACATGCTTAAGTATAAACCAAAACAATATTTACCGAGTGACACAAGCATAACTGATAAACAAAAAAATCAAATTTACCAAGGGTTGATATGTTGCAAAATCCAGTAAAGTTCATCCGCTTTACTATCGTGGCATGAAAAGCTTAAGGTCAAGACAACAAGCCAATAACTTTCACGCCACTGCGCAAGTACACACTTTCATATACGGACACATTGAGGAAAGAGGGATTGGAGAATCTTACAGACTTAGGACACATTGAAGCCAAGAAAAGTAGTGAAGGGAAAAGGGCGACTAATCTATTAACGAGTTTGTGTAAATGGATGGAAGAAGCACAAAGTCTCCTTGATAATGTTGTCGTGAAACCAGCATATATATCTACTTTTTTGTCAGAGATACTATCTACCAAAGGATATTTAAATGATATACAATGTTGACGGAGAAGTCTTATTGTGGATAATTAAGATGGTTGTATTAAATTGAGTATAGTATATCATAAGAATTATTTTTTACTAGGATCAGTGAAGAATATATTAGAGCTTATGTTTTTTTTTTTTAATTTTTCATCTCGTTTGTAGTTAGAATGTATATGATTTTGGTATAATAGGTTGAAATGTATAGCTTCCCTGTCACCTTGTGTTCTGCAAAAGACCAACATTGTATATCAGTTTGAGAGATTGTATCTCTAACAAAAGATTAAGTATGTATGTTGGTTTCACGACAATATACATATGCACACATATATATATATATATATTTTTATATATATATATATATATATATATATATATATATATATATATATATATATATATATATATATATATATATATTACACTTATATCCATCTCCCTCTCTCTATATATATATATATATGTGTGTGTGTGTGTGTGTGTGTGTGTATGTATTACTATAAAAAATATCGCTGTAAATTTTTTGCACACGCCTCCATCACTTGTGATTCTCGAAACGAAACAAATTTTAATATATATATATATATATATATATATATATATATATATATATATATATATATATATATATATATATATATATATATATATATATATATATATATATATATATATATATATATATATATATATATATATATATATATATATATATATATATATAGTGATTTCATAGGGCATCTCGAGGTTGTGTAATTGCTATCAAGCTTGTCTTGCTACGAACAGTTACGACTGAGTAGTGAGTTCGATCCTCACTGGGTGCTCCATACTTTCGGCTTTGTGCCACATCTAAACTACGCTTGGAAAACCTCTATATATATATATATGTATATATATATGTCGGGGCTCTCCACAACTTCCCCTCCGTTGTAACTGTTAATAAATTTTGTCTTTGTTATCTCTTGTAAACTTTGGCCCGCTGTCCATTTACTCAAGCCCGCTAGGTAGGATATGCGTTGTTTCCTCTCTCTCTCTCTCTCTCTCTCTCTCTCTCTCTCTCTCTCTCTTGCCTTCAATGTGTCTTATGCGTATACACTCTCACCTCCCTCACCCGTAATCGTCGTCCCACCCACCAATTTTTCGAATTCTCTTCGTCATCATTTTGCTTCTTATCAGAAATCTTAATTTCTTACGAGAAGAGGAAGAAGAAAAGATTTTGTCTCCTGTTATTAAAACAAGTGAATGTGTTTTTATGACATAGACACAGACGTGCCGGAAGTAGATACAAATAGGAGGCGGAAGTTGGTGGCTGGAGTTCTGTATAAGTTCCGGAAGTGATTATCAGGTATGTATACGTAATCTACATTTTCATCTTATCGTTACTATCGCAGCATCACAGACAAATCTGTAAATCACATCTACTCAGTGGACATGCAGTGTCCTCACGCCTATTCATTCAACTACACATTATTGACATCAGTACATGTTTATAGATGCGACACTGAGTTACGTATGCAAATACATATGCGTTTGCAAATGTATGTCCATTACAAAATCTTCATCCCTGAGTACATTTGTTAGACAAAAATAGAATCTCCCTATAGATTAAAATATATTCACATATATATATGTATTCACACACACACACACACACACACACACACACATATGCATGAGTGTGTGTGTGTGTGTGTGTGTGTGTGTGTGTGTGTGTGTGTGTGTGTGTGTGTGTGTGTGTGCGTGCTTGCGCGCAGTTATGCATCTATATATTGGGTTGGTAAAAATTTCGTAGCGTTTTTAAGTGACATTCAAAGATAATATTTATACATTTGTACCTAGATAGAGCCTACCACATCTGTGCCATTTTCTTCTAATACATTTCACCATCTTTGATACAGCTTAATTATTCCATCCTCCTAGAACTTGGCGGAAATTGATAGAGAGACAGATAGGAACATGTTAAGATAGATAGATAGATAAGGAACAGGCCTAGATAGATAGATAGATAGATAGATAGATAGATAGATAGATAGATAGATAGATAAGGAACAGGCCTAGATAGATAGATAGATAGATAGATAGATAGATAGATAGATAGATAGATAGATAGATAGATAAGGAACAGGCCTAGATAGATAGATAGATAGATAGATAGATAGATAGATAGATAGATAGATAGATAGATAGATAGATAAGGAACAGGCCAAGATAGATAGATAGATAGATAGATAGATAGATAGATAGATAGATAGATAGATAGATAGATAGATAAGGAACAGGCCAAGATAGATAGATAGATAGATAGATAGATAGATAGATAGATAGATAGATAGATAGATAGATAGATAGATAAGGAACAGGCCAAGATAGATAGATAGATAGATAGATAGATAGATAAGGAACAGGCCAAGATAGATAGATAGATAGATAGATAGATAGATAGATAGATAGATAGATAGATAGATAGATAGATAAGGAACAGGCCAAGATAGATAGATAGATAGATAGATAGATAGATAGATAGATAGATAGATAGATAGATAGATAATGGAACAGGCCGAGATAGATAGATAGATAGATAGATAGATAGATAGATAGATAGATAGATAGATAGATAGATAGGAACATGCTTATATAGATAGTCAGATTTCTTGATGATCACGTGGTCTAAATTTTTTTTGCGATCTTCCAAAGGATTGAAGTTCTCCCCATTAAATGGATCTTGTAGAGATTGGAATAAGTGGTAGTCCGAAGTTGCAAGGTCAGGCATGTATGGCACGTATGTTATGATACACCAGCCAAACTGAACCAATTTCTTCCTGGCTTGCAAAGAGATATGAGGTCTGGCGTTGTCCTGATGGAAGACAATACTCTTTTCACTGGCAAATCCAAGATGCTTATCACCGATATCTGCCTTTGATCTATCCAACTGGGAAGAGTACTTGTTTGAATTCAATTTCTGAGTTTGGAGGAGAAGGATGATCCTGATGCCCACTGGCCTTCTTATCCCACCGGTTGCATACCGTCACCTTCTTCAGTTAGCGGTGGATCATTTCGTTTCCCACAGAACCATTTCTGCTCCACACTGTTATAAACAATCCATTTTTCATTGCCTGTGGCCGTCCTTTTCGAAAATGGATAAGTTTTGTTGCGTTTGTCTGATAATCACATATGGAAATCCGGAGCATTATTTTTTTCCGTTGAATTGCCAGACACTCAAACATTGTAGTGATTCACGTATCCAAGTGTTTTCGAATACTTTACAACGTTCATGTAAATTATGCGAAGTTTGACTGCGATGTTGCTTGTCGTGTGGCCTGGATTTTTTTAAAATCGGAGTTTCTATCTGGTCACTAGCAAAGACTGCAGCCCTAGAACTTTTTTTAGTTTTCCATATCAGAAATGTCCACTTCTTAACCGAGCGAATCACTAACGAACAGTACTGTCAGCTATGGCACCATCTCCATAAACGGCACATATCTTTTTTGGTGTTTCTACAGGATATTTTTTCTTTCCGGAAATAAAAGCGCATCAGTTCAAAAACGCTACGAACTTTTGTTCCAACTTAATATTTACTTACTTGTGCACAAATTGCTGTCAAAAAGTTTGTATATGTATATTACAATGAAAAAAACATTATCCAAATACCTCTCTCTCCCTTTCTTTCCCTCTCTCTCTCTCTCTAACTCTCTCTCTCTCTCTCTCTCTCTCTCTCTTTCTCAATATCGACATATGTCTTCTTTTCACACTAGCTCGAAACTGCTAATGCACACAAAAAATAGCGGCAAAATGTGTTCCACTTCATGTCAGCCGAGAATGTCAGCCCGAGAAGGCGCAAAGTGCCACTCTCCTGGAGGTTAGCAAAAATAGGTCTCTCAGATGATTAATAGAGAGCATTTTTGTTTTACAGGCGTTAAAATTAGCCAACCATTCCTTGTCCCAGTTAACAACAAACTGCAGGTCGTTTTTTGACATCAGCCGCCAATTTGACCTTTCTACTATTCGTCCAGGTTTATAATATTGCTGCCGCATATGGTCGAGTGCTCCTTCCGTATACTTAGAGATTCTTGGTAAAATCCATAGAAGAATCGGCAATATTATTGACCTGGCGTCCCAGCGTCAGTCACTTTCCCACCGCCGCAAATTTCCTTCTCTGTGCTTTTTCTATAAATACTTCCATGGTAACTGTTCCGATGAACGCCATGGTACCTAGACTTTATGAATTTAAGAGCAGTGCTAGATTGGTGGCAAGGTCTCATCAATTCACAGTTGAATTGGCTAGATGTAACCGTAAGTTCTAAAAAGACATATACATTTCTCGCAGTATTCACTTGTAGAACTTTCTACCGGCTCCATGCTTTTCAGCGAACTGAACATCAAAAATTTAAATGCAATATCAGTGATTATCTACCGTCTTCCTGATTACTCTTCTTTTGTTCTCGCTCCTTAGTAGTGTTTCTGTTTTTTTTTTAATTCTCTCACACCCAGTAACCCTTTGTGTCATAATTGCTTCTTTGCCTTCATTGGGGTAAGTTCGATTTTTAAAAAATGTGCTCACCCTACGCCCTAGCGCAGCTTATTCTATGTTCAATGTCCTTATCTCCTATAGTAAATTTGTTATAACTGATCCATACACGAAAGTATTTGAAGTGTTTAGTATTTATTCATTCCACATCGTGAATGTTTATGATAGATTCAAGGTATGTACAATCACTGCTTTTATTCCAATTCCAGATAATGGTTACCCCTTTTGGACAGGTTTATCTCAAGTCCTACATACTACTACCATGACAACCTTTATCTATAAGAAATTAGGAAAATAAATGTCAATAACTATATGATTCTATCTATTTATTTACAACATAAACAGATCTTGAGCTACGTATTTAAAATTAACACGGCCAAATGTTACTTTTTACTATGGTAATGCAGCTTAGGTATGCAGAGTCAAGCTGCTTTGCACAGATTGATCTTTAACTCTGCCGTGCATACACATTTAAGTTATAGCGTTCTCGCTCACTTCTGTTTTTGATAGCTGTGCTTGGAAGGAAAGTGTGTAGGGTGTGGTCTTCTCACCTCACCACATAAGTGTCATCAGTGACCATGGCTTGTGCAGCAGTTTTTGGCCAAATACAACATTCTCCTGGTCCGACAACCACCGTATTCACCAGATCTCGCCCCTTGCAACTTTTTCCTCTATACAAATCAAATCCCATTTGAAAGGAACAAGATTTCAAGACGTCGAGGAAATCCAAGAGAATGCAAAAGGGGCAGATGTTCGCTACCCCTACCCACCCCAAAAAAAGATGTTCCAGCGATGATTCCATTAATAGAAACGATGCTGGATTCAGAAGGGGACTATTTCGAATTGATATGCGTTGTCGTTTTCTTGTTATAGTACGAATTCCGATACTTCTGACCTCGTATTTTTAACAAAAAGAAAATGAAATTTACATGACATATTTATATAAATATAAACATATTCTAAACATGTAATAACATCTGTTGGTTCATACCAATTTAATTGTGATAGCATTGACTTACTGAATAAAATCTGACATAGTTTACTGATCAGTAAATTCGTATTGTTCTCTCTAGTGTCGTACAAGAATAAAATTGCATTTCGGGGAAACTCTCCTTCTGAATATATACATTCTTACATATACACTAATGAGCCAAAACAGAAAACACACTTTGCTTAACAAGATATTGGGCCTCTTTTTGACAGCAAAATAGCTTCAAAAGTCTCCAAGATCTCTAAAATGGTTTCTGGGATATAGTGTGATGTTGTTCACAGAACTGTTGCATGGGGGAGATTCTGAAGAGAAAACTTGTCTGTTCCATACATCCCATCTTTGATGTGTTTCGTGGTCAAAGTAACAGATTTAAACCCTATTCATGTTCCCGGAACCACTACTACAGGATTCATGAACTGTGGCAGGCCGCACTGCTGCTGCAATTCTAGAAAACTATTTGTACTTGGTATTCCACGATGTTGAAGTCGCTGGTACGGTGCAAAGTACGTTCCAAAGGAATCACAGGATACAGTGTTCTTAAACATAACTTTACCAAAAAGCCATCGCACTAACTTCACCAACTATTTTTTCTTTATTTCTTTTTTTCTTTCGCTTTTTCTGTTTTTCTTTTTAAAGTACATTCTGGTGCTATCATCTCCCCAAGAAAATAACGAATACGTAATCTATCATCCACTTCATTAAAAAAAAAATCGAGTGACATCGGAGGTTCGAGTATCCATCGAAGAGGCTTTTCGCAATGGAAATTGGTTAGCATGATGCAACATCGATGTACTATATGTTGTGACACATTCTTTTGTTCACAACGATTACACCTATTACACCCCAGTAGGCTTTCTGATGGCTCGTACTTGGCTGAAAAAAAATCTATTTCCACTTCTCGGAGTAATTTCAGCCCACTACCTTGCAGGCATTTTGCGATGTTTTCCTCCAGAAACTACTGACAATATGTACTCAGCACATATACATTTGAGCACCTCCACAAGCAGAACCACTTCGGAATGCAATGATCCAGCTTTTTAAGCATAAGAATTTCGCCTTTTACAAAGTCACTCAAAGCTGTAATCTTATCCATAATTTCTCATATTTCTTTATTTTATTTATATCACCTTCGATACAAATTTGTTACGGGACAGTAGATTTTATTTTTGCTACATGTCACTGTTCCTAATATATTGGCTCAGTGTAGGGACACAGGAATGTTTTTAGTGCTGAAGCTGTATATTTATGTATATTCAAAGAGAAAAACTGTTTAGTTTGCGGCTGTTACTTTTGTATGTAGGTTTGTGCATATTATTTATGACTCTCAGACATGAGGTGGTTTATTTTCGCCTTATCCGCTATTGAATAAGATTTGAAATTTAATATGTACGCATACATATGTGAATGAGATGGATGGCTTTTAAATTAATCTATACGTGCAGACTTTGCAGGGCTTTTCCTTCCAACGTGCAGCAGTGAATATTTGGAGTGACTAAAAGTCACTCAGTTTCTTTTTCACTAAGTCATAAGTAATTTCTGTTTTGAGGAACCAATTGTAATTACGATTGTATTATCTTAACTACTAATCATACATGGCAGATCAGAATAAATTTAGAGTACACTAAATTTCCTTAGTGTTTTGCACGGTAGTGGCAACATACACAGTGGATTAAATGGAAAATGCACCCCCCCATAAAGCTGCATACAACAAGAATAAGGAGGAAAACTGTTTAGAACTCGAATGGTCTGTTCTTCCCAAACACGCCATACTCACCTGACCTTGCAATGTTCAACGCAAAGGCAGTAAATTAACAAGGATAAATCTTCAAAACTGACCACAAAAGCTTGAAAGGACGGTAACGGTGTATTGTTCATTTAGAGTTCTTAAAGCACAATAAAACAATAAATGCACATTTATACGTCAAGTAGCTGCAACGTGTCCATAAATGTTTGTCAATAGGAAAATCTTTGTTTGCCATGACAACTCAAGACAGCATACAGCAAGAATAACAGCGAAAGTATTTTGAAACTTGATTGGTCTGTTCTGCTCTACTCGCCATATTCACCTGACCGTGCGTCAACCTTTTTCGATCGCTGCTCTGAAGGGGGGGGGAAATTATCTAACTGAAACCAGATTCAAGAGCTGGTTGAAATTTTTTCACGTCAAACCCTGCTGAATCGAAAAATTGCCCGATAAATAGCAACACGTTATTGTAAGTCAAGGCGAACATATAATTTGATAAAATGTAATTTTTTTAAGCATTTCACCCTAAGCAAGGCGGGAGTGCCACTAGAACGCATGGGGTTACAGAGGGTAGAGAACAAGAGACAAGAGTCGTGTTTAGGGAGAGAATAAAGAGAAGGGCGGGGAACAAGATCAAGGTATCAGAAGATGTCGATTGACATTACACTTGAATATCTGAAGATTATAGTTATCAGGGAAGCAAGTAAGAGGAAGGGAGTTCCACAGACGGGAAGTGCAAGAGAAGAAGCTGTTTGAGTAAAAGAGATGGTTACATTTGACCGTTTCGACAGTGAACGGGTGGAACCGAGATGCCAACCTGGTAGCTCGCTTAAATTCATGCAGTCTGGGAACCAGCGAAAGCAACTCGTGGGAACAGTTACCGTGAAAATACTTATAATGGAGACGGGGGGAAGCCACGACACGTCTGTGAGAAAGCGACTTTAGACGAGATACCAGATCAAGACCTAACGTTTTTTTTTCTTGAAGAATAAAGTTGATAAACAAAAATAGAAATTATTTACGCAATCTAATACTTCAGTTCTAATTCTTATAGCGGGGGTTAATTTCTGCATGAGAAATTAGATTTCCCTTAAGGAAATCTGCCCCACGCCCTCATTCGCTATCCCATGACAGCATATAACATTTTGGATCATTGGGTTTGTTCCCTTCAGAAATCTAAAAGGATAAAATAATAATTGTGGTCAACAAGTGGAATTATAACTGTAGATTTGCTTTCATCTGTTTGTGCTATTAGTTTCGATTGTATATATTTTTTTAGCTTCATAGATTGACAGATTTTTGTAAACAACACGAATTCATTGATTTCCCGCAAAAGGGAAGTGAAAAAGTCTACTGGACAATTGTTAATAGCCTACGCAAAGGACTCGCGTCAATTGTTTGATATTGTACCATCCAAGACGAACATTTTAAAAACCCTCCGTCATGATTATGCAAACTTTCTCGCTAGAACTGTCTTTTACTCTCTGATTAATTCGTTTTTTACGGCTTATCAACTCTTTGCAAGTTATTTAAATCCAGAAAATATTTTTAAATTGTAAGAATTTTTTTAGATAAAAATTTAGTGATGCAAGTCTTGCTAATTAACCCATACCTAGGTAGGTGGAGGTGGTTTTATACCTTTCGCAAGGGGATTTGCGCTTAAGTGAATATAACGTAGACAACTGGAATTGGAACTCTGCTCTCCAATTAACAATTCCGAGCCATTATCCTTTACACCACCCGCACATCCAAGCTTATAGCACCTGGTATTCCCAAGCGCTCACCCATTTAAGTACTGATCACGCTTGATGTTGCTTAACTTCGTATGAGTGCACAATATTGAGGGTAGAGCATTCATAGGCAGTGCAGCCATAGGAATCAACACTACATAGTTACAATCAGTTATCAATTATCAATGCTATCTACAGACCAAGCTTATATAATATAATATATGCATATATATTTGTGTGTGCGTGTGTGTTTGTGTGTGTATGTGTGCGTATTTGTGTGCGTTGGTATGTATGTGTGGGTATGTTTGTGTGTGTAAAAATTCAGATATAAATAAAACCTATATCTGTAAAAAGACAAAATGGATAAAGACAAAAGGAAAACTACACTTTACCAACGTGTTTCAACTTACGACAGATTTTACCAAGGCAAGTATGATTTTCCTTTTGTCGTTATTCATATATATGTATATTTAAGCAGCATGTGTCATTCAAACGTGTTTCATTGAATAACATAGACATATCATGTCTATTTATTTTTATAATAATCCTTTCTAGTTATCTAATTAGCTTCTAGATGCTAAGTTGAAATTCAACAAGGAAGGCGCTGTATTTTTTGTTAACCCAACTACTTTCGATCTTCTTCGAGAAAATCCTCAGGGGTGAATTGCGAAGACAAACTTAATGTAATTGTGATCGTTGTGATGGTGGTTTTTGTAAGCACGCGTGAACGCGCCTCTATCCTAGGCCCTACCCTGTTCCTTATATTCATAAATGATCTCCTGACGCCATTGATTCCCAAGTCGGCATCTATGCGGATGACACCACAATTTACTCCTGCCTCAGAAACAAATCTAGTGCCACTGACAAAATTAACCTGGCTGTTCGTCTCGAAAAGGACCTTCAATCGGTTGTGAACTGGGGCAGGAATTGGCTGGTTAACTTCAACGCCTCCAAAACAAAACTGCTCTCCATTAATCACCACAGGGATCCTTCCCTGCATCCCATTAGAATGTCTGATGCTCAACTTCTCGAGAGCTCCTCTCTGCGGCTGCTCGGTCTCACGCTGTCTACTGACCTGAGATGGAACAATTACATTGAGTCGATTGCTTCATCCACCGCAAGGAAAGTTGCTCCCTGTGCCGGGCCAGGAAATTCTTCTCCCCTGAATCGATCCTCCAAATTTACAAATCAACCATCCGCCCTTGCATGGAGTATTGCTGCCATATATGGTCTGGAGCCCCTTCTGTTTGCCTCAAGGTTCTTGATAAGATCCAGAGACGGGTATGCAATGTAATTGGCCCTGATCTGGCTTCTCGTCTGCAGTCTCTCTCTCACAGACGCACCGTCGCCTCTCTCTGTCTCTTTTATAAATACTTCCATGGTAATTGCTCCGATGAGCTGCTATCACTGGTTCCCAGGCTCCATGAAGTGAAGCGTCCTACGAGGCTGGCATCCAATTCCCACCCCTTCACTGTTGAAACTGTTAAATGTAGACGTCTCTTCTACTCCAATAGCTTCATATCTCGCACCTCACGCCTATGAAACTCCCTTCCTCATTCCTGTTTCCCTGATGACTATGATCTCCAACTATTCAAGTGTAACGTCAATCGACATCTCCAGTTACCTTGATCTATCATCTATCCTTCTCCACATCCTTTCCTCTAACACTCCTATTTGCTCTCGCTCCAAATCCTCTGTAACCCCTAGCGTGCTAGTGGCTTCCAGCCTTGCCTGGGGTGAAAAGCTTAAAAAAAAATTATTTTAAAATTAAGCGTTTTAGCTACGATGTCTTTTTGCAAACAAGCATACACGATGTAACAACAGATGTTAAAATGCAATTGGCATTAAATGCTGGTCAAATACATTTTAAAACATTGCTATTATATGCGTAATAAATTTTTGTTCAATGTTGGTTGGTTGCTTGCTTTTGATATAGGGGGCCTCGAGAACTTAAAGTTGGTTATTTTTACATGGTATAGTATATTGGTATTGTCAACAAGTATTTTCCTGTATTGTAAAGGTAGATAGGAATGTGTTTTAGATCCTGTGCGATAGAACTTATATCCGACAAATGGAGTGTAAGATGTCTTGATAATGTTGTAGACGTCATGCCAACATATGTATATACGTTAAATCCCCCAAAGGGCATTTTGATATACAATGTTGGTTTTTTCCAAGACACAAGTTGACGAAGAAGAGTTATTACGTATTAATAAATTGCTTGTGTTACATTTAGTAAATTATATAATTAATTTTATTTTTTACTGGGATATATACATATACGCGGAGGCATGTCGTAGTAATGGATAGCAGCTCTGATTGAAGAATCGAAAAGCCAAGTTCGAATTCTAGTCTATTACATTCACTTACATGATTCATACCTTTCCGAAGGTATGAATCCGCTTCTTCTCTCCCCAGCTATGGATAAATAGCAAGACAGCCTGGGTTCTATAGCCTTGGATGGCAATCAGTCTAGGAGAATGAAACTCTGAATTCAAAACCGGTATGGAGAGAGTTGGGTTCCGTCAGGATATCTTACCCAAGAAACACCATGCGGCTGCAGTGCATGTGGTGCCTCTACGACTCTGATGGGTCACAGGACCCGGGATCGCGCGCGTTTCATATATGCTTAAATATTACGTTTTGGGGCTCATATTAAAAACGTACCATGTCTTTAATATGAGCCCCAAAACGTAATATTTCCACTGTATGTTTCTCTGTACATTAAATACTCTATTAAAAAAAATCAACGCCAGTCTGTGTTTGGCTAAAATTTCAGTTAAATGATTAATTGATTAGTATTTTGGGTATAAGCTTATATATATATATATATATATATATATATATATATATATATATATATATATATATATATATATATATTTGTGAAAGTAAATCATTTTAATCAATTATCACTAATTAATTTATGCAATAATTTGTATGAACTGCCAAATTATATTTGTAATTGAATTAATTAATTCTTAAATAACTGTTTTTAATTTATATCAAGTTTAAAAACTCCTTACTTCAGACGTTTTGTATATGTTCCTTTTTCTTCAAAGTAAAAAAAAAACTCATGAACTGTTTTGACTTTCATAATTTTCCGCAATATGACAATACTCGAACATTGTCACAAGAATTTTTTTTTTTTCAGCTCATAAACAGGTTCCTGTCACATGGTGTTGGCATTACACGTCCACTAAGATATCATTTACTTTTCGCCCTCTTGGAAACCCAAAATATAACATTATTAATATGACGCTGTGACTAAGCAGAGCTTAGAGTTTCCTGTTCTCTTTCCAGGGGTGGGGTGCTGGGTGATATCCCCCCCACAACACAAACACACAAAGGGCTAAGAATCTGCTATAGTCTTTGTCCCATGTAAGGTGTCAATTACAGGGTCCGAGAGAGCAATTAACAGGGATTACACCGAATTCCGGTTTCATACACAACATCCGGCCATTTAGAACCTAGACAACAACATTATTATTATTATTATTATTATTATTATTATTATTATTATTATTATTATTATTGTGATGGTGGTGGTTATCACCTGGAGATTCCGTAAGAGCAAGTCTCCCAAAGTCTCCAGTAATTTTAATAACATCATATTGACACCAGCATCGCTTTAGTGTGGACAGTCTCGTGTATTTTTCGATTTTGCAATTCCTTTTATCGCGACTTTGCCACACTTGCAAGTGCGTCAATTCTTATGTGCATAACTATGACCTTTATGCTTCAAAGTTTTCTGAATATAAGATTCAAGTCTTGATATTTTCCCAATTTGGTGTTCTTGCTGGAATGTTGGTTTAGATCTCAATGTTCACAAATTTTCTCTTTTAGTTTTCAAAAAGAGTTTCTACCTCGTTCTGATACCATTTATTTACATAATCGATCCGAAAATATTTTACCCTGTTCCCAGTGTCTAACTGTTCCTAAACTCTCATGCCTGCTTTTTTTTTTTTTTTTTTTTTTTTTTTGAGGGGATGAGTTTGTAAGATTTCTGCATTCACATATGATGTGGTTTATCGCCTCCACGAGATATCCTAAAACATGGACAGTGGAATGTGATATCCCTAGACATAGATAGAGAAACGAGATATTTCTAGCCGTGGATAGCGAAAGGAGAAATCCCTAGACATGGACAATAGGACAAGATATCACTAGCTATGGATAGCTAGATAACGAGATATTTCAAGACATGGATAGCGGAACGCCATATTTCTAGAGAAAATAATGGCATGAGCAAAATGTTGACGTTCCACACTACTTCAAACAAAAGGTTAGGAAGGAAACCCTCCCATCAATAGTGATGACAGCTACTGGACTTTGAATTGTTTTCAGTGAAAGATTTCATAAATTTCAACCGACAATAGCACTGGCTGCTCTGTCAATGAATACTTAATGTTTCCTTATAAGGAAATAGTTAATATTACAATTCAGTCACTTATGTGCCATGCGTGATACACGCGTAGGCGATCATGTATCTTTCGATACATGACTGACAAGGCAAATGTTTTTTCCAGCAGTAGGTTGCCATTTCTTTATGCGGTAGACTAGTTGCCATCCAAGAATATAGAACTCGGTCTCTCCTGCTATTTACCCATAGCTGGGGGGGAGAAGAAGAGGATTTATACCTATCCCAAGTGTATTAGCACGTAAGTGAATGTAATGGATTCGACTGGAATTCGAACTCGGCTCTCCGATTCCTCAATACTTATGACTCAACCTAATATAAAAATAGCATTTGTAAAGAAGAGCACACACTAATTATAATTCGTGACTTACATCTGAGTCGCTAAAAACCAAAATAATCAAATCGTGATTTATACTTAATTCTATAACAGAAACGTTTTTCTTGTAAAATAAAAATACTTAATTCAATTATTTCTAAGACGTTCTGAAGGCAAGTTTACACCGTTTTCAGCAACATAGTTTTAATAAAACTGAAACAGTTGCTTTTAGGAAACAGTTTCATTTATTCTGCTATCTTGAAATACATATTTTACTATCTTTAATTTAGGCTAACACAATACCAAAGATAGAAAATAGGAATACTGTAGTACGCCAATATTTCAAATGAAGATGATCTTCATTTTTTTTCTTTTTTAAGCATTTCACCCCATACAAGGCGGGAGTGCCATTAGCCCGCAAGGCGGTTACAGATTATGAGGGCAACAGTAAAGGGGGTTGTTTGAGGAAAGGATATAGAGAAGAACAGGGATCATGATCAAGGCATCAGAATATGTCGATTGATATTACATTTGAATATTTGAAGATTATATCTGTCAGGAAAGCAAATAGGAGGAAGGGAGTTCCACTGTCGGAAAGTGCGAGAGAAGAATCTGTTGGAGTAGAAGAGGCGGTTACATTTAACTGTTTCAACAGTGAAAGGGAGGGACCGAAATGCCAACCAAGTAGCATGCTTAAACTCATGCAGTTGGGGTACCAGTGAAAGTAGCTCGTCAGAGCAGTTGCCATGAAAATATTTGTAGAAAAGACACAGGGAAGCCACAGCACGTCTGGAGGAAGTGACTGTAGAAGAGATGCCGGATCAGGACCTATCACATTGCATATCCGTCTCTGGATGTTGTCGAGGACCTCGAGATGAACAGCAGGGTGGGGGCACCAGACCATATATGGCAACAGTATTAAATGCAAGAACGAATGGTAGATTTGTAAATTTGAAGGATGAACTAAGACGAGAAAAACCTTCTGGTGCGACAAAGAGAACCAACTTTCCTTGCGGTAGATAAAGCTATTGATTCAATGTAAAACATCGTTAAATATTTTGAGCTTAACAACTTTAACAAAATATTGAAATAACAATTATAAATATGAATGCTGGTCGTTATTTTAAGAAGTGGGTACAAATGTAACGATTTGAAATTGATAATTTTTCCATTTCATGAACAGACGTTAAAGATATTTATCTTCCCTGCTTTCTTTCTTCCTTCCTTCCTTCCTTCCTTCCTATTTTCTTTCTTTCTTTCTTTCTCTCTCTCTTTCATTTTCTCACTGAACCGAAGTAGCGTCTTTGGTATGTCTTTTTTGTTTTTCCACACGATCAAAACGGAATAGACCATTATTTATGAGGTATTTTTAAGTGACGTGAAATACTTCTATCTTCCCAACTTTCTTTCTTTCTTTCTTTTTCTAACAATGACCCTGATATGACGTTTCTGACTTTCTTTGTGATGAAAACGGAATAGTCCCTTATTTATGAGGTACTGATAGGGGGTAACGGTCGTGCAGAACTAAGGGAGGCGCAAGCAGAATTATAATTATATTTTTTTTTAAATCCCGCTGAAGATCACTGTCATTTAATTTTAATTCTAAGCAATTTTGATTTTATTAATAACTTTTTTTAATCGATTTCACCCGAAGCAAGGCAGTAAAGCCACTAAGGCACAAGGAGTTACTAAGAGTGAAAGAATTAGAAAACAGAAACTAAGAAAAGAGAACAAAAGAAGAGTAACGAGGAGGACAGGAGATAGCGATTGTCATCGCATTTAAATTTTTGGAAGATTAAAGTTGACTGGAAAGCATGGAGCCGGAAGAGCGTTCCACGGGCGAGAAGATCACGTCGCCACTCTAGTACTTCGCCAAAATCATAAAATCTAAGTACCATAGCGATGAGCTCATCCAGACAAATACCATGAAAGTATTTATAAAAAAGAGACAGGGAGGCAACTTTACGGCGGTAGAGATGTGACTGAAGCCGATATGTCAGATCAGGACCATTGATATTGCTGATTCTTCTTTGGATTTTATCAAGGATTTCTAGATATATAGCAGGAGCACCGGACCATATGTGGCAGCAATATTCTAAGCATTATCGAATGGTACTCTTATAGATATGTAAGGTAGAATCTTGGGAGAAAAATTGTCTAGCAACACACCGTGAACCAACGTTTAATTTTGATTTGTTTGGTTATTTTTTGGGGGGGGGGGGGTATTATGTATTTACTTTATTGATTTTTTGTATCGTCTGTCTGCTTTTTTTTCTTTTTCATTGCTAATATCGAGAACTAAAACTGTTTTTTGTAATTTCTATCTCTCTATCTATCTATCGATCTATCTATCTATTTCTTTTCGCTCACTTTTCCGTCTTCTTTTTCTCGCCGCTTCTTTCTCTCTTCCTTCTCTCATTCTCTTGTGTTCTGTCATTCTCTTTTCATTTTCACACTCCCTCTTCTGCTCGTTCTCTCTTCTTTTTCTCGATCTTTCTTTCTTACTTTACTCACTCTCTCTCTCTCTTTCTCTCTTTGTTTTTCTCTATCCGTACTCTATCTTCTTTTATTTCTCTCTCTCTCTCTCTCTCTCTCTCTCTCTCTCTCTCTCTCTCTCTATCTATCTATCTATCTATCTATCTATCTATCTATCTATCTATCTATCTCTTTCCGCTCTCTCATTTTCCCTTCCTTTTCCCATTCTCCGTTTATTAGTCTCTCTTTCTTTTTCTGTCATTTTCCTTACTCTTTTTCTCTCTCTTTTCTATATCTGCATTCTGTCTACCCACCCCTGTTAGAGGTAAAGCTACAACAAAAAACAAAGGAGGCGGATACTAAACTGAAATTATTGATGATAAGAATTTGTAAATAAAAAGACGCACGGTCTCAAGGGGGTTAAATAAGTAAAACACATGCAGGGTAAAAACAAAACAAAACAAAAAACACGAAACAATAATAAACCAACTATAATCATCTGAAAAACCAACCATTCCCCTAACATCGATAACAAGAAGACACAACAACAACAACTAAAAGAAAGTCTGAAAGCTTGCGAAGACGTAAGAAACAAAAGGGATTTGGTGGCAAGGGACCGTCCAGTAATTAGCACCTACCATAAAAAACATTGACATTGTCCAGTTTGCAGAGCGATTCTTATCACAGGTCAGCAATTTACTGACTTTATCTCCGCTAGTCTCACGCCGATATACCTCTCTTTCTGAAAGCAGAGCGGAAGGGGCAAATAAACACGACGGGCTGGCGAGGGTTCGCGTGTGGGACTGGGAAACCAGTGGTTGTTAGCCGTCATCAGGTCGATGAAAAGTAAGGAGTGGGAGAAGAGAAGTGATAGAAAAGTGGCTCATGTAATTAGAGATACGTTCTTAAATTCGTCCATCTCACAGTCTCTGGCTTTCCTTCTCCAGATACATAGAAAGATAGATAGATAGATAGACAGATAGATAGATAGATAGATAGATAGATAGATAGATAGATAGATATGAAACGGTGCTGAAAAGTTCACAGCACAACCAAGAAGTTTTTGCTTATTTGGTCAGATTTTTAAAAGTAGGTATGGTCGAAAACTTTTCAACACATGCATATATGGTAATTTTAAAAAGCGTAGTTTAGATATGGCATAAGGCTGGAAGTATGGGGTATCCAGTGAGGATCGAACTCGATACTC
Source organism: Acanthosepion esculentum (assembly GCA_964036315.1). Classification (NCBI taxonomy): domain Eukaryota; kingdom Metazoa; phylum Mollusca; class Cephalopoda; order Sepiida; family Sepiidae; genus Acanthosepion; species Acanthosepion esculentum. The sequence goes on from OZ038478.1 coordinate 92,418,056, forward strand.
AACTGTAATTGTTCTAGCAAGACAAGCTTGTTAACTATTACAGCACGTCGAGGTGCAATGGTTACCTCACCTCAGGAAAATGTGTGCAAATTGTTATAATACATGAGCTCGTATATATATATATATATATATATATATATATATATATATATATATATATATATATATATATATATATATATATATATATATATATATATACATAGAAGTCAACACTTAGAGGCGACAGTCTGTTTCATGCTAGATGGAATCATCAGGCCTGACGATTGCATCTAGCATGAAACAGGCTGTCGCCTCTAAGTGTTGACTTCTATGTTCACTTTTATATTTACACACGCCCTATCTCTGATATTGAGCACTTTATCCCATAAATATAGCACACTTTAAGGCTATATTTCTTCATATATATATATATATATATATATATATATATATATATATATATATATATATATATGATGTAAATCTATTTAAACTCGGTGTGTGAAAAAAGACTGGATATCACAATTTTCAAATAAATTGGCATCCCAGGAAAAATGGAAAAATCAAAGAAAGCCCCAGAAACCTCCGAGCAGGGCGAAAGTAAACGTCCAGTACCTTAAATTTGTGGTACAAAGGAAAAACAACAGCGAGTAATAAGTTAAAACGAAGAGTGGTCAATACACTAAGTAGAGCCAAAGTAAAATAAATAAATCCTAATGAGTCAGGTACTACCTACCTAGGTTTCAACACATGGGATCTTAGGGTGAACTGGTTAGTTCACCTTGATTATCCCATGTGCTGAAACGTAGGTAGGTAGTACCTGACTCATTAGGATTTATTTATCATATATATATATATAATGTAAATAGTTACAATACATGACCATATATATATATATATATATATATATATATATATATATATATATATATATATATATATATATATATATATATATATATATATATATATATATATATATATATATATATATATATATGATCAGCAGGGCTACTCAGTGTCAGGGTCGCATTAAGGCGCATCGAATCTAACGACGGTTTCCCTCTGCCCAGAGGGACGAATGTTCGAATCCTACCGGGGAACACATATTTTTCTTTAATAAGATTTCTCAAATAATCAGGATAGTAGACGAAAATAAATAATAAACTGCTTGACAAATAAATGGAGCGCCTATTCAAATATGAGTATACACTAAAAATAATGTTTAAAGTTATAATATGTGTGTGTGTGTGTGTGTGTCAACTAGATCTTCTTTTATGAATCTCAGTAGCAAATTTTAAAGCAATGTTGGGAGCTTTTCAATTCGGTATTGGATAGCTTTATAAATATATCTGATTGATTCCCTATTAGGTCCGGTCTTTCAATAAATTTCCACTTGCTATTAATACATAGGGTGTCGGGTTTTGGTGTAGTTCGTTGATTTGGTTTGTTACTTATCAAACCTAACAGAGAATCTATCGGATTTGGTTTAACGATTCCTAAATTTGCTTTTTGATGTTATATTCAGCATCCCAACTCCAGAGACGAACCTTTTTGTAATTGTTCAGTCCACTCGTCAGGAGGTTTCAGCAATTAGCTGCCGTTTTTCTCATTTTCGTTATTTCTTATTTTGGAGTGTGTACACGTGTTCCACTTGACATTCCAATCCGTTTCCTTCTTTTCTTAAACAATGAAATTAAACTCAGCCGATTTAGATCGAGAAGTCCTACTAAAGAAAATATATCTCCCGAATGGAATCGAACCTGTAAACCCTTCTTCGATAGAGGGCAAATGGATGACAAGATGCAAAATTGAGTAGAGACGCGTTTCGATCCGAGAAGGTATTTCTTCAGACAAATAACGCTTTTATTGATGGAAACGTTAAAGATTCAGAGACGCTAAACCTTTAAATTTCATTCTGCATTTCATCACATTTATTTTTATCGTTATTGTTTTTAAGTAACCCACATTGTATTAGTCGTAATCTTGTGAGAGAAAGGAGATATGTTGTGTTATTATGGATGTAAGTTTACTGTATATGATACAAATACATGGAAAAGAAAATAAAAGCCTATAAAAAAAATGTCAGGATCTTCATACATCAAACAAGAAAATTTAAATTGAAACGGTGACCGTCTCAGTATCTTTAACGTTTCGATATAAACTGCAACCGGTGTCTGCCGTATTTGACCCCAAGTTTTCCCGTTTTTTTATATCAATTGATTTTATCAATAAAACTG
>OZ038478.1:92425277-92492777 GCA_964036315.1 Acanthosepion esculentum
AAATTTAGCGTTGCTATAAATTAGATTAGAGCGGAAATGTCTAATATGAAGCTTTTATTTCATGCCCTACATAAACATATATTTTATAGCGATAGGGTTCGGGCGCACTACACGTTGCATGTAATTTGTAATTGTCTTTGGTCGGAGGAGATGATTTAGAAAGTAGACTAAAGAGGTAAGTAGGGGAGGTACTCAATGAAGCAACCAGATAATTGGTATGAGATGGCTGGCTTTTTGGACTTGATTCGCTTACAAATGCTCGTGAGTCAGTCTCACGACAATAAAAGCATGAAATAAAGACATTTTAGTATCCAAGCGGGAATAATACTCACACACGAGCCTTATGGAAATGTCTATAAATGTAACAAACTATCACGAACAATTCGTGGTATCTACTAAGTTTTTCTTTTTAATCATTTCACCCCAAGCAAGGCTATAACGCCACTAAGACGCAAGGGGTTACTGGATGTTAGAGAATATGAGAAAAATATACTATTAAAGAAAGAGAGCAATAAAACAACAAGAATTAAGAAGACAGAAGATAACGATTGGCATTGCATTTAAAATGTAAGATGATGAGACCTTGTCGCCAATCTAGTACTGCGCTTAAATTCATAGAGTCTACGTACCCTAGAAAAAAAGTTCATCAGAACGAAGAGCATGAAAATATTTATAGAAAAGACACGGTGAAGTTATATTACAGCGGTTGGAAAGTGACTGAAGCCGAGATACCAGGTCAGGACCAGTAACATTGCAGGTTCTTCTTTGTATTTTATCAAGAATCTCTAAATATATAGCAGGAACACCAGAAGAGATGTTGCAACAATATCCAAAGCAAGGACGAATGGTAGACTTATAAATATGTAAGATAGCTTCTGTCGAGAAAAATTGTCTAACACGACGCAGTGAACCAACTTTCCTAGCTGGAAACTTAGCAGTTTACTGTTTCCACTTCATGATAGCGGAAAATGTTAGCCTGAGAAGGCGCAATGTTACTCTCCTGGAGTTTAGCATCAGCCACACTGATGGAAAGTAAAAAGGGTTCTCTCAGACGATTAAAAGATAGTTAAAAAATAGTTAAGATTTATTTAACAGAACACCCACACGTTCTGAATGCGGCCCCGTGCCATTTTAACGTGAGGGTCCTACGTGTACGAGTTACCAAAGTTCAAAAATAGTCCAATATATACTACGTTTAGCTTAGTATGGAACAAAGTCAAGTCGGAGGAAACGGAAGTAGAAAGACTGTGCTGAGCTTGACAATCAGTATTTGTAATCCTGGTTTTTACCTTAAATCGAATAAGGACAACTGACTCCGATGAGAAATACAGGACTATCTAATCCATCAACCAGGCCTGGACATAGCCGCTTTTCCTACTTTTCTTTTCTTTTTTCTTTTTCATTTTCATTTTTTTTTTTTCTATTTCGTAATAAAGAACGAAAAAGATCTCCAATCTGAAAATTTTAACCATGAATGCAAAAGGTTTCAAACCTGGGTGTAGCACCTTTTTAAACCCCAACACTCGCGTACGCATATTTTCTTTCTGGTTTTAGGTGAAAGGGTCAAGTCGTCGTTTAATTTCAATGTAAAATTCAAAGGATTGGGGCGGGTAAGTGATCGATAATGGTTTTGAGCCTAGATGCTACGAGATTGGATCGATATTAATAAAACTCGAGAATTTAATCGAATTAAATTGTTTCCGTTAGGGGGCCACCACGTGTCGCCTAACACAAACTAATTACGACGGTCCATCAATAATCAACGAGTTAAACATTTTATTTAAATCATAAAAACTTTCCAATCTTTTGTGTTCACGTAAAATTAATGGTTATTTAAGGGAAAAGTCGATCGTTATCTTCTGGTTTCTCCTCTTAACTACTACTCTTTTCATGCTCTCATTTCATAACAATGTTTTTCTATTTCTTATATTCTTTTACAATCAATAACCCATACCTGCCTCTTAATGGCTTTATTGCCTTGATTCAGGTTATATATATATATATATATATATATATATATATATATATATATATATATATATATATATATAATCATTTATTTAAAAATTATAACATAAATATGTTATAAAATCACTACAAAAATAGCCATTTTGTTTCAACACCTCCGGTGTCTTATCCAGTGATGATGATGAATGTAGAATAAATGGTTTTAAAAGTTTCAAATTAATTAACGATCCTTCGCTAGGGGTAAATGCTGTTACATAAGCTAGAATGACCAATCAAAATATTTTTGTAGTGATTTTATAACGTATTTATGTTATAATTTTTAAATGTATTTTGATTGGTCGTTTGAATGAAAATATGCTGACTAAATACATACATACATATCAACTCGCACACGTATGTCCACTAACTATAACGCTTGTAGTTTTAATAAAATATGTACCAGTCTAATGAAAAAGTATCGGTACTAGTGCTATAAAAAAACAAATATAGCATATCAATGCGGCATTTAATCGCCTTCGGTGTAGTAGTTCCCTCCTGAAGCCACACACTTTATCCAGCGTTGTTTCCACTGATGGACGCATTCCCGGAATTCCTTTTTTGGGATAGCGAGCAGCAGGTCCTCGACGTCTTGACGTCTTGTTCCTTTCAAGTGGGATTTGACTTTTGAAGAGGGAAAAAGTCGTAAGGAGGGTGAAATCTTGGGGATATGGTGGTTGTCAGATCTGGGGAATGTTGTGCTTAGTCAAAATCTGCTTCAAAAGCCATGGTCACTGATGGTGGTCACTCTGTGGTGTAATGAGACGACCACACTCTGCACACTTTCCTTCCAAGGACTGCTATAAACAACAGAAGTGAGCGAAAACGTGATAACTTAGTGTGCATACGCAACAGAGCTCAATGTCAATCTGTGCCAAGCAACTTCATTCTGCATACTTTACCTTTATATACATACAGGGTGTCCATAAAGTTCGTGTGCACTTTAAAGAAATTTATAATTTTATTTGTATTTGCGATAGAAATAATTTGTAAAAAGGATTAGAAAGAAGTAAATCTATAATTTTGAAGGTTTTATTGAAATTTTATTTAAGTTTCCACATGTTCTCCATCATTAGCAATACAAAGGGTAATACGATTTTGCAGTTCACAGAAAACATTTGCCAACTGATTTACAGTAATGCCTGAAATCAGATTAGTTATTTTAGCTATACTTAAAACTAGGTACATTAAACTTTATAACACTTTTTACAGATTATTTCTATCGCAAATACAAATAAAGTTATATTTTTTTAAAGTGCACACGAACTTTATTGACACTCTGTGTATATATATATATATATATATATATATATATATATATATATATATATATATATATATATATATATATATATATAGACAATATTAGTGGTGAATATACACATACATATGCAATTATATATACACATACACATATGTGTATAAAAATAATTCCAAGAGGATATGATCCAGGTAGAACTCGATGTCCAAGACAGAGTAAGGATATAATAAAAAGACTTAAACACTAAGTCTTTTTATAATATATATATATATATATATATATATATATATATATATATATATATATATATATAGAAGATAGATAGATAGATAGAGAGAGAGAGAGAGAGAGAGACTGTTTTGCTGTATCACAGCGCATCAGTGGGGCTAAACATGCGACCGCTTCAAGCCGGGATCGAAACCCGACTGATTTGACACACACACATATATATACATGGAGGCGCGGTGGAGTTGTGGATAGCGGCTCGGACTGAGGAATCGGAGAGCCGTTTTCGAATTCCAGTCGAATCCATTACATTCACTCACGTGCTAATACACTTAGGAAAGGTATTAATCCTCTTCCTCTCTCTCCAGCAATGGGTAAATAGCAGGACAGACTGGGTTCTATAGCCTTGAATGGCAACTGGTCTAGGAGAAGGACAACTCTGAATTCAAAACCAGCGGAAGGTCATTTGGGGGCATTATGGCACGTAGTGCACCAGGTCTCTGTATTCGCGTCTTCAAAAAGTTTGGTTGGTTCTGCACAAATCCTTCACAACGATAATCAAATAACATGTGCTGCTTGACCCTCATACGTCGAATACGACGTGTGAGTCCAATATATATATATATATATATATATATATATATATATATATATATATTAGAGGTGATTTCTTTATAATAAACTTCCACTCCATATTATTAAACAAATAAATTAAATACATACATACACACACATATATGTGTGTGTGTGTTTAATTTATTTGTTTAATAATCTGGAGTCGAAGTTTATTATAATGAAGTCACCTCTAATATATATATATATATATATATATATATATATATATATATATATATATATATATATATATCCATGATGTGAATGAATACAGTACAATTCCAACGTTCGTAACATTTAATTTAAAAGAGGTCTCAATATAAAATAGAGCAATATTATTTATTTTAGGATATTACATCGAAAACGTTAAAATCGCTGCACAATTGCAGTGGTGTTTCGATGCGTATGAATGCATCTCATCGGGCGATTGTAAATTAACTGAAAATCGCCTGATGAGATGCATTTTATATATTTGAGTGGACCGAACGGTTACAAAAAGGTTCGTCTTCGAAATTCTGACGTCAAGGTGCTGAATATAAAATCAATCAGCTAAGTAACAAATTTTACATGTATTAATTTTATAGATAGAAAGAAATTATTATTCCAATCGTTGTTTTTAGTGGATACTCGTATTTGAGTAAATACTTCGATTTTTTTTTTGTTTTGTTTTTTGAAAATATTTATTTCAAATACTGGTATCCACTAAAACTAATAACATATAGAGGAAGCAGCAATGAATGGTGACTGTCAATTTAACGCTTCAATGCGAAATTGAGACCAAGTCTTTGTATGTCTAAAGATCGTATCCTAGCGTGAAATTGACAGTAACCATGTAACGTCGATTCTTAGGTCCATATAGTTTATATCTATAAATGCTCTATCACCGCTGTTGAGGACACTTTCCCTATAACTATGGGAAATTATATATATATATATATATATATATATATATATATATAATATTAGAACATGATCAAACATAATAGACATTCGTTGTCTGTTTTATTTACAAATATATATTTGAATAATGATCTGCTGCCCCAATACACTATATATATAGTTATTTTCCAAGCGTAGCTTAGATATTATGCAAGGCCGAAAATAGGGGCACCCAGTGAGGATCGATCTCACTATTCAGTCGTAATTGTTCTAGCGAAACAAGCTTGCTAACCATTACACCAACCTATACGTATGTCTGTATGTATATAAAGAGGATGGGTTTGAGCCCTTTTCGATATTATTAAAATTATTCGACATTATTAAAATTATTCGACATTATTAAAATTATTCGACTTTATTAAAATTATTCGACTTTATTAAAATTAATCGACTTTATTAAAATTTACTCAGTTAAGGGGACACAACTCGGAATTGCACGATTTATTTTCAAATTTTTATCTTGTTTATTTTATTTTACCTAAAATGTTATAAGTATAATTAATATCTTTTTAGAATTTATAAATCTTATAGGCATTTTTATAACTGAACTGAAATCGATTAATCGATAGATATAAATATTACTGAAGTGAATGGATTGCAATAAAGATTTACTGGAAGAAATATACTACTTCCAGATGTACTGGTATCGTATATACGCGACTAGAATCGAATACAGGCACCGCCCCGTTTAATGCGCATTCGATTAATGCGTTTTTGCATTAAAATGTTTACCTGTCTATATTTCTGAGATGAAGTATTATGTACACTATTTACATTATTCGGACTATTGTCCTCATCTTTGTCGCCATATTTATCACAACGTTTCGGCTGTTATACGCTCCAGCCTTCTTCAGGTGGTTGGAATGTCGAACTGAACCCTTTATTTCGCTCACTGGGGTAGACTGTTCTAGTTCCACGTGTTATGTTTAATGGATGTCAGTTATCAGAGAGGGGAATTAACAGGAGATAACTGATATCCATTTCTACATGGCACGTGGAACAAAAAAAGTCTACCCCAGTGAGCGAAATAAAGGGTTCAGTTCGACATTCCAAGCACCTGAAGAAAGCCGGAGCGTACAACGGCCGAAACGTTGTAATAAATATGGCGACAAAGATGAGGACAATAGTCCGAATAATGTAAATAGTGTAAAAGTTTTACATATCAAAATTCGATTAGTGCATACTTAATACTCGGTTAATGCGGTAAAACATTCTTCAGTCTAACCAGTGTAATTGAAAATTGATTTTTTTTTTAAATAATTACCGATGTGTACATTAGCCGCATTACTCGAGGGTTTCCTGTATGTATGCGGGTGGCTGTGTATTATAAAACTATAGGATGCGTTAAACGAGTGGTCAGAGACTCGGGTTCGTGCCCAACATTTGTCAAAAAAAAAATAACTTCTTGATAATATCGGCCTCACAGCTGAAGAAGAGACTTGAAGCAACAGAAATGGGGTTCTACAGAAGCATACTGAGAATACACCGAGCCGAACATGTGAGCAACGACTAACGTACTAGAGACAATGACATTTCTACTTAACATCAGGAAGATACATTTAATTTGCATAATGAAGAAAGAGGACTCGGAAAATCTAATAGTCACAGAACAGATTGAAGGCAAGAGGGACAGAGAGGTTTGGGAGAGATGGCAACAACGAGAAGAAGAAGAAGAAGAAGAAGAAGAAGAAGAAGAAGAAGAAGAAGAAGAAGAAGAAGAAGAAGAAGCATAGGAGGAATAAAAAGGAGGAGGAGGAGATTATGCATAGGAGGAATAAGAAGAAGAGGGAGAAGAAGCAGGAGGAGAAGCATAGGAAGAAGAAGAGTAAGAGGAAAATGAAGAGGAGGAGGAGTGGAGGAGGAGGAGGAAGAAAAAGAAAAGAGGAAAATGAGGAGGAGGAGGGTAGGAGGAGGAAGAACAAGAGGAGGAGGAGAAAAAGTAGAGGAGGAAGAAGATGGGGAGTAGGATAAGAAGAAGAAGAAGCAGCAGCAGCAGCAACATAGGAGGAATAAAAAGGAGGAGGAGGAGTAAGAGGAGATAAAGCCTAGGAGGAATAATAATAATAATAATAATAATAATAATAAGAAGAAGAAGAAGAAGAAGAAGAAGAAGAAGAAGAAGAAGAAGAAGAAGGGAGAACAAGGAAGAGGAGAAGCATAGGAAGAAGAAGAAGAGTAAGAGGAAAATGAAGAGGAGGAAAGGAAGAAGAGGAGGAAGAAGAAAAAGAAGAGGAAAAGGGGAGGAGGAGGAAGAAGAAGAAGAGGAGGAGGAGAAAAAGTAGAGGAGGAAGAAGAAGAAGAAGAAGAAGAGGAGGAGGAGGATAAGAAGATGAAGTGGAAGAAGAAGAAGAAGAAGAAGAAGAAGAAGAAGAAGAAGAAGAAGAAGAAGAAGAAGAAGAAGAAGAAGAAGAAGAAGAAGAGGGAGAGGAGAAGATCACGCTGGATTATCCGCTCTCTCAAAGAAAGTTTAAATCAGTATCTCTACTTCTTTATGTGGCGTGTCCATCCTTCCTATCCTTATCCCTTGTAGTATTAAGCAATATTTTTTTTTTTACTATCGCTCCCAGTTACTGTTCGGTTATCAACTTACACGAGTTCGTCAGGTCGATTACTGGTTTCTTTCCTCTGTCCCTTTTTGCCTTCAATGTGCCCTGTGAGTGTCAAATTCCCCAAGCCCTCGTTCCTCATTATGCGTCCCAGAAATATCAACTGTCTGTTTCATATCCTATGTAAAAGACAAGCAAGTGGTGAAAACAAATATTTTACGTGCAAACCCAAACATTTCAACATAGATTAAATACATAACGAGTATGTGTTAGTACTCAGTAAGATTAATGCTGTGTTTTTAGATTGAAAAATATCTTATTTTTCACTTTTATATTCTATTTTGTTTTATTTGCTTATTTATTGGAAGGTCCTGTAGCCCTTTCATTATCCAAGAACACTTCCATGAAAATATTCTGAACCCTACATTCATATCTTGAATTTAATGTCTTCCATGTGTTCATCGCATTATGAGCACAACAGTTTTATTTTTCTCTGTGCAAGCTTAGTTTTGATAAAAATTATTTTTAGCTTCTCCTGATAAAAAATGTTTCGGGAATGGCTATGAGTTCTTGGAAGGTCTACCCAAGTCGTGAGATTTCAATCCAATAGAATATTTATAGAATATTATGAAAAGTAAGATCGCACCAATGAAAACTACGACTACAGATCATTTGAAAAAAATAATGAAAGTCAATGATGTTCTGTACAATAATCTCAAAGTATTCAATACCATCCAAAATCAATACAGTGTTTTAAAAAATAAATACTTTTCTTGTAAATCCAATTTTTTTAACTTACTAAATACAGGGGTGGGACTCGACTTATGACAGAGTTTCAATCCTAAGATGCGTCGTAATGTGATGTGGTGTTAGTTGGAACGTACTCGTGATTTTCTGGGAATTAGCATCCACTCACCAACAAACCAATATGGCGTACAACTAGTAACTAAACCACGCCGTTTTACTCTAGCGCCGTATGACGACGAATCTTTTTTTTTAACCGTGCAATGTATTCTTACGTCGCACCGTTTATGTCGTATGTACGAGGCAAACGGCATAAGTCGAAACAAGATTAATAGAAATTCGTAACCATGAATCGTCATAAGCTGGGACTGTCGTAACCCGGTGACTTAGTGTACATATTTGATCTATCTAGTAAATTCTTATCTAAAGGGTGGTCCGAAAGTCTTGCCACTCCCTACCAAAACGTAATGAGAACAATAGATAACAAGCCATACAGTAATACAAAGCACATGTACTGGATACTATTTCTTCACTTTCATTGGCGCTGTCACGCATCGAGAAGGTCTGTATAAACCCATTCATTTTCGTGGCACAAAATTTAGCGGCGCCATGTCCTCTGTGATGTGTGCTTTGCTGATTGCTGCAAAGGCTCTCCAAACGACGTCCTTCAACTGATGGGTATTCTGGTATCGTTCATGTGAAACTCTCTCCTTGATAAAAATCCACAGAGAGTGAAATAGAAAATTATATTATTTAGGGGCTACGAGACTTTCGGACCTCCCCGTACAATAAAAACAAAATGCAATAATTTCAATTGAAAATAAACTTATTATCATGAATTTTGGATAAGGTTTTCAAACTTTTGCAAGACACTGTATTTTTTATCATTGAAAAATGCATTGCTTTTTTAAGTTTTACAGAATGTTGTTAGTAATCTTCAAATGTTAACAAAGATAATGGGAAAAAGAAAATTATCAGAAGAGGAAAAATTTACAATTATCCCAAAACAAAGTTATGTTATTCTTTTATACGTTCAAAGATACAATGACATTTTATGGATTTTTCGGCCAACCTGGGCAATCGTGCCCGCAAGAAGACAACAAAACGACACCGATTTTTAACTACTTTCACTCTTGTTTATTGTTTTAAAAGTCGATGATAAGAATTGAATTAAAATCTAAACATATGAAAATGAATTTATACCCATTTTTTGGTCTTGAAAATGCACATAAAAAATATTAAACAATATGAATTTTTTGATTATTTATTTACAAGAACACTTTTATATTTACAACATTCTAAAAACTAATACAATTAGAACTAATGTAACGCAACATTTACCATTTACCAATGTATAAAGAAATAAATGTGAAAAACATTTTTCTTCATAGACATTTACTAAATTATGAAAATATGTGAACCAATTATAAGGAAACAACAACATTTAAGAGGTAGTGAATGTTGGACAGTCTCTTCACCGATGAATAAGAGACTTGAAGCAACGGAAATGTGGTTCTATAGTAAGATACCGAGAAGACCAAACATGTGGGAAACAATGAGGTTTTAGGGGAAGTGGAAACAAAAAGGAAACATACTTATCAAGAAGAGACAGAAGAAATCTCCAGGGCACATAATGAGGAAAGAGGGCTTGGAAAATCTGATACACACATGACAGATTGAATGCAAGAGGCACAGAAGAAAACAATGCATAACAGACTTAGTGAGCTTGAGTTAATGAATGACGAAACAGAGTTTAGAAGAAATAACAGCCAAACAAAATTTATTAAGAGCTACAAATGACAGAAAATTGTGGAGAGCCATGATCACCTAACGTCCTAAGGGATCATGGCACATAAAGAGGAATATTCCAACTTTGGCGGATTACGAATACGAAAAGAATCCGAAATTGGTCAATGTAAAAGATTGTTGGGCAAATATGGATAAACGTGCCCGCAATAGGACGGAGTGTAAAGTGGACGGTTTTTCCCATGACACCGCTTTCTTTAAAAGATCTTCACTCTTCACCAATGTTTATTGTTTAAAAAAACGACGATTAGAATTTAAATGAAACCTAAACATATGAAAGTGAATTTATACATTTTCCTTGTTCTTGGGAATTAACAACAGAAATAATTAACACTATTTATTTATTATAATGTTTACTGGAATGGTTGGCAAAATATCGGCCAGCTGATTGGAACTTTAAAAAATGGTAAATAATAAGGATTTAGATAATTAGATAATCACATAATCATTTCCCTTGAATTTTTTAAAAATTCCATAAAGTATTTTTGATCTTTAGGTAAAAATCTTTTACACCCCTTCATACGATCATATGGCTTCGCCTGCACTTGATAACATAAAACGCTTCTCTTGAATTAAAAATAAATCGTAACGTTTATTTGGTTATTAGCAATAGGATTCCGCTGCAAGGCAATTGGCTAAAGTTAAAAATTTGACCCTGATGATGAACGATGACGTTCGAAAGTGCTCGGTTGACTTTTGGAAAATATATATATCAATATAATTTTGAAATAAAAAGTCTCATTCGAAAATACCAAAGAAAATCAGCAGGACTAAGTTGTCTTTGGCGTTTAATACAACGTGTTTAAAATATATATATGTATGGATGTATGTATGTATGTAGAGAAAGGAATGTTTTTTTTTATTTATTAATCCGACAGATTTTTATTACTTAAATGCTATTTTTATTGAATACTTATATTTGAGTAGACGCTCTGTTTATTTATTAAATAGTATATTTATTTATTTATTTTTGTCTACGGCCTGAATATTCGAGAAATCGTATTAAAGAAAAAATATGCGCTCTTCTGCAGGATTCGAACCCACGTTCCCCTCGGGGAATCTGACGTGCTTTGGACCTCTCGACTATAGAGTACGTCGATGACCAAGCAAAATTGAATAGGGCCTTTAAACACCAGTTTTTCTCTGAATCTTGAAATAGACATATCTGCTCCATTTCCTATCCTAACGTAAACAAAGCAATTTATAAAGAAAGCAATGGGTTTCTTATATATTAATACGACAGATTTTTAATACTTAAACTTTATTTTTAGTGGATACTCGTATTCGATTAGATGGTTCGTTTAATACACACACACACACACACACACACACACACACACACACACACACATATATATATATATATATATATATATATATATATACACACATTCCAGACGAATCCGTTACATTCACTTACGTGCTAATACCCTTAGGAAAGGTATTAATCCTCTTCTTCTCCCTCTAGCTATGGGTAAATAGCAGGACAGACTGGGTTCTATAGCCTTGGATGGCAACTTATCTAGGATGAGGACACCTCTGAATTCAAAACTTGCAGGGGGTTGTTTGGGGACCTTCTGGCACGTAGGGCACCAGGTCACTGTATTCGGCCCTTCAAAAAGTGTGGTTGGTTCTACACAAAGCCTTCACCACTATAATCAAATCATGTGTGCTGGTGTCTGGCTGTCGGTTCGTAGGAACTGCGCTGCTTGACCCTCATACGTTGAATACGACGGGAGATTCCACCATATATATATATATATATATATATATATATATATATATATATATATATATATATATATATAATTTATAAATAAAAGTGAAACATGTTAGATTGATAAAAGTTTCCTATTTGACATATGTCTATATTTCTGAGATGAGGTATTGTAACTTTTTACACTATTTACATTCCAACTATTTGTTTTTATACTATCATTCTGTCGGTTTCTGATCCATATTATAGATATGAAGCGGATGTAAATATAACAGTGGACACTGAGGTCGGCACCAAGCCGTTTGTCGCGGACCTCAGTTTTCTCTCATATATATATATGTGTGTGTGTGTGTGCGTGTGTGTGCGTGTGTGTGTGTTAAATCCTATGAAAGGAGTGTCCTTGTCGTAGCTAGAGTTTCACGCTCACGCGATCTTCAGACGAACGCCTTTTTTGTTCGGTCTTTTTTTTTTTTAGGTTTTCTTGTTCCGGTCGAGAACTTTTCAGCACCTCTCGTATTAATTTGGCTTTTTTTTTTACTTCTTTTATCTTCTTCTCAAGCCGGTATTTAATAATGTTGACGAGTGAGAAATTGATCGTAGAAAAGCAATATTCTTTGCATATAAATTTATTGAAATTATTTCATCAGAATGAGTCAGCGTCTCTGTAGTTTATTTCAGTCGTATCGTAAAAAATGCTTTATTATTGGATTCGCATGTAAACGAATGAGGAATTTGGGCTTATTAACAAGCAAAAAGTAAAAAAAAAAGAAGAAAGGAATAGGTGTAAATTGGACAGAACTAGAGAGAAGGAGAGAGAGAGAGAGACTTTATTGGTTTCTTTTATCATGTCACGTCATTCGACGCTGAATATCACAACAGTATGAATTTGATATGAGGGGAAATGACTAAAGTGTCGAAATCTAATCCTTCTATTTCTCCCAAACCAACGCAAATAAAACAGATATTTACGAAGTTTTGCTTAGTCTAGCAGAGAGGAAAAGGTGTAATGAAGAAAGATCATACTGTGCCAATCTTTCAAATGGGAAAGGCTTACCTGCATTGAAAATAGGAATTCAAAATCCTGGCTTTAACATCCATCGGCAGAATGTGCACAAATACAGGTCACATGTCAGCCATGGCGCCATGTTTTTTTTTTTGTCTCTCGTCTCATAAACTACTGATGGGCTAAGAATATGATCTTCAGTCGGTGCTCAACAACTGTGATCTTGTGACAGGACGGTAATGGTGAGAATAGCCGTTTCCTTACAAGGAAACATCCAGCGTTGATTGACCGAATAGTTAGCGTCACTGTCGTTTGAAAATTATATTAAAAAAATCCCTTAAAACAATTTTTCAGGAAATTAGAAGATTTCTCTCTCTCTTTCTTTCTCTCTCTCTCTCTCTTTTACAATTTTTCAGGAAATTAAACGATTTCTTTCATTCTCTCTCTCTTTTTTACAGTCTTTGAGGAAATTAGACAATTTCTTCCTTTTCTCTGTCTTTTACTGCTTTTCAAGAAATTAGACATTTTCTTTATTTCTCTTTCTCTCTGTTTTTACAAATTTTCAGGAAATTTAGATCTCTCTCTCTCTCTCTCTCTCTCTCTCACTCCAATTTTTCAGGAAATTAGAATTCTCAAGACTACTAACTGTTATCGTTTTTTCCTAGTAGTTTCCTTCCTAACCTTTTGTTTACGGTAGTGTGGAATGTCAACATTTTGATTATCATTATCTTCGAGTTACATGTGCTATCCATTTCAGTTGTTGCCGCTCTTGCAAATCTTCAGATGAACAAGCTTATGAAATTGCAATTTTTTTTTTCTTTTACATTTTTGTTTCTCTCGCATTCATTTTACATTTCTGTTAAATTATATTACATTTACGTCCATTTTTCACTCTTTACCTGTTTCGTTTCAATCTTCTTCTTTTTTCCAGGCAAATTATCCAACTACTGACGTCCCGTAAATTTTCTATAGAACAAATCACATTAATATTAAGTCCCTGGTCAAATGCTTCGAGTTGAAGGATGGTGACTTCTTGATAATATCAGCCTTAGAAAGTGCTAGAAAACCATATCACGGGATGACGACCACAGGGTTAAATCACCATCGTTTCCTGCGTATTTCTTATTGAATTGATTCCATTGATAAAAAGAATGTTCTCTTTCTGAGTTATATTCAATCTTTATTGCTGTTTTTTTTTCTTTATATTCTTCTTTCTTTTTTGCTTTTTTTTTTTGCTTTTTTTTCAATTTTTCCTTTCTGAAGGTTTTATTTCTAATCCATTAATATTTCTCATTCAATTTTGATTCTTAATATAAAAACATAACGTTACACATAACGTTTCTGTTTCAGACAAATGCATTACAACTACTTCCGGCTTCTTTAACTTTTTTCTCCCACCACCACCACCACCACCACCACTTCTCTCTCTCTTTTCTCACACATCCTTTTCTCTTTACTTTTTTCTTCCTTTCTTTCTTTCTTCTTTGTTAATCTATCCTTTTTTTCTTTTTAAAATTATTTTTACTTTTCCCCTACGTTTTCATTTAATTCAACTTTCTTTTAATTCTTTCTTTCCAATCTTTCAATTAATCATTGATATTTACTAAGCCTAGCTCGGAACGGTACTTAGGAGGAAATGCTCTGTGTGAAGACTGTTTTGCGGCAATCTTTCAATTCAGAAGGGTTTGCCTTGAAAATCACCATTATAAATCCTAACTTTTTAGCTAGGCTTAAACACCGACCACTGGCACTCGTGAGAAATATATAATTACCTCACCCACCAGAAGAGTATGTCTTAAAAATGTTGCTTCTTCTGGTTGAAGGGGATTACTGTGGACACAGAACGTAGAAAAAGCGTACTACAGTTGTAATAGTCTGCGAGACGAACATACAGTGAGGATTTCAGATTTTTTTTTCTCTAAATATGCGTCAATACAAGTTCTTTTTAAAACTGAAGACAAGGAATGTTTTGATTATTTATTTATTTTAATATACAAAAACCATAATGTTCAAATTTTTTATTTTATTTTTAATATAATAACCAACATATATAGTAATGGTGAGAATAACCGTTTCCTTATAAGGAAACATTCGGCATTCATTGAGCGAACAATTAGCGTTACTGTTGGTTGAAATTTATAAAATATTTTTTTTTTAAAAGGTTTTTACAGAAAAATAGCCTTCTTAGGTCCAGTAACTGTTATTGCTCTTTCTAGTATTGATGGGCGAATCCTTCTCAACCTTTTAAGTCATTGTGTAAAGCCAACATCTTGATTATATCATTATTTTCCTTTCTAGAAACATGTGCTATCCATTTTAGTTGTTGCTTCTGTTGGAAGTCTTCAAATGATGGGGGCTTGTTATTTGGTAAAGTTCTTAGTGATTCTGTAGCGCAAGTCTATAAAATCTGATGAAGGACTGTCTTCTCTAAGACCTAGAGGGCGCATTCACTTGAAGCCATTTTTCGGTCCGAGAAAACGGTTGCATATTGATGTTAATCCAGGCATTTTTTTAACGGCTTAGGTGCCATGCATGACATCCATATGAGAGTCAAGATATGACAAGACTATTTAAGAACATTATATTTTGGTTCTATAACGTATAGTGTTTGACAAATGTAGTCCCCAGCGCAACTTATACGTTTTTCAATTTTTCCATTTCCTATGCTTTATTTATTATTTTATACCTAATTATTACGGTTTTAAGTTTATAAAATTCTGGAATCTGAAAATGATTAGGAAAGTTCAGTCAGAAACACACGGAGAGGTTTTATATTCCCTCCGTTTAATCTGAATTCATTATTGGCGGTCGCACTCGTAACAACGTAAGATATGCAAACGACACAGTGTTGATAGCAGACACAGAAAGAAAACTACAAGAACGCCTACAGAAGACAGTGAAGGAAAGCGAGAAGAAAGAACTAAACGTCAATTACATGAAGACGGAATGCATGATTGGTAGCAAAAGGAACAGCCCCAAATACGATTGGTGGAAGTGAGTACAAAAATTTTCCACAATGTCTATTGTCCAAAGCGCTTTCTGCCATTTCTTTAGCCATTTTCAAAGGGTGGAGGGTTATCTTAGGTGTTGTTAGTTTCTCTTCATGTTTAAGATGTATTTTTTTTAATATTAGTAGGAACGCTTATTCCGAGCCTTCGCGTGTTGAGCATGGCTGAAATTCGATATATTGCACGTTTGCATGAAACTCTGCGTCGTGCTATCGACGTTAGATATTATGTAATATTCACTAATATAAGTTATTCCAAAATTCGCTTGAAGATGAAACAGAACTAATGCTTTTAATTTAATATAATTGAATTTGAAGTTTTGGTTTTCTGTTTTTGAAACATGGTAATTCCTGTGTAGCGATGAAAACATTTTTAAATCAGTTAATTTATAATATTTATGCTCTGTAAATTTACATTGAGCACTGTTTTGTAAAAATAAAAATATCAATAAGAACACCGTGTTACATATCTTACTGTTTTCCTTTTTTACTATAATATATATATATATATATATATATATATATATATATATATATATATATATATATATATATAAACATTGTCGACGACCACTTGTGAATGTATATATGTGCGTCACAGGTGAAAGACAAGGTTTACTGAACTATCTTTTTTTTAATAATCACTCATTCCACATTGAACAAGAAGCTTGAGCTACCAGTAATGCATCAACGAAATTGGTCACTAGCGCATTTTGGACTCCAAATATGGTACAGGTGAGGCAGAACCTCCTCAAAATATTCACTTTTTAATGAAATGGAAAATAAATTCTCGTAAAATTAAAAGAAACATCTATATACGTGTTACTCGAACAAATAAAAAAAAAAACGTCCATAAAAAAACATTGATAAAAATAAAAACTGATGACGTTTATGACTAATAACATCAAAATTTATAAAATATATATTTTTTTATTCTGTACAAATGCAAAAAAAAAAAAAGAAAAAGAAAAAAAAAGCTGACACTTGATAAAGGAATTGGTTTTAGACAGCACGCATATACAACAGGAAAAAACATTCTGATAAAAAAAAAAAAGTTAAAAGTTCTGTGCCCAGACAATTTTAAGATAAACAGCTAAAGATGAAAAAGAATTTCATGACATAGCGCTATCTATAAATTAAGAGTATCTATAATACAATACTGATTACTCCGATGCAAACTCCAAGTAGCAAAGTATCAGTAAATAAAGTCTTTAGGTCAAAGAAAAGACAAAATTATCTTCTGGAAAATGAGCGAGAAGAAAAAAGAAGAAAAGTTAATGCTTTTACAGCTGTTTAAGCTATATCTGTTGCACAAGGTCTATCAAGATTCAAATAATCTCAACCACCTGTACTTTTAAGTGATGTCAGACAAATGTCATCTGTTCATGGAATCGTTATCTTATGAGACGTAAACACTATTTCTATACGCATTAAGAAACAAAAAGAAATTGTCGTGGTCGTGTCGCTTGTGATTTCAAAGCAAGAGTTATCTCCCCTAGATAATAAACTTAATATTACTACATATTGAGCTGAACGAGATACACAGAGTACGAAATTAATTTCTTACTGACAACTAACAGAGCGCGCAGCAGAATCAGACCAGAAATAGGACAAGAACAGCGCTGATTCATCGAAGACAATAGAACAATGGACGAGATATTTATACTCAGAATGTTATCAGAAAGAACAATACAAATACAGAAGATGCATTTGTGTTTTATAGATTATGCAAAAGCGCTTGATAAAGTACGCCACAAAGAACTGCTGGAACTTCTAGGTAAGCTCGACATATGTTGGAACTATATTACAATAATCCAGAATCTATAATGGCAGCAAACAGCCTGCATACGGATAGAGAATGAGTTCCGTAAATATACAAAAAAAAAGGTGTAAAAGGATATTGTCTTCTCACCAGACCTATTCAACTTACATTGTGAGACGATTCTGAGAGAATTAGAAGTCCTACCAGGATTCGTTATTGGCGGTCATAATCTTAACAACATAAGATATGCAGATGACACACTGTTGATGGTAAGCAGAGAAAGGAAAGTACAAGAACTCATACAGAAGATACTGAAAGAAAGCTATAAGAAAGGACTAAACACCAATTGCAGAAGATAAAAAAGGGATAATTGTTATCAAAAGAGATAGCCCAACATGCAAATTACAAATTGGAGATGGCGAAATCAAACAAGTACAACAATTTAAATATCTGGAAAGTGTTTTAACAGCAGACGGAAAGTGTGACCCTGAAGGCCAAAGGCGCCTTGGGATAGCCAAAGATGCCTTCCAAAAGCTAAGCAACAGGAGAATTTCATCAGAAACAAAGAAAAGATTGCAGAAGTGTTACATATTATCAGTCCTCTTATATTGCAGCGAATGCTGAACAATTTCTTCACAGCTTTCTTGAAGCAACAGAAATGTGGTTCTACAGAAGAATGCTGAGAATACCATGGCCCGAACATGTGAGCAACGAAGAAGTTCTGGAGACAATGGAAATAAAAAGGATACATATATTTTTAACATCCAGGAGGAGACAGCTGAAAATTCTAGGGCACATAATGGGGGCTCGGAAAATTTTATTCTCACATGACAAATCGAAGGCAAGAGAGACAGAGGGGAAACAATGTATAACTTACCTGGCGATCTTGAGTGTATGTATGGAGGAGTAGGGTTTGGATAAGATGGCGAAAGGCTAAAATTTACTGAGAGCTACAAAGAACAGGAACTTATGGAAAGTCAAGATCGCTAACGTCCCGGAAGAGTCACAGCACATAGAAGAAGAACCTCTTCGTAAATACCAGAAAATTAACTTTAAGTAAAGAAAGTGTGAATAAAAATATATGTTAAATGTGAAAATCGAATTTTACCCACTTAGTTGAATCATAAGACGAAGATGATTATCTATCGAAAAGTCTAAAGTTAAAGATGAACTATATTTCGAAATGTGAGATAATAAAAGAGGGGAAAATGTATGAATTTTTAAGTTAAGTGTTGAGATGTTAGGCTGTAAACACAATGCGAAGTAAAAGTTACTTCCCTTAGCAACAGAAATAAAATCTTTAAATTTTAAGTCTTACTTTCCTTAGCGAATTAATTTCTGAGTATTTTTGTCATCTTGTGAATTTTATCACAGCACTCGTGTCTGTATACATTTTTACGAGTTGAGCGTGAGGATAAAAAAAGCTAAAGAAGATTAGATAAAACCAATTCAGAAATTAATATAAAAAAAGTGGATATAACTATAAAGTTATCTCCCCTGATATGTATTTTTATAATTACCAAAAACAAAAATTCATTCATTCATAAATTCATTTGAAATTTTTAAAAGTTCCAGAATCATTTAGCCTAAAAAAATTGTAGGAGAAAATATTCAAACTTCAAGGGAAGATGCTTTATTTAACGAAAGCAAAATGTCCTATCTAATAATATTAAGCAAATTTTATAAACAATATTGAAGTTTTATTTAAATGTATAGTCTTCAAAAAACATTAATTCTCTTGTCACAAGTGACCTCAACTCTCAAGATTCATTAATTATTCACTTAGACAAAGAAATTTCAGCAATGTTTAACATTAGTGCCTGCAAAACAATGACGTGTCAAAACAATGGTTACACCATTTTTTAAAATCCTTCAGCAATTTTATATTTACTCGATTATAAAGAATATCTGAACCAAGTACAATGCAATATTTATTATTTAGTTTTTATGAAGATTTATTATTTACCATTTTATAAAAAAAATATTTTATTAAAAAATTTATAAAAAATAACAAAATATGGAAACCATCCCAATGCAATATTTGCAGTAAAAAGATAAAAATTCTGTAATTAAATCATCCGTAGCAGGATCATTGAGTCAATGCAAACGATCCTTTCCTTAGCTGCATAGTATGTGCTTTTCCAGGGATACATACAGTTTTGAATTCAGAGTTTTCCTTCTCTTAGACCCCTTGCCACCCAAGGCTATATAACCCAGTCTGTCCTGCAATTTACCCATAGCTGAGAGTAGAAAAAATGCATACATACTTTTCCCAATGGTATTAGCATGTAAGTGAATGTAATGAACACAACTGGAATTTGAACTCACCTCTCCAATTCCTCAATCCAAGCAACAACCCATTACTTTACCTTGATGAAACATCAGGAAAATTTTGTTCACCCAAAGGATAGGGAGATACTCACTCAAAATATTGAGTGTTTGTGGTCTTGCCTAAAATTAGTTGAGAGGAAGAGATGCTCTCAACCTATTTTAGAGAATTCATGTGACGAGAGCAAATGAAAGAAAAGCCTGGAAAATGCATTTTTCTCAAATTTATAATTAATTTACTCATCGTTATGTGTTTATTCAAATTTTGTACACACATTTTTATAAATTCATAAATAAAATAATTTCTTTTCGTTTTTATTTTGTTTCAAAATACTAAGTAATAAATATTTAACTAGTTGATTCACATATTTTACTAATCTTGTAAATATGAAATTATTCTTGTAAATAATCAATCTAATAGTAATTAATAAAAATAAAGGAATAATTAGAATAAAGAAAATATATAAATCCACTTTTATATATTTTGGTTTTATTGAAATTCTAATTATTACTTTTTAAGACAATAAACGTTTTTTACAGGCATGAATTTAAACATTTCCCAAATTTCTATAATTTTAAGCAAATTTCAAAACCAGACATTAGATAAATGTGGAATATGTGACTTTGTCAGTTATTTGCCATGCATGATACATAGGCAATCATGTATCTTTTGATACATGACTGATGAGGCAGATTTTTTCCCACAGTAGGTTATCATTTCTTTCTGCGGTAGACCAGTTGCCATCCAAGGCTATAGAACTCGGTCTGTCCTGCTATTTACCCGTAGCTGGGGGAGAAGAAGAGGATTCATACCTTTCCCAAGGGTATAAGCATGTAAGTGAATGTAATGGATTCGACTGGAATTTGAACTCGGCTGACTCCTCAATCCGAACCACTATCCATTACTCCATCGTGCCTACAACTTATAAGATTGTCATAAATATTTTTTTTTTCTTTATCACTAGTAAAATTTATTTTTCAGATGCTCTTTTCACTAAGAGCAGGTGAAACCCCAACACCCAATTTGCTGATGTCCCCAGTAATTATCATTAGTAGATTATAATGTGTCTAAGATCTTTGTTAATTCCAGAGTACTTTGCTGTGGATCACATCCTGCTAATGACTTCATGGCTTCATCATCTAAGTCTGGGGTTCATCTTCATCTTTGTTAACCAGTTTCGTATTTGCCAGTCAGTTATGACACCTTGACTATAAACACTTCATATTTTTCTGAAGTGCGTTAAGTAAACACACTTTCAATCCCACCATCAGTGGGAGAAAGAAATGTATTCTTTAATCGACTGTGCAAAAACTAAGGTATGTTAGTTTACTCCAGATTTATTCTTGACTGCCATGTAGAATTAGTATTTCGAGGGATGCATTTGTCATTACAGACGGGTCCAAGAAAAGGAAATTACTTATGACTCAACCTAATTCTTTGTGACATATTCTGTAGGGATGCTGATGGCGATTATCTACCTTTTGAGTGACAGCAAGCTTATGGGGGTGACAAACCCTAGTTGCCGTGTAGACTGCAAAGAGACAAGACATAAGTAAAAGTTGCAGTTAGAACAGAGGAAACCACATGGTCCCAACAAGGAACACAAATTCCCTTCAGAAAAATATTACAAGTAAATCCTTCTAAATTTTTGCCTGTGTACACTGCTTGTTTTATCCATTTATATCATGGTTTCCCTGTAAGGAACAAATAGTGACAGGTATATACATATTTCTAAATAATTTCTTGTAAGACATAGCATATTAAATTTCTCCAAGCACAATGCATGTTAGGCATTTATTTTTTCAGCTATTATGGTCCTTTCTTCATTTCCATTGTTTTAAGCAATTAACACAATAAAAATAATAGGAAACTGGAAATCTTTCTAAGTGCACCCCATTAATTCCTTAATTGAATATACTGGGATTTTCAAAAGTTACACTTCATTTTTTAGAATTTTTGTAGTAACTTTAATTGTCAAAATAATTTTCATTTACAATAACTTAAAATTTAACCTTTTCAGGTAATTATCATTTCAGGTAAATAGTAATAAGAAGTATGTCTACAACAATGGAAGCAAAAAGAATTGAGGTATCTGCTCTCCTCTGTGTGGGCCACAACCAAGCCTGAAATTGCCAAGTAGCTAAAAGTCAGTCAGATGACCATCCACAGAGTTGCAGATAAAAAGAGGAATGGTGAAGGCCTCAAGGATTGCTCAGGCAGACCCCAAGTTGTCAACTGTTAGGAAAGAATTTGAAAAGGATCTGACACTCAAAATGACTGAGCTTGCGAAAAGAAAAAGTATCATTGCAGCCACAGTGTACGGGGCTCTCAAGAATGATGGAAGAAAAACTTTAGGTGTGTGAAAAAAACCCTGTTAACTGTTCACATGCAAAAACATTGAAAACACTGTCATATTCTTCTTAATGATTTGAAAAGCCATGGGAATTGCTTTGTCATTTTCTCAGATGAGAAAACCTTCATGGTGGATCTAGTCATGAACAAGCAGAACGATTGCATTGTTAGTTTCGCCAGAACATCTATGAGGTCTGCTACTAGTCTATGAACAAGCACCTGGGCTCCGTGATGATGCATACCATTGTGGCCTCAAATGGGGAGAAGATGCTGCCTGTGTGGTTCAAAACAAGCTACAGGTTAACTGCAGCCGACTAGAGTTATCTTGGCCATAAAAGTTGTGCCTTGGGTGAGAAAAATAACCAAGAATGCAGGCTATGTTTGTCAGCAGGATGGTGCCCCAGCACACACAGCAAAAATCATACAAGATCAAACATGAATTTCTGGTCGAAGGACTTCTGGCCACTACAGCTGCCCAACCTCATTCCTCTGGATTCCAGTGTGTGGACACATATTCAGAACAAGGCTTGCAAAGTTTGCCAGAGTAATATCAAAGAGCTGAAGTCCATGCCTGAACCTTGTATTCACTTCTGAGGGCGGGAATCTTGATTAATAGTATTATGTAAGCATATAATGAATTATTCGAATAACAATATTTGTCTTATTACATACAGAACATTGTCTATTCAGGCTTTGAAACTAAAATAACAGTGTGTAACAGAACTTTTGCAAAGCACAGTACATACAGTGAAATATTCAGTCCTTTCGAGATTTTAAAATGCATATACACAAACGAATATTACAGGGTACAGTAGAAATACCTCCCACATATAGGTATTTCTGGGAGGTATTTCTGTTGCACACTGTATAAGTTCAAGTAAGTAATTTTCTTTCTTTTTTAAGTAGATAAAATTTTTATTTTTCAATTACAATATTTCTTTTTAATTTTATCCATATATTATTCAATTTATAAATTAACAAATATTATTTTAATTTATTTTCATGCTAATCACATCAATGTGTATTTTTGTCTCTGATTAGATTGCACTAACTTTTTTTTTATCCAATGTTGTTGGTCAATGGGCACATGTTCCTGGGTTACTTTTTCCTGCTGAATCTGAAAATCAAGTCCATTGTTTCTCATCACATCACATTTTCTCAGTACAGATAATTTCTATTTTTCTTAAAATAGACCAAAATACCCATTTAACAGTGACCTGCTAGGGACAAGTAAAACTAACCTTAAAGGTTTTCAGGTTAGAATAACTTATCATAAAAGAAAAAGTATCGTAATAATTTAAAGAATGCATTTTCACTTCAGAAAAAGTTTTCTGAAAAATCTCACACAAAATTAAGGCAAACATGTGTCATTTAACTTTTGAATCAAAACAAAGAAGATACAAAGGAATGAAAAATACATTTTTTATCCATCCAATGATATAAAACTTCTCTTCTTGGAAACTCTACGATGATTTTGAAAAGGTGGATCTCTTTTGATGCTCTAGCAGAAATCAGCCATCAGATTAACATCTCATTTGCAAAGTGCCTAGTTGGCTATGCCTACCTGGTGTTTGGTGGCTATTTTAAGCACTGATAAAGAAGCTAGTCTCAAATACATTCGCCTAACACCCTTCATTTATTAATGTTCCTAGGGATGTTATACAGAGACTGCATGGCAATACCAGGCCTCCGTAAATTCAAATGATATAAAATCTTATGATAATTTCAGTGAAAACTACTAATAAAAACTAAATCGCTGTTCTTGAATGACTTCTAAAGAGCTTCTTCTATGAAAAGTTGAGAAGAAACACAAATCATAAAGTTTTAAAAAGCTAAGAACATTGAGTGTACAAGAACATTTTCCAGCGAGATATCTCTTATAAAATCAAGCATTTTCAGGTCAGCTTGTCTGTTATTTGGATACTTTTTCTTGAATGATAAATCATTTTAAAATGAAACAAAATGTTTCAACTATATCACTCGCAGATTTAATCTGTGGCTTATCCCAGGCCTATTGGCCTATTTTAAGCCAAAAAGAAATTATCTGTACTGAGAAAATCCGATGTGATGGGGCAAAATGGTCTTGATTTTCAGATTTAGTGTGAAAAAATAGCCCAGAAACAGGTGCACAGAGCCCAACAACATTTGGGTTGAAAAAAAAAATGTCAACCAGTGTTATCTTTATAATACAGTCAATAGAAAAAAAACAAAAAAAAAAAAACACCAGATATAGCTCCAAAAATTTGGTTCTGTTAAACAACGTCTGAAGAGAACTGAAATTCTTTCAACACATAATCAGAAAAGAAAAAGTTGAAAAACTTTCACAAAGCATATTGAGGGCAAGAGAGTTAGGGTAAGGCAGAGAGACTCCAACTTGATGAGCTTGTGTGAACATTGAGGTAGCAGAGGAGAAAATTTACTGTATACCTTCAGCATCTCAAAAAAGCAGAAATTGGAAGATGTTCAGACGTACTTGGATAGAAATATCTGGCTGACTTATAACCCCAATAAAACCCTGCAGTGATTCCAAGAATGAAGTGGTCACACTTTGTATATTTAAAATGTATTCAAGTTGTATAGCATTTATTTTAAATTTCAAAACTTATTTCTCAAATTATAGATTCTAATTCATGTGAATATTAAAATTATGGATGAGTATAATTTGGGTGGGAGGAACTACTTAAGTGTATTGGTCCTATCATAATAAAATAGATTTTTTTTTTAGCAAATAGTTTTTGTAGATTAGCATTCTTTAGAGCTTCCTGCGGCTGCAACACTTGTTCAAATAAAGAAAACAAAAATTGATTTATCGATTTAGAAGTGGGGTCTAGTTTATACCAATGCAGTGTCAAATCAATCCCTGACATTGAAGAGTTATTGGCCTTAAGATTAACTGGCCTGTTATTTACAAATGTCAAGCTTGAAAATGTGCTTACGTTATTGATATCTGCAAATTTTCTGAATTTTTAAGATTTTTTTTTTTTTTTAAACACTTTTTAAAAAGATTTTTTAGAAGCACATGCATAAATATTTAAGGTTAATAATTATTTTAAATTAAGAATAAACGGATACATAAGTTTATTAATTTATGCAATATTTTTTTTTTTTTTGCTTAAAAATGTATTTAACCATTTGTTAAGAGAAATTGTTTCGTAACCCTTACCTCAAAAAAGCCCTAAGGTCAATAACTCTTGAAAGTCAGAGGTCAACTTAACACTATCAATATTATAAACAGGACACCACTTATCTCGATAACAATCCAATATTTTTTTTTTATTTTGACAAGTGTCGAATGCTAAGGTCTAATAAATGTAACTGTACAAAAATTATTTCCTAAAAAGGTTTTAAATAGTACCTTTTTTCTTTTTGATTGAGGAGCAACATTCCAGAAATCCTACTGTACTCAGTGTCAGCTGAAGGTACTGACAACTCAGGCAGTTGTCCAGGGTGTCATCATGGACAAGGGCACTATGATGCCGCCATGTCATCTGTTTGGGATCTTCCAAAACTAAAGCTTATAAAAACATATTTGTGGCCATCCATGACTCAAGATGGAATAAATTCTTTGGCTATTTTGTCAATAGAAAATTCTTGTAAAGAAGATTGGTGTAGAAAGTCCCATGAAAAAATTTGCAGATCAAAAGTCTACAAAAAATGTTTTTAGGTAGGATAATGAATGTTTTCTTTAGCTTGTATTAAGTTGTATATTGTCATAAACTCATTATTTTACATTTTCAGTTTTTCTCCTGGTGAAAATTAAAATAGATTATACTTGTTCAGCTTGTCTGGGGTGCCAGCAACCCTATGGCCATCACTGACTGTACTATGCTCATTGTTCTTTCATTTTGTCATTAGCTTTACCTCTGTAAGGGAAACTTTTTCAATGCAAAAAGAAAACTCAAGTTAGTACTGTAACATTTATATAATAGTCAGTATAAGAAAAAAAAAAAGGCAAACTTTAACCTTTGTATCCACAAAAATAGTGTATCAAAAGAACATCTTTTTGTCTCTTGACACCATTGTAGACACTCTCAGACATGTTTAGTTTTAAAAAGCTGTTTAGAATTTTAATAAGACCCAAACATTTTCTTTGTTCTTGAGAATTGTCAATGAAAATACTAAAAACTATTTATTTAAGTTGTTTATTCACAAGAATAATTTTATATTTATAAAATTAGAAAAATATGAGAAACAATTATAATGAAATATTTATTACTTACCATTTTATAAAGAAAGAAATATGAATTATTTTATTCATGAATTTATAAAAATGTCCATACGCAAGAAAATCTAAATAAATGCATAAGGACGAGTAACTGTAAATATAAATTTTGAAAAAAATGCATTTTCCAAAAAATAGACCTCTTTTTTTTTCTTTTTTCTCATTTGCTCTCACCACATAGTCTCACTAAAACAGGTTGAAAACATCTCTTTCTCTGAACCAAGCATTCTTTTAATTTTAGATGAGACAAAAACATTAAATATTTTGAGTGTGTATCTACTTATTCATTGGGTGGACAAGGTATTTCTTGCGTATAATTACAGAATGTCTGTAATTTTTACCAGATATTTAGCAATGATTTAAAATTTTTTAAAATTATATTTTTTTTAAAAAGGGTAAAATAGGGGGTTAACCTCTAATTTCTGGAGTTTCAGGCCTTGGGTTTTTAATGATTAGGAACTTTGGTCCGAGATCACAATTATAAAATAATTGGAAAATTAAAACTAGAAGTAATCTAACCAGTGTCGCTCTCTCAGACGCAATGTTGCATCACTCTGCCTTTTCTACAAGTACTTCCACGGTAATTGCTCTGAGGAGTTGCTTTCACTTGTCCCTAAGCCTCGTGAATTTAAGCGTCCTACGAGGCTGGCATCCCGTTCCCACCCCTTCACCGTTGAAACTGTTAGGTGTAGACGTCTTTTCTACTCCAATAGCTTCATGTCTCGCACATCTCGCCTATGGAACTCCCTTCCCTATTACTGTTTCCCTGACAAATACAATCTCCAACGGTTTAAGTGTAGCATCAATCGTCATCTCCAATTGCCTTGATCTATCCACTTCCTGACATCTTTCATTCCTATCTGCTCTCGCTCTATATCTCCCGTAACCCCCCCTACCTCGATCGACCCTCCGTCCTTCTCTTTCTCCACATCCCTTCCTTTACCACTCCTATCTGCTCTTCCTCCAACCCTTCTGTAACCCCTTGCGTGATAGTGGCCACCGGCCTTGCTTGGGGTGATACGCTTAAAAAAAAAAAAAAAAAAAGTGGCAGACCTACATTTTTGGGGCCTTGAAGTGTGAGCAGATATGGCTGTGCTCCGTCTCAACCAGCAACAACAGATTCGAGCCTTTCGAGCTGGGGGTTCAGGTGCTACAAACCTCCAAGAAAATTTTGAAATTTAATCAATTAAATTGCAATTTTGAGGCCATATGAAATGGGTACTAGAGCATATTCTGGGGCCAACATTAGCTTCTTCAACACATTGGCTTATGAGTCTATCACTAAAATGACCTTTTTATAAAGGAAAAAAAAAACGAATACACATCAATTTTGTTGAAATATTCACTCATTAAAAAGAGTTGCTTAAGCTTCATTAGTTTCACAGTAGATCCACTTCTGAATTTGATATATAATATAATCTGAGAAGAAAAATCATATGCTTATTTAAATTTTCTTGTTCTAGAGTTCAGACATCTTTATCAATTTATAAATAAAAAATTTTCATAGTTACTTATATAATAATGATATATAAGTAGTGCATTGGGATTGGTTCATATATTTTTTATAATTTTGTAAATACAAATACTTGTAAAACAATCTAACCACTAAATAGTGTGTAACATTTTCATTGTTATTAAAATTCTAAACACAGCTTTTTAAAGAAAGCAAACATTGTCTACAGTAACAGTGATTTCAAGAGAGAAAAAAAAACGTCTTTTTAACACACCATTTTTTGTGGGTACGAAGGTCAAAATTTGCCAAAAAAAATGCTTTAATCACAGATAACGACAATATAAAATGGAAATATTATCTTTGAAAGACACCAAGATCAACAAAAGAGAGAGATGGTTTTGGTTTTGTTTTTTTTTTTTTATAAAGAACAGAAGAAAGACAAATATTGCAGGAAATCATGATTTTTACATTAGAAAATCAGAATTAGAGAAAGACAAGAAAGGTAACAAAATAGTCATCAACAGTTTGATTGCCTTAAAATCTATGGAGGTAAACAATAAACAAACACAAATAATAATTTTAAAAAAAACGGAA
Organism: Acanthosepion esculentum; assembly: GCA_964036315.1. Taxonomy (NCBI): domain Eukaryota; kingdom Metazoa; phylum Mollusca; class Cephalopoda; order Sepiida; family Sepiidae; genus Acanthosepion; species Acanthosepion esculentum. The sequence continues at coordinate 92,453,857 of OZ038478.1, forward strand.
GTAGAAAAATAAAATTTGACTTCATTTTGTTCAATTCTTTTTCAAGAGAATCATGAACAAGCGGATTGGGGTGAGGCCATACAGGCTTTCTTGCTTATCTCCCTTGTTTTGGATCGACAGAACGAGAAAAGACAAAAAGAATACCAAGAGAGAGAAAGGAGGAAAAAGAAAGAGAAAAAAGAGGAAAAGGAAAAGAGAGAAAGAAAAGAAAAAGAGGATGAGAAGAGAAAAAAATCAGAAAGCTGAGAAGAAAAAGAAAAGCTAAAAAGTAAGAAAGAGTATAAGAGAGAGAAAAAGAGAAACAAAAGTGTTAGGAGAAAGAGTGAGAGGGGTTAATGATGTCAAGAAACAGGAAAAGGGAGAGAAGATACAGGCAGAGAGTGCAAGAGATATTTCAAAAATGAAAGATGGAAAGAAAGGGAGAGAGAGTGGGGAGAGAGAGGGAAAGGAGAGAGTGGGGAGAGAGAGGGAAAGGAGAGAGTGGGGAGAGAGAGGGAAAGGAGAGAGTGGGGAGAGAGAGGGAAAGGAGAGAGTGGGGAGAGAGAGGGAAAGGAGAGAGTGGGGAGAGAGAGGGAAAGGAGAGAGTGGGGAGAGAGAGGGAAAGGAGAGAGTGGGGAGAGAGAGGGAAAGGAGAGAGTGGGGAGAGAGAGGGAAAGGAGAGAGTGGGGAGAGAGAGGGAAAGGAGAGAGTGGGGAGAGAGAGAGAGAGAGACTAATCAAGAGATGGGAAGAAACGGAGATGTGTGGGAGAAAGTTAAGAACAAAAATCTAACACTCATCACTTTCTCTTAGGTTGTCATTATTTTGTATTGTTCATTGACCAAGAGACAAAACAGAAAGAATGAATTAGAAATTGGAAAAGGGGAAAAGAAATATAGGGTGTGGCAGAAATAACCCCGACTTAATGGTAAGACAAGAGCTAAACGAAGACACCATTGCCACTGATGTCTTACCATTATATGGGAGGTATTTCTGGGAAAGAGGCATATGTGGGAGGTATGTCTGGGAAGGAGGTATTTCTGCCACACTATATAATTCCCCACTCTCTTTCCTTTTTGCTGTTTTTATTTTGTCTTTATTTAATTTTTTGTTTTTTTTTTAACTGATGGTCAGGAATAAGATGGAATGGAAAATACATTTTCAGAAAATCAAGAACATTAGGTTCAATTATTTTTCTTTCTTTCTTCACCATTTTGTTTCAGTAGAGTTCGCCATAAAGTCAGCCTATAATTCGAATAGATTTTGTTGGCAGTGTGAAGAGACTTTCTTGATTATAGCATTGTTGCTGTTGTAGTTACTGATGTTGATGGTATGTATTATGACACAGCATGTTATATTTCAGTCAGTTTTTATAAAGAAAAAGTAAAAACATGTCTACTTAATTTACACAATCAACAGCACAAAACAAAAATAGAAAAAAAAAAAATAGTTGAATTTAATCAGCATTTCATAAATGAACAAAATAGTAAACCAAATTTGTCGCAAGTTTTCAATTTTTTTTATTTTATTTTTTTTTTTTTTTTCTTGCGGCTAAATTTGGATTCAGGAAAAATTGATTTCTGACAATTTGATTGTTTCAAAATATGTACATGCATAGAATATTTAAATGGACACAAACAATATGATCAATACATTTTTTTTTTTTGCCTGTAAGAACACAAAAGAAAAATAAATAAATTTTAAAAAAGCTCTCCCTAGTACTTGAAAGGGTCAAAATGGCCATATAAGCAAGTAAACACTGTAGAGCATAACCAAAAGTATTTTGGAATGGCAATGATTGTTGGTTATTTGTAGGAGTAAAAATCCAAGCATGAATGTTTTAAAAGGTTTTAAGGAGTTGAATGCATATCAGCATGAGTGAGCAAAAAAAGAATATCATCTTTGTCATGATAAGTAAACACAAATAGGATTAAGATCTTCTAAATTTTTTTAGAGTGCACTACAGTTATTACCCACCAAAATTCCATATATTGACTAAAAGATTGGATATTGTCTCCTGGAGTAGATACTACTCCAACAATAATGTTTGAAAATATTTTAAAGAAATTATGTTGAAAGGGATAGATCCAGGATTTATTTTTTTAATTTTTCTACTGCAAAATTAATTCATTATTTGAGGTTAATTTGTGCTTTAAGACACTTTTGGTTATAAAATGTTTGTTGGATTTTAACATATAAGTACAGTGAATTAATCCCTAGTCTTACCCTTGTAAATTTATATATATATAATTGTAAATTTATATATATATATATATATATATATATATATATATATATAATTTATTTATTTATTTATGCAACATTCACCAACTTAAACAAGGAGTCCGTCCAGAAGAGTTGCAGATTCCAAAGTCATCTAGAGGCTGTGGTTGAAGCCAATGGTGATTTTATTGAATAAATTTACTCTAGTATTTCAAGATCTTTTAGTGTAATTTTGGTAAATATATTTGTTAAAATGAGATGTCAGTATCATTTTTATCTTTGCTTAATTTAAACGACAATTTATCCATCGAACTGTGTGTGTGTGTGTGTGCATATATATATATATATATATATATATATGAAATAAATAATTTGAGAATGGGTTGATCTTCAAAAAATATAAGCAGGAACAATTATAAGGTAAATATCTCCTTGTGATTAGACTTAAGGATCATCATTATTTACTTATTGTGTCTAAACCAGATTTGAGTTTTTGCTCAATAGTGCATGAGTTTAAATAGACCCAAGAAAGAATATCAATTTTGTTGCAGCCTTGATTTGCCAGCAGATTCTTTCATAAATGTTAAACACTTGGGAAATTTCTTACCAAAAATCATAACATTCTAAGTAAAACATGCAAAGTGTATGAGAGACTTACCCAATCTAGATCCCCACTCAAAGCCACAATACTTACTATTATTATAGAGCAAAATAACATTAAAAGGATCACCCAAAGACACACTTTGAAGGATGTTGTTTGATAATGTCCTCTTTGGCAGGATTCCAACTTCTGTTTCCCTTTTGTCCCAAAAACCATCATCTGTTCTGGGCAGAGAGAGTGAACAGCCCAGACAGGTTTTATTTTCCCTTTTAAGGAAAGGGCATTTGTGTGGTCAAGTGGTCTAAGGGACTGGGGGATCAAACGGTGGTTTCTCTTATGAAAAGGGGTGGGGGAGGAGGACACGGGTTCAAACCCTGCAGGAGTGCACATTTTCTTTAAGATTTTGTCAAGTGTGCAGGCCAGAAGATGTAATACACATTGTTGAAAAATTAAAATGGAGCATCTATTTCAAATATGGATATCAACAAAAAAAAAAAAAAAAAAAAGTAAAAGCTAAAATGTTAAAATATAATTTTTATAACAAAATAAACAAAAAAATAAATCAAGCATTTAGTCACTTAGTATGAATGAGGTTTTGTCTTGTTAACGTAGTAAATTTTGATCATATGACACTGGCTCATTGTCAGAATATGTTAAAGTAGAAATTTTTTAAACTGTCCTATATATTTTCTATTCTATTGAATTCTCATCCAACTTTACTCTCTTATATATATATATATATATATATATATATATATATATATATATAAGCAACATATATTTACTCATGCATGTCTGGGTGAATAACCAAAACATATTATGTCTATTTTTATTTTAATCCTTTCAAGTTCATGGATCAAATTCTTAGCATCGGTACAAAACTGAGCACTGTAATATATATATTTATATATTATGTGACAGGATGTGTGTATGTGTGATAGGATGAAGAACAAATATGAACATGTTTATAAATCTAACATGCTTCACTGTTATTAAAGCTTCATCAGAGAATGATATATGGAAAAAAATTTCTTCTATTTTTTTTAGCTGCATATCAACTCTTTATGGGTCAGTTAATGCCAAAATTTAATTTTCTTGGGAGCATTAGTAATTGTTTTTCACTAAAATGTACTGCTGGTAATATTTTTACTATGAAAATGTATAACTGATATTTTTACTATAAAAATGTATTTTTATACTTTCATAGTGTTTTATTTTTAATTGAGGTTCACTATTTGCCCATAGCGGGGACCCTAATAGGTGCTACCACCCTGGGTTAGTGTGGACCTGGAAACAACAAAAATTAAGTGGTTCCATGCTCCTCAAAACCTGCCAAATTTAGTTTATAATCATACCCAGGACACCATTTCACTAGTTAAACATGTGTATAATTTATGTGTGTAAGTGTATCACAATTATAGTTTGTCTATACAAGAGTTAGATGATAACGTATATATGTATGTGAATGTGTGTGTCTAGTAGGTATTATTTATGTTTGGAGGTTGTCAGCATGTTGATTTGGGGGACGTTTTTACATCAACATTGGTTGTGGTAGTTAAATATATGTTAGATTACTTATGAATGTACCTAATAAAGGTTGGTGAAGTAATGTAGTGTCGTTGACTTATGTTTATAGTTGTTAAAATTTTAATCAAGACTCCTTCAAAGTATTTTCAATGTAAAGAAGTACGTCAACATTGGTGATAGTAGTTAAATATACATTAGATTCTTTAAGAACGGATCTAATAAAGGTTGGTGATGTAATATATTGCTTTTTGCTGTGTGTTTATGGTTAGTAAATTTTTTATCAGGACTCCCTCAAAGTATTCGACATGAAGTATTACGTTCTTTTTTTAATTATAGTGGCATTTGTAAAATCACTGTTATAGTCAGTCTTGTTCCTGTGTGTCTAAATATGTGTGTGTGCATTATATATATATATATATATATATATATATATATATATATATAAAGAAATATAGTCTTAAAGTGTGCTATATTTATGGGATAAAGTGCTCAATATCAGAGATAGAGCGTGTGTATGTTCTATGTTCACTTTTATATATATATATATATATATATATATATATATATATATATATATATATATATATATATATATAATTTTTATTATAAGAGATTATAATAAAATATGTTAAAATCACTACACAAAAGGTTTCATGTTTCAATACTTTGTACTTCTTCAGGCGATGGTAAGTAATTTTCTTAAAAATCATTTTTCACCAGTTACTTACCATCTCCTGAAGAAGTACAATCAAAGTATTGAAACATGAAAGCTTTTCGACATGTTTTTATTATAATTTCTTATAATAAAAATAATAATAATATATTGCTCTACTTTGTACTAAGTACTTTTTTAAAAGTATGCTATGAAGGTGGAATTTTACTCCATCTGTTCTTTCTCTCATTTGGATATATATATATATATATATATATATATACACACACACACACTATACATTAATACAACATACATAGTATGCTAAAGTCTTATTCCCAGTACACGTAGCTATTCTCAGGTCAACCAGATAACAAATGTAAAAGTTAAAGAAGCTATGATTTGAATTGAAAAGAAGAGCTCAAAAGATACCTCCTCCTGTAATCAACAACTAAGTCTTATTTCCAACAGTTGATTGGATTATTGCACTCTCTGTTGCTACCACATTTTAATTGGACTGTTCACAGGCCATCTTCAGGTGTAAAATCTCTATAAGAAGAGGTGGAGTATTTCCTAGGCAGTGCAAACCAGTAAATGATGGCATACAAAAAAAAAAAAAAAAATAAAGAAAAAAGTGAGCATTTTCTTTTTGCATTCAGATTGAACAACTGGAGTGCAAAGACAAATGATAAGCTGAAATAGTACGTTAACAATTAAGCAATAAAAGAATGAATGAATAATGGTTGATAGTCTACAACCCCCCCCAAAAAAAAACCCACAAAAAAGTGTTCTTAATACAGACTTGTATTGAAAACTATTGATATACCTGAGCACTTTGAAGTTATATATGAACATGGCATTAATTGAATCAGTTACCTGTCCCAATTCATTTTTGCACCTGGAAATATCAGATTTGATCAATTCTTCTTTAGCTTTTATCAAGGGCAACATATACATTAACATTTTCACATATAAACACATTTTACTCCAATTATACATACATTCACATATATATAAATATATACATTATGTCAAATATATATATATATCAAACATAAGTAAACACACACACACACGCACATGTGTGGGTGTGTATATATGTATAACATATATATATATATATATATATATATATATATATATATATATATATATATTATACATACACACACATGCTATATATTAGTGAAAATATTCACTATGTACATACATATATTAACATATTTAAGATTTATATAAGAGCATCAATATTTTATGTAAGTTTATAAATGATACATGTAAACATTTTTAAACATGTGAGATATATATATATATATATATATATATATATATATATATATAACTATTAACACTATATTTAGTGGTTACATGTGTTTGAGTAGACAACCCAAATGTAGTGTACTCACTAATTACAATGTTTATATCAAGAAATACTGATGGATTGAAAAGTTACATTACTTGCTGAGATTATATCTCTGTGTGTGTGTGTGTGTGTGTGAAATTTCAGATATAAGTAAAAAATATATCTGTAAAAGGACAACATAAAGACAAAAGGCAAACTTAGCCGACACATTTTGTCTTCTGATGGGCCTTATCAAGGCAAATGTATGGATTTTATTTTTCGCTAAGTTTTTATATACAAAAGTAATAAATGTTATTAGTTTTTCAACAAAATGTTGGTTGTTAGTTTTGAAATTTCAAAATTTCAAAAGAGTAACATTTTTACTATTGTTTATAACCAGTTATGTGCCATGCATGATACACACATCGGTGATCATGTATCTTTTGATACATAACTGACAAGGCAGATTTTTTTTCCCCCACAGTAGGTTGCCATTTCTTTCTGCGATAGACCAGTTGCCATCCAAGGCTATAGAACCTGGTCTGTCCTGGTATTTACCATTGGCTGGGGGGGAGAAGAGGATACCTTTCCAAGAGTATTAGCATGTAAGAAAATGTAATGGATTCGACTGGAATTCAAACTTGGCTCTCCGATTCCTCAATCCGAGCCACTATCCATTACTCCACCATGACTGTTTATAAATACTTGTTGCAAAATAAATCCTTACATTTGTCTTGATAAAGTCCATCAGAAGATGAAATGCATGAGCTGAGATAAATTTTCCTTTATATATATATATATATATATATATATATATATATATATTACACTAATCATTGAAACAATTTTCATTGTGCTGATCTGAAGCCCATACCCAAAACTGCAAGTTTAGGACTTTTGCAGAAATATGCAGCAAATATCTTTTTTGTAAACTTTCTTCCAACATAAATGTCATCTCAGGAAGGTTCAGAAAAGGGTTTCCATTATCTAAAATTTGTATTGGACCCTCTCCTTATTTTTATTTACTACCAATGTTTATACATTTAGTAAACTATAACCAAAGAACAGCTCGACTTCTCCATTCATCCACCCGACCCCCAACCAAAAATAATCCCCAAATAAACTTCAAAGCTAAGAACATTATGCTTATATTGTGCTAATAGTTTGCATGACACAGCGGGGACATGCCAGGGGCAGTAGACCAAACTTGCTGTAACACTCCGTTAGCAGAACTGCTGCCCGGGGAAGACGCTGGTCTTTGGCGAGCTGAATGTTCAGATTAACCAAAGTGTCATTCTTGAATGACTGCTCCAGAAAATGATGTCCACAAGTAAAGGCTACAATCTTTGAGGGGAGCACGGGTGGCTTTTCCTCAGTTGACGACGTGGAAGGTAAGTTATCCGCCAAGTGGTGATCAGTGTCTGTGGAGTTGGCATTAGTTGCAACAGCTGACGTCAGTTGAAGATGCTGCAGCTCAGGATATGAGATGGCAACACTTGGGTGAGCAACAGACATCTTACGAATATTCTGAACAATATCATTCCATAGCTGAAAGTGTGGTATCAGTTTATCACTCGGCATGATCCCTGACATGGCACGTTCATTGAAAGCCTGCAGCATTTTCTTCACGACAAGGGAGGTTTTTGGGGAAGGCTTGTTCACCTCAGTGTGTATCTTGTGAATAATGTTAGATACAAGTTTTAGGAGGAAAGTGGTAGAAAACGTGAGCTTGTACTGGTAGCTTGTTGCTCTTGGTTGATCTGAACTCCTCAGGCTGCTATAGAATTCGTCCATTAGAGATTCATCTCTGAAAGATAGAATTTTATTTTTTACTTTTAGGATTTAATTTGTGACTTCAGTTTTACATGGCTGCAAATTTCATCTAATAATGGATAGACAGTAAAACCTCAAATTAAATTTAAAACTGCTGACTTGATGAACACAAGAAAAACTAAATAAAAAGCTTAATCACAGATCTTTGTCAGTTGTCTTTAATGAAACTTGTATAAAAGAAGATTTCTGCCCAAAATACACAATTATATATATATATATGTGTGTGTGTGTATTAATGGATGAAATAACTTAGCTTTAATTTTTGGCCTCCAATATTCATAGATTTGAAACCTAGCTGACTGCATGAGATAGAAATAATCAGTCATTGAACAAGTCCAGTAGGTTCGAAATCTCAGTCACAATGACTTGTGACTTTGTGCCAGTATTGATGACTTCTGTACTGATATAAATAATACACAAAGAAAAACAAAATGAAAGAGAATCTTGAATGTATTAACCATTTTTTTGTATTTTTTTAGAAAATTGTTTTATCATAAATATAAACTATAAGTTCTTTTTACTTTTATTTTTGATTTCCAATAATCTATCATTCATATTTATGAGATATATATATGCCAATGAGATTTAAAAAAATGAAATACAAAATTTAATCGGTGTTTGTTTTTTTCTTAAACTCACCTGAGAAGAATTTAATGAGTGCTTGCTTTTTTTACTAACAAACTCACCTGAAAAGAATTGATCCAAGACAAGGTGCAAGAGAATCAAAATATTGGTCAAAAAATTTTTCTAAATTGGCCGATGATAAACTATATTTATTCCAGTGACTGAGGACCTAGAAAAAGAATCAATAATCATAAATATAAGGGTGGACAGAAGTGTAATAATCCTAAGAAGGAATACAGTGAAGCACTGATAACTATAGTGACTTAAACTTTAAAAAAACTTATTAAATATTTATAGTAAATTCCTTAACTAGAAAGCTTTTCTCACAAGAATTATTATTCTAGTATATAAAAATGTTTTAAATGCAAAATGATTAAAATTTTTTAAAAACATTTTATATATTATATCAAAAAGGGTTATTTAAAAAAATCCATTCACCAGAATTTACGATTTAAATAAATTACACTATATATAGTGGGGTGGTGAAAAGTTCTTGTCCAGCTCCCCTTTACCAATAGTCAGTATTCTGAGGTTTGGTCATTGAAATACTGATTTTAAATAGTGGATTGGACCAAAAAGTTTTAAACACCTCCATATACAATTATTATTAATTAATAGCTAAAATTTCAAGTAAATAAATAACATTTGGTTGGTGTGTCATTCCTCAATGGGGATGAATCAAATTGATAGACAGTGTAGTCTCAATAAATAGCAGTCTGATGGCTGCTCTACTAAGTACAACATCCTGAGCCTAAGTCCAATAGTCTACAAATGATGCCTCAATCTCATGCTCCACAGTTACTGGTTCTTGCAAACTATGCTGAGTCTGCTGAATGAGTTATCTATATTGCTTCTACTTGTCTCTTATTTTAATTTAATTGCATAAAGGTTGGTGTGCTGCCACCTGTCCACAGTTCAGTGAAGAAGCTAGTGGGGAGACAATTCTAAGGCTAATGAAACAAACATCATACATGACATGTATTAATTGAAATGCATTTGTTCTCTTAGATCAAGAATCAACATTTGAAAATACGAAAGATTTCATATTTTTTTTCAGGGTCAGATGGTTGGTTAACTGATTTTTATGTCTCAAACCTTTATGGGTTATTTAAAGCCGAAAAATCTATGAATTGTAAGAATAAGTTTGTATTTTTGCAAGTGAATATTAAATATGAATTTTTGGAGAATAACAATGGTTTTTCCAGTTACAAATCCTGTTATTTAACCCATAGCTGGAGGCAGGAGATGAATTTATACCTTTCCCAAAGGTATTTGTGCATAAGTGAATGTAAAGAAACCAACTGGAATTCAAACTCGGCTCTCCATTTTCTCATTCTGAGCAAATATCCTTTGCACCATCTGCACATCCTTTCAGGATCAGGGAGAAAGCATATAGCATATTTCTATACTTTGTTAGCATGTTGTCTTTCTAGAGATTAAAAATAAACTTCATTTACATTCTTACAACATCCAACAGTTTTAATTTCCATAAGATGTTTTACCTGGCTGTGCGAGACAAGGACACGTATCAAGAGGGAGTATATATACAGTGTACTTGGTACCTGTATTTCATTCAGGTACAAAGCTTTGTATTTCTGTGATAGTAAAGAAATCAATGCCAAAAAGGCAAAGAAATACACCCACAAAGAGAGAGAGATACAAGCAGATGAGAGCAGTTAACATAATAAAAGAAAAAGACAATGAAAAATGAAAAAATCCAGGCTTACCTGAAGTAAGGCAAAATGGATGCATCCATCTTTGGAGGAGACAGGCATTTCTTGATTCACTAAACGACTAATGACAAATAAGAATAAAGATTGAAAAAGGATTAAATGCTGCTTCTTCCCAAGCAAGGCAAAAAAGTCAATAAAACACAAGAATGCAAAAAAAAATTAAGGAGCAAGAACAATAAAAGAAGAGGAATCAAGAAGACAGTAGATAATGATTTACATTGCATTTAAATTTTTGAAAATCAAAGTTAGCTGGAAAGCAAGAAGCCAGAAAAGAGTTCCACAGATGGGAAGTGTGAGAAAAGAAACTGACAGTTACATCTAACCATTTCAACTTTAAAACAATAAGACCTTTTTACCAATCTAGTATTGCACTTAAATTCATAAAGTCTATTTACCATAGAGCAAAGTTAATCAGAATAATTACCATAGAAGTAATTATAGAAAAGGCACAGGTAAGTTACATTATGGTGATGGAAAAGTGGCTGAAGCTGGGATGCCAGGTCAGGACCAATAACATTACAGATTCTTCTTTGGATTTTATCAAGATTAATTTCTTCTGAAATTCAATAAACCTAAGGACTTTATCATGAATAAAGGTGACACTATCACAAAGGAATACTATCACAAATGGGACATTATTATAAATAAAGGGGTCATTATCACAAATAATGAATCACTATCACAAATAAAGTGGGCATTATCACAAATAAAGGAGTTACTATAATAAAGGAACCCTATTACAAAGGAGATATTATAAATAAAGGGGACATTATCACAAATAAAGGAATGTTATCTCAGATAAAGCTGATTCTGTTGTAGATTAATCCATTCACTGTGCTAATTCAAGCTTTCACAACAAAATCAATAACTGTAAGTGTTATAATGTTAAACAGTAAGATTCTACAAGTAAAAGACAGCTTCTGAGAAGAATATTTACCTTATATAAAATTCCAAAACTTGGATACTGAGCTGAACTGCCACTTCTTTCTTCAAGTCATCAACAGCATCACCAATCATCATCAAGTGAAAAGCCAATGCCTGCAAGAGGATATTTCAAAGATTATAAGATGTCAGTAGATTTAGAACTTGTTACATCGCCAAGAGATCCGAGTTTTCAAACATACAAGGAGAAAATCACATAATCAAAAAAGTAAATTAAATATATTACATCACATATAACCAAATATTATCCATGAAAACACACTCTTTTTTTTTAATAAGTAACTCATTTATAAGCAACTGAATTCAAATTTGACCAAATCTTAAAATCCACTACTGATGTCAGTGTGACTTCATCAATTAAAAACAAAACAAAAACAAATTCAAAGAAAATTGTAAAATTAAACAGTTACTAAATATGTTACTTTACACTATATTCAAGAATTCTATTCATTCTACTAGGTTAATTACATTGACAATCTTTAAACATTGATGCCTGCAAAAAAAAAAAAAAAAAAAAAAGTGAGTCAAAAGGACAGTTTTTTCCTTGACACTGCTATTATTTTAACTACCTTTACTCCTTGGCAATGAAACACAATTTATTTTAGTTAATTCTTAAGTTAATGATTGAATATGTTCATCTTTTATTATCTATGATAATAAAATATTCATAGAAATTCACCTATTTGTCAAATATTTGAGCTTAAAAACTTTAACAGATATTTCAATAACAATCATTAATATGAATGCTGTTCATGGTTTTAAGAAGTAAGAAGGTACAAATGAAACGATTTGAAATTGACAACTTTTTCTATTTTTCTTCCTTTATTTCCTTTTTTCTTTCATTCATTTTCTCACTGAAACCAAGTAGCATTTCTGATATGTGTTTTGTTTTTCCATGCAATGAAAATGGAATAAGCTGATTATTTTTGAGGTATTGGTAAAAGGTGTTAAACATATCTATCTTTCCTTCTTTCTTTCATTTTCTTACTGAAACCAACTAGTGTCTTTTCCCCTCTTTTCACACAATCAAAATGGAATAGTCTATTATTTATGAGGTATTGGCAGCCCAAAATAGTTGTGAAAACTAACATAGGACTATGACATAAATACTTTCAATCAAAATAAAAAATAAATTCAAGTACGAAAAGGAATTGTACAATTTGGCAAAATCAATAGTTCAGTATGTGAATAAGAAAACATAAAAACCTGAGAATATTGCTTCATATGCAGTGTGATATCAATGGCCATTTTCCAGTCTTTATGATGAATACATTTTTGTAGCAAGTTTATGGACTGACACCATTCAGGAATGTACTGTATGGAGAAGAAAAGCAAAAAATGATGGTCAGCTTGCAAAGATATTTTCTCAAATAATTTCAATCAAAAAATATTTAAATACAATAAATTTAAACAAATTCCGAAAAAGAAAAAATTACATTCAAAACAGAATAAATCAATATTTAATTCAGTACGCAGTTTTAAATTCCATATATATATATTTTAACACCCAGAGCCAAAAAAAAAAAAAAGTAAAAAGTAAAAAGAAAACTATTAATTTTTTTAGAAATTGCTTTGTTTACATTTCGCATATGAAACTGAGCAGATATCGGTTTTGGAGAAAAAATATATCTGAATGAGGATGTGTGTTTTCTTTAAAAGGGAAAATAAAGTTTTGCTGAACTGTTAGACTTTCTGTAGCTGAGCAGTAAAGCACACCAGATCAAATACGTCCTTGATGGGCCAGTAGATAAAAGCATTGGTTAGATCCAGTGATTTGACCCAAAGAGTTGTGAGTTCAATACCTGGCTACTGCAGTTTTTACACAAAAAATAGAGGGTTGCACTATACACGGGTAATTTTTTTTTTTGAAGAGGTTAAAAATCATGAATTTTCAGTGACCAGTTACACTATACACAGGTAAATTTTTCTGAAGGGATTAAAATTCAGTGGTCATACTATACATGAAGTCAGCTTATACATGAGTACAAACAGTAATTAAATCACACATGGTAATTCAATGTTGTAATCACTAAGCTACTATGCAATGACTTCATAAGCAATCCACTGACTTGTGCATGCTTAATAAAAAAAAACAACAAAAAACAATCTGCTAATTCATTACACATTTGTATAAGTAGCAATAAAACCTTTCCTGTGACAAGCTACTGATTTTTTTCTTTTTAGTCTTAAGCCACCTCCATGATAATGAGGTGTTTTTTTTTTGTTTTTTTCCTGGCGTTTTTAAAATGATTCTGTTCATGGTTTTTAAAACATTCACCTTTCAAAAACCTTTATTTATTTTTTTTTCTTACAGAAAATAGAGTTACTTCCCTTGAACTGACATAATTATTGGCTTTTTCAATCGTGAAAAATTATTAATTTTTTTGTTTTAATCAATTCACCACAAGCAGGACGATAATGCAAATTATTCAAGCAATGGCCATCTTTCTTCGAACCTTAACGACTGATGCTACAGAATTACAAACAAAGAACTGTACCAAATTAGAGAAAATACATCACTTGAGGACTTTCAAAAGCAGCAACTAAAATGGATAGCACATGTAACCCAGAGAAATTAATGACATAATCAAGATGTTGACAATCCACATTACTTCAAACATATGTTTGGGTAGGAAACACTAATCAATATCGCCCACACTCCTTCCCCATCTTTTGAACAGGACTACAGGATTATCACTTGTTTCCTGTTTAGGATTAGGTTTCCTGTTCCTTTTAAAGTTTTCTTATTCTCCTTCACTCCCAGCAGCTCCTTACTCCTTAGTGGAGTGACTTTCTTGCTTGAAGTGAAATGATTAAAAAGAATAAAATACAAAAATACTGGAAATAACAATAACTAAAGTTGAGAAACCTATTTTACTGAATAATTGTTTTAAGAGAAAGAGTCCATAAATTTCAACCAGCTTGGTTGGCCAATGTATAACCGAATGTTTCCTTATAAGGAAACAGCTAATATTAACATTACTTAGTAGGCTTATTGAGCAGAGTATATGGACAGATTCCTTCAATCTTCTTATTCAGTGTTGTTTCTCTCTTATTTTAACCTCTTTACACAAAAGTCTCTCTCTCTTCAGTGGGGGACATAACAGTTTTAAGGTGACTTTGTATGTTACAGTTTTTCAGTATTCCCCAAATATGAAATTCATCTGCTACTACCACCACCACGGCTACTGTTATATTACTTTAATCAAAATCTCTTTCTGATTCACAAATACACTTCACTAGACATATTGGCCAGATGTGAGTGATAAGAAAGCAAAAAAAAAAACAAAATAACAGGTTCTGAGCATCACATTTGGTGCACAAGACAAATCCCCGCATAAATCTAAAACACAACAGCCAATCACAAATGTTGCTGCCTCTGGCAAAAAAGAAAAAGAGGATGCACCTTGGAGCCAGAACCTGTTAAACCACAGATATGGCATGCTGTGCTGACAACAGGCAGTTCAGCTCAATAGCTCAACCTCATAACACAACTGTCGGTTTGTCCACACAACACACCAGCAAAGCTTGCCAAAGACACCACACTTGTGCTACCACACAGCTTCACTAAACCATTCTAGGCCTCTCTCCTGACACCAACCGTGACCTCGGTCAACCAACCCAACAACTCCAGATCTTACCAACAACACCCTTAGACCAAATCACTTCTGTAGACGGTAAGAACAACACAAAAAACGAATAAACAAAGTGACAAGAGCTGTTCTTCTCTGCCGTCGCTACAAAGAAAGAGATTGCAAGACTCCTTTCCTCGGCCGTTTCACGACACCCAAATCAAACGTACCGGCTATAACTGCCTCTTAGTACGCCAGTCAGTTCGCACGTCCGACTCTGTTTCACGAAGTCCGCCGAAAGACTGCTGTTGTCTGTGCCGCTAACGTCTCCTTTTTATGGCACTTCAACACTGCCAAAATTTGCATGTGTTGTTACGCAATCTCGTTCTGAACGAGACCGGCGCGCATGAAACGCGTCTTCACAAGCGGCCATGTTTCTTGCAGGATTCGCCACGCAGGCAAGAGACACGTTCGTACGCGTTTCGAGTTCCGGGGTAAGTCATCACAACTTCCCTTACCAATGGCAACTAAAGAACAACAATTTTGTCACCTTTTCACACAATTATGGATATATTCTGAAAAGTGATCAATATATGCGGCTGAAATTTTAATCCTTGTTTGTTCTTTGCAGCCATACAATCATCATAATAGTACCATTCTATGTAAACAAGCAAAATGGTTTAGGCTGGATGATTTTACAACATTCCAACCATCATTGGCTTACTTCATGTCAAATTCTTATATGGAGCATCCAACAAGGAAGAAACACACAAATCAGTAGCAAAGGTCAATCAGTCTAGTCTCATTAACCATTACCACATGCTGAGGTACCTAAAACAAACAATATGGTACAGAGAAAAATTGAATAAGAAACGCTGCAGCTATATGACAAAATCTGAATCTTGCTTGCTGATAAGATTTATGAAATAGGTAAAGTATCACTCATGCATGTAAGGCTCATAACTCCTAATGATAAAGATTGTATTGTACAAAACAATTTTAAACTGGAATAAAAGTAACAATATAGTGGCTTTTATTGCCTTGCATGGAGTGAAATTCAAAAAGTAAAGGTCAAATTGGCAGCTGATCTAAAAAATGACCTACATTCTGTTGTTAATTGGGGCAAGGAATGGCTTGTTAATTTTAACAAGCTCCAAAACAAAACTGCATTCCATTAATAATCAGAGAGAATCCTTTGTGTATTCCATCCTTCCATCTGCATGGCTGATGCTGACCTCCAAGAGAATGATTCATTGCACCTTCCCAGGTCAATGTTTTCCACTGACATGACATGGAAAGATTATATTGAATCAGTTACTGTTGGTTCACTGTGCTGTGCTAGACAATTTTTCTCACCTGAATCTATCTTACATATTTCTAATTCTGCCATTAACCCCATGCTTTGAATATTGCTGCCACATATGGTGTGGTACTCCAGATACATATTTAGAGATCCATGATAAAAAAAAAAACAAAGAAAAATCTGTAATGTTATTGGTCCTGACCTAGTATTTCTGCTTCAGTCACTTTCCACCACCATAATGTAGCTTCCCTATGCCTTTTCTATAATTACTTTCATGGTAAATATTCTGAGCTTTGCTCTGTGGTACCTAGACTTTAAGAATTTAAGGGAAACACTAGATTGGCAGCAAGATCCCATTATTTTAGAGTTGAAATTGCTAGATGTAACCGTAAGTTCTATGCTAACAGTTTCTTTTCTTGCACTTCTCACTTGTAAGAACTTTCTTCCGGCTTTTTGCTTTCCAGTCAAGTTTGAACTTTTGTCTTCTTAATTTTTTGTTCTTTTATTGTTCTTGCTCCTTAATGTTTTTCTTATATTCTTTCATACTCAGTAACCACCTCCCTAGCGTCTTAGTGTCTTTGATGCCTTGCTTGGGGTGAAATGATTAAAAAGAAGAGAAGAAAAAAAAATTCAACTGGATGAAAAAAATGTTAAAGGCAGTATATGACTAAAGGGAGAAAACTCTGTGTTGACCTGTTTCACTTGCCACTGAAGGCGCTTCTTCATTTTATATATTAATCCTGTATCTAGTTCATATGATTAAAATATAAATGGAAGTATACTATTAAAATAAATATGCTTGCCATAAAAGTGCGTTTCGATAATGTTCTAATACTATTCTATTATATCTTATAGAGAAAGTTTAAATGTTTAGAACCGATAAATAAAATTGATCCTTCCACATTCTAATACTATAGTAATGGTTATAAGGAAACATTTGATAGTCACTGACCAAGCAGCTAGTATTACTGTCACTTAAAATTTATAAAATATTTCTCTTAAAACAATTTTTTAGGTAAACAGGTTTTGCAAGTTCAGTCGCTGTTATTGCTCTTTCCAGTACTGACGGGAGCTTCTTCCTTGACTTTTTTCTTTGGAGTAGTGTGAAATGTCAACGTCTTGATTATGTCATTACTTTCTCTTCGAGTTACATGTGCTATCCATTTTAGTTGTTGCTGCTGTTGGTAGTCCTTAAGGGATGTGGTTTCTTTTATTTGGTACAGTTCTTTGGTTGTGATTCTTTAGCACCAGTCCACAAGGTTCAAATAAAGATGGCTTTCGTCTAGACCCATAAAACTAAATGTTGTTTTTGTCATTATTGCAAACAAATGCACCGAGGGTTATCTTGCTCTTCATTAATGGGGTTATAATTAAAAGAATAACTTACCCTGAGAAGAACGGGAACAACTTGCCGACCATACTTAGTGTGCCCCACAGAGGCTAAGTCGGGAATGATAATATTAAGTCGTCCGATTTGGCTGGAATCATCAGAACCCTTGCAAGAAAAAAATAAATAATTGCAAAATAATAAAGTATCATCCAAAACACTTGCATAAAAAAATATAATAAAATAATTCTTTTTAAAAGTCTTAGTAGAAAATGAAGTACAAAATTCAAAGTGAATGTTAAACTAATCATGGTGAAATTAGTTTGTTAAATAAGTCTAAACCTGAATCAATTATGCATTCACTTTTCAATCAGCCACTAGGCTTCTTATTATAGCATTTCCATGCATACAGATAAACACATAACAAGTTTTTATTTCATTGCTTTCTTAATTAAAAACTAAATTAAAGAATATAAAAGAAGCATTAGTTTATACATAAGTATATCTTTATTAAATTTATTCAAATTCTTTTTTTAAATGTTCAAACAAAATCAAATACCATTATTTTTACTTTATCATATTCATATACATGGTGTGATATGTGATATGTTTTATGTTATACAAAGCAACAGAGACTGGGTTTTATATATATTAATAGAAAAAGAAACCTTCAAAAGGCTTAACCATCTTACCTAAATTTAGGCAGATACACTGCTTATTTGGGTTAGATAAATCTATTGAATTTATTAAGATATATTTATACAGGGTGCAGGAGAAATACCTGCCACATATACCTTCAACCTAATAAGATATTAGCTAGATGAAGACACCACTGCCACTAATGTCTTACAATTACGCGAGAGGTATTTATGGGAGATATACGTGGGAAGTATTTCTGCTGTCAGAAAGTATTTCTTTCAACTTAGAGCTAAAGAGATCAATTACACAATATTCAACTCAATACATAAGACGTTTGGAACAGGAGAGAGAAGTTTTAGCTATGACAGTTCAAAGAGCAGTGAGAAGTATTTCTGCTGTCAAAAGATTTTCTAGTGGGACATTTTTGCAAACAGCAGAGTCTGGGTATTAGTCCCAGCAGATTTTTGGCCAATCAATGAATTTCACAATATCCAAGTTGAAAATGTGCATTTTTCAGTTAAGTGAGAAATACTTTATTTATAGATATTATTTTGAATGATATACATACAAACACCGAATCAGGGCTGCCAGACACGTTAAAATTGGCTCCTTTTCTTGATGGAATTCCCTGAAGTGAGATGGGGACACGTACACTGGTAGCACTACCTTTCTCTGCATCGTCTCGGTTTAATATAGACTTGGGTTTTCTACGAGCTGTGTTTTCTTTGTCTGTTGGATGGATCAACTGAAAATTGAATAAAAAAATCAAAATTTTAAATAAAACATACTGTTTTATGGATTAACGAAATACTAAGTTGTCAAGTAATTTGTGCTAAAGCGAAAGTTAAAACATTCTTCTATGTAGAAATGTGTCAGAGAAATGTGCTGCGATCAAGATTTGAGGTCACCATTGTCAGGAAGGTGTTAGGTAATATATATGTCTTCCCATGTAGCAGTGAATGCTGAACAATCTTCTTACATATGAAGACAAGATGTTGTTGTAAGGAAAAAAAAAAAAGCGTAAACTTATAGTAGCAATAAACGTCTGCAATAGGTTTGTTTTGTCTCTCGTCCACAACGCTTTTAGCCAAATCATAGTTCAAAAGATAGTCCATCGTAACAGTCCAACAGGCAATGTATAAATGACAAAATGGGGTCATGAATCCAACCTAGAAAATCACTATCTTTCTCAAGTATCCATGGCAATTCACAGATAATAAAAAATGATCTATGGAGAGCAATGATCACCAACATTCTGAAAAGACATGATATAAAAAAAAAATCTGCTGGAAAGTCAAATTTGAATTCAAAATTGCACAGAAAGCAACAGTAAGCCTTTCCACTAACTTTCCAAAGTCATGACAATTCACAGACAATAAAAAAAATCTGGAGACCCATATTGTCTATATGCTTAAGGGGCATGGCAATTAAAAAGAAATTGACAGGTAAGTATTTAGCAGTAGTTACTAATAAACAACCTGTTACTTACCTGCCCATAATCATTTTTACCCCACCCCCACAACTCTCCATTATTGTTAACTGCAATGTTGTAGTCAGATCCACTGTGGATGTGAACAATGTTAGTGTCACTGATTGCTGTTACCTGAGTAGGACAAAGCTACAAAGAAAAAACACAGAATATATAATAATCATTACCATATTCACAAATTATTTTAGAAGTACAATATATATACTTTGAGCCCTTAAACTGGCACTATTTAACATTTAACAATATATACTGAGTGTAACAGCAAAATTGTTCAAATTTTTTTGAAGCATAATTGTCCATCCTAAAAAATATTTAATATCTAAAAAAAAAACACTAAACTAATTGAATTTCTTTTTCCCATGGTTTCAGAAGAATCACTGAAAAACCCTTTGAGTTATTTATCTAGAAAGAGAACAGGTTAAAATCACTTTGTGCCAGCCATACTGTCTCCCTAACTGAGCAATGGTGAGAGGAAACAGATCATTCAGGCCTTCAATAATGGTACCAACATTCAAACTCTACCTTCCATCTTCAAATTTCATTCAAGAACTATCAAGAGAACAGTGCATAAGTTTAAAAAAGAGGGAACAGTAGAGAGGAAAACTGGATCAAGAGGACACAACAGGAAGAGGGATCATCATTTCAACTTAGAGCTAAAGAGATCAATTACACAATATTCAACTCAATACATAAGACGTTTGGAACAGGAGAGAGAAGTTTCAGCTATGACAGTTCAAAGAGCAGTGAAAAAAGACTTAAAAATGAAATTGTACATGAAATGTCAAGACACCTTGTTACTCCAGGATAGAAAGTTAGTTTAGAGAGGGCAAAGATTATTTTGAGTAAGTTGGAAAATCATCCTGGAATAATATATATATATATATATATATATATATATATATATATATATTTGAACTTCATTTCACTCCTTAATGAGCTTCCTATCCTTAGTCATGATTAATTAATGATGAACATGTCATTTTCGTTTATGATCAATTTCATCACAATTCTTCTATTAAGCTTAGAGAGTAATTATACATTGTTATTGCTCAAAGTAGAGTCCATCAGTGTTTATAACACTGTTGGACCCTATTTCGACTCTACTTGGACTCTACCTTGGAGAATTCCAGTAAAATACCTTTAACCATCTCTATGATACAACAGTTCAAAGCTTAATTTAACAACTGGACAATTTTGCTGTTACACCCAATATATACTGTAAGCTCTTAAATTGGTACCAAGTGGATCCTGAAGAGTCTAAAACTTATAATTCTACTTAAGAGTAATTCCTTGATTATCAGGACAACTTGTTACAGAGGTTGAAAAAGTAGAAATGAGTACCTAAATTATCGAAAAAGAATGAAAAAAACGTAGGTTTTCTGAAAGAAATTTAACATTTATATCATCAAACACTTTGTTCAAGATCTGGTCCAGTCTACATTTGATGAAAAAAATGCATCAACTTTTGTCTGTTTCTGTCTGGCAGCACATTTTTCTGCCACTAACTTCTGGAGCTGGATTAAAATAGTTGTATTTGTAAAGGTAGCTTCAGGTTGAAAGTGAAACTAATTTAAACATTTATCAAACATAATCATTACTTTGAGCTCTCAACTTGATATCGCTGTTGATGACACAACCATTTACTCCTGTCTTGATTGTAAGTCTGACCATATAGATACGGTCAAATTGGTGGCTGATTTTTTAAAAAAGACTTACAGTCTGTTTTTAACTGGAGTAAAGGATGGTTTGTTAATTTTAACACCACCAAAAAAAAAAAAACTGCTCTCTATTAATCATGAGAGACCCCTTTCTGCTAACCTGCAGGATAGTGACTCACTGCACCTTCTCAGCCTAATATTCTCAGCTGACATTCAGTAAAAAGACTATATCGAATCCATTGCTAGATCTGCTGCCAAGAAAGTTGGTTCACCATGTCATGCTAGAAAATTTTTGTAGCCAGAATCTATCTTAGATATTTAAGTCTACCATTCATCCAGGTCTCAAATATTAATGCCACATATGGTCCAGTGCTCCTGCTTTATGTTTAGAGATTCTTAATAAAATCCAAAAAAGAATCAGCAATATCACTGGTCCTGACCTGGCACCTTGGCTTCAGTCACTTTCCCATCATTATAAAGTTGCTTCCTTGTGCCTTTTCTACAAATACATTCATGTTAATTGTTTGGATGAGCTTTATGCTATGATACCTAGACTTTATGAATTTAAGCGCCGTTCTAGATTAGCAAAAAGGTCCCATCAGTTTACAGTTGAATTGGATAGAGGTAACCCTAAGTTCTATGCTAACAGTTTATTTTCTCGCACTTCTCTCTTGTGGAACTCTCTACCTGATTCTGGCTTTCCAATCAAATTTGATCTTCAAAATCATAAATGCAATGTCAATTGTTATCTACTGTCTTCCTGATTACTCTTCTATTGTTCTTGCTCCTCCTCAATAATGTCTGTTTTCTAATTTCTAGTTCCTACCCAGTAACCTCCGGTGTTTTAGTGGCTTTACTGCCTTACATGGAGTAAATTCAATTAAAAGAAACAAACAAAATGTTTGAAATTGAGGCTGAACTTTAACTGGGAAATATTATTATCAACCTCCACCGCTTCAACATTTTCTGGCACAGTTATAAATTCAACTAAAACGAAAAGACAATCCGTTTCGCATTGAAGCATGGTCCATATGTGTCACGCAACTGACAGTTGAATAAGCCATAAATTCTGATGTGAGCAAACTGCGGTAATTCAAAGGTATGTTACTTGTATTAAATTAACAAAGATTAATTGAACCAATTTTATCTGCATTTTTATCATATGTTGAATATGATTTTCTAAATTCTCAGAAAGTTCGTCCCGGGTGAAATATTAGAAACGGGTTTGGTTTGGATAACTGAAAAATGTTTGGGATGATTCCAATATTTCTTTTTATTTTATTTCCGGATAATCAAATTCCAGGAAATTGATCTATGGATAATCAAGGAAGTATACTGATAAAAAGCTGGGTACAAAACTAAATAACTCCCCTTAAGAAGGTAATAAAGGAGTAAACTCAAAAACTTTTTCAATCATAATTTTCTCTCGAGGATTTGACCAAACAGAGTTGTCTCGAAACACCTACCAATACTCAAACTTTCGAGAAAATAAAAAATTTATGAAATACTTACAACATTTTGATAGGATACAAAACCAAGCTGTCCATCTGTATTTCGTCCCCAAGAGTACACAGTGCCATCTGAGGTAAGCAGAAGAGAATGGTAGTTACCACAACTCACCTAGTATCAAAAAAAAAAAAAAGAATAGTACAAGCATTACACTTAGCTCTGCATCTGTTGATGTCTTCATTAAGCTATTAAGATTTCACTGCTACCAATGCTCTAACTCTTCTTTTGTAATGTGCTGATCATGGTGTGTTCATCTTGTCTGGTTGTCCACATGTTGAAAGCGCTCTTTCAACTGAGAAAAAAAAAAACTGGTGTTATATAGCTCTCCCAGTCCCAGACCCATGCTGACTATTATCTAATACTGCCCAGTATCGTTCATATGCAAATAGTCAGCGCCACCTACTCTAAGTAGAATGTCTTCTCTCAACAGCCCATTGTGGAGGATGACGTAAATCCTGATGCTTACAGCACCAAATGCAACCGAGTCCGAGTCTCTTATCAGGTTGACCCGATACTCTGTTACACATGGCTCTCCACAACTTCCTATCCTTTGTAGCTCTAAGTACTGGTTGTCTCTTTATTATCCCTCCCAGTCCTTGTTCTACCATCCATTTACACATGCTCTAATTAGTGGTTTAATGATGAGCTTTGCATTAATTATACAGTTTTTTTATATTTATAAGGTTGCTTCATATTATGATATTTGTCAGATTATATAAAGCAAAGAGAAGCTGACTGTATAATTCAAGACAATATTGATATTTTTGGAAAAAAAAAACAAAACCTTTAAAGTTGTTACAAACTAAAAGGACTGAATTATTGCCAATTTGATTTCATGGAGATTGGTACAAGAATGTACAGTGTAACGCGGATATAAGAGAGTTGTCGGGACCGGAGACGTCTCTTATATCCGGGTTTGGTCTATTATATATACATTAACACAGGCTCTAATTTGTGACCAGAGAAGATCTCTCTTATATCCGGGTTTCTCTTATATCCGGGTTACACTGTAGTATTTTTGTCTTTTATGACTACCCACAACTACCTGTTCCTTGTAGCTCTAAGCAGTATTTACTTTACTATCCATCTCCTCCACTCTGTCATCAATTCACACAAACTCGCTGCTTCTCTCTGCCTCTCCTGCTTTCAATATATGAGTGTTAAATTCTCTGACCTCTCTTTTCTCATAACATGTCTCAGAAATTTCAACTGTCTTGCTGCTGACCTGTTCAGTCCATGGTATTCCCAGCATGTCAGAAAATGTCATTACTGACATTTAGTCTTTTTCACCTGTAAGGAAATTGTTCTGCATTCACTGCCATATGGGAGATTAGATATTATATAGCAGTTCAGCACACTACTTATGTCTTAATACTTTTAGCTTCTGGAAGACAACTTTTGCTATTCCACTGTGCCTTCAGATTTGTTGGATTACCACCCCTGATGATAATCACAGGAAGATACTGGATTACTGACCCCTGACAATAATTACAGGCAGCATGAGATTTGAAAGAATTTTTGTTTTTCCTTGATGATTTTGATAGCAAAAAGATGTATTATTCTTGCTCCTGTCACCATGTAAGTACCTCAGCTATAAATACTGAAGGTTGCTTTGAACTCTTCCCATTTAATTTCATTTCTCATTTCTCCTTTTTGTAATATATCCTATTAATATATTTGTTTATAATTATTTGTTTAAATTCCATATCTTGTTTTATTTTTGCCTGGATTTACATGAGTCTGTCAATATTGTTTGTGTATCAAACGTACAAGGTGCATAAAACCTTTACTAAACAATGTCCACAACTTATCAAAAGTGTTGAATTTCGCAAAAGATTTCTGCGGCACAATAGGTCCCCCATACGGCTGGATGAACACAGAAAGTCAAGTAGGCTCTAAATAATATTATCAGAGTCAGAAGAGTACTTTATTTTTTATTTTATTTTTTAATGGCAGGAAGATAATGTCTTTGAAATCAAAGTTCAAAGCAGCAAAACCATCTCTCAATAGAGTCTAAAAGCATCTCTGTGTTCTTGAGAGTGACAGCCTACAGCCCCTTTCTCAAAGATGAGACATCACAAGCCTCACACTGCTCTTTTCTCTTTGCTAGTTTCATGGAAAGTGTTCAGATGAACTACATTCCTTGGTTTCGTTTCGTTTCGTTTACAGCATATCAACTTCAATGGGTTACTTAATGCCGACAAAATTTTTATTGCTGGAAATATTTTTTTTTCAAAAATGTATCGCTGGTAATATTTTTTTTTTTGCAAAAATGTATCACTGGTAATATTTTTTTTTATAAAGTATTTCTGGTATTAAAACCTATTTTTACACTTTCATAGTGTTTTGACCCCAGTTTGAGGGTTAACTGTTTACCCATAGCTGGCACCCTAACAGATGCTACCACTCCATGTCAAGGTGGACCTGGGAACACCAGTAATTAAGAGGTGGTTCCATGCTTCTCAAAACCTCCTGATCAGAGGCCTTGCTGTTGGACATAGTTTATCGTTTTACTCAGGACACGGCGGCTATATTCCTTAGTTCCACCAGTCCTGACATTCATGGCTGGGACTTGCCATGCTACACACATTGTAATGAATCCCCCCTTATTCCCTTCATATTCCTTTGGTGAGAGGTAAGTTCTGCTTGAGCAGCTTCTTCCCATGAACTGCTGCCTTGTGGAACCAACACCCAAAAGGTGTGTTCCTGATCACTAAAATCTTAACCTGTTCAAAAAGTAGAGAGTTAAGAGTTATGATCTACACATATCCACATAGGCTGCGCCTTTTAATCTTTAGCCCTCTACGTCGAGTGGTCATCAGGACTTGTACAGGATGAACATCATTGCAAAAATTACAAAAAAAACACTTGTGCAAAGGGAAAGAAAATAATAATGAAATAAATGAATTTCAGCACTATATAAGTAGGGTCCATTATATAGAGTTCTATTGTGGGGCATCCCCACAGGGGGGCAATTTGAGAATGAGTAATTGACTGAATTTTTTTCTAGTGAGTCTGTGTGAGTATGAGTGTGTATGCAAGTTAATACATACAGTGCATATACAGTATGCATACATAAAAAAATGTGTGTGTATATATATATATATATATATATATGTATATATATATATATATATATATATATATATATATATTACTTAGTTGTATTGATGTGAGTTTGTGACCCTGGGTCTCATGCCCTTGCGATCGTCAAACTCTGACAATCACAAGGGTGTGAAACCCAGGGTCACAAACTCACATCAATACAACTAAGTATGTTAGCTCTATCACTGATATTGAATGCTTTCCAATAAGTACTGCACATATATATAACAATTTCTTATTAAATTCTTCCTCAGTACTTCAACTGTCCTTTCATTTTCTTCTTTCATGGATGCTATGTTCTTTGGAATCTTCTTTAGACTAAGTTAATGGCCCTTTAAGCTTCCTCTATGTGAATGTGAGTTCATTTTTTGAATAAGAATTGTATGTCATCCTGATTTTAGAGATGCTTAGGTGGAGCATGTCCAAAACCATTTGAGAACCACTGGACTAGACAGGGAGAGAAGCCATGTCATTTCGGTAGCGGTCACTCAGCTGAAGCAACAAGAAGAGTCAAAGGAACTTTTGTGCCACCTAAATACTACCAAAGAGAATACTACATTCGGCCAATATTGAAATTGTAGAGTAAGTGGCCAGGGTTAAATCTACTTATTTCAAATAGAGATTGCCAAGATCTTTCTGCAGTTCCATTTTGGCGTGCAGAGTATATAGCAGATTTCTCATGCTTAATATGATTATTGATTAGAAGAAATTTGAAATTTCCAAGCGTGAATTCCGTACTGTTATTGCTTCTTAGGTGTTTTATAGTGACGTCTGCCAAATACTTATTTCTGGTGAGAAACGTATTTCTTTCCTGTTTAAGAAAATATGATTAGACTGGAATAGACATTAACAAAAGAAAGTGTATTCAAAGATCATGACTCAATTGGGCTGGCTAAATCACAATGAACAAGTTCTAATGTTTTTGTTGCCTGTTTATTGAGTAACTTGTTTTTATATTGTACCATTTTGCCTTGGATACATATTTCGCAGTTTGAATTTGATTTATCAGTAATTTTAATACCTTCCACTACTTCTTGTAGTTTTATAATATCTTTCAGATTGCAATGTGCAATACTTGGGGAGGGGGAAATATTTTGCAATCATTCCCAACTAGAATTGAAACCAACAAATATAAGCAACAAATTATTGAGAACAGAATTTGCCCCTTCATTTCTTGCTGTTGTTTTCCTCTGCAGTTTCTTAGTTTTTTGCAGTCCTTGTACACATCAGTGCTAATTGAAGCAGTATGAAACATGGGGATTAATTTAATTGGGGAAAGAGAAGCGATGAAAGACAGGGAGCTTAATAAATGTTTACATCATGGAGGACACTAACACAAAGTCAGAAATCTAGCATTTCTCACATGGCTTTGAAACTCTAAACAAAACAATCGCATACAATGGTACACAGTTCACACGTAACTTATTGCACATTATATTTATATCCATGAAACTTATAATGTGTTCTGCTTTTATTATTATGTTAATTTAACTATTTATTTTAAAAAGGAAAGAAATTTTTCTAGTCTTTATATCATAAATGGTAATGTTAGCAGTTTTCTTAAAAGGAAACATTCATTGACCGAGTAACTTATACAAATCTCAGCTGAAGTTTATAAGATCTTCTCTTAAAATAATTTTTCAGAGAAATAGGTTTCTCAAGTCCAGTAGCAGTTATCTCCCCTTCCAGTATTGATGACAGTTTCCTTCCTAATCTGAAGTCATGCAGAATAACAACATCTTAAATTTGTCATTATTTTTTCACATATTATATTTATCTATTTTTAGCTGTTGTTGCTGTTGAAAGACCTCAACTGATGTGGTTTCTGTTAATTTTGCACAGTTCTTTGTGATTCTCGAACACCATTCCACAAAGTTGGAAAAAGTGTCATCTTCACCAAAATCCATAGGCTTCACTCATTCAAAGCCATTTTTAATTATTGGTCTTAAAAAAAAAAAACAATTGCCTACAGCAGAGAGTTTAGATATTTTTGAATGGATCTGGCGCCATGCATGATGTGCATATAAAAGACTGAATCTGACAAAGCTATTTAAGCTTTAAGGCTAAAACATGACTAGTTTTCTGGTTAATGTTTTGTTTTTAAAGCAATTTGCAGTGTTGGGTAAAAACCACCTCAAGTACAGCCTATTCTGTTTATTTCCTTAATAATAAAAGCCACCAGAATCTAGACTAAAATCACATTTTGCAAGGTCTTGTATCTGTATCTTACTGTGTTCTGAAAATATACAATGTAATCAGGTCCATCCTGACAAAGCAAGCTTAAAGTAGAATCAAGAAGAAAAAAAAAACATTATCAGTGTGGAAAATAAGCTAGAAATGGTAAAGCTATAAACAATTTTTAAGATTGTGGCCATGTCTGGGTCATACCCTACTATAGCCACAATTGTGAAGAATCAAACAAAAATTATCAAGGTTATCAAATGAATTTCAACAATGAAAAACAGTAATAATAAAAACAGTAAAAGCGATTGGTAACCGATATGAAGAAGTTGGATAGAAAAATCAGAATCAAGAGCATATTCCTCTAAGTCAAAACCCAGCAAAGGTTTGTGCATTGTTCAAAATACCAAAAGCACTTTACATCACTGAAAAGTATTTACATAGGATTCACTATAACAGACATGTTTAAAAATGTTCGCAAATCAGCATGTATAACAACCAATCATAAATGTCTACTAGACACACACATAATATATATATATATATATATATATATATATTGATTTTACCCATATTGAGACATACTCATTAGTGTTCATAGGTACAGTATATAACAACATTTTTAAATATAACTTATTTTTAGATTTAAATTACCTCTAAAGTTAATTTTTTTTATTTATTTCTTTATATTTCTATTTTTAAATGTATAATTTATTCTATCTTATATTTTTATTTCTAAATATTTTATTCTTTAATATAACTTATTGATTTTAATTTAAATATAACTTATTTTTAAATGTAATTTTCCTTAATTTTAATATAAATTATTTGAATATGACTTATTTTTAAATGTAACTTGTCTTTGTAATAGTATGTTTAAGTATGGTTTTGTATTTTTAAACATAACTTTATCAAAATAATTTAAGTTTTTTTAAAATCCCCTTTTAATTCCTCTCTTAGTTTCAAATTAACATTTCATTCTTCATATAACCCCAATTTAATGTTATAAGGTTAATATCCAGGTTTAATTTTATAAAACCTCACCTTTTAAGACAAATACCTTTCACCCTCCCTTGACCCCTGCTTATGCTTTTCGTCTGACTGAAACATTGAAATGGATAAATTCTGTATTAGATTTTCTATGTTATTTTTATAGCTGTCACAGTTACATTTCTAATTACAACACAAACTCAGTCTATACTGGGGTTGAATAAGACTGATAAATTTTGTCAGTTGAAATAAGCTTATTCCCCATATGAGGTGCTTTTGGATTTTATTGTATATTAATCATTTGCTCTGTAATAATAAAATCATTGAGCTCTTTTTGTGGATCAGTTTTAATATTTTATATTACTAAGATCCACTTGGATTATATACCAACAGATTTATTACCTTTACAATATATATATATATAAAAAATAATAAAATATATATATATATATATAAAAAATAATAAAATATATATATATATATATATAAAAAATAATAAAATATATATATATATATATATAAAAAATAATAAAATATATATATATATATATATAAAAAATAATAAAATATATATATATATATAAAAAATAATAAAATATATATATATATATAAAAAATAATAAAATATATATATATATATATAAAAAATAATAAAATATATATATATATATATAAAAAATAATAAAATATATATATATATATATAAAAAATAATAAAATATATATATATATATATAAAAAATAATAAAATATATATATATATATATAAAAAATAATAAAATATATATATATATATATATATATATATATATATATATAGTCAAACCTAATAAGCCAGACAAACAGACCAAGGTTTCACTTAGGCAGATCGTCAGGGCCAGCTGACCCTGACGATCTGCCTAAGTGAAACCTTGGTAGGTTTGTCTGGCTCATTAGGTTTGACTAGGTTTGCTCTACGTTTGTATTGAGCTCTTTAGTTAGTTGTTTACTCGTATCGGGGTTTTTTTCTTTGGGCCTTGGACCTGTATCTGTGCGATTATTTTCGACAGACTTTCATGTTCCTGGCTCTTTCTTTTTTAAAACTTTTTTTTCCCTTCGTGATTGATTTGGCTATTGTTAAATCAAGAATTCGAAGGGTTTTCGACACAAATATAATTACCTATATTTATATATATATATATATATATGCACACATCTGAATTACACATAGACAAACTAGAATTATTATACATACATTAAGCAATATTTACATATTTTCAGTTAGGCTTGGAATCCATTAATTTTTCAGAGTTTTAAAAGGACACATCATCTCTCCTTGAGTTCAGAATGGCATAAATTATATTAATGCTGCTGAACAAGTCAAATGCATGTGAAGACCAATGAAAATCATACACAAAAATAAAAATACCAGAATTTTGTTTTTCTTCCTATCTCATTCTCTGATGAAGCTTTAATAAAAGTGAAACATGTTAGATTGATAAATATTTCCTATTTGTTCTCTATCTTATCAGATATATTTCTGTACAATATAGACGTTTAGATAAATAGGTATGTATCATAGTTTCTTATGATGTGCATTACACATCTTTAACTAGCCCTTATAATGTACCCAGATCAATCGTTGCCAATATTTGCAGAACATAAGTCATGCGCAATGTCAAGGAATAACTATAAAATGTAATTTCTGTTTTGACATTAAACTGAAGACTACATTACATCATAAGATTAGTGAGAAATGTAAAAAAAAAAAAAAAAAAAAAAAAAAAAAAATCATGATTCCTTTACATTTTTTTTTTTTAAGTGAATCACCCCAAGCAAGGCTGGAGGCCACTATCACGCAAGGGGTTATAGAAGGGTTGGAGGAAGAGCAGATAGGAGTGGTAAAGGAGAGGATGTGGAGAAAGAGGAAGACAGTGGGTCGATCAAGGCAAGGGGGTTACAGAAGATTTGGAGCGAGAGCAGATAGGAGTGAAAGATGAAAGGATGTGGAGAAGGGAAGTGGATAGATCAAGGCAACTGGAGATGTCGATTGACGCTACACTTAAACCGTTGGAGATTGTATTTGTCAGGGAAACAGTAATAGGGAAGCGAGACATGAAGCTATTGGAGTAGAAGAGACGTCTACATCTAACAGTTTCAACGGTGAAGGGGTGGGAATGGGATGCCAGCCTCGTAGGACGTTTAAATTCATGAGGCCTAGGGACAAGCGAAAGCAGCTCCTCGGAGTTTAAGGATTTCGAAATCAAATGATATTTACCTCAATAATTTTACCAGCCACATTGGATGTATCTACCAAAATAGGGTTAAGGTAATCTCCATTGATTTCATCCGAGCTCTCCAGACCCTGGTGAGACCTTCGATTCATCTGGGCTGTGTATCGCACAACATTAGGGTGGACACCCCACATGTAGACATTACTGTCCTGGGTAACTGCCAACTGAAGATTTAAAAAAAAAAAAAAAAAAAAGAAGAAAGAAAGAAGAAAGAAAGAAATTAATCAGAATTTATTATATTAAATTCTATTGAGATGTTTCTTGGATGAATTTTATGAAGTTTATTTTACCCAGTGTTGTAAACTTTTTTTTTTATTGACCTTGCAATGAATATCTGCTGAACAAATACAATTTTGGTACTAAGTCAAATTTATGCAGTTCCCAAAGAGGATCAAATTTGTGTGCTTATATTAAGCCCACTGCCTCTACTGCTTGCTGGCAGGTGGCCTAGAAGTGAATCATCAAATAGAAATGAGTTAAAAGCAAGAGTCTAGCAGAAGATATAAACAGTATGTCTCAGTGTAGCAATTACTTAACAACTGATTTATGTAAATGAATCATGATTGCAAAGATGACTGTACACAACACCTGTTCACTTTGTGCTCCTATGGAAAGCCGCTTCTTTGTCTATCATATAATTTTCCACCTTATGTAAATTGCTTCCTGTCTGAATTGATTTTTATCTGCCAACATCAAAATATTCTTTGATTGCAGAGTTCATGTTCTTCATGTTCAGTCATCTTTCTTTTTTTTTTTACTCCTTTTGGTCTTCTTTACATCTTTATCTTCATCCTTTCATTCATTTTCTTTCTTCACTTTTTCTTCAGTTTTCTGATTCTTTCTCTTTTTTGACTATGACCTCCGTCTGACTTGACATTTTTTTTTTTTTTTTTTTTAATTTCACCGTTTTTTGTTTTCATCAGCTTTTCTTTCATTTACTTACATCCATATTCTTTTCTCTTTTTGCTTTCCTGGACGTGTGGGTGGTGTAATGTGTAGCAGCACAGAATAAGAAACCAGAGCAGAGTTCAAATTCCAGTCAGGTTCATTACATTCAGTTATACAGTGTAACCCGGTTATAAAAGACCCGGATATAAGAGAAACCCGGATATAAGAGAGATTTTCTCTGGTCCCAAATTAGAGCCTATGTTAATGTATATATAATAGACCAAACCCGGATATAAGAGAAACCCGGATATAAGATACTTATTATCCAGTCCCGACAACTCTCTTATATCCGGGTTACGCTGTACATAAATACCCTCGGGAAAGGTATAAAGCCATTTCCTATCTCTAGTTATGGGTTAAATAGTATGACTTCTATCTGGAAAAATCATTGTTATTCTCCAAAAAAAAAAAAATTCTTAATACTTATTCACGAAAAAAGAATTGTTACAATTCAAATTTTATTTTGGCTTTAAATGACCCACAAAGGGTTGATAACCCATAAAAAACAAAACAATAAATCTTTCTTCTTCCCATTACATTGTATTTCTTTCCATCAGCTCTCCCACTTTCTCTCTCATTGCTTATCAACTAATTTCACTCTATCGACGCCTATTGTAGAAAAAAAAAACAATAAATTTCATTTCCTTTCTTTTTCTCTTGTTTCTTCTCATACTTAGGCTTGTCTTCACTTTTCTTTCTCCTTCTCAAAACATTGCCTTTCTTTCCTCCAATTCTCTCTCTTTGTGCTTACCAATTCTCTCACTCTCTAATTATCTCTTTCTTTGTACATTTATTTAACCTTGTGCTAATTAAACTGCACATAAAATAAGGAAATCTAACACAGAGACATTTATAAGATTAATTTTTTCATGCATTCCAAAGAAGAATCAGCAATGTTATTGGTTCTGATCTGGCATCTCAGCTTCAGTCACATTCCACACTGCCATAATGTGGCTTCCCTGTGCCTTTTCTTTAAATAATTTCATGTTAATTGTTCAGATGAGCTCTTTGCTATGGCACCTAGACTTTTTGAATTTAAGAGCAGTACTAGACTGGAAACAAAGTTTCATCAATTAATCGCTGAGTTGGCTAAATGTAACTGTAAATTCTATGCTAACAGTTTCTTTTCTCACACTTCTCACTTGTGGAACTCCCTTCTGGCTACATGCTTTTCCAGTCAACTTTAAATTTGCAAAAATTTAAATGCAATGTCAATTGCTATCTACTGCCTTCCTGATTACTCTTTTATTCTCGCTCCTTTCTGTTTCTAACTCTTCCATACCCTCAATACCCTCCAACACTCAATATTATCAATGATGAACATGGCCACAATGTGCTGACCATGTTAGAAACAAAAAACAAAAAAAAAACATTCCCATCACTATAGATACACATACACAAAAATCCACATTTTCAGTTAAAAATACAAAAAAACTTATTCTTGATAATACCTAATAAAATAGCAAAAGCTCTTGGATATATAGAACATTTAGACAGTTTTACACACTATGCCGAGAAAAGAAAATACTTGTACAAATACAAGAAAATTTGAATAAAAAGCTTAATTTTGGCATAGGAAGGTATGTCAGTTTATATTTTAGAACTGAACAGTTAGACTATCAACACAGGATTTGATTAAAGGTGAAGGCTTGTTAGAAGCAACCACACTTTTCAGAACTGATAACTGTGAAATGGTGAACAGTGTCTCATGCACACACACTAGCAAAACCCTTTAATATGCCATGTTAACCAACCATTTCAAACACCCACTAAACTTCTAAAATCACACCAACCATTAACAAGTTGAGAGAAATTAAACAATTCTATTTTAATTTATCCTTATTTATAATCAACTTAATTTTAATTATGCTATCTCATAATCACTCATACAAGTAAGTGGACAAGACTATCAGGATTACAACATCTGCCTCAAAACTTTTTCACTAACTATCTCCAGGCTCACCGCCTTTTCACTATCTGGATTCATCACATTTTCTCCAAACATATTCCTTTTCACCAGCCATATCCAGATTCATCACCATTTCACCAGCCATATCCAGATTCATCACCATTTCGCCAGACATATCCAGATTCATCACCATTTCGCCAGACATATCCAGATTCATCACCATTTCGCCAGCCATATCCAGATTCATCACCATTTTGCCAGCCATATCCAGATTCATCACCATTTCGCCAGCCATATCCAGATTCATCACCATTTCGCCAGTCATATCCAGATTCATCACCATTTCGCCAGACATAATATCACATCTTGTCCCCATTCTGTAGAGATTCATGTTTTTCCCCTCCACAATGGCCATTGGTACCATGTATGTATGTCTCCATTCATATTTAAATAGTGCTTTCTGAGGCAACAAATTTTCTGCTTCCCCTGATCTACCTGACTTGCTGTACTAAAATACCATTTCAATAAGTGAGACATGCACCACTCTTTTGACCAAAACCTTGATTTTTCAGTGTTCCATAGCCACTTGGTCTATATCTGGCTTTAAAAAAAGTTTATAGGTTTGACTTGATCTTCTGCAAGCCCTAAAAGCTCTGGTAGCTCAGTAGTTAAATCTGCTGCCATATATAGGCAGGCTTCCCAACGTAGAAGGGATGAGAGTTTGACATTTGAGGGTTTTTCTTTATTCGTAATCCAACCTTTTTTGTCAAACACTGCCAGTTTGTGTAAGTTTCAATGAAAAACAACTAAAATTAGAATGATTGAAACTCTAATTAAAAATTGATAAAAATTGACAATAAAAATAAAATCAATATATGTTAAATGAAAATAAAGTCAAATAAAGTTTTATGTTGTAAATTTCTTTTTTTTTTTCTTAGAAAATAGGTAATAGTTTTTCATAAATTTATATGGACATACTTTTAAATGTGTCTGAATCATAACAACAATATGTGAAATGTAAGACAAACATGAATACGTACCGAATGGAAAGATTTAGTAGCCACTACAGATATCTTTTCCGGGAGAGGGACATGAGTAGGGAAGGATCTTTTCTGTCCATGTCCAAGCCCTAATTGACCAAAATAGCCACAGCCAAATGCATAAACATCTCCCTGAAAGATTCATTCACAGGTATAAAGAGAGATTTGTGTAAATCATTACAGACAAAGGAATGTTAAAGAGAGAGAGAGAGAAAGGAAGGAATGTCAAAGAGAGAGTGAGAGGAAGGAATGTCAGTTAAAGAGAGAGAAAGGAATGTCAAAGAGAGAGAAAGGAATGTCAAAGAGAGAGAAAGGAAGGAATGTCAAAGAGAGAGAAAGGAAGGAATGTCAAAGGGAGAGAAAGGAAGGAATGTCAAAGGGAGAGAAAGGAAGGAATGTCAAAGAGAGAGAGAGAAAGGAATGTCAAAGAGAGAAAGAGAAAGGAATGTCAAAGGGAGAGAAAGGAAGGAATGTCAAAGGGAGAAAGAGAAAGGAATGTCAAAGAGAGAGAAAGGAAGGAATGTCAAAGAGAGAGAAAGGAATGTCAAAGAGAGAGAAAGGAAGGAATGTTAAAGAGAGAGAAAGGAAGGAATGTCAAAGAGAGAGAGAGAAAGGAATGTCAAAGAGAGAAAGAGAAAGGAATGTCAAAGGGAGAGAAAGGAAGGAATGTCAAAGAGAGAGAAAGGAAGGAATGTCAAAGAGAGAGAAAGGAAGGAATGTCAAAGAGAGAAAGAGAAAGGAATGTCAAAGAGAGAAAGAGAAAGGAATGTCAAAGAGAGAAAGAGAAAGGAATGTCAAAGAGAGAAAGAGAAAGGAATGTCAAAGGGGGAGAGAGAGAGAGAGAAAGGAATGTCAAAGTGAGAGAGAGAAAGGACTGTCAAAGTGAGAGAGAGAAAGGAATGTCAAAGAAAGAGAGAGAAAGGAATGTC
Source organism: Acanthosepion esculentum (assembly GCA_964036315.1). NCBI lineage: Eukaryota > Metazoa > Mollusca > Cephalopoda > Sepiida > Sepiidae > Acanthosepion > Acanthosepion esculentum. The sequence goes on from OZ038478.1 coordinate 92,490,183, forward strand.
AAAGAGAGAGAGAGAGAAAAGAATGTCAAAGAGAGAGAGAGAGAAAAGAATGTCAAAGAGAGAGAGAGAAAGGAATGTCAAAGAGAGAGAGAGAAAGGAATGTCAAAGAGAGAGAGAGAGAGAAAGGAATGTCAAAGAGAGAGAGAGAGAGAGAGAAAGGAATTTCAAAGAGAGAGAGAGAGAGAGAAAGGAATGTCAAAGAGAGAGAGAGAGAGAAAGGAATGTCAAAGAGAGAAAGAGAAAGGAATGTCAAAGGGAGAGAAAGGAAGGAATGTCAAAGGGAGAAAGAGAAAGGAATGTCAAAGAGAGAGAAAGGAAGTAATGTCAAAGAGAGAGAAAGGAATGTCAAAGAGAGAGAAAGGAAGGAATGTTAAAGAGAGAGAAAGGAAGGAATGTCAAAGAGAGAGAGAGAAAGGAATGTCAAAGAGAGAAAGAGAAAGGAATGTCAAAGGGAGAGAAAGGAAGGAATGTCAAAGAGAGAGAAAGGAAGGAATGTCAAAGAGAGAGAAAGGAAGGAATGTCAAAGAGAGAAAGAGAAAGGAATGTCAAAGAGAGAAAGAGAAAGGAATGTCAAAGAGAGAAAGAGAAAGGAATGTCAAAGAGAGAAAGAGAAAGGAATGTCAAAGAGAGAAAGAGAAAGGAATGTCAAAGGGGGAGAGAGAGAGAGAAAGGAATGTCAAAGTGAGAGAGAGAAAGGACTGTCAAAGTGAGAGAGAGAAAGGAATGTCAAAGAAAGAGAGAGAAAGGAATGTCAAAGAGAGAGAGAGAGAAAAGAATGTCAAAGAGAGAGAGAGAGAGAAAAGAATGTCAAAGAGAGAGAGAGAAAGGAATGTCAAAGAGAGAGAGAGAAAGGAATGTCAAAGAGAGAGAGAGAGAGAAAGGAATGTCAAAGAGAGAGAGAGAGAGAGAAAGGAATGTCAAAGAGAGAGAGAGAGAGAGAAAGGAATGTCAAAGAGAGAGAGAGAGAAAGGAATGTCAAAGAGAGAGAGAGAGAAAGGAATGTCAAAGAGAGAGAGAGAAAGGAATGTCAAAGAGAGAGAAAGGAAGGAATGTCAAAGGGAGAGAAAGGAAGGAATGTCAAAGGGAGAGAAAGGAAGGAATGTCAAAGGGAGAGAAAGGAAGGAATGTCAAAGGGAGAGAAAGAAAGGAATGTCAAAGGGAGAGAAAGAAAGGAATGTCAACGGGAGAAAGAGAAAGGAATGTCAAAGGGAGAAAGAGAAAGGAATGTCAAAGGGAGAAAGAGAAAGGAATGTCAAAGAGAGAGAGAGAAAGGAATGTCAAAGAGAGAGAGAGAAAGGAATGTCAAAGAGAGAGAGAGAAAGGAATGTTAAAGAGAGAGAGAGAAAGGAATGTTAAAGAGAGAGAAAGGAATGTTAAAGAGAGAGAGAGGAAGAGAGAGAGAGAGGAAGAGAGAGAGAGAGAAAAGAATGTTAAATAGCAAGAGCAAAATAAAGGGGGCAGAGAGAGAGAAAATGATATCTTAGAGAAAGAACAAAATAAAGCGGGTGGAGATAGAGAGCAGAAACAGCAGGTAGAGAGAGAAAGAGAAAGGATCAAAGGGAGAGAGAAAGTGAGCAAAAAGAGTGAGAAATTAATGCTCAAGAGAGAGAGAGAAAAATAGTATAACGTGGGAATAGAGAGAGAGAAAGAAAACTGGAGCAAAGAGAGAGTAAGAAAAAAGGAGTGAAGTGTAAGAGAAATATGTTTTGACAAACAAGTTTTCATAAATTTAACATATTCGTAGCCTTGTCACCAAATTAAAAAGATAAAGAATTTTTGTGCATTAAAAAAAATGTTTGAAATTCAATTCATACAGGTGTTTGAAGTTCTGAGGTTTAACTTTTCATGATTTATTTAGATGAGTATCTTTATCTTTGTTGTTTTACTTACTACATTCTGGTTGGTGGATTCTGTGGTATTCCTCAACTGCATACTGCATCCAGTAATTTTCAACAATTTTTAACTAGACACCTTTATTTCCTCTATTTTATTTTAATTAAACTGACAAATCTAGATCTCTTGAGTCTTGAATTATACTAGCTGGAGTAGCAAAACAACAAAGATGATGATAACAGTCCAAATAATTCAAGCAATGATCAAGTTACTGTCAAAATTGATCAGTTTAAAGGAAAACTGATTTTAATTAGTGATATCCTTTAAGTGATTTAGAGAAAACAATACTTTTTAATTAGCATGAAGAAAAAATACTTTTTAATTAGCATGAAGAAAAAGGCCCCAAACTTGATAAAAAACAAATTTTTTTTGTCAAAATGTTTGTTATTATGAAAAAGAAAGACCAAAGTATTTTTCAATTATTTTATTAGATTTTTTAATCCTTTCTAGCATGTTCAAAATTTTGGTTAAAAATATTGTTTTTCTTGCGTCAGCAAAGATTAGTATGGGAAATTTTAGCATTTATGGGGGTAAAAAAGACAATGATTTAGAAATTCTTGCAAATATCAAGTAATTGTCAGATTTTAATTAAACTTTCACAAATGAATGAAATTATTTTAGAAACATTTTGTTTAGAAAATCTTGGTAGAAATTATATATATATATATATATATATATATATATATATATATATATATATAT
>OZ038478.1:92505277-92570297 GCA_964036315.1 Acanthosepion esculentum
GAACCAAATTCAGACCCTCCTCCTTAAATTGTGCTCAAACATTATATTGAATGGTTAGAGTCAGTAATCAATGTTTTTTTGTCTGCTGCATTCCAAGTGAACTTGATAGAATTAATGGTCGCAAGGCAACTAACAAGTTCCAGTGTTGTATTTATAGAGACAGTATTTTTTTTGCTGTTGCCAGTGACATACAAATGCTAAAATCAAAGATCTGAATACAAATAGAATCATCATTTAAAAAGGTTACCTGTTGATTGAGGACTAGGGAATGAGCATAACCTGCAGCTATTTGGATAGACCGAATCTCTTTAACTGTTGACAGTGATGTGACAGGAGTGGGCACAAGCAAACTCTCAGCATCTCCATGTCCCAACTGACCATGGATGCCCCAGCCCCATGTGTACACTCTAGAGTTGATTAAAACAAAAAAAAATAGTATTAAAACAAAAAGGAACATTATCAGTATGTTCAGTCAAATAAAATGGAACATTATCAGTATGTTCAGTCAAATAAAATGGAACATTATCAGTATGTTCAGTCAAATAAAATGGAACATTATCAGTATGTTCAGTCAAATAAAATGGAACATTATCAGTATGTTCATTCAAATAAAATAGAACATTATCATCCAATGGATGTCTATCCAAGCATAAATAAAACATACTTTTTTTCCAACACACTGACTCCTTGTAGAAAATTTAAAACATACAGAATCTAAGATCAAACAAATGAAAATTCATAGTTTCGAACAACTCACTTGCCCTCCTCTGTGAGAACGATGGAATGATACTGTCCACAGTCAACTTTTACACATCTCTCATTGGACAGGGCTTCAACCAGCATGGGTCGACTGTAACGGTGGCGTGTACCCACTCCAACCTGCCCATATTTGGAAGAACCCCAGCTGTACACCTGAAATGTAAATCACAAAAAGGTATTAAAGGACAGAATTATGCTCAAATTACTTTTGGAAAGAATGTAAGCGATCATAGCTCTCCACAACTTCCTATTCTTTGTATTCTCTAAGTAATGTTTTTGTCATTTTACTATCCCTCCCATTCCTTGTTCTGTCATCCATTTACATATCTCATTAAGTAGGTTACTCATTGTTTTCTCTCTGCCTCTCCCGTTACCTACAATATATCCTGTGTGTCTCAAATTCCCAAGCCCCCTTTCCTCATTATGCATCCCAGAAATTTCAACTACCTATTTCTGATCCTAAGCACAGATTTACTTTTCATTCCCATTTTTCTTAAGACTTCCTCATTGCTCTCATGTTCCATCCATGATATTCTCAGCATCCTTCTGTGAAAGCACATCTCTTATTGTTGTAAGTCTCCTCTTCATCCGTGAAGAAATTGTCCAGCATTCACCGATATATATGATGATTGATATTGTTTGACAGTTCATCTATCTTATCTTCAAAAACAAAGATATTTTCACGTTTCTTAATACTTGTTGTGGCCTCGTTGGGGCCAGAAATAAAGACACAAAGAGAGGAACTGAGTTAGACAAATATATTAACAGAAATGGTAATATAAACATATACAAACGAGAGTGTTACAACAAGAATGTTTGGTCCGACTGTCAGAGCTGACTGCTGGAAACGTTCCCCTCCAAAAAGCAGTACCTGCTCCTATTTATACCTGGGAGATTTCATGCATGCATGGATAAATTACCATAACAATACTTTGGTTGGTTTTTGGTAGGCATTTTTCACTATTCTAATGCAACTTTTCTCCCATCTGTTATTAACCTTTAGTTAAATTTCGGTACACAGTTGGACTGAAAAGTTCATAGGCTGACTATGAAGGAGTGATGCTAGTGCTGTGAAATCTTGCATGTATTGATTTCAATTGTTCAAACAAGACTTCAAAAGTAACTAGTAGTGACTTCTCTTGAAAATGGACAAAATTTGGCATTGTGTACCTGCAGAAAAAGGGTTTAGCCCACAAGAACATTCATGCTGACATGGTTACTACATTATGAGGATAACACTCCAGCTTTATGGACAGTGCAAAAGTGGGCAGAAGAATTTAGGATGGGAAGGGAGAGTCTTGAAGATGACCCAAAATGTAGATGTCCTGCAACTTCCACCACTGAGGAAAACATTCGTCATGTTCACCACATGGAGATGGATGACAGGTAATGGACTATGAATCAAATAGCCGATGCTATTAGTATTTCCCATGAGAGAGTTGAGAATATTCTGCTCAATGAACTTGGCATGATGAAGGTTTCTGCTTGGTGGGTGCCACGTCTTCTGACACCTGATCAAAAGTGCACCAGGATGATCACATCACAGGAAAACCTGACATGGTTTGAGGGAGATCCAGTGGGTGTTCTCAAACATTTCCTAACCCAGAATGAGTGTTTAATTCATAACTTTGAACCAGAGACAAACTATACAGTAAAAACACCCCTACTCATCTGCTCCAAAAAAGGTCAAAGTCATTTCATCTGCAGGGAAGGTGATGGACTCAGATTTTAGGTTTTCAAAAAGCATTGTGTTTATTGAATATTTTCAAAATGGCTACACCATCAATGGAGAGTACTATGCAAACTTGTTGAGGAGGCTATGCAAGGTTATCAAGAACAAACAGCCAGGAAAACTGACAAAAGTGGTCTTCTTTTATTAGGCCAATTCTCCAGCATACAAGTCCTTTATTTAAATGGCTGCTGTACATGACTGTGGCTCTGAATTGGTTGATCAAATTCCCTATTTTCCTGATTTGGCCAAATCTAACTATCAACTGTTCTCCACGTGGCTAGAAACCAGTATCTCAGTGATGATGACATCATATCTGCTGTTGATGACTTTTTAATCAACAGGATGGAAGCTTCTTCATCAATAGGATCCAAACACTGTAATACCGATGGAAGAAGTGTATGGGCTGAAAGGGGGACTATTTTGGAAAATAAACCTCATTTGATCATATTCCATCATAGTATCTTGGTCAGCTTATGAACTTTTCAGCTGAGCCTTATACTTGGCCGTTTCTGACACCTCCAGTACATACTTCCCATCTTAGACTGTCCCTATCTTCTGGCATCTGAATTGACATCATAATCGTGCAATTATGGGTCTCAATTGTGACTTAACCACTTCTGAGCAGTCTGTTATAACATCTGAATTTGCAAAAGGTAAATCAACATTAGAAATATCCAAAATGATTGGAAGATATCACCAAACTATGAAAAGGTTTGTTGCAGCTCCTAAGAAAGTATGCCGATAAGGGTCACTTGAAGGTTGTTTCCCCACAACGTTCTCCATCACAAATTTAACATGAAGTTGTAAATAACCAATGGAGAACTTTTCAGAGACACAGGAGAAACAACTGTGTCCAGAACTACTTGATGTTATCTTCTGAAAAAGGTCAGGAAATCACTGAGATCAGTGACAGTGCCTCCACTGGCAAATAGACACATACGTAAACGTCTGAAATGGGCAGAAGAAAACATGAAGGTTGATTTCTTGAAGGCTTTGTTCACGGATGAATCTCATGCTACCGTTGATGGCCTTGACGGTTGGAGCAAAGGTTAGGTCATAAACAGATGACATTTGGCATCAACACTTGAGACGCCAACAAGGAGGATGGGTCATCGTGATTTAGGTTCGTATTATTGGAGATCTCATGATTGGTTCATGGAAAGTGCATGATGGTATTAAAGTCACTGCAATTCTCCAGACTTAAACCCAATCAAAAACTTGTGGGGCATTCTGAGGGGACAGGTTCAGAGAATGGATGCCAATTTAGAAGCAAGGAAGACTCGTGGCAGACAATAGTGAATGTATCACATGGAATTACATCAGAGGAGATCCAGAAATTGACATGTTCCATGGATCAGCACCTTATCCATGTCATTTCAAGAAGAGGATCACATATCCCTTATTAACCAGCACCACTATTATTTTTGAACTCTATGTATTTGTTGATTTCTATTTATTTCATGTTGGTTACTGTATATATCCATAACAATCTGTATATGAAGCAATTAAAATGTTATTTTCTTGTTTACATGAGTTTTAATTACACCTCGCTAATAATTTGAAACGGTTATAATTTAACTAAATTAGGTAAATGACTATAGTTCCTGTGTATTTTTGCAGATCTTTACACTTTTTACAAGGTACATGCATATAACATCATTCTGTGAAAATATTGTTAAATTCTGTGTAGTTTTGGGGCAAAATGGAAAGTTGTCACCTCGTTAATAATTCATTACACAGTGTATATGCGGAATATAGCCAACATAATCAAATTATCTAAATCAAGTAATGAAAATCATATGTACCAACTTAGTTATGTTAGATGCTTTGATGTGTAACTTACAAATTAGTAAAAAAAGTCTACTAAACCAGATTTCTGTGTGCTGTTCACTATGTAAACATAATAAATGGTGACAAATGAGGAAAAATGGATGAAATGAAAAATGAACCAGCATTAACCTTTAACACACTGGAAGCGAAAATTATGAGACGGTTACTATAAATAAACACTTGTCAACTGTTATTTTTGGGTATTTTAAGCTGGAAACCACCTACTATTGTTTTCAAACAGGGTTAAACTTCCATTTTCCAATGCCATTTTGAATTCTTCTAGACACTACACAAAATGTAGCATCAACTAAACCCACATTAATTTTTTCGCAAGTTTTTGTAAACAAAAATAGCCACACTAACATTCAACAAAGCCTTTATTCAATTTTTCTCTGATACAGACTCCAATGATAATTTTGAAGGCTTTACTCAAGTGGATATTGAGAGTGAAGTGGGTGAAGACTCACACTAGTGATATGGAGGAAAGTGATGACCACTAGCAGCTACTATCATCCATACCTGACTAATTTTATGGAAGCTACTGGCAACAATCAATGTACCTAGTAGCCTTTCTGAAGATGAATTATTTTGTCTATTTATAAATGATGAAATAATAACTATTTGTCGACAAGACAAATAAATATGATACTCAGGTGAAAGAAAGACCAAACAAGTGCTGGTGTCTTCTCGTATGTAAACAGGAGAAAGCATGTCACTTTTTTGACAAAATGAAAGCCTTCTTAGCCTTTTTGCTTCTTATTGCATCTCAGAACTCCACAAGAAGTAATAAAAGTTAAAGTATGTCAAATTGTTAATGTATTTGTTTTTTTTATTTTAATTTTGTTTTTAATGACAAAACATGCATGCAAAATGTAATATATTACACAATGCATTACATCAAAATATTACTAATCCATTCTTTTATTAGTATACAAAAAATTAAATCTATACACACAATACAAAGAAAGTTATAACAATTTTAAAACTGTAAGTGATCATGTATTTTGCGAACCAGAAAAAAAAAATTGAAATGGCAGGGAGAACAATTCTAGAAAAAAATTGGTTGGGCAATGGTTAACATTCCCAAACTAAGGGTGCGACCTATCCATGAGTATATACAGTACTTAATCTAAAATCTTAAAATGGCCGCATCAGCATCCAACAAAACCTTTATTTTCGGGAGTTTTTCCTTCAATTTGGACTGCGATGATGATTTTGAGGGCTTTACTCAAGTGAATATTGACAGTGAAGTGATTGGAGATAGAGATAATAATGATACTTCATGATGGGGAGGAAAGCTATGATGACTACAAGGTCTCATCCATGAAATTTTATGAAAATTACTGGTCCCATGGATGTACCTGATAGAACCCCCAAAAGTGAATTATTCTGTCTATTGATAAATGACAAAATAATAACTTTATTTGTCAACAAGACAAATAAATAAGCTAGCCAGGTGAAAGAAAGAGCAAACAAATGCTGGTGCCTACTCGTATATAAACAAAGTGGAAGGGCATGACTTTTGACAAAATGAAAGCCGCCTTAGCCTTTTTATTTCTTATTGCACCCACAAGCAGTAATAAAAGTTAAAGTATGTTAAATTGTTAATGCATTTGTTTTTTTATTTTTTGTTTTTGCATGCAGAATGTAATGCATTATATCAAAATGTTACTCATTCATTCTGTTATTAGTATACAAAAATTAAAATCTATACACGCAATACAAAGAAAGTTACAATTTTAAAACAGTAGGTGTTCATGCTTTTGTGCCTTAAAAAAAAAATTATTCAGTGGCAACAATTCTAGAAAGAGTTTAACATGCTAAAGGTTAATAAGGCCTAAGGTCTTCATCTAAAGAAGCTGATACTATGAATAGAGTGAAATTGATAAAGAGTCCTCAGCTATGATTTCTTTCCAGAGAAGTAAATAATTCAATGAAGATTTTTTCTTTTATTTGCCATGTCCCTTCAGGATATGGTTGATCATGACTTTCCACAACTTCCTGTTTTTTGTTGCTTAAACTTTTGATCTTTTACTACCCCTTCTTTATCCTTCTTCTGTCATTGATTTACATAAACTTATTAAGTAGGTTATTCATTGTTTACTCCTGCTTCTCTTGCCTTTAATATGTCCTTTGAGTATTATATTCTCTAAACCATCTCTCCTCATTAAGTGTCCTAGAAATTCCATCTGTTTCTAATTGTAATTATAGGATTGATTGCAGTTCCTATTTTCTTTCAAATGGTTTTCCTTATGGTTTTCATGTTGCATTCATACTATTCTCAGTATTCATCAGTAGAGCCGTGTCTCTGTTGCTTCAAGTCTCTTCATCTGAAAAATCAGTGACCCTTATTCACTGCCGTACAGGGCTACCGCCAATTAGGCCAATTGAAGGCAGCAATGACTAAAAAGAAATTGTCTGGAATTAGATATGAGAAAAAAAAAAACATAATATCCCTCCAGAATAATTTTACACTGCAGATTTCTTTCATAACCAAGGAGAAATTGTTACATCTCAGAGAGGAAATTTTCATTTGTCATATCCACCAGAGACAGCATCTTCAGATTACAACATATTCCAGTCTTCACAGAATTCTGTTAATGGAAAAACAGTCAATTCCTTGAAAGATTTCAAGACACTTAGAGTAATTCTTTGCTGAAAAAGATCAAGAGCTCCAAGAGAACAGAATTAAGAATTTATCTGAAAAACAGCAGTGGAACAAACCAGTTATATACTCACAGGACAAATTGAAAGCAAGAGGGATAGTAAAAAAAAACAACACATAACTGTGATAAAGTAATTAGAAGTAATCTCCTTGTTTTATGATTACCTCCCTTTGGAGAACTCTTTTGGTTGTAGTGGACTATAAATAGTCACTACACTGATATCAATTATTCTAAACAGAATAATGTTTCCTTAAGCCTACTCATGCTCTCTCTTTTGGTCGTACAAGAACCTGTCTAACAAGCTTGAGCAAATGGATGGTAGAACAAGATTTATGAGAGATAACAAGACAATATTTATTAAGAGCTGCAAATGACCGGAAATTGTACAGAGATTATCAACAACATTCTGAAGAGAAACAACGCATAGAAAAAGAATTATCAGCATTAAAAACAAATTGTCTTATTTACTAAACTGTATCAACTTTTTGTCAGACTTGAATAAAAAACAAATTTTTAAATTTGAAACCTCTTTTCTAGTCATCAACAAATGATAATTCATTTCAACTAATCAGTGAGAGTTACTTACTCCTTGAGAACTGAGTGCGAGAATGTGCTCTCCTCCACATGCCACAGCTAATACCCGGATTTTCAGCATATGTATTGTTTCCACTCTGCTTACTGGCAAGATACTGTCTTCGACAGTGATGTCTCCGTGGCCAAGACTACATAATCATATGAAAAAAAACAAGAAAAAGAGAAAAAGCTGGGTATTAGATTGAAATTATAATTATATTATAATATAATTATAATATGATTATAAGAGATTATGATATAAAACGTTAACAAAATTAACTGTAAATGTTACATTCAAACAATTTGCTTATATAAAACATTATTTCCAAATAACAATAACACATCCCAGAACCTGGGATACAAGTTCCTCAGGCCAAATGACTGCAAACTGATGGTTTTTCCAACATATCAACACTTGTTAGGGTACTTAAATGCTGAAATCTGTTTTTATAATACTTGAATTTCCAGGAAAACATTAGTCAGGTTCATCCACACACACCTATGGGTACACATTGTTTGATCCCATGATTAAACATTGGTATACAATTCTATGGGTAAACTATTAGTTGGGTCTGTACACAATTCTGTGGGTAAACATTGGTCAGGTCTATACACGAGTTTGTAGGTAAATATTGGTTGGACTCATACAAGAATCTGTGGATAAACATTGGCCATGTTTGTACAAGCATCTATGTGTAAACATTCATTGGGTCTGTACACAAGTCTGTGGATAAGCATTGGCTGAGTTTGTAGCTGAGTCTGCATATACACATTGGTCATCCATACACCAGTATGCAAGCATCCTCTCAGTTGATGGCCACATTTTGGTTGGCTCTTATCTCTGCAGACTGTAGACTCTGTTGAACAAAGGTGAAGACTGAACTGTTTCTTTGTACACTATTTACATTATTCGGACTATTGTCCTCATCTTTGTTGCCATGAAAACATGTGGATAAAGGTGTTAGATCCAGTGACAGGACCCAAAGAGGGAGAGTTCAATATCTGGTTAAGTTGGTGGAGAACTTGGAGAGGAGAATTAACAGGAGATAACTGATATCCATCAGACATGGCACATGGAACTAGAACAGTCTACCCCAGTGAGCAAAATAAAGGGTTCAGTTTGACATTCCAACCACCTGAAGATGGCCGGAGTGTACAATGGCCAAAACATTGTGATAAATATGGCAACAATGATGAAGACAATAGTCCGAATAATGTAAATAGTGTACATAATACCTCATCTCAGAAATATAGACATATATATTTTTTAATCCAGGATCTCAAAAATCAACTCCCTAAAATTATTTTCTTTTTCATTACTCATTACATCCAGCATCCTCATCTTTATAATTGTGAAATTAGTCTTCATTATATTATTCCATATATTATTTGGATTATTGATCTCATTGTTTTGGTTGCTTTGGGTTGTTTTGTTGTGTTGTGTTTTACAGCATATCAACCTCAATGGGTTATTTAACGCAGACAACTTTTTTTTTTCCTGGTAATATTTTGTTTTGTGAAAAATCTATTTCTGGCAATATTTTTTTCCTCAAAAATGTATAGCTGGTAACACTATTTTAAAACGTATTGCTGGTAATATTTTTTTTTCAAAAATATATTGCTGGTAATAGTTTTTTTCTTCAAAAACTTATTTCTGGTAATAATTTTTTACCAAGTATTTCTGGTATTAAAACCTATTCTTACCCTTTTATAATTCTTTTTACCTCAGTTTCGGGGTTAACTATTAGGTTGGTGCAAAAATAATGTCGTTTTTTGACGTTCAACTTCATGTAAGAAAACAACATTATTTTTGCACCAACCTAATATTTGTCCATAGCTGGGAAACTAAAAGATGCTACTAACCCAGGTCAGGGTGGACATAGGAACAACAGCAATTAAGAGGTGGTTCCACGCTCCTCAAAACCTCCTGATCAGAGGTTTGGTTGCTTTTGTTGTTGAAGCAATGTTTCAGCCAACCCATTCTACAGCCTTCTTCAGGTTTACAATCTATATTGAAATGTGTTTTTAATTTTTTAATTTTTCTCAAAATTGTATTTTTTGTCAATACATTGTGATCAAAATAGCAGGCAAAATGCCACTCTAAATAATTTGTGAAATATAAATACTACCTCCATTCATAATAGTTGTATTTAATGCATGAAATATACGTGCAAATGTAGCAACCATTATTAGATAACGGTAAGGTCAGAAGAAATTCAAACAATTTTTTACCATAAATTCTCATATGCCAAAACCAAAGTTCTAAAAGAGGGTTTTATACCTGATATTAATTCTGGGAAACTAATGCCATAGATAAAATTTCCAAAAGTTCTAAATAACTAAAAATTTTAAAAAGAAAGAGGTACTACACATTAATAAATGGTAACATTAATGGTGATATTAACCATTTCCTTATAAGGAAACATTTATCATTCATTGACTGCACAGTTGAAATTTATAAATTAAAATAATTTTTTCAAGAAAATAGGTTTCTCAAGTCCAGTAACTATTATCGCTCTTTCTTGTAATGATGGAGGTTTTGGTTTGGTTTGTTTTGTTTTACAGCATATCAACCTCAATGGGTTATTTAATGCCGACAAGATTTTTTATTGAAGGTATTTTTTTTTTAAATGTATTGCTGGTAATATTTTCTTTTTCAAAAATGTATTGCTGGTAATAATTTTTTTACAAAGCATTCCTGGTATTAAAACCTATTTTTACACTTTCATAGTGTTTTGACTCCAGTTTTGGGGATTAACTATTTACCCATAGCTGGGACCCTAACAGGTGCTACCATCCCAGGTCAGAGTGGACCTGGGAACACCAGCAATTAAGAGGTGGTTCCACGCTCCTCAAAACCTGATCAGAGGCCTTGCTGTTGGACGTAGTTTATCGTCTTACCCAGGATGCGGATGTAGTTTATCATCATACCCAGGACAGTGATGGAAGTTTCCTTCCTAACATTTTGTTAGAAGTATTGTGGAAGGTTAACATATTGATTATGTCATTATTTCCTCTTCAATTTACATGTGCTATCCATTTTACTTGTTGTTGTTTTTGGAAGTCCTCAAGTGACGTGGTTTCTGTTATTTATTAATGTTCCTTGTGAGATTGTAGCATGGGTTTGCAAGGTTAAAGAAAAAGGATGGTCCTCAGTAAGACCTACAGGCTTCATCTGCTCAAACCATTTTTAATCATTGATTTGAGAAAGCATTTGTTTACAGCTGACAGCTTAGATATTTCTGAATGGTGCCATGCATGATATATATCCATATGAAAATCTTGATCTGATGACAGATCACAACTCAAATGATTAGGTTAAAATCAAAAGAGGAGAATTTTTCTATATGCATTGCAATGTATGCATATAAATCAATACATCTGAAGCTTAATGAGGTAAAAAAAACAAAAAGATTTTTATTTTTCAACATTAGTCAGTGATATTATTCACATAAATTTGTTTTGATGGCCATGACTGGGTTCACCTGCTTGTGTAGCATGGTGCAGAATCTTGCTGCCACGCATAGATTCTTCCAGCAGCCACTCTCTTGACCAGGGCAGCACTACCCTGTCTTGATGTAGGCCTCTGCATTGAGTTTGAAGCCCTGTGGAAAGATGAATGGAGGCATAATGTTGCCATCACTAGTGATCATTTCAAACACCTTCATAATCACCATTAGACTCATCCAACTCTTTTTGAATCCTCTGCACTGTCTTCAGATTGACACCCAAACACTGTGAAATGTTCGTATTGGAGATTCCAGTACAAATGTCAAGCAGTACAGTATGCAATTTCCAAATTTCTGGCAAAGTAAATTGTGTCATTTGCTCTTTTCCTCACAGATTATGCCCAACTGACCCTATTATACTGTGTAGTCAACAAAATCCAAAACAAACAATACACATGCATAAAATTAAAAATATTAAATATTGACAATTTACCCATCACACCATGAACTTTGATACATTCTACATATTCAAACATTATAAATACAACATTTTGGCCTCTTCTGGTGTTTTATTTTGGTTGAGATATCTTGCATGTATTGATCATTGTGTTATATTTTTTGTTCATTCTCATTGAACCAGACTACCTAGATAACTACTTGATCAAATAATTGAACTCACAACTACTAGATGACAACAACACTTGATTAACCAGTGCCTATATCCACTATGCTAGTGTTCCAAATAACATCAGTGATTTATTTTTTTAAAGTCTTTAAATTCAGATGGTTTCAAGATTTCGTTATCACAGAAGGTTCATTCTGCTTTTTGATAACTTTAATTTTTTACATGAGGTATTGACAATATATTTAAAATATTCTACTTTTAGAAACTATTTTTCTTACTTTTGATTGACTTATTTTATTATAGATACAACATCTTAGTCAAATAACATCAGGGCCGTAGCAGAGACAAAATTTAGAATTTAGCCTTAAGTTATCAAAGGCTACCAACATGGTTAGCGGCAGGTTTTTGACACAAATTATTTAACTGCTGGACCGTCAATATCCGGTGTTTTTTTGACCAGGTTAGTCTTTTCATCTTCTTCCTCTTTTTATTTGAGAGAGAAATATATAGAGAGAAAGAGAGTGAAAGATAGAAAAAAAGATAAGGATTTTAAGGGAAAACAAATGCTTTGTTTTAATTTTAATTCTTTTCTATTTGTTTTGTTTATACATTTTTAGCTTTATATTTTATTGGACTCCCCACAATTCCAAATTAAAATGAAAACGCATCCACGTGAGAAAAAGGAAATTACCATCATCGTACACCTTTAAGTATTTTTTACAGGGTTTTATTTTAACAAAATACAGTAAGGAAAGAAATACAAGAAAGAAAAACTATTAAAGCAATGAAGAATAGGACTTTCATAAAACCCCGATGAAAGAATTCTTCTTTAAAGGTGTACCTTTAAAGAAGAATTCTTTCATCAGGGTTTTATGAAAGTCCTATTCTTCATTGCTTTAATAGTTTTTCTTTCTTGTATTTCTTTCCTTACTGTATTTTGTTAAAATAAAACCCTGTAAAAAAATACTACAATTGGTATTACAATTGATAAAAGTCTGCTACGGCCCTGGACCATGTTCAGGTTCCCCTTCTTTTCACTGATAGTGGACATCTTGTATATGCTGATAATGTTATCATTTTTGTCCTTGTGATGTTACTTCTTGTTCATTCCTTTCAAACAATATCTGAAATTTCACTACAGAAACTGAACATCATTGATTGATATGACTTATCAACCCTTTGCAGGTTATTTAACAAGAAAATATTTTTAGATTGTAAGAATTCTCTTTTTTTTTTTCAAGATAATGATTTAGTGATACAAGTCTTACTAATTGACCTATAGCTGGTGGGGAGAAGAGGTGAATTCATACCCTTTCTAAGGGTATCTGCAGGTCAATGAAATTAATGAACACAACTGGAATTGGAACTCAGTTCTCCCATTTCCAATTCCAAGTCATTATCCATTACACCACCTGCACATCCAAGCTTGCAGCAGCTGGTATTCCCAAGCAGTTACTCATCTAGGCACTGATCAGGCTTGATGTTGCTTAACTTTGGTGATCATAGGGGAACCAGCGTTTCAACAAGATGTGGCTGTAAGTCAGGAATTGAACTTGAAAGCACTAAGTAACAGTAACATCTGATTGTTTAGCTTTTATCCACTGCACCACGATCTCAAAAGAATAGTTTGAATTAGTCAAATATATTAACCATATAGATCAAACGTTCACAAGAAAATTCTGCTAATTAATATACACTGGGCTATAGACTTATTGATCCAACAATATTAAATTAGTCAAATATATTAATATAAAAATATTGGACAAGTCATTGCAAGCATAGTTTTGTCTGATCATAATGAACTCGATAAACCAAATAGTGGACAAGTAAAAAGGGTGGAACAACAACAAATACATTGATTTAAAATAAAACTTACAACTTATCTGGTGAAATCCTGAAAAACAATAAGACATTTCCTTTTAATTTTATTTAGAGTTCTGCAAAATGCCCTGAAGTTTTGGTACTTACCAGCCTGCACGAGCTCGGCCCCATACATAAAGATCTCCATTGCGTACAAGTGCAACATGGTAAGTTCCACATCCAATCAGAGTTGATTGATAGAGCAACTTTTTTTCACTCTTCTTAGATTTGTCTTCAACAAACTGAAAAAAATAAACAAAAGAAAAATTTTTTAAATCTAAATGGAAAAAGAGTTTGAGTTGTCCTTTCTAGAATATGGTTTGAATAATAGAGTGTGAGCATTGCTAGAAGGTGAAAACAAAGATTAGTTTAATGGCCAAGCGTATAAGTCAGGTCAGTATGTTTTTTTATTGCTTTGCAGGGAACAAATTCGAAAGCATCCCAACATAAAACATACAGAATCATTTGTATTTCATAGGAGACTGAGAATGGAATTGCAAAAGGGATGAAAGCAAAGACTGATGAAGAACTAAATGAAATCAAACAAGATATGCACGGCGAAAGAAAAGGAGAGCATAGGAAAGATAGTGAAACAGAAATGAAATGCGAAGGAGAGACAAGGAGACAAAGATGAAAAGCAAAAGAGAGGCAAAGGTGAAAAGCAGACAAAGGTGAAAAGCAAAGGAGAGACAAAAGGTGAAAAGCAAAGGAGAGACAAAAGGTGAAAAGCAAAGGAGAGACAAGGAGACAAAGATAAAAAGTAAAAGAGAGATGGGTGCACCAGTATGAAAATGAAAGAAGATACTAGCTGACACAGATGAAACATGAGAGAGAGATGGTTGGGCATGAAGGAAACATGAAGGAGAGATGAGCGGACACAGATAAAATGTGAAGAGATGGGTGGACATAGATAAAATGTGAAGGAGAGATGGGTGGACGCAGATAAAATGTGAAGGAGAGATGGGTGGACACAGATAAAATGCAATGGAGAGATGGGTGGACACAGATAAAATGCAAAGGAGAGATGGGCGGACACAGATAAAATGCAAAGGAGAGATGGGCGGACACAGATAAAATGCAAAGGAGAGACAGGCAAACAGATGAAATGCAAAGGAGAGATGAGAAAATGTAAAGCAAAGGAGAGACAGGCAGACAGAGACGAAAAGTGAAGTGGTTGGAACAAAGCTGGTGCTTAAATTTCAAATCCAAGATACAAGATTAATGTAAGACAAAAAAAATTATTGAATTTTCTTACCGACACCGGTTCTGGAATAAGAGGCCTTGGCTGTAAATCTTTGTTAAGTTCAGAGGGTTTGATAAGTTTATCACGCTTTTTATTCAACACCAGGAGAATATCAAAAAAAAAGTCAACCATCCGTTGAGTAGCTGCATATGAAACATCCTGAAATGCAAAAAATAAGATTATTAGCAAAGAAGTACCTCAACTTATTGGCAACTGTGTCTTATCTTTTTAATGTTGTTGCAAGACATGACCATAAGTTCTATGTTAACAGTTTCTTCTCTCACACTTCTCACTTGTGGAAATCTCTTCCAGCATCTTGTTTTCCAGTCAACTTTGATCTTCAAAAATTTTAATACACCATCAATCACTACCTTATGCCTTAATTCCTGTTCTTTTATTGTTTTCTCTGCATAATGTTTTTCTTTTTCTTATATTCTATCACACTCAGTAAATCCTTGTGTCTTAGTGAGTTTACTGCCTTGCTTGGGGTGAAATGATTAAAAAAGAAAAAAAAAAGTCATGCAGACTTCAAAGTAGATCAATGCAATTTAGTTAAAAAAAAAAACATGTCACTATAAAGATAACAACCATATTCATTATTCCTTTGTAATTCCCCAAAAAAAAAAAAAAAAAAAAAAAAAAATTCCAATGAGATTCCCCGATTTTGGTGACATTGCATAACATACAGAAAGAGTATATAGTTGTGTTGTTAAAAAGATGGATCTAACGTCTCTTCTAAATAAATATAAGATGATGTCAAGTATTTTGGGGGGTCTAATTATTTTATACATTGTAATGTAATGAATAATGGCTCAAAAATGAAAAATCAGTGAGCTAAGCTCAAATTCCAGATGGGTTCATTACATCCACTTACATGCAAATACCCTTTGGAAAGGTATGAATTCATCTCTTCTTCCCCCACCCCACTATGGGTTGAATATCAGGACAGAGTGATTCCTATAGCCTTGGTCAGCAACCATTCTACCACAGAAAAAAACCAGCAAACTACTGCGAGAAAATCTGCCTTGTCAGTCATGAATCGAAAGCGACATGATCGCCGAAGAGTTTATAATACATGTGGCACTTAATTGACTGATCAGTCATTGAGGATTGAAAGTAGTAGACATTTTATTCAAATTTTACTAATTCTAAAGTACTAATCCTATTTATCATAATACTTAGTATCTATTTTCAAACAATTTTGAATCTAAAAATGCCTATGATAAATATATCATTCAAAGTATATCAAGTTGCATTAGAAAATTCCTTGATTTCCTTAACATTAGAATACCAAACTCCCTTGAAGATTACCCGATTTTTCTTTAGAAAAGTGACTTTTCTTTTTTTTCATTTCCCGGATTTCTGTTTTCCAGGTTAGTAACGTTGGTGGCATCTGTCAGTAATAATTGCCTAACCGACCAATCCTTTTTACCGATTTTGAATTTCAGGTGAAATATTACAAAATTCAGTGTAATTTCTAAAAATGTGATGGATTTTCATTTATTAATCCAACAGGTTATTTAAATGTTATTTTGCAGTCGGTTATGTTCCATGCATGATTTTTTTTTTTGTTTTTTTTTAAGCGTATCACCCCAAGCAAGGCTGGAGGCCACTATCACGCAAGGGGTTAAAGAAGGGTTGGAGGAAGAGCAGATAGGAGTGGTAAAGGAGAGGATGTGGAGAAAGAGAAAGACAGTGGGTCGATCAAGGCAAGGGGGTTACAGAAGATTTGGAGCGAGAGCAGATAGGAATGAAAAATGAAAGGATGTGGAGAAGGGAAGTGGATAGATCAAGGCAAATGGAGATGTAGATTGACGCTACGCTTAAGCCGTTGGAGATTGTATTTGTCAGGGAAACAGTAATAGGGAAGGGAGTTCCATAGGCGAGATGTGCGAGACATGAAGATGATACACACTTAGATGATCATGTATCTTTTGATACTTGACTGATGATACATCAGGTTGCCACTTCTTTCTGCGGTAGACCAGTTGCCATTCAAAGCTATAGAACTCCGTCTGTTCTGTTATTTACCCATAGCTGGGGGGGGAAGAAGAAGAGGATTCATACCTTCCCCAAAGGTATTAGCATGTATCGGCTCTCCAATTTCTCAATCCGAGCCACTCACTATGCATTACTCAACCATGCTCCCCCAAAATTATTTTCAGTGGATACTATTGTTTGATTAAGTTAGTATACAAAACTGAGCAGATATGAATGAGTAAGATTTGCATTTATAAGACACTATTCAACTTTGCTTGATCGACGATGCACTCTGTTGCTGAGTCTGTCTAAAACATTTTGGATTTGATATTGGTTTCTCCTGCCAAGGGGGAGATACGTTTGAATCCTGCCAGAGAGAACATATTTTTCGTTTATAAGATTTTTTTTTCTTAAGATAATAGTGTCCTTAATATATCTTATTTATAAAATCAAATAAAAGCTTTTCTAATTAAATAATGTCATAGTTTTATTCCATTTTTTATTTTGAGTCAAGCCAGATTTTTGGTAATTTGAGCAACTGTTTGAAAAAAAAATATTAATGATTTACATTCTCCAAGGAATTGTGCTTTTAACTACTATAAAGTTAATTTTTGAAAAATCCATCAAGTGGAGGAGTAATATACGTAAAAAAAAAAATATTTCTACCAAGATTTTCTAAAAGAGTTTCTAAAATAATTTTATTTATTTGGGAATAAGTTCTGAAAGTTTAATTAAAATCTAACAATTATTTGATTTTTGCAAAAATTTACAAAGCAATGTGTTTTTTTTTGTTTTTTTTTACCACTAAAATTTCTTATACTAATCTTTGCTGCCCCCGATGATGCAAGAAAAACAAGATTTTTAACCAAAATCTCAAACATGCTAGAAAGGATTAAAAAATAAAATAAAATAATACTTTGGTCTATCCTCTTAATAAAAAAACAGTTTGACAATAAAATTTTGTTTTTATCAGGTTTGGGGCCTTTTATATCAAGCTATGCTCTTTTCGCAGCGAATTATTGGAAGTATCTACAATAAATTCAGTAAGCAGAAGAGAAAACTAAAATCTCACTTGAGATGGAGTGCTGAAAAGTTCTCAGTCAAGCCAAGAAACTCTTCTAGAAAAAAAAAAAGATTTTTGTCTTTTGTTCAGTTTTTGATAGTGAGAAGGTTGAAAACTTAAGTTTTAAGCATCCCTTTTATATATATATATATATATATATATATATATATATATATATATATATAATGGATTTAAAATTAAACTATGATTATTATTTGATTGTGGAGAGCCATGATTGACCACATCACTCAAGATAATTTTCCCTTACTTCTAGTAAAATTTGCTGTGTCTCTCAAAATCAGAGAAAATGAAAGTTTTGAGACTGGTATCACAGGCAAGATAAACATCTAGTCTGTATGTAATACTGAAGAATCATGTTATAGTTTTAAAGAGTGTGTTATTTTTTATCAATAAGCACTTAAAAGTACTTTTGCAGATGATACTATTGAGAAAAAAAATAGTACCCTCACAATTTTAAACTAACTGATATCTAAAGAGAATAATAGAGGTTTAGGCACTGATTTTTAGAGAGAAATTTCTTTCTAATATATGGACAGTATATGGTTACAAGCAATTATATACAGGAGTCTACCAAAAAGTTCAGTACAAGCCACTAGCCAAAACCAAACCAACATCAGAATTTGTTTTAGAATTCCTTGTTGGTTGAGTAGAAGACTTTTTAGTGCCACTGCATATTCATTACTAAGCCAATATATTTTTTAATACCAGGTCTCTTCAGGACACTGGCAGTTGTATCTTTCCAGAGATTCCTTTTCTTTATTATCTGTGAATTGCTGTAACTTCTTGGGAAAGATAGCGGAGTGATTTCCCACTGCCTTTTCCACACTTCTGAATTCAGAGTAATCCCTCGCTTAGACTGGCTACTACCTAAAGCTGGAGAGACCAGTCTTTCTTGCTTTTTAACCTATAGACAAGGAAGAAGTAGATTCTTGCCTTTCCCAACGGTATTAGTGTGAAAATAAATACGACACACAAGTCTGGAATTTGAATTTGGCTTGACAATTTCACTTTCCTTTACATAAACTGACTGAAACAATTCAATGTGAAAACTATCACACGATACCTACCAAGTTCGGATTCTCCCCAAAATTGAGAGATAATAATGAACTCATTGAACCTTGACTGAAAGTCCTGGAAGATAAAAAAAGTAAAAAGCCGATTTAATAAAATACTTTTAGGATGAAGAAAAAAAGCTTTAAACACACACACACACACACACACACACACACACACACACACACACACACACACACACGTACCTTTACCAATCTTCACAAAAAACTAATGCTAATCCAATGCTCCAGATCACTTTCACTCATTTTCTACCATTTTCTACCAACAGTATATCCCGAACATGCACAAAATGACTTATCTGGTCTGCATCTCAAGGAAATAGAAGTTGAAACATGTCAGGAAGTGCTTGCGTACAAATATTTGCCTAACTCATTACTCCAATGGTATGCTGCATTCATTCTGGGAATTAGGTTTCTTGTATAAAAAGCAATTTCTGAAAGCCTTTGACTTCTT
The DNA here is from genome assembly GCA_964036315.1 of Acanthosepion esculentum. Taxonomy (NCBI): domain Eukaryota; kingdom Metazoa; phylum Mollusca; class Cephalopoda; order Sepiida; family Sepiidae; genus Acanthosepion; species Acanthosepion esculentum. Next base: position 92,524,606 of record OZ038478.1, read on the forward strand.
GAACCATGGCTTTCTGTGTGCCTTCAAAAAAAAAATAAAATAAAAAAAAAATAAAATATAAAAAAAAATAAATAAATATTGTATGTCTGAGCTATCATCTTAACACCATAGTAGATAGATTTGGCTATCATCCAGTTCACACTCATCTCTGGTCATTTGAACAGGAGTAGAGGTTTATTTCTTGTTTCCTGTTTAAGATTGGGTTTCTGGTTCCTTATAAAATTTTCTCATTCTATTTCACTCCTAGTAACACCTTATGTCTTTGTGGTATTATCGCCTTGCTTGGAGTAAACTGATTGAAGTAAAAAAAATTGGAACTTGAAAGAGATCTACTACATCACCACTTATAAGCCCACCACAAAACATACACAATTTGTGTTTCAAAATTGTGAGGCCAGTTATTGCCAGTAGCCATCCAGCCTTTGAGCTGTCCATTAGGCTGATTGATGGTAGCACAGCATTCATCAGTGATAAGAATGGTTGAAAATTGGTCTTTATGTATTCTGTTGCCCATTTCCTTTGATAGTCTCGGTGGACATCATTTAAAGCAGTCATTCATAATTACCATGCTGTGGCATATGAGTGTGCTGTGAAATATTGCCACAGCTTACATATATATATATATATATATATATATATATATATATATATATATATATATATATATGTATATATATATATATATATATATATATATATATATATATATATGTATGTATGTGTATGTATGTATGTATGTATGTGGAATATATGAATATATGTTACAGCCCTAAATATTTGAATAAATGAATACATATTAAACTTTTTGTCAAATAATTCTTTTCACTATTCTTTGATTATGTTATTTTAAATACTTTGTTTAAAATATTCATTTTTTAAAAAGTATTTTTTTTTAATTTAACTTTTTAAAATTTTCCTTTATTTGAATAAATGCATATTAACCTTTTTTCATATCACTGTATTCAACATTTTTTGTTTAATTCAAAATTTTTACAAAGTTATACTGAATTACAAATTAATAATATCAAAGTTTCCGATATGCAGCATTGAATTTTGCTAAGTGTGCTATGATATTTTCATTTTATCCTAGGTGTACAGTTGTTTAAACAGGTTGAGAAACACTGTCTTAGAAGCAAACAAAGTGATCAGTTTTCAACATTTCCTCTCTGCAACAATGCCTAAAAATTCCAAAGATTGGCAAAGATGGATGTATTGTGACTTATCTTTTGAAATGGGACACAAACCATTGAAATGAAATCTACAATTTATACCCATCCGACCTAAATCAGAGTCATTCATGATGTTCAATGAACTTCTCTCACAATTTGGGGATCCTTGCCAATTAATGTTGGAACTTCCAGTATTGCTTTACCTTCTGCAAGATTAGAAATTATTAAACTGTGGCAGACATGATGAGCCAAAACCTGGGACGAGCACAACTGGTTGCGACTTGCCTTGTCCCCGCCAAAAAAGAGCCCGTATTTGCTTAACATGTAAAGCTACTGCAGTTGAAATGAAGGAGAAAAAAAGCACTTACCGCTCTGCCGTAATCCGTCCTCAGCCAGATAACGTAAAAGGATAAGAGGGGACGTGCATTGCATTTTTATGCAATAAAGATACAATGCATTATGGGACAGGGAAGCAATGAATTATGGGATCGCATGAAGACGCAAGGGATTATGGGTATGTGGACAAATATAAAAGCAACTAATTTTTCCCAGTGCGGTGTTCTTCGAGTGACCTTCACGGTTGGCGGCTGGAAAAGTCTATCAGTGCGATTTTGAGACAGAACTCAAGAAGGAACGACTCAAGATTAGAATACCAGTTGGGAGAGCTTGAATTTACTCTCTGGTTGCTGTTTTCTTTTTATTTCCCCAAAAGCTATTTCGGCATATTAATTCTTCAAATGGAATGCAAGATCTTTGACGTCCGTTTGATTCCAGAATTCAGCAGCACCCCAACAGATATGCCCATTGTTGAATGGATACAGAATGTGGAATTGGTCTGCGAACTTTGCGCCATGGACAAGATCAAGCACATCATGACTATACGACTATGAGGCGGTGCCCTTGCCATGTATAGACAACTTAGTGAAGAGCAGAGGGCAGACGCGGAACAAATTAAACTGGCCCTTATGACTGCATACGCGACTGACAGATTTAATGCGTTTGACCAATTTATGGGATGGCGTCTTCACCCAGGGGAAACGGTGGATGAATTTCTGGCTGAAATGCATCGTTTGGTGCGGCTAATAGGAGAACCGCTGCCTGATCGGTGGATGGCATGTGCATTTGTGTCAGGGTTGCCACATCATGTTAGGCAGCTTCTCAAAGCTTCGTCCAGGATGGACGAGATGAATCTAGAACAGATTCTGACCCGAGCAAGGGCTATTATGACAGATGACGAAGGGTGCCAGGTATTGGCCGCCACATCCGTAGAACTACCGCACTCAGAAGCTGAGGTTCCCCCTGCCAAACCTGTTAGCAGAACGATTACCTGCTACAAGTGCTCTGGACCCAACCATATGGCGAAGAATTGTACACAAGGACGACAGGAGAGGTCAAACACATTTCCTCAGAATGCCAGGGAAATGCCCAAGGAGAGAAGGCGTCAGCACCAGCCTTCACCCTGAGCAAGTAAAAACCCGGAAGTTACCCACCGTACAAGTATTTGTAAATGGAGTAGAGTGCACAGCTCTAGTGGATTCAGGATGCTCACAAACGCTGGTGAGCTAGGCTGTGTGCCGCAGCTGGAGGCAGGAAGAGGTGGGAGTGTTGACTGTCGACGGGAGGACCCTGAAGTGCTGTGGATACGGCAAAATTAAGTTGGGTGTCGAGCAGATTCAGCCTGTGACTGTTGAGGTTCTGGTCATGGACGGACAGTTGCTAGGGTTTGATCTTCTTCTCGAGATTGATGCAATCAAGGTGCTCTGAGGTGTACACCTGACTGAATCAGGCAAAGCGCATTTTGGAAACCTGAACACATGTGCCGCCATTCTTATCAACAAGCCTGACTTTAGAGTAACGTTTAACCCGGGCACGAAAACATGGACTGCATTGTGGAAGTGGGCGAGTGGTCATTCACCTAGTAAGTTGGTCAATAAAGTACAGGAGTACACAGAACCTGGCCACGTCCAGGATGCATACGAGAAGGAGCTAGCACAGTGGCAGCGAGACGGATGGCTACTGCCATATCCCGAGAAAGAGCTTGGCCCACCTTAATGGCAGTCGTACAAGAACACAAACAGAAGGTCCGGCCAGTACTTGACTATCGAGAGTTGAACGGCTTTGTAGACACATTCACGGCTGACGCAGAGGTGTGTGCGCAGAAATTACAAGAATGGCGACGACAAAGAGCTGACGTATCACTGTTGGATTTGAGAAATGCGTACCTACAGATCCACATTGGCCTTTTCAAACAGTGATCATTAAGGGTAAGCGGTTTTGCCATACGCGTTTGGGTTTTGGCCTGAATGTGGCACCACTTGTCATGAAGTCAATGATCGACATGATAACGTCCCAGGATCAGGACATTAATAGTGCCATGTCGGCATACGTCGACAATATCTTCATAAATGAAGGCCTAGTTTCTGCAGCTAGTCTGTAAAGATCCGGAGCGATTAAGAAACGGAACTAAGGTCCTGGGTCTTCAAGTCTGAGAAGAAAGCAACTCCCTTCGATGGAAGCGGGGAGGTCAGGTTCCAGAAATTGCTCAAATGGTGACCCGCCGAAGCGTATTTTCCTTGTGCGGGAAACTCATGGGTCATTTCCCCGTGGGCGGTTGGCTTAGGGTGGCAACTGCATTTATTAAGCGTTATGCAAGTACACTAAACAAAGGATGGGACGACGAGATAAAGGATGCCCCTCTTGGACATATGCTGGAGGAAACAGTGGCCAGAGTGCGGGAATCAGATCCTGCCGGTAGAGACTGGTGTGTGAACGGCAATGAAATGACAGTTTGGGTGGATGCAAGCTCTGTGGCTACGGGAGTAGCACTAGAGGTGAATGGGAGTGTCGTGGAAGATGCTTGCTGGTTACGTACAACTAATGATGCCAGACACATTAATCTTGCTGAACTTGATGCGTGAATCTTGCCCTGCAGTGGCAGTCACCAGTCATGCATGTGGTCACCGATTCAGCATGTGTGTACCGGTGGGTGTCTGACACCCTGACAGGAAAGATGCGCGTGAACACGAAGGCGGCGGGTGAAATGCTGATGAGGCGGCGCTTAGAGACACTGCGAGCATTGGTGGAGGAGTACACACTGACTATGACTGTGACGTTGGTAAAATCTTGTCAGAACCGTGCTGACAGCCTCACCAGAGTGCCGCAACGCTGGTTAGAGATGCACAAGAAAGGAGGAGAACCGGTGCAAGTGAGTTGTGCCACTGCAACGAGCCAGTTGAACAAACATCAGGTGACCCACATCCACCAGTAGAGTGGGCTCCCGGGTGTTAAAAGAACAATGTACTTTGCTAGGATCGTAGATCCAATGGTGTCTAAGGAACTGATAAAATCTGTTGTTAGAACCTGTGAAGCCTGCCAATCGATCGATCCAGCACCAGTGCATTGGAAAAAAGGAAATTTGAGTGTGAGAAGAAACTGGAGCAGGTTGGCAATGGACGTGACCCATTACAATGGTAGCCATTTTCTTACACTCATTGATTGTGGTCCCTCCCGTTTTGCAGTGTGACGGCCACTGGGACGGCAAGACTCTGCTGGTGTCATTCGTCAGCTGGAGATAGTCTTCTACGAACAAGGCCCACCAACTGAAATACTGACTGACAATGACACCACGTTCACTTGCAGACAATTTAAGGAATTTGTAAGCAGCTGGGGCATGCATTTGAGGTTCCAGTGTGCTTATGTGCCGTCTGGAAATGGCATTGTGGAACGCAACCACAGAAGCGTCAAAACCATAGCGGCCAGGAAAAATTGTTCAGTCTTGGAGGCGGTCTACTGGCATAACGTCACACCCAAGGACAACCTTTCACCTTCCACGGCACTGGCTGATGTACTGCACACGTACCAAGTCCGGGTGAGAGGCATTGACGCGACGCCCCCGCCTGAATCACAAATAACCGAAGGGGAATACAAGAAAGGGGACATTGTCTGGGTCAAGACTCTACGTGGTAAATGCATGACCAAATTTGGAACTGGACGTGTGACCGAGTCAGCAGTCAGTGCGGGTCGATGGAACGCCTCGTCATGTTAGAGACCTGCGCCCTTTTTTGGGTTCAGTCACTGTGTGTTTATCTAAAAATAAATACGCTTAAATTCACCTTCTTCTCTGCCGTGCGCCAATGGCTTCAGGGTAAAATTTCCGACTGATGCGAATTCAGCCAGTTTTCGATTCTAGCCAGAGGCAACCGGACGTCTAGCCACACTGATGAGCTGTGATACAGCGAAACAGTCTGTCTGTGGATGACAATATATATATATATATATATATATATATATATATATATATATATATATATATATCCAAATGAAAGAAGGAATAAATGGAGTAAAAATCCACAGTTTGTGGCATTTACTTTTAAAATATATATATTTTAATAAATATACATTATACCCCCTGCTGACAGTACAACTGGGGGTTTCATACACTATGCAAGCATCAGGTACTGAGAACTGATCACAGTCTATTTAATATTTCTAGGTCTTGCAGTTTTATGGTGTTATTTGGATATATTATTATTGTTAAATATTTAATTGCACTATACTCTAAATTTAAATTTTGGTTCAAACTTACACTTAAAATTAAAAATTCAAATTTCAGGTTAAAAAATGATATCTATGAACACTGTTGGTAAACAAAAGTTAAAAGCCAAGGGGGGTAACTCTTTGTTGTGGCCGTGTTCATAGTCTATGTTATTGAGTGTTGGCTTTTTCTTTTTTATTATTAATGTTCCCATTATTTTTTCTATGTGGATGACACTATTATGGTTGTGTTTTCCAAAAGTATGTTGCAAAAGAAGCTGGGTAGATTTCCACTTGTGTTTAAATGGGTCTATCTATAAGTTTCATTAAAAATGACTGACATGCCCACAACAACACACATATATATATATTTGCTTAGTCACAAAAATATTCCATAATTTCAGTAAGGAATATTCAGCAGTAACTATTTGAATTTTAACAAATTTGAAATATAATATCTGGTTCACTGTGTCATGTTAGACAATTTTTCTCAACAAAATCTAACTTACACATTTTTATGTCTACCATTCGTCACTGCTTTGAATATTGTTGCCACATCTGGTCTGGTGTTCCTGGTATATATTTAGAGCTTCTTGATAAAATCATAAAAAGAAACTGCAGTGTTATTGGTACTGACCTGGCATCCTGGATTCAGTCACTTTCCCACTGCCACAATGTAACATGCTTGTGCCTTCTCTATAAATACTTTTATGTTTATTATTCGGATGAATTTTCCTCTAGTACATGACTAAAAAACTAAGTGTCGTACTAGACTGACAGCAAGGACTAATTATTTTGGAATTGAATGCTAATAGTTTCTTCTATTGCACATCTAACTTGCAGAATTCTTTCAGCTTCTTGCTTTCGAGTCAACTTTTATCTTCGCAAATTTAAATGCAATTTAAATGGAAAATTACCTTCTATCTTCTTCTTAATACCTGTTCTTTTATTGCTCTCTCTCCTTAATAGTTTTTTTTCATATTCTTTAACACTCGGTAACTGCTTGCATCTTAGTGACTTTATTGTCTTGTTTGGGGAGAAATGATTAAAAAAAAATTGAAAGAAGATCTTCATGTTCAGATACGTAGTGATGCTAAGAAATTTAAGAAACTAATGCAGGAAATTGTTTTTCAAGGAATGAAAAACCTTTATAGAAAATAAGATTTTTTTAATTTTTTATTTCTCGGTGGAGTGATTTTAAGAGATGTGCGAAATATCAGTCAAGACACAAGGAAACCCTGAAAAGATATATATTATGTACCATCAGATAGAGTAATTCAACATCATTGTAACACAAATGTTGGAGAGGTGCTGAAAACTTCTTGGCTCAACCCTGTGGAATATTAGTTAACTTGCAAGTGGTCTGACACACAGGTAGACTAAATGTAGTCACTTCAAGTTGAAAAACAGACTGAGTGATTTAATGGAGAGATATACAGGTGAATAGAGTCCATTCATGCAAATGTATTGGGCAGGTCCATTTTAGTAAAGTGGACTAACCCACCTGCTGTATTAGGTACTCTCCTATAAATGAGGTAGATTAGCTGGCCTGCCTTTACAAGGATACACAAGAAGGTCGGTGTTTGTTTTAGTCCAGCTAAAAAGTTTGACTAACAAATTTAATGCTAAGTCTTTCATTTATATTTTACTTATTTTTGTACATTTTTGCATTTGATTTTCAGTTTGGTTTCCTTTGTGTATTTGCAAATTTTAAGTTTTACCACATTTTCTTTTTGTGTTAACCCCCTCCCCTTTTAATTTTATTCATTTTTATTTCTTTTGCTTGCCTTGTTTTTGGCAAGCCAAGTTTATTAATTCCATTTTGTTTATTTACGCAGACTCAAGTCCGGTTTTCTTTCTTTGAATTCTTTCGTTTAAATATCATTATTTAAGTTTTGTTTATTTGTGAAATTTATTTAAAAAAAAATACTGTAAAAGAAAAAAAGAATTTGTTTTTTCCGTTGTAATAACACTATTATGGCGGATTTACAAACACAGGAGTCTAACCCAGCGGTAATGGTGATGGATGAAAATGTACCACAATAAGAAAAAACAAACAAAAAAAAAAAACGGCCTGGTCAGAAACCAGTCCCAAAAAAGACCATGTGTATTATGAAAATTTGAGAAAAAATATGAGGAGTATACAAAAAGGAACAAGATTCTCACTATTCAGGAAGCCTTTGAAGAAGTGAATATAAGAACAATTTCCCTGCCAACGTCTGACATAAAAAGTCAGAATTTAATTGGTGTTAGCAGGGAAAACATGGAGGAAGCCTTGAAGACTTTGAACATCACCCTGTGTGTTTTGGCAAGTCATTCAAGGGCATTATGGGACATGCTGATGAAATCTGAGCAAGAAGCCAAAGAATTAGCCGGAAGTGTGTTAACTTCCAAAACATTTCGGCTTCAGACAGAATACATGGGCACCTGTAGAACAAATGTAATGGTGCATGGGGTGCCCATTTACATATCTGAGGACAGATTGAGGGCCTTTTTTGCTCAATATGGCAAAGTCAAGAAAGTGACGGGAGTGACCGGAAAGTCGGGACGTGACTATTGAAATTATGCTAACACGTAAAAATTTCATCGACATCCCAAACATTCTGATGTGCAGGGAGAGAAGGATGCTGGATGGAGGGACGGAGACCCTACTGCTGGTCGTATGGTGTTTCAGATCACATGGCCAAAGCATGCCCCAGAAAGAAAGAGACACCGCAACCAACTGCAGCAACAACAACAGTAGTACCAACAACATCAACAGCAATTACTGGGGCAGAACCCGGCAAGGAGGTTTGTGGCGAAGGGACAGAAGCAGAAACCAGACCATCCGTCCCCGCAGAAGGAAGTCCCACCAAGGAAGCAGCCGAAGGACAGGAGTCACAACAAAAAGCTCACCAGCAAAGCAACGAAAACCGAAGCAAGACAGGCAGGAAAAATTGGACATGGACAGGGAAGTGGAGGAATTGCCACAAACGCACAGTCCCTCTTCCTTAAAGAGGAACAGGGAAGAAGATGAGGAAGGGGAAATACCGGGTCAAGAAAACTCACACTGGACGGAGTAGAGTGGAGAGGGGCATGGGAAAAAAACCAGGTCCCTATCCGTCCCTGCCTCGCCAGAAAAGGACAGAAATGCGGCTTCAACGTCTAAGAGCCTTCCCCCATCATATACTCATGTTCCATTCCCTGCCTCTACTTCCGCATCTTCACACTCACTCACTCCCATACCTTCTGACTTGTCACCTCCCCAACCATCCCCTTTTACACCTACCCTCCCATCTTCTTCAACCCTGACACACAAGGAAAAAAAGGAAGAAAAAGAAACTGAAACTAAAAACAGAGGACATATGTAACGTGAACAGGGAGGTACTGGAAAAGGACCACTCATCACAAAAAAGATCCCTACTAGGTCCCCTGTTTAAAATCTCCTCCGTCAATGGGAAATCGGTGAAGAACCCAAACAATTTCCCAGATGCTCCGGGGGTTATTGCCCCTATCAGAGACATGGGAAAATACCTCAAAGTTTGGTCTCATGTGTTTGAGGCCAAGGATGCATACCCCAAATTAAGGATGACCCAAATGGGCACCCCAGATTTAAGAAAATTGCAATACTTTTGTGCAGTTAGGGTCCCGGTACTTCTCCATCCATCGTTATATAGGGTGTTAAAAAATAACATACCCTACGGATGTTGGTGGGATTGTCCGGGATGGTCGCATGACAACAGAGTTAGGAACAGGAAGCCTCGGACAATCCGCAGATTTCCGACCTGTATGTGAATAGGTCGTTTCTTATTTTTCGTTTTTTTTTTCAGGCCTAGAAGATTTCTATTAAGATAGCCACTCAGAATGTGAAGGGCTTGAGGGATCGGGGTAAGGCAGCCCACCTGCTCTGGGATCTCGTCTTTCGGCGTGGATGTCGCCATGATCAAAGAGACCCACTTTGTTTGCAGCGTCGATGCATGTGTACTGGATGACGACTTTGTCGTTTATTCAGCATATGGGGACCAACAAGCCAGAGGAGTTTCTTTGCTGGTGAGGCGTACTCATGACGCAAAGGTGGACCTTGTGCTTACCGATGTCGAGGGCCAGTTGATCGTGGCTGATATTGCCGTGAAAAGTGGTTCATTCCAAGTTAGCTACCTGGATAGAATGTTAGTTAGAGGAGCCAATGTAGACTTATTATATTGTCCCACATTCCACTGGGTAGGCTATTCAGATCACAAACTCGTTTGTGCCTAGATGGCATTAGATCATAGGCTTAGAATGGGTGGGTACTGGAAGTTCAATCTGTCCTTACGGGACAGGTGGGACTTCCAGGAGCAGCTACCCAGCTTAGTGCAGCAGAAGCTAGTGGGGGCAGTCATTGGGAATAAGTGGTGGAAGAGACTTAAGGATAGACTTAGGTCCTTCACCACTGATTTCAGCAAACTGCTCGCCCTAGATAGAACTGAGAACGTGAAGACACTTAAGGCAAGGTTTTCCTGGGTGGTGGCTGGGGGGGTATCCCTTAGAGATAGCCTTAGCTAGGGATGCCCTGGATCATTTGAGTAGTGAGCGCTACATAGGCCAGGTAATTAGACATAGGTTAATCAACATGTCTTCTGAAGCTGTGAATATGGGCACAGATTTACACAAGGAAAATATCCGTCGAGGTTCCGATCGTTACATTCATGAAGTCAAATCCCCGGCCACTGACGATATGTGCGAGGCATTTTGAGAGCCGATTTAACAAGGAGCCTGGTTTCCATGATGAAGAGTTTTGTAGCTATTTGACTGACTTTCCTTGGCTTTCGCCGACTGAAGTGGCTAGCTGTGAGGGAGAGATCATGGAGGGTGAAGTCTACGTGGCATTGAAGAAGGTCAGCAGAGGCAAGTCGCCTGGACTGGATGGTTTGCCCTATGAATTGTACTTGAGGCTGTCACACATCTTTGTCCTGATTTTGACTTTGGTGTTCAACAACTGGTTCAGGCAGGGGTCCATCCCCAACTGGCTCACCAGGGGTGTGATCACGCTGTTGAAAAAGGACCAGGGTGTTGGGTGGGATTTAGATGATTATAGGCCCATAACTCTGCTAAAAAAAGAGTTAAAGATTTTGGCCAAGATCCTGCAGGAGTGTTTGCAGTCAGTTTTCGAGTCTCTGTTTGGTCCTGAGAAGACATGCGCGGTGAGGGGCAGAACAATTCAGAGCAACCTGCATCTGATCCGCACAATCATGGAGGGTTTAAAATATGACGATGAGGTCGCACTGATCAATGTAGATCAGTCCAAGTCATTTGATAGGGTTGACCATCACTACCTTGCTGCTGTCCTGCAGGCCGCCGGATTCGAACCCGACTTCTGCCGTTGGATTGGCCTCCTGTATTGCTCCCACAGTGCTGTGGTACAGGTGAACGGGAAGCTGTTGGGTGCTTTTGCACTGTCTAGGTCGGTTCGTCAAGGTTGTCCACTGTCGCCCCTACTTTATGCTTTGGCGTTGGAGCCTCTCCTTCGTTGGCTGAGGGACAGGACATGCAGTCCGGCCCTACGTGGAATCGCCATTCCTGGAGAGGCTCGAGCCAGGGTTTCCGCATACGCCGATGATGTATCTGCTTTGCGTGTCGTCCTGCAGCGACATTGAGGCGGTACTGAAGGCATTTGATCTGTATTAAAAGGTGACAGGGGCCAATTGCAAGAAGTGTCATCCGGCTTGCAGCTCGGCGCCTGAAAGGAGGTCGATCTTCCGGGGCCATATTTCTTTTTTGTCAGGCAAGACACGTTCGCGCTCGTTTCAAATTCCAAGGTAAGTCATGTCTTTCGTTACAAAAGGGTTGTAGTGTGGAAAATAACTCATCACCCACAAGGCTGACCACTATCAAGACTGGAAAGAGAAGACCGGGCAACTCCATCCCGGATACAGTAGCAGTACTCCGTTTTCGGTTTGATCTGTCTCTTGTAAAGGGTAGGTACATGCAGGAGCAATCAGATACAAACTGGAGCAGCACAGAGAACCAAACATTTTCCCCATATATGATGGAGCATATATACAAGTTTCACTTGAGGTCTTGGGTGAGCTTAAGTCTCAATAAATGTTCAAGGCAAGGGACATCCTTAAGAGAATACAGGTTCATTATGATAGGTGGATAAGATAACCTCCACAGACGTTTCTCTGAGGTTTGGATAGCTATCAGGTGAATGATGCCAACTCAGAAAATGTTATCTCCAACACCCTTAATGCAAGAAGAAATAGACCCGGAAAGAAGATGCTGTCATGATACCCTAAATGCACATGTTTCAGCTACATGGTCTGATTTATTAGACAGAGTATGTCATAAGAGTAAAATAAATATAAACATACAAGGAATTCTCATAAGAGGAAAACAGGAGTAAAAAATATGAGGAGTTGCCCTCCAAGTAAAAAGAGGTGTTGATTATATCAAAGTGATAATAATGATTATATCCTTCCATGCAATAATGACAAATTTATAATTGGGATACTCACCTTCCACGTGCCACCTGATGGCACGCCAAATGTCCTTTCACTGCAGATTTTGAGGGATCAAATGTTTCAGCTAGCTTTATAAGTCGTTCAATGTCCAATTTTCGGAGATGTAAGTGAAGAATATCAACCTGCAGAACAGCTAGTGGTGGCCGTAAACACATCAGGTCGACCAAATCTTCCGCAGACAGACAATGCAAAAATACACCTTGGACAAAAAACAAAGGGAATAATACTTAATATGGGAATGTAATAATACATAAAGATGATGTTTGGTGGATTTTTATTTGCTTTTTTAAATACGTTTTTAATCATTTAATCCCCAGTAAAGCTGCTAAGAGACAAGGGGTTACTGAGTGTGAAAGAATAAGAAAAACATTAAGGAGTGAGAGAAATAAAAGAGGAATCAAGACAGTAGGTAACATTTGACATTGCATTTAGATTTTTGAAGATCAATGTTAGCTGGAAAGCATGAATCCAAAAGAGAGTTACACAAGCTTTTCCTGTGAAAAGTAATAAAGTATGCAAAAATTCTGGTATACATTTAACTTTTTAAAAAAAAGGTTTGTAAAGAAACAAAGAATTTTAACCATAATGTTACAAAACTGCTGACACAATAAAAATTTCTATATACTTTGATACTTTCAAAGTATTATTTTCATTGTTATTTGTTATAAATGTTATTATTATAGACTAAGTTTCAGTCTAGTACCCTTTAGCCATCATCATGTTTTTGCCTGATAAAGAATATCTTGGATTAAATGATTATTGTGTCATTTTGTCTCTGATTCAATTTTTTTCTCATTCTTGCTGAACAAAAGTTTATAGATTTCACTACCTGATCCAAGGAATGAAACCATGGCTATCATATTTGATTTCAAATACAGTTACAAATGCAAAATATATATACAGTGGAACAGAGTCAGGAATGCCTCTCATCATGAACAAACTGGTTCACTAACAAATTTTCTGAACAAAAAATGTCTTCAATGAAGAAAGGGGGTCTCAAGCGACAAACACGCAAGCTGGTGAGAACAAACCAGGAGTTTAAAGCAGAGTAGAGTAGTGCTCTCAAGCAGAGCTGCTGGGTAGTGTACTTGCTGTGACTTGCTCATTTAAACATAAAGCGCTTTCTTTTACTGTTTGGATAAATATCTGTCTGATTTTTTTTCTCCTTACTTTATGTCTGCTTTTCCTTTTTTTGTTTTGATTTATTGGTTTTGGTTTATATTTTTATTTTCTTTGGTTACTTAGCAGGCGTTGGGTTGGTTTTATAGTTATAAAATATATAAAGTTTTAAAAATTATATGAGTGTAGTATAATACCATTATATGCTTATATCTAATCAGAATTTGGATAATTTTATCATCTATATAATAAATGCAAATGTCAGTGTGTCACACTTTTGCAACTTAAAAAGGAGACAACTCTAACTTTCAATAACTCATTTCAAATGTAAAAATTACTGTTCCCAAATTACAGTGTTTCAAAATACAGTTGTCTGTGTTTTCAACTTTACTGCTAGAGGCCGTAGCCCAACATATACCATTTTGGAATCAGGCCAACTCTGTGAGAAAATTAAAAACATTCCTGGCCAGATCCGAACACACAATCATGAAATTTTGGATTACCAAGTTTTCATTACTGCAATTGTTTTCCAATTCCACCATGTTGGCTTCTACTGATAAAAAAATTAAAGGAACAACTCTCTAACTTTCAATAGCACATGTTCAAATGAAAAAATTACTATTCTCAAAATACAGCATTTCAAAATAAAATTGTCTGTGTTTTCAACTTAACTCCTAGAGGCCCAACATAGCATACAATTTTGTAATCAGGCTGACTCCGAGAGCAAATTAAATATACTCTGGGCCAGATCCAGACCCACAATCCTGAAATTTTGGATTTCTAAATTTTCATTACTGCGATGGTTCTCAGCAATTATTTACATTATTTCTATGCAAAAAAATTTTTTTGTATGATAATTTTTATAACATGGAACTAAATTTGGGAATAATGACGATTGTAAAATCCAGAAAAAGTCACCTATGAAATAAAAATTTTTTGTATGGAAAGTAAGGACCTACGTACATCAAATTGTCTTTAAATTCATTAGCGGTAGAAGAATTAATGCTTAACTTTTTAAAAGTAAGCTTGAATATTAATGCACTACTTAAATGCAGCGATCAATTTTGAGTTCTTCTGTAGTTTATTGTTGCCTATCGCATCTACTCCTCTTTACCTATTGTGATGAAAGCCTAATCAAAAGCCCCCCCTCTGTATGCAACACTGGATGGGTGTGGTGTAGTGACTCGATAAGAAGGAGATAACCAAGCTAGACAAACTGCTTATTTTTCTTTCTTTATTTTCTTTTTTTTTTTAAACAGTGACGTTCACCCTGTACAAGACCTGGGAGGCCACTTGAGGCAGAGGATTACAAAGTAAGAGGCACAGTTTATTCAGAAAGGTGGAGAAGGTATCGGTTAACTCTAGACTTAAACAGGTTAAGATTGTAAGGATCTTGGGAGTCCGTTCTACAGAGCAGTGGTTCACAGGAAGAAACTGCTTGTGTGGAACTTACTTATCATCAATAGTATATGGAGGGAATGATGGTGGTTTGCTACAATGTGTGTAGCATGATGGGTCCCAGCCATGAAGGTTAAAATTGGCAGGACGAAGGAATGCAGTTTGTCCAAGGACTTTCCATTGAAATAACGATAGAGCGGTGAGAGGCTGGCAACATCCATATACTATTAAGCTGTTCAATATAAAATGTATTTTTGTTTGCCAACTTTTTTGCAAAAACTGACAAATGTTTTTTGGCATAAGTCAATTTTAGTGGTTATTTCTTACTATTTGCTATTCTGTTTTTAAGTGGGTGTTTCCATAAAAAAATATTTATAGCCTCCAGATAATAGCAATTAAACTATACCTACTGTTCATATTATGTGTATTCAAATGAGGCCAAAATGTCAGAAAAGCTCAACAGTAATATTTTTAATATCAGATTGAATTTTGTTTAAGAGAGGCTTGAAAAGGAACCAAGATTTATTTTATTTGATTTGATTGTTTGATGGCACATCAACTCCTTATGGGTCATTTAATGCCAAAATTTAATTTACTTGAGAGCTTTGAAGTAATAAAAATGATATCTTATTCTTCTTTTCACAATTGGCAGAGTAAAAAGAATGTTTTTTTTTTTGTATTCATTATTCATCAAAATACAACACTTCATATGAGACCTAATATTTATAAAAAGCAAAAATAAATGTATTTATTATTATTGTTAGTGTGCCCATGTAATCTAAAATTATGGCAATTGTTAGGAAGTTTTAATAATAGGATGTAATGAAACAAGTCTTGAAACAATGTATTAGAGTCAATAAAGTGAAGGTAAAGAATTCAAAACTAAAATAGAGGCCAATGAACTGCAATTAATCTGTTCCCTTTATATATATATATATATATATATATATATATCCCCGATGCAATGAAAACGAAAATAATATATGAATTTTAACGTTCACAGCATTAATTCAAAAGAGGGCTCAATACTGATAGTAGAGCAATGAATGGTATCTATGATTCATTGATTACTACTGGTATTATATAAAATTATTTTTGCTCAATATATTTTCAAAATAAAAATTTTGTGTGTTTAGTAATGAAATGGAAATATCTTTCGGAAGAAAAAGATTGGTAACAGAACAGCAAAGACGGTGACAAAAAGGCTTATTTGAAGACCATGATAAATCAAGATGATCACTTAACACACAGTGCCTCACATGAAAGGCTTGAAGAAATAAGACTACAATCTAAGAAATGTAGGATTAAAGGAACAGATTAATAAACAGTTGATTTTTCTTGGGAACTAATGTTTTCTAAATACAGATAAATATCTTATTTGTATAGATTATTAAACCGACTAAGGGAAGTAATCACTCATAAATTTACTAACTTAAACTGATTTACCTCACTTCCCTTTAAAGGTGGGACAGGAAATATATAAATACACAGGACATATAAAAATAAACACACAATGATAATTATTATAGGATTTGATTATTATTATTATTATTATTCTATCTTCTTTTCTCACAACTGTGTCACCATAAATAAAAGCAATACTAAACTGCTAGGCCAAAGGTCAATGGTTACATTCCACATGACAAATGAACAGGCTTCATCATTATATATTCATCAAAAGAAAATTTACCAAGATTAATTGAAATCATCCAAATGGGCATCATCACTAGGAATAACCAGATTAAGAAATCTTGAAAGGAGGGTTTAAAATGGTTACCTTGTCCAATATGTGCAAGATAGGCACCAAATCCTTTTTGTACAAGATCCTTCCAGAAGCTGACATCAACATTGTAAATCCCATGTTGTATCATAAGTTCAAGACCTTCTACCACAAGACCACGAGCCTAAAATTATAACAATATAAAGTTTGATCAAAAAGGTAAATTAATATTCCATCAAGGAAACGCATTGCAAAAACGGAAAAAAAAAAAGGAAAATGAAAGATTTTACACATTTTATTAGTCTATGTCTTTTCTGTAAAACTTAGAATGGGATATTTTCTGTGGATCAATGATTAGCAGGTTGGTCTCTTATTACAAGTGAGTTTGATATTCACAGGGTGTCACACTACTACAGTTTTGTGGCAGACTTCGCTAAGCCTAGTAAATAGTGAAAAGTAACATTCATAGCTATTCTTAATCTATTAAATCTGTCCATTATCTAGTCAGAGTTTCAAGATTTTTTCATATGAGTAAAATATTTGAGGTAAAAAACATCCCCACAAAAAATATACTTTTGGTCAATATTGAATTAAAAAAAATTTACATGTTCTTTAAAGACAGTAACATGAAAAATATAATTATATATGCATCCTTTATTTAAGTCATCAATTGTTAGTGACAAGAAGGTTGTAATAAACGGTTCTTGACATGGACATTTGGATATCTCCTATTTTTGTGAATAAAGTTGTATCTAATTGATTTTGTAAAGAAGAAACTGGCAAACTTGGACTGTCATACCTGCAAAAAAAACAAAAAAAACAACAACAGAGTCAAACAGACTGTTTTTCCATTGACACCGCTATTATTTTAACTACCTTGACTCCTCAGCAATATATTTTTAATCGATGACTAAAATTGTAAGAAACCTAAACATATGAAAGTGAATTTATAGATTTGCTTTTTTCTTAAGAATGGAGAATAAATATAATAAACACTATTATATTGTTTATGTACATTATTTATTTACAATATTTATTGGAATGGATGGCAAAACATCAGCTAATTGCCAATCCATTCAAACTTTATAAAGTGGTAAATAATAAGGATTTCCTTATAGTTGGTTCACATATTTTAATAATTTAGTAAATGTTCATAAATTTATGAATAAAAAATGTTTTCATATTTATCTATTTATGAACTGGTAAATAATAAATATTGCATTGCATTGGTTTTAGTATAATCGAGAGATATTTTAGATTATATATATATATGAAGAAATATAGTCTTAAAGTGTGTTATATTTATGGGATAAAGTGCTCAATATCAGAGATAGAGCGTGTGTAAATATAAAAGTGGACATGGAAGTCAGCACTTAGAGGCAACAGTCTGTTTCATGCTAATGCAATCGTCAGGCAACTAGTGCTGTTATTTTTCTCGGCTATCTATATATAAGGGTCAGTGGTGCATTATGGGTAGTCTATTTTGGCGGTTACTTATATATATATATATATATATATATATATATATGCATGCATGCATGCGAACAATACACACACACATGCATATATACACACGTGTTTGTGTGTGTGTATAAAATTTCAGTTTATCTGTATAAGAACAATATAAATAAACACAAAATGAAAACTTATCTTAGCCGATGTGTGTTGTCTTCTAAGGGACTTTGTTGATAAATTGACTCAGAGAAGGAAACGCGTCGACTCAGATAAGTTTTCTATGTGACATTATATATATATATATATATATATATATATATATATATATATATATATATATATATATATTTTAAAGAAAAACAGACCACTTTAAGGCTCCATTGTAATAATTTATTTCACCAAAGACTTATTTTTCCCTGGATCTTCAGACATCACTTTCAAATATATATAATAAGGATATCCTCATAGTTGGTTCACATATTTTAATAATTTAATAGATGTTCATAAATTCATGAATAAAAACGATTTTCATATTTATTTCTTTATAAATTGATAAATGATATAAATATAAAATAAAATATAAAATATAAATTCACTTTCATCATATGTTTAGATTTTATTACAATTCTAATCACATTTTAAAACAATAAACATTGCCGAGAGGTAAAGGTTGCTAAAATAAGAGCGGTGTCAATGAAAAAAAAAAATATGTCCTTTAAGCACTCCATATTTTTGTGAGCATGAAGGTCCAAGTTTGTCCCCTAAACTTCTGGTCCCTTGATCCATGATACCTGTCTTCTATGCACAATGAGTTCCACTTGATTCACCAAAGCAAGCTCTATCAATGTCACTAAACTGCAAACCATTTATATACTTTCATCTTCAGTTAGACAGACATGGCAGGAAGTGACATTGCAGTAATAGTGAAAGTAATTTGCATCCAACAATCAAGCACATATATCAAAGTAATCATTAATTTCCCTAGAATATGCTTTCCCCCAGTAAGTTTTATAATTCATGATTTAAAATAGTTTGATAGTAGAAACTATGTGTGAGGTTAAGTCATTTTGAATGGTTAAATTCTCTGAAATTTTGAATAGTCTCTTATGCAGACCCACAAACACACACACATTATATATATATATATATATATATATATATATATATATATATATATATTATTTATATATGCACGGTACTTATTGGAAAGCACTCAATATCAGTGATACAGCTAACATATTTAGTTGGATTGATATGAGTTTGTGACCCTGGATTTCGCGCTTTTGCGATCGTCAAACTCTGATGACCGCAAAACGTGAAACCCAAGGTCGCAAACTCACATCAATTCAACTAATATATATATATATATATATATATAAAAAAGCATATTAAAAAAAAAGAAAAAATAACCACACAATTGCAATTATGTTTCAACAGTACAAATGTGTCTCATCAGGCGATGGTAAATGACTGGCGAATGAATGATTATTTCAATTTCAAAAGCAGTATACTTCGACTTTTTTCTTGAGAAAAAAAAAAAACAAATTAAAATAAATTGGACCTGGATGTGCGTGTGTGTGTGTGTGTGTGTGTGTGTATATATATATATACACAATGTATGAGGGTACAGCAACTCAGTTCATAAAACCAAACAGCCAGCCTACTCGAATACATGATTTGATCCCAAAACAGAAAATTGCTACAGTGTGCCACAAGGTTCCCAAACTAGCCTCCTCCAGTTTTCAATTCAAAGTTGTCCTTCTCATAGACTGGTTTCCATCAAAGGCTATAGGACCAAGTTTGTCCTGCTATTTACCTCTAGCAGGGAGAAGAGACAGATTCATACGTTTCTCAAAGATATGTGTACTTTAGTGAATTAAACAAACTCTACTGGAATTTCTACTTGGCTCTCCAATCTCAGCCACTATCCCATTACTCCACCATGCTTCCTATATAAATACATTTTTATCATTTTTTTATTCAGTCAAGATAGCTTAAAGTCTATCAAACCAAACATCACACTTCCTACATATATAAAAGATTCAACAGAATTTATTGATTCACCCGAGACAGTTTGTATAGAAAAATGTTCATATTATTTCAGTTTTCATTCTAGCTTTTCTCTTCATCATGCATCCAGATAATCAAAGCCTAAAAAATCAAAATCTGATCAAATGAGCAAATATCAAATTTTGGGGGGGATTTGGTGGTGATAATGAACTTTTCAGCATCCCTCATACTAAAGTTCAATATGTTAGAATAGAACAGTATAACATCTATACAATGTGTTAGAAATGTTATCACAAAAATAAAACAAAAATTTGTAAAGAACTGACCTTAGCAACTTCTAGCAATAGATTTGTCCATCTCCACTCAGCCAAAATCTTTAGAGCTTCAAGTTCGTTGTAAAGAAAGTTTGACTGCAAAAATTCCCTAAAACATAATAAAAAAAAAAAAAATTACCATAATTTCCAGTACTGAAGAAACACAAAAATTATGCTTATCTAATTTTGGAAAAGAATACTAAACATAAAAATAAGACATGTCTCTTTTAATCATCTGAGGGAACCCCCTTTTTACAGCCATCAGCATGGCTGATGCTAACCTCTGAGAAAGATTCATTGTGCTTTCTCAGACTAATGTTTTCTACTGACTTGAAGTTGGAAGGGTATATTGAATCAATTGCTAGGTCTGCTGTTAGGAATGTTGTTTCCCCAGTGCTAGACAATTTTTCTCACTAGAATCTATCTTACGTCCTTGCTTTGATTTTTGATAAAATCCAACAAAGAATCTGAAATGTTATTGGTTCTGGCATCTTGCCTTCAGTTACATTCTTCCCACTGAAATGTAGCTTTGCTATGCCTTTTCTATAAATAATTTCCTGGAAATTGTTTTCATGAATATTCCTCTATGGATTTAAGTGCAAAGGTATCATCATTTTACAGTTGAAATGGCCATATGTAACTAAGTTCTATGCTTGCCTTTCTATCTTGTGGATCTCTCTTCCAGCTTCAAGTTTGATTTTCAAAAATTTAAATGCATTGTCAGTCATTATCTACTGTCTTCTCAATTCTTGTTCTTTTAATTGTTCTCTCTACATAATAGTATTATTTTTTATATATCCTCTAACACTCAGTAACCCCTTGCAACTTAGTGGCTTTATTGACCTGCTTGAGATGAAATGACGAAAAAAAAAAGTAAGTCCTCCAGCCATACCAACACATTTAGCAGATTGCTTAGTATTTAAAAAAAAAAAATATTATATATATATATATATATATATATATATATATATATATATATATATATAAGCAAATATGTGGATGTAGATCCGACGGTATGATGAAAATGTGGAAAAGACAAAGCAAAATCGGAATATGTCAGTTTACTGTTTTTTATTTTGTTTAACAAAAAAACAAAAAACAAAATAAAAAACAGTAAACTCACATATTCGGATTTTGCTTTGTCTTTTCCACATTTTCATCATGTATATATATATATATATATATATATATATATATAGTATTACACAACAAAATCCCAAATTTCCTCATTTACATTGAGCTCTTTTTGTGGATCAGTTTTAATATTTTATATTACTAGGATCCACTTGAATTATATACCAATGGATTTATTACCTTTACTATATATTAGTATGATTGATGTGAGTTTGTGACCCTGTGTTTCACGCTTTTTGCGATCGTCAGACAAAATTATATATATATATATATATATATATATATATATATATATATATATATATATATATATATAGTTTAGTTCCCAAGAAAAATGAACCGTTTATTAATCTGTTCCTTTAATCCTACATTTCTTAGATTGTAGTCTTATTTCTTCAAGCCTTTCATGTGAGGCACTGTGTGTTAAGTGATCATCTTGATTTATCATGGTCTTCAAATAAGCCTTTTTGTCACCGTCTTTGCTGTTCTGTTACCAATCTTTTTCTTCCGAAAGATATTTCCATTTCATTACTAAACACACAAAATTTTTATTTTGAAAATATATTGAGCAAAAATAATTTTATATAATACCAGTAGTAATCAATGAATCATAGATACCATTCATTTCTCTGCTATCAGTATTGAGCCCTCTTTTGAATTAATGCTGTGAACGTTAAAATTCATATACTATTTTCGTTCTCATTGCATCGGGGATATATATATATATATATATATATATATATATATATATATATATATATATATATATATATATGCATGAATAAAAAGGCAAGAAAGATTTTTCTTAGCTGACACATTTCATCCTCTGAGGAACTTTATCAAGGCAAATGTAAGGAATTTTCTTGTACATGTGTTCATCTACCAGAACAAAGATGTCATTGGTTTATCAAGCCTTTTGGAATTTGAGAATATACATGAATATTCATCAGGTGATTGAAAGTTTTAAACACACACACACACATACATATATATAATTTATATAAACCCGCTTGCTTGATTAAATGTTCTTTTATTCAGCTTTATAATAAGCTTAATTATAAGAAAAATAATATTATTTCAAAATACAAAAGGTGTTAACTTCAGAAAAACATTATCCTACAACTTAACCAATGCTCTCAGGATTTATCTAGTGACTAAATGAATCCACTTCTGGAGCTCACCAAGAACCAAATTATTCAAAAACCACTGTCATATACACAAACTTGGATTAACATCTCATTGAAATGCTTCCTTTCTGTTTAGTTTTTGAATCAATGGAGCAGCAGAAAAGTAATAAATTATTCCTCAGATTTTGGAAGGCACAAAGTTTAATACCATCTGGATATCAATGTGTATTGGACAGTATTCCAAATCGAGAACCTTCTACTATACTACATCCAAAGAATGTATAATGAATAAGAATGAAATGAAAATCACATGTAAAATTGTAAACTCAATTTTATTTACATTTAGAAGAAAAAAAAAAGGTAAGATTCTTTGGTATGTGCATAAGAATTGTACAAAATACTTTTTAAATTTTTCTTATAAAAATTATTTGTTGAAAACATTTAGTGTCTCCATTTGAGAATGTCTGTAAAACATAAGTAGAAATATTTAACCTCTATCTGGAGGTTGAAGGTTCTGGGGTCATGTCACAAAATCTACTATTTACCTGTTTCTTTTTTTTTTTTTTTTCAATTGATTGATTTGTTTTTTATGGCTTATCAACCTTTTGCAGGTTATTTAAACCTGAACATATTTTTGGATTGTAATCAATTTTTAGAGATAATGATTTTCCAGTGCAAGTCTTACTATTTAACCAACAGCTGGTGGGAGAAGAGTTGGATGCCTTATGAATTTGTCAACATGCACAAAAATTAAAAGAATTGTGAATATGAATTGTTGAAAAATTGAGTATTATTTTAGGAAAACACATTTCTGTAAATCAACTATATGTGACACTGAACGCATATTAATATGCAGTATTTATTTGCTTCCCAAAAATATGAAAATAGGCTAAATTTAAAATGAGGACCCAAACGCTTATATGCGAGTAAATTGTCTAGTTCTCTTAATATTTCCTTTATTTGCCCAAAATGTCTAAAGCACAAAAAGAATTTTTTTAAAAATGGATACGCCAATTCCAAGGGAGTTTACTGCTATAAACTGTACAGATAAATTCTGGAGTTACTTCCCTTATACAGAACAATCGCTTACAAGCAGATGTATCACAAGCTATTATCTAATATATAAATATGCAAAAATTTAACAACTGAGTATTAATTAAATATTTAAATTTCACTGTTTTAAAATCTTAGGTTTTGACAGTAAAAATGAGACTAAATAATGAATGAATTTTAATCTGCCAAATCTGACTTGTCCGACACCGTAATTTTATATTTTGATACACTGCCAAAAATAATCAATACATTATTTTTCATAAAACTGTATTAGTTAAGCATGACTTATAATTACTTCAATAAAACTGAATTAAAAAGAATAAATTACAGTAACTAATATAAAAATTAATCTGTTATGTTGATTTATTCCAAAGTTGGAAATAAAATAGCCCAACTCAAATAACTATTTGTAATCACATAAATTTATTTATAAGCCAGTTAAAGCTTACAGATTTTGTATTATGTATGAGCGAGCAATAATAATTCTATAGATCAATACATAGATGTTAACTGAATTCAGATCTGAAACTTTTACTGCATAATTTTTATGCTCAGTCATTAATATTCACCACTGATATAAGTGCACTGAGAAGAAAGGGGATTATATTGAAGAAAAAAAATCTTCTGGGCAAAATAACTGCTTTTTTTTCATTAGTCTATTGACATTAATTTGTGTGTGTGTGTGTGTGTGTGTGTATATATATATATATACATACACACACACACACATTCACCGTTTATATGACATCATCTTGAGTGACCTGAAATTGGTTCCATCAAACCTGAAAACACTGAAATTAAAGGACAGTTGCATAAATACATTAAACAATCCTTGAAAACGAATGTAGAAACATTCAACATTATCCGGTAAGAAAATAATATATAATAAAAATAAATATGAACTTTGGCAAATTTACTAATAATATAAAACACCTAATTTAGAAATTTGAAAACTTAAATATAAAATTTGATATACGGAATTTGCCCATATTATTTAACCAAACATGTTTGAGAGAATTATGGCTGGCAAATTACACATTATATTTTATAAAAGGCAGAAACACTTAATTTCATGAGGTTATATTTATTTCATTAGGGTCATAAAAAAAGGCACCAATTCATCAGAACTTTCAAATCAAATTTTGGATTTGAAGGTCGGTTGAATTAGGACCTTTTTTACAACCCTAACAAAATAAATATAACCTCATGAAATTTTAAGTGTTCATGCCTTTTATAATAATAATTGTGGGTAATTCAGTTTGCCCGTCATTTGTGATGAGCGAAAAGGATTAAAGTGCTTGCTTTTTTCTCCAGTCCTCCACTCTACCAACTGAGCTGTTGCAAGTTACCTCTTCCTTATTCTCTCATTCTCGTCAGTACGTATGCTGTCACACCAACAAAAGTTCTGCCATCTTCTTCACAGACTCACTATTTATGCCTGTGTCAGGGGCAACTAAAATTTGCATATAAGACTTAATTCTTGTTTGCCTGAGACTACCTATTTTAGAAATTCAAGCTGGTTTGAATTCTTAGTCTTTTTTCTTTATACGTCTGCACGTGAGATAGGAATTTTGGAATAATCCATTTCACTTTTAATGCCGGTTGTGATCTTTCAACAGGACCTGACACGCCAAGCAAATTCGCTTTGCAGGAGGTAAGTCTTGTTCCTCACATTCCACCCTGATCTCATGATCACACAGATGATGGAGGGGGGTGAACGCCTTCGACGATCATTCCTTTGTAGAGGTGGAGGGGATGCTTCTGGTGGCAGTACTGCCACATCTACCGTTCAGCAGGTCCTTGGCATTTTTGGTGTCATCACGACCTACCTCATCATCCGAATCTGTACTCTCTGATAGAGGGGGCAGACCATCTGACTGCATTGTGAAAAACGTGGTTGTCTCTGAATTACTATAAGAAGATGTATCTTTGCTGTGACGCTCTTCTTCTGAGGTGGTTAACTCATATTGCGGGCGAAGGTTTTTTTAGATGGTGTGGCACACCATTGACCCAAACTGTTTGGGAGCTAATAACTCCATCAATGCCTCCTCTGCTAAATCTAGTGGTACAATGTCCATTTGGAGGCTTGACCCAAAGAGATCACCAATTTTATATGGTTCTTTCATATGCTTTGGAATGTTTGGCATCTATCCCCTTTATCTGCTGTCTGTATGTATATATTCCATTGGCCCGGTGCAGTTGGTGGTGTTACATCATCATTTGGCCTCACGTTGTACCAATACACTGCATCTTGAATGGAGCACCATGTTCTGGCTGCTATCCTTCTAATAGTGCGGTCACACCACTCCCTATACCTTCTGGAGTGTATGCGCCTCTGTACCTTACTCGGACTCCCCATTCGACCGCAAAGTCCTGAAAGTCTTGGCTACAAAAAGTTGGGACATTGTCTGTCAATATTTCAATGGGGGTACCACGTTCATAGAAGATAGCTCGTAATTGTTGTATAATCGATAATGCATCTTGTCACACCAGTGGGTGCCATACAGTGAAACGCGTCGGGCCGCAATCTGTCAACGTTAGAAAATGATCGCCATTGTGATGTGTCACGTCCATGCCCAGTTGCCACCAGTTTTTGTCTACACCGAGCTTTGCCCTTGTTCCACTGGACTGGGGCAGGGTCCACTGCACAGCAACCTTGTCTGGCCGACCTAACCATCGCTTTTGTCACTGCAGGACATACTTTCTAGACAAAATAAGTCAAACACTAGGATGACCGCTCTTGCTATGGCGCTGATTTGTTTGATGGTCAGCTGGCTCATCATGACCACGCACATGTCGGTGGCTCTGATCCCTGTTTCAACATGTAAAGCCATCTTTTTGGTACTCTGGTTAACTTATCGGCCAGGTTCCTCTGTGACGTGATCAGTTTGACATTAACTACCAAACCATAGCATTTCGCTCGCAGCTTTCGTCCTCACTCAGGTCTTGCCTGTCAGAATATTCTGTAGCCACTGGTACACACATACCAAGTCTATGAATAGGTGTACCACCTTGGCCTGCCACTGTAAGGCCAGATTTATACCTTTCAACGCAGCATCCAATTCAGCCAGGTTTATATGTTGCATGTCATTTCTTGGTTGAAGCCAGCAGGAATCTTCTAGTATAACTCCCCGGTTTTCCAGCACCACACCTCTTGCCAGGGAGCTTGCATCAACCTATGCATTGACTTCTTCTCCAGTCATGCACCAGTCTCCCCAAATGGGGTAATTTTGGTGCACTCTAGTCAGCGTTTCAACAATCATCTGCGTCAGAGGAGCGTCTTTTATAGTGTCATGCCACCCATTTGTTATCATGCTCACTCGTCTTTTTATCATTCCTGTGGCTGCACGGCACCACCCGCAGACGGGAAAGTGCCCCACTAACTTCCCACAGACGGAAAATACTGTGCTCCACGCTAGTGTAGCGGGGAGTTCCAGAACTGATATCCCTCGCTTCCACCACAATGTGTTTTGCTCCCTCCAGACTTTAAGCCCAAGCACATCGGCCCCATCCTTTAATTGAATAGGATCTTTGCTAGACAAGCCAAAGGATTCTAATCTGCGCCTGACTTCATTCGCCGAAAGTATGTTTTCGTTTACATATATGTCGTCGACATATGCCAACACAACACTTTTCATCAGCTCATCCTGATCTAACACTGTCTTAAGGATTGATTTCATAATTAGGGGGAGCCACATTAAGGCCAAACCCCAGACACATCAAGCAGTACTTCCTTCCTTCTCATGGATTCATATTTGAAGATACGCTTTTCGCAGGTCAAGCAGAGCCACATTAGGTCCTTGCTGCCGCCATTCCCTCATTCGTTCGGCACGCACGTCTGCATCCCGCCATAAAGGCATTTATGTATTGATTTATCTCCCTATAGTCAATCACAGGTCATACCTTAGCTTTGGCGGCTTGTGCAACAGCCATCAAGGGGATAAAATCCTCTTTGGAGGAAGAGCAGATAGGAGTGGTAAAGGAGAGGATGTGGAGAAAGATAGTGGATCGATCAAGGCAGGGGGGTTACAGAAGATTTGGAGCGAGAGCAGATAGGAATGAAAGGTGAAAGGATGTGGAGAAGGGAAGTGGATAGATCACGGCAACTGTGACGCTACACTTAAACCATTGGACATTGTATTTGCCAGGAAAACAGTAATAGGGAAGGGAGTTCCATAGGCGAGATGTGCGAGACATGAAGCTATTGGAGTAGAAGAGACGTCTACATCTAACAGTTTCCACGGTGTAGGGATGGGAGTGGGATGCCAGCCTCGTGGGGCGTTTAAATTCACGAGGCCTGGGGACAAGCGAACGCAACTCCTCAGAGCAATTACCGTGGAAGTACTTGTAAAAAAGGCAGAGCGAGGCAACATCACGTCTGTGAGAGAGCGACTGCAGACGAGATGACAGATCAGTGCCAATCACGTTGCCTATCCGTCTCTGGATCTTATCAAGAACCCCAAGGCAAACAGCAGGGGCCCCAGACCATATATGGCAGCAATATTTGACACCGTATATTCCGCAATGGTGTTGTGCAATTGATCTGGTGCTTTATTTCCTGTCCACTTTCATTCCGCTGTCCAAGTCTTTGTTCCTTGGTCATACGAGATACAGAAATCCCGTTCCTCAATTGTAATGGCGGCACACAATTCACAACCTCTCCTGATCCGCACTTCTCCAGTACGCATGACTATAACACCGCCTAGTTTACATATGGCATCGATTTCCGATCAGCTTATCGTACCCCAGAGGCTTGTCACAAACCACCAGTGTGTCCACCTCGGCACAATCACCTCCATCTGTTAGGATTGAAATCACTCCAATTCCGCAGTACACATGGGATGTCCCGTCAATCGTCCTAATCGTCACATGTCACTCCTTCCAGGCCTGACAGCAATTTGCACTGATTATTGAACGAGAACATCCCATGTCAATGAGAGCCAAACATTACACAACATTCACGCGTACCCTGACTATTCTAATTGACAGGGGCCAAGAGTGACAACAGTTCCTTACCCCTGAGCTAATTTCCTGGACAGTTCTGTGCTAGATGGCCCAGATTGTTACAGCAATAGCAACGTGGTTTACTACGATACTCACCGTATTACTTCGACTCCTGCACTCTCGGGAGAAGTGGTTGCGACCACCACACTTGTAGGATTTGCGGCCTTCCTGAACTACGGGGACACCACAGTCACCAGCAGCATTCTCCTTTGATTTACACACAGCCTCCTCTGTCTGTGTAGCTGCTGTGACGTGCTTCGAATCCTTCAAAATGGTTCGGGCTCTAGTCAGTAGCTGGTCAATACCCATCTCCCCCGGCTTTGATGATGCTCACAGGAGCTGGCTGACATTAATGTGTAGAACTTCCAAAAATGCACACACCAGTATCTGATGGTTAACGCCCCCGAATGGCACCGACTACTTTCTTAGACTGGCCAGGTACACATCAACTGTCTCCCCAGGGAGGAGTTTCTGCCCAATAAATTGCCTCCAAGCAATGGACTCATCCATGCTAAATGCTGTGTAAAGGGCATACTTGATTTCATCCAAGTCCACTTCGTCGCCGAGTTGCTGGTAGACTGCGTAAGCACTTCCGGTTAACCTCAACAGGATGACCAATGCAGGCTTCTTGATTTTGAACAATTTGCAGACATGCTCCGCCTTCTTAAACCACTTAACAATAGACGGACTAGTGGGGGGTGGGAACCATCAAATTCTGGTATTAATTTCAAATCGAACTGGTCCATTATTGTCAAAGTGCAGCCGAAATAGCTTGTGGGTAATTCAGTTCGCCCATCATTTACAATGACTGAAATGGATTAAAGTGTTTTCTATCTTCTCTAGTCCTCTGCTCTACCAACTGAGCTGTCACAAGTTACCTCTTCCTTATTCTCTCATTCTCGTCAGTATGTACATACGCACGCCGTCACACCAACTAAATTTCTGCCGTCTTCCTCACAGACTCACTATTTATGCCTGCATCGGGGAGAACTAAAATTTGCGTACAAGACTTAATTCTCATTCACCCGAAACTTCTTATTTTATAAATTCAAGCTGGTTTGAATTCTTAGTCTTTTTTTCCTTACACGCTTGCACGCGAGATAAGAATTTTGGAATAATCCATTTCACTTTTAATGCCGGTCGCAATCTTTCAACAGGACCTGACATGCCAAGCAAATTCACTTTGCGGGAGGTAAGTCTTCTCGTTCCTCACAATAATTATTGCTCAGTCTCTGATATAGAGCTCTCCCTGCATTTATATCCTTTTGGCAATATCCATACTGATCACTAATATTATATATATATATATATATATATATAAGATAAAGAAAAAATAGGTAATGTCTATCAATCTAACATTTAAGACATGAATTTAAACGTCCTACGAGGCTGGTATCCCGTTCCCACCCCTTCATCGTTGAAACTGTTAGATGTAGACGTCTCTTCTACTCCAATAGCTTCATGTCTCACACATCTCGCCTGTGGAACTCCCTTCCTTATTCCTGTTTCCCTGACAAATACAATCTCCAACTATTTAAGTGTAATGTCACAGTTGCCGTGATCTATCCACTTCCCTTCTCCACATCCTTTCACCTTTCATTCCTATCTGCTCTCGCTCCAAATCTTCTGTAACCCCCCTGCCTTGATCGATCCACTATCTTTCTCCACATCTGCTCCTTTACCACTCCTATCTGCTCTTCCTCCAAACCTTCTGTAACCCCTTGCGTGGCTTGGGGTGATAACCTTAAAAAAAATAAAATAAAAATAAAAATTTCGCTTTTAAAAGTGAAATATGTTAAATTGATAGATATTTCCCATTTATGTTATCATATTTGATCTGCATTTCATCTTTAACTTATGTAATAAATTTGGGTTTGTAATCCCAGAGTTATAAGCTACTGACATTTGGAAAAATGTTCATGAAAATATATTTCGAAAAATAATATCCAATAATGCATTTCGCCCCTAATGTCTTCATTAGATGGAAGAAATCAAATAAAAAAACAAAAACAAAAAAAAAAAACAGGTAGACAATTGATTTTGTGACATGACCCCAGAACCTTCAACCTCCAGATAGAGGTTAAATATTTCTACTTATGTTTTACAGATATTCTCAAATGGAGACACTGAATGTTTTCAACAAATAATTTTGATAAGTAAAATGTTAATTTATACAAATTTCATGAATGCTACCTACTTATAGGCTTAGGAGAATTTATAAAGGTGTACTTCCTGATGATAACTAAGAATTTAGCCATATATCATGTGAAAAGTTGTAGCTACATTATAACAGATTTTATAATGCAATTTATAAAATGCCAAAAAATTGGTATTAATGAACTGATGTTGAAATTTTACGATATAATTTTTTTTTTCAAAACTAAACTGTTCTCTTTTAGTTATCTTAGAGAACTATTTTTAACATGGCTGATGCTAACCTCTGAAAGAGTAAAACTCATTGCATCTGAAAAATATTAGACTGAGAATCTAACATTTTTCATTGATATGAATGGGACCAATTATATCAAGTAAATAAACAATCTAGCAACTAAATAGTAGCAGTTTTGTTATTAAAATTCTAAACATAACATTTTGCAGGTACATAGGTTAAACTTTACCCAATAATATATTTGATTTTCAGTATGTGTCTATATTTCCGAGATGAGATATTATGTACACTATTTACATTATTCAGACTATTGTCCTCATCTTTGCCGCCATGTTTATCAGGTTTCGGTTATTGTGCACTCAGGCCTTCAGGTGGTTGGAATGTCGAACTGACCCCTTTATTTTTGCTCACTGGGGTAGACTGTTCTAGTTCCATGTGCCATGTCTAGGCCACAAAAATCTCCTGAGCCAACCAAGCATAAAAATGAATACAATATGAGAGCCAGTAATATGGAGTGCCAGAGAAAAGCAATAATAACAACAAAATTTGCAATATGATCTCTGGTAAAAAACATGCAATGATGACAGCAAAAATTGCAATATGAGCACTGGTAAAAAAATGGTTGCTGAAGACATTAGGTTTATAATACCCAGAAATTCATACACAGCTGTCCTCAAGGACACATGACACAGTGGATAAAGGTGGTTAGTTAGATCTAGTGACAGGAACCAAAGTGTTAGTTCAATACCTGGTTAAGGTAGTGGAGAACATTCAGAGGGGAATTAACAGGAGATAACTGACATTCATTAGACATGGCACATGGAACTAGAACAGTTTACCCCATTAAGCGAAAATAAAGGGTTCAGTTCGACATTCCAACCACCTGAAGAAGGCCAGATCATACAACGGCCAAAACGTTGTGATAAACATGGCAACAAAGATGAGGACAATAGTCCGAATAATGTAAATAGTGTATATTTGATTTTATTATGTAACTCAAAGGCTATCTGCATTATTCACATCTGGACAGATGCCCCCTTTGTTGTTATCATAATGATTTTCAAAGCTTGCACTGTATTTTCTTCTGCATAATGCGAGAAATTTGGAATGCAAATTAAAAGCAAACAAAGTGGGGTTTGTATTATACTCACGTGCACATTTTCAGAAATTTTGACCCAGCTTAAAAAAATCTCTTATTTGAAACGGCAATATTTGTTTCTTCATTCATTCTTAATGAAAGATAATACTTTTTTGCATTTTCATAGTTATATGTAGAAAATATAATAAAGTTATATCAGACAGAAAAGTATAATAGATTAATTAACACCTTAAAATGTATTACCAGGTATGTCTAGTTAGCACCTTTCTCCTAAAGTTCAAAAATAAGTTCCAAAATAGAAATTAGAAAAGACACACAATGCTTAAATATCCAGTTCATTTCTGTTCTTTAATGTTGTGAAAAATTAAATATTTTAGCGAAATACATGCACAGCATTGAGATTTTTTCGGATAATATTTGCAACGTTCCAAAAAATATTTGCATAAGGATGGCTGTAGTACAAGGCTGTATTATAGTCAATGACATAATTTATTCCCTGTTTTTAGAAAACAGAAACACAGGGTTGTATTATACACAAGAAACTATGTAATCCTTCCCCAAAAGAAGACAAATGTAAAGAAATCTTTCTAATTCCTCACTCCTCTTGGCCTTAATTCAGATAAAGCTTAATAAACAGATTGTGTGTGTGTGTGTGTGTGTAATTCTGTGCATACCTGAATGAAGAAACTAGGTCATTATCTTGCATACCATCTTTCTGAATTTGATAGACAAACCCATGGAAAGCGATATCTGCAAGTTGTTTGGCTTCAGATGTGTTAAGGTCTTGGTTACTTCTTTTCATGATGTACTGGACATAAGTCATCACTTCAGATATACGGCCATAGGATGCAAAAGTAGCCACACGTTTCACATAAGGATACTGCAAGAGAAATAAATTAATCCACATAACATCCTATTTTTTTCTATTTAAAGATTTTTAGATTGTTTTAAGTTTTCTAATCTGTTCAGACAAGGGTTGTTTTTTTATATACAAGGACTGATCAAAAATATCAGGACTGCTACTAGAAAAAGAAAACTACAACACATATTCAGTATTTAATTTCCTTCAAAGTAAACCCCTTCTTAAGCCACATACATTATCTAATGTTGTTTTCATTGATGGAAGCATTCCTGGAACTCCTTTTTTGGAATAGAAAGCATTCTCTTGGATTTCCACAATGTCTTGCAATTTTGTTCCCTTCAAGTGGGATTTAATTTTTAAAGAGGAAAAAGTCATAAGCAGTGAGATCTGCGGAAAATCTGCTGCACAAGCCATGATGGAATCTCTGTGGTGTGATGAGACAACCACATTCTACACACTTTCCTTCCAAACACTGCTATAAACAACAGAAGTGAGTAAGAATGTTCTTAGTGTGTATGTGCGACAGAGTTCAAGGTCAATATGTGATAAATATCTTCACTGTGTACTTTAATTCTATTGCCATAATGACAGTCCAGTTACTTTTTGATCAGACCACGTACACTATTTTTTCATAGAAAACAAAAAGAAATTTAGTATGTCACAATGAGACATACAAAGTGGCAGCTCAATAATTTTATCTGAACCCAACAAACACTAGAATTGAAGGCTTCAAAGCAACCACCTAATGACCAAAATGAAACAGAAAAATTTAACATTTTAAAAACTTTGGGGATTAGATGTCACTCAGCCAGATGTTAAGAAATTCCAGCCATAGGCTCATATAAGCAGAGTCAGAAAGTTGCACATTGTAAAGTAGAGATGGGCAGTGGGATGGTAGGTGAGAGTCAGCAGTCAGGATGATGTCAGGCAGGATCCACCTTGATTTGTACAGAATTAATCCCAGTCCTGCCTTAACATGGCTATATACAGGATGTGATGGGTAAATTGTAACCATTTTATATTTTTAGTTTTGCACATTATTTCTTTTCGATTTTGTCCACTGCAGAGTATAGCTGGGTCAGTTGGACACTGTAAGAAAAAGTGCACCATGATGCAATTCAGAACTTTGGAAACAGCATGCTGTACTGCTTGGCATTCGTGCCGGCAGCTCCAATGCAAACATTTCAGAGTTTTTGCATGTTAATCTGAGGACAGTGCAGAAGATTCAAAAAGAGTTGGATGATACATCCAATCAACATATTATGGTGTTTGGAGTGATTACTAGTGATGGCAACGTTATTCCTCCATTCGTCTGCCTACAGGATCTCAGACTCGATACAGAAACCTACATCAATTGCCTTGAGGAGGTAGTCCTGTCCTGGATCAAGAGGGTGGCTGCTGGAAGTCTGGTAGCAGGACACTGCACCGTGCCACACAAGCAGAAGAACTCAGTCATGGCTGTCAGACAATTTCTGCCACCAAAAATCACCCCTTACACCAGGCGACCTAACTCCCAGACTGCAACCACCTTGATTATTATGTGTGGGACGCAGTCAAGTGAGAGACCAACAAAACTTCTTGTAATCACCAAAGATGAACGGAATGCAAAGATTATGGCAGCATTCACCAACTTAAACAAAGAGACTGTCCAGAAGAGTTGCAGGAGATTTGAAGTCATCTGGAGGCCATGGGTTGAAGCCAATGGCAATTTTATTGAATAAATTTACTCTTTACTATTTCAAGATATTTTTGTGTAATTTTGGTAAATATATCTGTTAAAATGAAATGTCAGTGTTATTTTCATTTTTGTGTAACTTATACAACAATTTATCCATCAAACCCTATATATATATATATATATATATATATATATATATATATATATATATACACACACACTTGTGGCAGATAATTGTTATTTGCAGAAATTTTGTGTCTGAATTTCTAGGATGAGGAGCTAAGATTATTTACATTCAGACTAATTTTTCATCTTTACTGTATATGACAGCAAAGATGAGGACATTAATCCAAAAGAAATTAATGTAAATATTACAGAAACTTATAATAAAAGTACTGCCTTATCTTTTCTGAATACAGATTTACAAACATTGTATTGTAATGAGTCAAGATTGTAAGTGTAAATAAAGAATAACTTAGTGATAGTAATCAAAAAAATTATTGAGCCAAACAGTATTAGAAACACATTGCAATAATGTATATCAGTCAGTAACTGACCTTGGCCATTTTAAACAGGCGCACTGCATGATTGAAATGCCCTCTTGTTAGCAAGTGGTCAGCAGCCAATGCAAATAGATTATTAAAGTCCAGCCCAAGGCTGACAGCCAAACTATCCACATTTGAGGAATCCAACGGATGAAGAGCAAGTTCCAGAAAGTATCGCTCAGGTGAAATTCTGGAAAGAAAATGGATATATACAATGACATTAACAGACATTGAATCAAAAAGAGTTACCAAAAAATGGGTAAGCTACCAGGAATTTCTTTAAGAATATTAATTCAAGATTTAATTCAAATTTCACACGATGTAGCAATACAACTACAAAAGATAAAAACCTCATTTGCTAGCACAATGTCACAAGTCATCGTGACCGAGGGTTTGAGCATACTGGCCTTGTTCAAACTGTTGATCACACCAGATGATTCACTGTCACCCTGAAACTGTAACTAAGGTCTTCTCAGCAAAAATGTAGTATAAAAACAACAGGAGGGCTGTGTGAGTGATGAACTAACACTAATGTGCATGAGCAGAGGTCTGCAACAGGGTTTGGCTATACAAACACCCAGCCATTATTGTGTGTGTGTGTGTTTATATTGTAGGTGCATACAGGACCCACAATTTAAGAAATTGCGCTGATGGACTCTTTTTGATAAATTTATTAATTATATATTGATCAATTTATTAATTATATATTGATCAATTTATTAATTATATATTGATCAATTTATTAATTATATATTGATCAATTTATTAATTATATATTGATCAATTTATTAATTATATATTGATCAATTTATTAATTATATATTGATCAATTTGTTACTTTCTGCTAATTTTTATTTTTTTAAATTCATTTATTTTTAAAAATGGGCCACTGACATCATTCAAATATTCATTTTTGTTCTCAAATGCAGTAATAAACTGTTTGAATGTTAGTGGCGGGATTATGTTCCTGTTAATGGTGGCAGCATTAAAAGTGAACAAATCAAATCTGAACATTTGATTTTGATGAATGCAGCTCATCTTTCAAGTGTCATATACCATCAAGACGTGGGTTCTGCACAACTTCCTATTCATTATAGTTTAAGCAATGTTTATTTCCTTACTACCCCTTCTACTCATGTTTTGTTAATCATTTACACAAGCTTGTCTAGTAAGTTATTCAATGGTTCCTTCTGGTCCATTTGGCATCAATATGTCTTGTAAATGTTAAATTCTCCAAGCCCCATTTCCTCATTATATGTCCCTGAAATTTCAGCTGTTCCTTTTCTATTCCAATTTTCCTAAAAACTTTCTCAATGCTCACTTGTCCTGTCCATTGTATTCTCAACATCCATTTAAAAAAAGAAAAAAATCATTTCAGCCCACCAAGACTCAAGGGGTTACATGGAGTGGAAGAAAATGAGAGGATTTTAGTGAAGAGATTATGCTAATTTTCTAAGTGTATCTTAGATGTGACACAAGGCTGACGGTATGGGGTACCCAGTGAGGATTGAATACACTATTCAGTTGTAATTGATCTAGCAAGACAAGTTTGCCGAACCATTACACCATATCGAAGTGCCCAATTCAAAAATAGATTATGTATACGTATATACAATTGGTCTAATACTGTCCTTTGGAAACATGAAATATAGGGATCTGAACAGGTTAATCAAAAGGGCAAAATATTAGACTAGGACAAAAATATTAGACTAGGACAAAAATATATACGTGGCTAGGACAAAGTTCACTTCATCCTACCCTCACTACCATGAAGAGACAGGAAAAATTGAATATAAATATATTTTTTTTCTTTAAATTCAAGTTTCTGAAAAACAGCCACCAACATAATGATATTGATAAAAGAAATGGTTAACAGGATTTACCTTGGCCTGCATTCATAGACAGCTGCATCGGTAATAACAAGACAGCCATCAAAAACTGTGTGCCGGGAAATATGAATGGAGTGAGGGCTGAGATCAGAACAAAGTTCAGCTTCAGAAAGTCCAAGTGAAGCTTCTTGTTTTTCATGCCAATAAAATGGAAAATTAATTTTTACAATCCCAAGAACTTTTTCTTCACAGGGCAAATCAAACGTCTGTATTATAGCATCTGGATTCAAGGCCTACAAGAGAAGAAGAAAAAAAATTACACAAAGATCTGTAAATTCAAGTTTAATAATTCCTTATTATAATGTCAGCTGACATAAAACACTGTAACGTAAGTGACAACAAGAATAGTGCTGCCAGTCATGTGACCGTGTTTAAACTGTTGTGATTATACTTTTTCCTTTTATGAGCAATATCAGATTTTCAACGATCAATATTTCAGCTATTCCATGAAGCAGCCTGTAAATTTAAGTAAACTTATTTCATATGAGTAAAATAAACTAAAGATATATGATATATTTTGTGCAATACAAAGCAACAGAGACTGGGTTTTATATATATTAATAGATAAAGAAACGTTCAAAAGACATCCATTCAACTTAAAGTTTTGCAGATACACTGCTCATTAGGGTTATATAATACAGTGTGTGGCAGAAATACCTCCCACATAATGTTAAGACATGTGCCAGATGAAGACACCATTGTCACTAATGTCTTACCATTATGGGGGTGGTATTTCTGCCACACCCTGTACATGCTACAAAAAAAATAACACAAATTTTTATGTCAAACAAATTTCAAACATGTTTTATATTAAAAAAAAAAAAAGTTATAATTTGACAACATTTAAAGTATTAAACAATTGTTGCTGTGTTTTTTAATGCTTAGCACTTTGATTACACAAATCTGTTCACTTTTAAATGCGTGAAACTTCTCCAGTAATTTATAAGAGGGCAATGTGTTTTGTTAGGTGTTAATGACCTGTATTATTACGTTTTATTTATTTTTTAAAATCATTTCACCCCAAGCAAGGCAATAATGCCACTAAGTTGCAAGTTACTGGGAGTGAAAGAGAATGAGAAGACTTTAGTGAGGAGAAGGGACCATAAAAGAATAGGAATCAGGAAGACAGCTGACGACTGGTGTTGCATTTAAATTTAGGTAGCAGGGAAGCAAGAAACCAAAAGAAAGCTCCACAGTCAAGAAGTGCGAGAAAAAAACTATTCGAATAGAACTTATGGTTGCATCTAGCTATTTCAACAGTAAAACGGTGAGATCTAGTTGTTAATAGAGTTCAGTTATGTGCCATGCTTAGGCAATCATGTATCTTTTGATACATGACTAATAAGGAAGATTTTTTCCCCCCTCAGTAAGTTGCCATTTCTTTCTGCAATAGACCAGTTACCATCCAAGGCTATAGAACCTGGTCTCTCCTGCTATTTACCCATAACTGGTGGGAGAAGTAAAGGATTCATACCTAAAAAAGGAACCAATAATGTTTAATTTTTTATTATATTTTTCTAATTTCCAAATAAGGTGTTCAATATAAACTGTCAAAAGTTCATATTTTGTTATTGCTTGTTCAAGTACTTTTGACCATTACAGTCACTATCAAGAACCAATGTGCTGTCTGTGTGGTCATTAGAATTCCTTTGTCCACATCCTGACACAGACATCATATTGGTTCTTGATAATGACTGTGAAAATCAAAAGTACTTGAACAAACAATAAAAAAATATCAACTTCAGACAGTTTATTCACAATTTCAACCACAATTGGAAAAATACAATTAAGACAAAATACAATTAAGACAGAACTTGTCAGTTCTTTTAATTAAACTTATTTTTGTGTGTGTGTGTGTGTGTGTGTGTGTGTGTGTAACTGTGTAAAAAAAAAATTATATAATGTATAATTATTTATTTGAAAATTATAACATAAATATGTTATAAAATCACTACAAAAATAGCCATTTTGTTTCAACACTTCTGTTGTCGTATCAGTGATTATAGCTATCAAGGAAACAAGTAAGAGGAAGGGCATTCCACAGATGGGAAGTGTAAGACATGAAGCTATTGGAGTAGAAGAGACTGCTACATTTAACCGTTTCAATAATGAAAGGGTGGGACTGAGATGCCAACTTAGTAGCACGTTCAAATTCATGCAATGTGGGATCCAGCAAAAGTAGCTCATCAGAACAGATGTCAGATCAAGACCAATCACACACACATATATATATAAGAAGTGATGATTTTTTTTTTTCTTAATTTGATATATTACTTAAAATTTATTTTTAATGGACACCCATGATGCTGTTAATCTATTAAAGAGTATATTTAATTATTTATCTACCAGCCTGAATATGCAAGAAATCTTATTAAAAAAAAAAAATGTGTGTTCAACAGCCAAATTTGAACCGGCATCACACTTGGCAGGGGAGACCATCATTAGATCTGATATGAATGTTTTGATAGTCTGAGAAAGATCTGCAATTATACGGCACAATTTAACTTTGCTTGATAGTCAACAAACTGTGGCTTAGACAGTCTGAAAGCACATTGGATCTTAGACGGTTTCTCCTTCCAAAGGGGATACAGGTTTGAATCCTGCTGGAGAGCGCATTTTTTTTTTTTTTTAATAAGTTTTCTCAAATATTCAGACTGGTAGAAAAAAAAAAATTAAATATACAGTCTTTTTATTTATATATATATGTATATATATATATATATATATATATATATATATATATATATATATATATATATATATATGTATGTATGT
Organism: Acanthosepion esculentum; assembly: GCA_964036315.1. Lineage (NCBI taxonomy): Eukaryota > Metazoa > Mollusca > Cephalopoda > Sepiida > Sepiidae > Acanthosepion > Acanthosepion esculentum. Next base: position 92,564,361 of record OZ038478.1, read on the forward strand.
ATGTATACACACTGGGTAACAGCAAAATTGTCCAAATCGTGTTGCAGCGTAATTGTCCATCCCACAAAATGTTTAATATTTAAAAAACCACTAAACTAATTAATTTTGAAGACATTTAGCCATCTTGACCACATTTGTCGTAAGAATCACTGAAAAACATTTTGAGTTATTCAGCTAGAAAGAGAACAGGTTAAAATCATTTTGTGTCAGCTCCACTGTCTTCTCAACTGAGCAATTGTGAGAGGAAAAAGATCATTCAGGCCTTCAGTAATGGTACCAACATTCTTACACTGGCTTCCATCTTCAAAATCTATTCAAGAACGATCACGAGAACAATAAATACGTCTAAAGAGCAGTGAAAAAAAAAGACTTGAAAATGAAATCGTATGTGAAACCTGTGAGGCACCTTGTTACTCCAAGACAAAGTTAAAAGGTTAGAGAGGGCAAAGATCATCTCTAATAAGTTGGAAAATGATCCTGAAATAATATATATATATATATATAAATATAGGTAACTATACTCGTGTCGAAAAACCTTCGAATTTTTGATTTAACACTAGCCAAATCAATCACGAAGGGAAAAAAAGGTTTTAAAAAAGAAAGAGCCAGGAACATGAAAGTCTGTCAAAAATAATCGCACAGATACGGGTTCAAGGCCCAAAGAAAAGACCCCGATATGAGTAAACAACTAACTAAAGAGCTCAATACAAACGTAGAGCAAACCTAGACAAACCTAATGAGCCAGACAAACCTACCACTGTAGACTGTGTTTTGGTAGGTTTGTCTGGCTCATTAGGTTTGACTATATATATATATATATATATATATATATATTTTTGTCATCCACAGACAGACTGTTTCGCTGTTTCACAGCTCATCAGTGTGGCTAGACGCCCGGTTGCATCTAGCTAGGATTGAAACCCGACTGAATTTGCGTCAGTCGGAACTTCTCCCACTAAGCCATCAGCGTACGGTATGGGATGAAGGCGAATTTTAGCGTGTTTATTTTTAGATTCAGATAAACACACAGTGACTGACAGTGACTCTGTTCTGTCGAAGAGTCGTGCAGTATTAGCTTAAATAGTCACTGTTTACAAATTCACACCTCAAACCAGAGGGCTCAACCGAAATTAATTTTTCAGGAGCTAATATATATATATATATATATATATATATATAGATATGAACTTCATTTCACTCCTTCATGAGCTTCCAATCCTTAGTTATGATTAATTAATGATGAACATGTCATTTTGATTGATTTCATCACAAAGTTAAGATTGGTGAGTAATTATACATTCTTATTGCTCAAAGTTGTGTTCAATAGAGTTATAAAAACCTCAGAGAATTCCAGTAAGATATCTTTAAGCATTTCTAAGATACAACGGTTCAAAGCTTAATCTAACGATTGGATAATTTTGCCTTTATACAGTTCGGACAATTTAGCTTTTAAACCCGTATATATATTCAAACAGGTTTGGTTAAATAATTTAGACATATAATGTTGATTAGTTTTTGTTGTGACCCTTTTAAATTCACAGATTAATTTCTTGGTAACCTTAGAAAATTGATCAAGAAAAATGCCCAAATTTTCTTGCAAATAGTTTTTATTTTCCCCCCAAGTACTTTCAATCTCATCTGAGACCATCTTCAGGGGGTTAAGTTGACTGTGTTTTGGTAAATTCAAAACATTTCAATTGTTTGTTTTTAATGCTTATGCAGCATTCTAGATTTCAAACTTCATGTGTCTTTTTTCGTTTTTCTTTTTTCTGTATAAGGGAAGTAACTTTTCTATTTTTGCTCATACATATATAGTTTTTTTTTTATAAGCATTTAAGGACTTTGTTGCTATACTCATAGTTGACTATTTATTTTGGGCTTCAATGATTTTTAGTTTTTGCTTATTATTTTTTTTATGTAATATAGATGTATTTTCAACTAATATCTGTCTAATCTATGAGTGTGGTCATGAGTCTTCCTTTAAATGCTGAGATATTGAACTATGCTCGGCCAAATGAAATGTAAGCCTTTTTGTTAGCATTGACATAGTATATAATTTTATTTTCTTTGCTTTGATCAGTGGGGAATATATTAGTGTTTATGAGTGTTTTTAGAATTATTTCCTCTTGTTTATTGTTAAAATGCATTTGATTACGATATAGTAATTTGATATGTTTAGAGTTATTTGATGATGTATTGTATTCATTTTATTTATGTTAATATTCCCAGTAGCTCGTCTAATTTGTTCATCAACAATGTAATTAGGGAAGTTATTATTAATGAGGATTTGTTTAATATTTTCTAATTCGGTGTAGAAAATCATTTTCATTGAAGAATATTATATGTATAAATTATTTAACCAAACCTGTTTAAATGAAAATATGCTGTGTATATATATATATATATATATATATATATATATATATATATATATATATATATATAAGATTCACTAAAAAATGACAAAATGCTGAAAACAAAGTGATATCATCAAAATATTTGTGGTATTCAGAGGAAAGACCAAAGGATTTTTCAGTAGAAATTATTTTTTTAATGCTTTTTATATCGTTTGAAATTAGGGATAAAAACTGGTTTCTCTGGTGTCAACAGTAGACCATAAATTAGTATGAGAAATTTGAAGTGCTTTTGTGGTGAAAACACATTGATTTGGAAATTCTTGCAAAAATCAGATAATTGTTGAACTTTAATAAAACCTTCCAACTTATACGATTTGGACAATTTTGCTGTTACAGTATGTGTGTGTGTGAATAAAGACAAAAGAAAAACTTATCTTGGCTGACATTTTTCATTCTCTGGAGGAATTTATCAAGGCAAATGTGACTGCCTTGATAAAGTCCTAAGATAAGTTTTCCATTTCTCTTTATTCACATTGTCCTTTTACACTATCAGAAACTTTTTTCAACTAATAATAGATTTCATTCAAATATTTCTTATTCCAACCAATTGTTGACAATCACAATTACAACTTAAACATCTTTACTTTTTGTTAACATACATTTTATTCAAAATGTTTGTTCGAGAAAAAATGAGAACTTGAAAAAGATTTGAGTTTTCTTTGTAACACTGCTTCTTTCTGGCTTCCTGCAGGAAGTGTGCCGAATGTTGATTGGTCAAATCCCCAACAGGACTAGCTGGTTGGTTTTTATGTATATTCATCATCAAAAATCATATCCTAAACTTTACATGAACCAATTACATGCTTTGCTTTCACTGGACTACATTTAAAATTGTTGTGGTACATTAAAATGTACTGAAACTGCTCCAAAAGTAATGCCTCCAATTTTATTATGTTAGCCCACAATGTCAGAGGCAGATGTTAGTGGTAAGGTAGTAGAGGTTATGACTCCCACCATTAATTCATAATTTCTTTTTTGCCCTGTTACAAATAGACAATCAAAAATAAAGTCTGGCATTAAAGTACATATGAATCTTAGGTGTGCCATTGACATCCACACAGGAAAAAAAATGCACTCACAGATCAAGCATGCTGAATGCTTATGGAGAACCAACAGTGGATATGAGCACAGTTTAGCAGTGAGTAATGTGTCTTAATGTGTCATATCAACCCTTGTTGAAATCTGTTTTCTTTTTTTCATTACACTTGAGCCTCTTAGTAAACATTACTGATGTTTATACTGGAGTCCATAGGTAAACAATTGTAGTAGGTTTCTTATCACAGATCATGCTTGAATAGACTTTGCACTCAGTACCCTTATGAGAAGCTAAGTGCGGGTTAACCTAAGGGATGACCTCTAGGCCATCAAATGCAGATCCACATGATTGGCTCAGTTGCACCTGATATGTAGGCACATGGGAAAAACCAGATGACAAGCAAATATATAAACACAAATCCAAAAGGCAGCAAGGGCAGTCTCTCTTATATTGCACATGAGAATGTAAGGTCCACATTCGGATGATGGCACTAGCAGCATCCACAGGCCACCAGTGACTGATGAAGTCCAGAGTAGAATAAAATGTATTACATATGAGAATTTAAGCCATTAAGCCTTGTGTTTTCATTAGTCACAATAACGATAATATTACACATTGACCTGGTTTATACTTTAGTCTGCAAGCATCTATCCAGAAAGAAGAAGGCCACTTTTGAAGTAGTCTTACTCAAGTGCAGTAGTTGCAGTCAGTGTATTCAACAGGGTTTACCAGTTCATGAGATAAACACATTGTTGGCAGATAAGTAAAAGAAATAGACTTTGATGTTGGAATATTGATAAACAGTTTTGTGCCAAAATAGATAATGAAAATAAGTGAAATACTAATCAGGTGTATGGAGTGTTATGACAGACAACAGAAAATATGACGCTAATATCTGAAGGCACATTGGAATGGGGAAAGATGCCATCCAAAAGTTAAACTAAGTATTAAGAAACAGGAAAATTACATGAGAGAAAAAGAAAAGAGTGCTCAACCGCCACTTAATATTAATCCTCCTATACGGAAGTGAATGCTTAACAATAGATGACGCTGAGACTCGAGGCAAAAAAGATGCGGTTCTACAGAAGGATGCTGAAAATATCATAGACTGAATATGTAAGCAACAAGGAAATTTTAAGGAAAATGGAAACAAAACACTTCTTAGATCCAGAAAGTTAGTTGAAATTTCTGGGACGCATAATGAGGAAGAATGACAGGGAGAATATAATACTCATAGGACATAAGGAAGGCCAGAGGGAAGCAGTAAATAACCTACCTAATGAACTTGTGTAAATGTCTGGCAGAACAAAGAGTGGGAGGGGATGTGATAAGACAAACCTTACTAAAAGTAAAAAAGGTTAGGAAGTTGTGGAGAGCTATAATCGTCAACATCCTGAAGCTACACAGCACATAAAAGAAGAATGATACATGATTTAGCCAATATGATTTTATTTCCAATTTAAAATATTTTATAAAATTTGTTCATGAAATTTTTTAAATTTTCTTAATTTTTTTTTTTTAATTTTTTTTTTACATTTCAGGTCAACAGAAACAAGCATTTAAAAATGCACTAAAAAAAAGCAAAAACATATTTAAAAAAAAAAAAAAAAAATAGAAAAAATAACTAACCTGTTCATTATCGAGTAAAGTTTCTGCTTTCTGGTTGGAGAGGAGGAATAATTTTTTCCCATTTTGCCAAGTGTTGAGGAATATGATCCGATCTGTAAAAACTGTGTTGTGAGCTCCTAATGGCAGTTTGTAAACGAATAAAGGGGAATGCTGAATGGAGCAATCATAAATCTAGCAATAAAGAATGCAGATAATAATAATCAACAACACCACTATGAAAAGCATTTCTCTACATTTGCTTATTTCTACAATGTACCATATTTCATGCCATATGAAGTTTACTTCTTATACAGTTTTATAAATATTTATATATATATATATATATATATATATATATATATATATATGATGAAAATGTGGAAAAGACAAAGCAAAATCCGAATATGTGAGTTTATTGTTTTTTTTATTTTGTTTTGTTTTTAAAAAACCCCAAAAAAAACAGTAAACTCACAAAAGACAAAGCAAAATCCGAATATGTGAGTTTACTGTGTTTTTTTATTTTCTTTTTTGGTTTTAAAAAAAAACAAAACAAAAAAAACAGTAAACTCACATATTCGGATTTTGCTTTGTCTTTTCCACATTTTCATCATACCATCGGATCTACATCCACATATTTGCTTACATATATATGTGTGTGTGTGTGTGTGTGTGTGTGTGTGTACCTTCACTCAGTTTCATTACCTTGGTTTAAAATAAAATTTTAAAAATGAAAAAATCATTCTTGAAGCTTTCTTTTGAGCTTCAATTAAAAGCTAAAGGATTACATTCAGTAAGCAAAATACTCTGATGTATTTCAAATAGAAATTGAAAAAAAAATTGAAAAAAATATTTTTCTGAGATTTTATTTGAGAAATA
>OZ038478.1:92572997-92885497 GCA_964036315.1 Acanthosepion esculentum
AGACCTTTTATATTCTATCAAGGAAGTATCTAAAAGACCTTTTTATATTCTATCGACGGGGTATCTAAAAGACCTTTTTATATTCTATAGTGAGAGTATTTAGAAGACCTTTTTACATTCTATAGGGAGAGTATTTAGAAGACCTTTTTATATTCTATAGGGAGAGTATTTAAAAGACCTTTTTATATTCTATTGGCGGGAGCATTTAAAAGCCCTTGATATATTTTATTGAGTGCACATTTTAAAGACATTTTTATATTTTAATGGGTGAGCATTTAAAAGTCCATATTATATTGTGTAACCTTTTTATATTTTATTGTGGGAGCATTTAAAAGACCTGCTTATATACTATTGGAGGAACATTTAAAAGATTTATTTTATATAATATTTTATATTCTATTGGTGGAGTATTTAAAAGTCCTTATTATATTCTATTGTGGAAGCATTTAAAGGACACTCGCCTGATGTGTAATTGGAACTGTTTCTTTATCAATAGATGAAAATTAAAAATTTAGCTCTTAAATGTCCTGTATGCTCAGTTACATATCAAGATTCAATTATTAGCACAACTCTATTGGAAAAGAAAAGGAAAAGAAAAAGAAAAAAAAACTTACGTACCTGCTTGATCAATGATGCTCACAATATAGTGGAATTGATCATCTTCACTTGACTTCCCAGTGGCAAGATGATGATCTTCTGACCATTCTGACCGATTATTCTTCTCTAACAACAACTTCCATTGAGAACCTTTTTTTGATGTCACCTGATAAATGATAAAACTGTGTTATAAACATGTGTATGGCAGCACAGAAGAACCAACGAAATAGTATTGCTGGTGAGTTGAAAGGAAAAGAAGGAAAAAATATTGTAAATATGAAATTCTTTTGTACTGCAGATACAATGAATGTGTGAGGAATGTTTCTAAATGTAGGTGATAAGAGCAGCTTTGAAGAAAGGGTAAAGTTGGTTAAGGCCTGGATTCAAAGCATTTGTCAGGGTTAGTTGACCAAGGTCATGCTGGTGACTATGAGAGAGGTCTAGAGTGGATTAGCATTGGCAACATTCGTAATTAGCTTTTTTTTATGTTGTATTTTAGATTTTTGAGGGTATTTTTGTGAGCCAGATGTGCAGAGGATTACTTTATTTGGGGTTTTGTTTTCTTAGCGTTCACATCTGTAGAGTGAATAAGATCGATCTAATTTGCAGCAGAATATAACTGTGTATAATAAACAGCATATGTAAACAAAGAGAAAGAAAAATTTTACTTAGTGGCTGAGACAGTTGGATATTCTCCCTCTGTCACCCATTATTGCTATTCAAAGATCTAACAAAAACTAGAATTTTGAATGCTGATTTGCAAGGCAGGCAGATAGGCCTCTCTATCTGAAAGAATGATGCAACACATTCTCTTTGCGTTCATTTCGTTGTTATAAGACCTTGTCAGAATCCATCTTGCACATTTATAAATCTACCATTTGTCCGTACATTCAGTATTGCTGCCATATCTGGTTTGGTGCTGTAACACCCCTTATTGTCGCCTACACCCAGTCGTCTAAACACATTTAGTAGTCCAGTCCTCAGGATCTAAGACTGACATTTTAATGACAGGGCTAACTCTGCACTGATCAATGCTGATACTGGTCCAAGCTGATTGTTGGTCAGTGGCCAATTTGATCCACACCAACTCTACCCATGCTGCGTACTTAATTTCAGAGCAGTGGGAAATTTGAAGGTTGTAGTTTCACAGTGCTGGTTTAAGTCATGGCAGGTGCTACATTAAGGAAAAAAATCTTCACAACAAAAAATAAAATGAGAGATTCATGGGGATAATCTTAAAATTGGTTTATGTAGCTCTTAGTACAACAAAATTAACCCTTCCCACATCAATCGGGGCCTTGTCTAAACTTCTAGAGGCCTGGGTTTGAAGTCATGGAATCAGGAATCAATGCAGGATCTCAGCCCAAAGTCTCAGAGCTCCCTAAAGTCATTTGCTTATATTCACTTCAGCCCAAAACTGGTGAGTGGCTGAAAGGTTCTGGGGGCTCAGTGATTCCTCAATTTTCATTAATTACCAATAAATGTTGTCTTTGTTCCCTATTTATGTTTTCCTAATCAACTTTCCAAACTTAGAGAATTATCAACCTTCCTTGGGAGTAACCGCAGGGATTGCTCTTCCCTTAACTCCAAGCTGCTTCACTTCACATCTCGCACTGCTACTCTACACGGGTGGGGCTAAATTCTGCCCCTTCCTCCTTCCTTCTCAGTATTCTAACTGCCCAATTCTCAGAGCTGGCATAATTGTCTTTGTGACAAATCTAATTTTTAAAGTGCATAGGAGAAAGGGTGTGGTTTATTCTCCTCATTAATTTCATTTCTGATTTTTTTTCTGTACCCACTTATCCAGCAAAAAAAACAAAAAAAACACAAACCAGATCACTTTCTCATTTTAACCTTCTGAGCAATAGACAAAAAATTATTTCCCAATTTGTTTTTGTTAATGAAAATATATTTGTTTACTTAAATTCTCAACAACAATATACAGTTTTCTATCCATGGGCTGGTCGCTGTCTTACCAAAAAACTTAAACCAGATCACCTGCCTGTTATGAAGAATCAATTTTCATAATCCTAATCTGTGCAGCAGGTTCATTTTCTTTTCTTTTCTCAATTTGTTTTTGCTAATGACAACATAATTATCATCTGCTCCTCTTTTCGCCAATGATATGTGTTTTTTTAATTTCCCAATTTGCTTTATCCGCATGCCAGATTTTCGATAGATAAAAAAAAGGTAAACTCTTTGCACATCATTCCAATTAATAGGGGTCAGGCAACCTGATGGCCCTTTCTTCACTTCCACATTAACAGGGAAAATGTCTTCCATTCTCTTTTTCTATCTCTCTATCTTCCAGTTTTCTTTTTGGGTTCAACCCTTTTTCTGCTTAAAATTAATGTTTAACCACTTCACAACTTCAGCGTCACAGTGCTTGTACTATATATATATATCTCAAGATTCTTGACAAAATTCAAAGAAGGATCTGTAATGTAATCAATCCTGACCTGGCATCTCAACTTCAGTCACTTTCACCTGTGGACCTACAAACCTCAAGAATTTAAATGCAAAGCCAACTGCCATCTTTTGTCTTCCTGAGTGGCAATATTGCCTTGCTTGGGGTGAAAGGAATAAAAAAGTCTAGCCTGCATCTATAGCCAATTCAACAGTAAAATCCATGCAGTTGAGGCACCAAGGAGGAAAGCTTATCAGAACAGGTGCTGTGAAAATATTTGTAGAAAAGACAGAGAGAAGTCACATCACTTTGGTGGGAAAGTGACTGATGTTGAGATGCCAGGTCAGGATCAGTTACATTGCAGATCCTTCTTTGAATTTTGTCAAGAATCTTAAAATATATAGTAGGAGCACCAGACTAGATATTTTTCTTTCTAATGTTCAACCAATACATGGCCCAAGAGTCACTCAAGGTATAGAGTTACTGTGTGTAGTTTTATTAATGTAAGAAAAGACAAGAAGTCAAGTTCTCGGGTCTATGCAGAAAAGATAACAGCTGACTCTAGACTTGATGATGTTAAGATTTAATTAGCGAATAACATTTCAGAGTTCAGTCTGAGATGTTAGAAGTATAGAGTTGAAGTAGACTTTGGAAGGAACTGGAAACACAATCTTAAATAGGAAACAAGGGATAAATCTCTACTCCTCTTTAAAAAAAATACGGGGAGGAGTATGATCAGGACGTTAGGCAAACCTATCTACCCCTGGCATCAATATTCAATGCTTCAATGGTAGATTTTTAAATGTGCAAGATGGATTCTGACAAAAGAAATTATCTGGCATGACACAGTGAAACAACTTTCCGAGCAGCAGACCTAGCAATTTTAAGTATATTAAGAAATTGTGTTTTTATGCATATAGAGCAGTAAATGTTTTCTTTTTTGCCAGATTAACAATAAATTCAGACAATGCTCTAAATTAGTCTACATCTGAGGAGCTGATGAAAAATTCTTCATACGACAAACTTCCTACAAATCTGGCCAAATATCAGACACCAATATTTTTTTCTTTTTTGGCAAACTTGAATGCACGCACACACACACACAAAATGATGTGCCAAATGAAAGTTAACCTCATCATAGCATTTCAACAGTGGTTTTAGTTTTGGAAAAACCTGGAAGGTACAAGGAGCCACATCTTGCTGATAAAAATAAAAAATAAACTTGGCATGAATCTACTCATCATTAATACAAAAGTCACACTCTGCACAAGCTTACTCAAAACGGCATTTGATTGCTGAATAAACCTACAGGAGAGAGTTCAGACATGCACAGTAAGGTCCTCTTTGATTGCTAGCCCAATTACATCAAGGCCACACAACTAGTTCTTGTGATATTCAAAATGGCTAGATAAATTCTGCACAGATTTTGTATTAATTTAGAAGTTATGAGTAAAAGATACATTTTGATTCCCTCAGAGAGTTACTGAAAAGTTATCAGTCCAACCCTCTTCCCAAATACAAACTTTATATTAATTTTGAATGTATAGATAAATGGTACAAGGGTACATTTTTGTTCCCTCCTATTCTGTGTGGAGGTGCTGAAAAATTTTCAGCCTGACCCACTTTCGAAAATTTCATCAAATTATCAAACCAGTTTTTTTTCGTTTATTTCTTTTTTCTGGAAAGGCCTTTTTGGATGGTCTGAGAATCTTTAGGCACCAATTTTTGGTGATTATTGTGCAAGAATGTAAAGGTCTATTACAGTCAAAGAAATAAAATATTACCAGTGTTCAAAAATAGAATATGACTAAGCACCAAACTGTGCCATTTTTGACCTAAAGTTGTGACCAAATATGGATATTGTATATCAACAAAACCGAAAAGAAAGAGATTGTCAGTGGTTATGAATTAAAGCAAAAATACCAAGAGAATGAGGCTATTATATGTGCAATATTGTTCAGATATACTTAAAAAATAATAATTCTATATTACAGTAAAAATAACTATAGAGGAGAAAAGGTAAAATGTTATCTTCATATATAATATATATCTATAAAGATGCTTGAAAAAAGAAATTTATATTATATTTGAAAAATGTTAATAAATAAACTTTTACATACCAAAAGATAGGTAAGCAACTGATGGTCATCATAAACAAGGTCAAACTTGACCACATATGACTGGATACTCGTACTGGTCAGCAAGTGCTTTGAGGACAGGTCAACAAAAAATATCTCACCTAACTGAAATATGAAAACAAAAAGAGTTGATCAAATTTCCAAAGATAAGTATATTTGTATGTAATGAAGTTATTGGTTATCAATTTTTGATAGAAAAGTTATAATATAAAAAAATATACATTTAATTTTATAATTAATCTAGACCACCCATAAACCCATTGAGTTCCTTTTAAAAGCAGTTCATGATACAAGATGAGATAACAATATTATCAATTTTATTATTAATTACATATAATTTGCAATTACAATACAAGTTATTGTAATTATTATTACTCACATAGTACAATATTATTTAGATACAACATAATAAGAAATGAATAATGATTATATAAAATATTTAACAGTGGCAAATCAGCATGCATCTATTTATTTATTTACCATTTGCAAGTTATGTGAGATAACAGCTGAGAGATGAAATGTTTATCTGCCAGAGAACAAAGACTACACTTTGATCCCAGCCAAAAGAACAAGAACTGATGGCCACTGCAATAAATGTGCCAGTTTTCAGATTCACTGAATCAAACAATGGAAACCAAGTAGGGTAACTGCCAAAAATCCAGAACAGAATAACATCTGCTGAATTATTTTAAAATTATTATTAAGAGAAATGTTCATAAGACAGAGATTTGGCTAGTTAATTTAACTTTATAACCTGAATTTTGAGAGGTGCTTGTACAGTGATTCCAAATCATTACTTTACTGGATTGTTTAATTATAATTTACTAGTTCAGTACCTGTTGTTTCAATAAGATGATCAGATTTCAAATCTAAATCATTTGTCCATTTAAAATACTACATTTATTAGAAGATATATTCAGCTTAAATACAGAAGGCATAAAAATGATGTTAAAGGGTTACAAATTTCAGCTTATATTCTTTTCCTGTTATCCAGGGGTTGTTGCCAGACAAAAAGGAAAATTAGCCCACAACATCAATACACATGGTAAATTACTAATTAATGGGTGAACAAGAATTATAATATGATAAAATAAAAACAATAAAAAAAAACTTATGGATGAAACAGAATATTTTTTTCAACAAAATATTCCTTTAAAAAATTATCGGTACATCTTATATGGCAGGAACTATGGCAATTTTTTCATCAGAACCCAAAATGTGACACTAAGGATTTATTCCTTTTGTAGGATAATTTTTTTTTTTGTCAATTCAACCCAAACAATATGATAATGACAATAAGACGCAAGGGGCTATTGGAAGTGAAGGAGAATGAGAAGCCTTTAAAAAGAACCAGAAAACCAATCCTAAATAGGAAACAAGGGATAAACCTCTACATCTGTTCAAAAGACTGGGGAGATGTGTGAACTGGACGATAAAAGGTTGTATAGTCAAAGAAATGCTGAACTGAACAACGGTCAATTCCTATCTCAAATTTAAGATATCTTGAAAATTTCTCTGTAGAATGAATACAAGAAAATGTTAGTGTATGCAGTTATTTTATGCACATTTCAGGCAACATTAACAGCAATCGATTTGTGCAAAATTATAAAATCCAACATTAACTTACAGTTGTGCCAATAATAGCAACTTCAATCCCAGTGAATGTGTGCCACCAGCATAGTGCTGAAGGAAAGCCTGTCAAAAAACAAAAAATACAAACTAAAGTCAACATATACATTCTAAATGCTTGTTATATAATTAGTCAAGTCAAAAGTAAATCATTATCTTTCCTTCTTATTCTAATAATCTTTAATTCCTACCACCTCCTCTTTCAATCCTATCACACACCTAATTCATCATTTAACATTTTAGCAGTAATCCCCCTACCTTGAGTGGCTCTCGAACCTCATATTGGGTGAAATTTATTATTAAAAAAAATGTATACTTTAAAAACCCAAATAAGGCTCAAAATTAATGAGAATGAAAAAATTTCATTTATTGCATTATATATAAAATTTCCCTAAGAATGGTTGATAATATTGTTTACAAATTTTTCCTTGTTCTATGTGCCATGTCCTTTCAGGATGTTGACGATAATGGCTCTCCACAATTTCTTGTCCTTTGTAGATAATAAATTTTGTCTTTTTGTTATTTCTCTTAAACCTTGTTCTGCCAACCATTTACTCAAGCTCACTACGTTAAGTTATGCATTGTTTTCTTCTGTCCCTCTTGTCTTCAATCCATCCTGTGAGTATCAAATTTTTCAAGTCCTCTTTTCTCATTATGTGCCTGAGAAATTCCAACTGTACTCTTCCTGATATTAAGTATGTGTCCTTTTTGTTTCCATTTTCTCTAAAACTTTGTTGTTGCTTATATATTGACTTCATGGTATCCTCGGCATTCTCCAGTAGAAACATTTCTACTGTTTCAAGTCTTCATCTTTGAGGAGACTGTCCAGCATTCACTGTCATATCGGGGGACCAATAGTACTCCTGTCTTTGTTTCTAACAAAGTTTTTCTGTCTCTTAATACTTGGCTTAGCTTTTGGAATGTTTCTTTGGCTAGCTCACTGTGTCTTCAGATTTCAGTGTCACATTCCATCCTCTGTTAAAACACTTCCCATGTATCTAAATTTTTGTACTCGTTTGATTTTGGTATCTCTAATTTGTAATTTGCATTCTGGGATCATCCTTTTGCTAACAATTTGCTTTAAAGAATTTTTATCAAATTTTAAAAGATTAATTTAGACATCAAAACAAAGCTTGGCCTAAATTTTTAGCAGTTTAAACACGTTTTACACAAGTTATTCGATTTATTATAAAAACTGCAATCTGAAGTTATTATGCAGATTAAACTAATATTAGTTTAAGGACTCGGAATTCTAATAAAAAGTATTTTTTTTCTTTTTTTCCATATGTTGAAACATTGATAATGGAACAGACCTAGCAAATGCTGAAAAACAGAAAATGAGTGAGAGAATGTCCACATTGGATATATTAAAGCAGATTCACATAGGTTATCGGACTATAAAGATGGATGTTGAAAATGTAACGAAGTTGAGAACGAGAAGCAAAGGAAAAGACTTTAAGAATTTAGTTCTTTTATACAACACATCCTTTCTGAACATGGTATTATGTTTTGGCAATTTCAGTAAAAGTTTATTTACATCAAACGACGTATTCAACATCTGAAGAAACATGTTGAAAGCTTAACAGGTATTCCCCGTTCATTTGATTAAATAGAATAACAGATTTGTAAAAGCAAAGTGTTAAACTAATTCTGCGGCCTTCCCATCATGCATTAGACCAATGGATTATCAAGTGAAAAAGAAGAAGTCAAATGCAGTGAAGGTCAAAATGGGTGGAATTTATTAAGTGTAAGCAATAAAATTCAAAATGTACCTTTAGCTTTTTTGAACTTTATGTGCGTTGCATCATCAACTTTCCACAACTGATTTACCTTCGACTCTGGATCCTAAAAAGCAAAAATTAAATTATCCATAATTAACCGTTTAGTAGCAATCAAAATTACTATGTTACATCATTTGCATTTCAATGTCCCTGTTTCTACTTCAAGATTTCACTATTTACAAAAACAAAGAATTCAAATTTTCCGAATCATTTAAAATTTATTCATTTGAAAACTGATAGACTATAAAGTAAAAACTTAATTTTATGCAATACATGTCATCTAGAGTTTCTATCTTGTAGATAATTTTTTATAGACTATTTCCACCATATATATATATATATATATACATACATACACACACACACACCCACCAAAGTATAGGATTGGTATATATGGAATAAATTTCAATAACCAAAAAATACAATTCTTAAAAGAGTGCTCAATACAGAGTAAAGCAAATATAATTTATTAAAAAATTATGACAAATATGTTATAAAATCACTACAAAAATAACCATTTTGTTTCAACACTTCTAATGGTGTTGAATGTAGAATAAACAGTTTTAAAAGGTTCAAATCAACCAAACACCCCTCAATAGGGAAAACGTTGTTACATAGTGATTTTATAACATATTTATGTTATAATTTTCTAATAAATATATATTTTATCACATTAACCTTATTTTAGTGGATACCTATGTTTGAGTAGATGCTCTGTTTATTTATTAAACAGTATATTGAGTTATTTTAGTCTACCAGCCTAAATATTTGCATATTTTTCTTTAATAAGATTTCTCAAACATTCAGGCCAGTAGACAAAAGTAAATAAACATACTGTTTAATAAATAAACGGAACATCTACTTAAATATGGGTATCCACTAAAATAACATTTAGAGTGATAAAATTTGTTGGATTAATAAACAAAAAATCTATTACTTCTTTAGAAATATATGAATAAGAGAACATTTTAATCAAATTGACTGATGATATCTATTTACATTTTTTATTGCATTTTTCCAGTTTGTGTATAAGCGGTCACTTCAAATGTTGTTATGTAAAAAAAGAAGTGTACAGGCTTTTAATTTCTAGGTTTCATGAAAAATAAAATTTATAATGAAAACAAATTAGAACTGTCTTACAATTTCAAGAAAGCTACTCACCATAAGTGCCAAAGCTGGGACAATGAACATGTCCAACTGTGTTGTGATTACCAACAGCCATGTAGCTGATGGGTCAAAACAACTTGCGACAATTGGTCGGTCTTCAAGCCATGGCAGTAATTTCATTTCTGAACGCTGACCATGGACACTCCAACGAATCAGAACATGACCTGCAATTAAACAGATAATTTTTATGCAGTTTGTGAAAAAATAAATAAAAATAAAAATTCAGTTTGAATTTCTGCAATGAGGGATTATCACTTTTATACATTTGTAACCTTATTGTAGCAATGTCAAATAAAAATAAGCTACTAAATCTTTCATACATAAAATTGTGAATTTTGTTAATAAATATCAGAGTGAAGGTGTATAGTTTAGTGGACTTTCTTCAATGAGTGGGGCATTTATATAACTTCCTGTCATCCAGTTATCTAGTGGGTGAACAACCTCAAGTCAGTTGGGATGATCTCAATACAGTGGGGGCAGACATTGCCATTCCTTGTGGCCCAATTATGCATCTGGTGGTTATGAGATTACTTTCCAGGTCAACTTTCTGATGCACCTGGTTCTTTTGATGCTCTCATCTGGCACTGAGTGCAAAGCAGTACTGAAAAAAATGGTGATGTACCTTGACACAAAAAGTGCACTTGCATTGCATGATGTTTTTGTAAGAAAAAGAAAAAAAAACATGCCTCTCCACTGGAACAAGGTCAACAAACATAAATCCTAGCCAACTGAGGCATAAGCATTATCAAGTTGAATAGACTGCTTTAGCCCTTTAGCATTCAAACCTCCCAAACTCGCCCCGTAAATATCAGCACTCAGTGTTCGACGTGTGATAACCTGCCCCATGTATACTCTGCCCTAATATATGATATCATTGCAAATAATGCAGGAAGCCATGAAAACAGTGAGACTGGATGCAAACAGTGAAATTTTCAGAGCTGATATTTACAAGGCAGGATTGAGCATATTAAATGCTTGAGTGAAAGAACATGCAAAACAATTTCCCTCCTGTCCACTCATAAAACAGAGTAACGTTGAGTAGACAGCTTTAAAAACTGCTGATATTTCTGTGACAGTAGTAAAATGACCTTGGCTGGCTTCGAGTGAGTGAAATGAACTTCACGACTTTTTGAGAAATTCTATTTATTCTGTTACAAAAGCCTACTTTAGTATCTCTTAGGGTGATATCAATCCATACTGGGGTCACCACAGATCAACTCTTCTGTGATCAAAGGTTCCTTATTAATATTAAATTCCATTCAGATCTATTTGCTGGCAGGATTTACATACGACACATTAATCTATTCATACCGGTGTCTTCAACTTGGTTTGAATAAGGGATTGAATGATGAGTTTAACTTGATTTTCTCAGGTTACTAAGTATGATAGAAACTTTAAAGTGAGAAGGTACAATGATCAAAATGTTGTTACTATAGCAATCAAGATGAGGATACTAGTAAGTTTGTTCTATGCTAACAGTTTCTTCTATTGCACTTCTAGCTTGTGGAATTCTCTTCTGGCTACTTGCTTCCCAGTAAACTTTGATCATCAAAAATTTAAATGCAATTTCAATCTTTATCTTCCGCCTTCTTAATTCTTTTATTGTTCTCTCTCCTTAATAGTGTTTTTTTTTTCTCATATTCTCTAACACTCAGTAACCCCTTGCATCTTAGTGTCTTTACTGCCTTGCTTGGGGTGAAATGATTAGAAAAAAAAAATTTATTATCGATTGATTTTTTATGTTTTATCAACCCTTTTAGAATTTAAGCTCAACCCAAATCTCAAGTGGAACTAGTATATACAATCTATCGCTAAAGATACTGGAAAAATGGTCGATTCCCTGTAACTCTCCAGTAAGTATCTGACTCCTCCTGCTATCTTCTACCTTTACAAAAGCCAGATCAAAAGCCTTTTTTCTTTCCAGTTTTAATATAATCCAGAAACATCTCCACATCCTTGTGGATGATTAATTACTTTCCACCCTACAACCCCTTTCTCCACAGATGAAATGTCACAAGCTCCCTGCTGCTTTATCACTATTTCCATGGAAAGTGCGCAAACTACATTCTTAGTTCCAGTTCTAACCTTCACAGCTAAGACCCGCCACAGCATGCATATTGTAGTGAACCACCCTCATTCCCTTCATATTCCATTGGTGAGATTAAGTTCCTCACAAGCTGCTTCTTCCCATGAACTGCTGCTTTGTGGAACCAACTCCCAAGAGAATGCTTCCCCGATCACTACAATCTTAACCAGTTTAAATCTAGGGTTAACCAATTTCAGGTGCTTCTAACTGATCATGAGACGGGTGGTAATGCTTTTTATTGAAATACAGAGCTATCTAATTGAGGGTGCCCTCAGACACTCCTAGATTGTAACCATGTGTAATCTGCATCTATATTTGGACACTTTCAGCCTTAAAGGTTATTGTTGGGTTTATTTAATGTCAAATACAAGACTTATAGGACAAAAATCACAATAAACAAGCTGAATATTTCTGTCAACAGGTGAAAAAGTTTGATGATTTAGTATAGGATTTTACAGATTCTGACTTAAAATTTGTTTGATCAAGTTTCATTATTCACTCTGTTGTGCTCCGAAAGTGATTGCTAGCGGTCAGTAATTAATGTCAACACTAGTGAAGAAATACACTAGTATATATCTATGATATTTCAGATCCACTGTTTCAAATGTATGCACTCTCTTCATTTCCATCCGAACAGTGTTTCTGTCTGATCATCAGTAACGCCTATAAATATGTCATCTTAGGAAATATTTGGCCGATGTATAACAAATCAAGAAAGAAAAATCCAATGTGGTTTGGAACAGATAAATAATTGTGGGAAACTCCTATTGTTACGCCAAGACTCACCTTCAAGCTTGAAAGTAAAATTTTTAGAGCAAAACAATTAATAGCAATGGTAATGTTGAAATTAATTGTTTTGCAATGGTAATGTTGAAAATGGAGAAGGCACGGTAGAGTAATGGATGGCGGCTCACATTAAGGAATCTGAGAGCTGGGTTTGAATTCCAGTTGAATCCATTACATTCACTTATGTGCTAATACCCTTGGGAAAGGTATGAATTCTCTTCCCCCCCCCCCCCCTAGATATGGGTAAATAGTAGGACAGACTGGGTTCTATAGCCCTGGATGGCAACTGGTCTACTGCAGAAAAAAATCTGCCTCGTCAGTTATGCATCAAAAGATACACGATTGCCTAAGCATCACACATGCCATATTACTGACTGAATGCTGAAATTAGCCATTTCCATAGAGGAAACATTTGACATTCCTTGACCAAACAGCATTACTGTTGATTGAAATTTATGAAATCCTTTTCTTTTCAGAAAATTGAACTTCTTAAGTCCACTAAATATTATAGAACCTAATACTAACAGGAGTTTCTTTCCAAATCTTTTGTTTAAGGTAATGGCTTAACAACTCAATCATTTTTTCTTCTAGTTAAATGTGCTATCCATTTTTGTTGTTACTGCTGTTGGAAGTGTTCAGGTGATGTGGTTTTGTTATTTGGTAAAGCTCTTTGTGATTTTATTACATCAGTCTATAGGCTCTCACTCAAAGCCATCCAGAGTCAGTTTATTATTACTGTCACAGCAGTTTTTAAAGTAGTCTACTCAAGCCAACCTACTATGTTCTCTGTTTGGTCAGGAGTGAAACCGATTTGCATGCTCTTTAACTCTTTAGAACTAAATATAGGCTCTCACTGTCCGTGGCCAAAATCTTACTGTTTGCATGACTTCCTGCATTATTTACAATGATGTTACCATATATTACGGCAGAGTATACATGGATCCGGTTGAATGCTAAAAGTCTATTCAACTTGATGATGCTTGCGTCTCAACTGACTAGGAGTGAAATGGATTTATGTTTGCTGATCTCATTCCGGTGAAGAGGCTTCATTTTTCTTTTACAAAAACATTTAAGATCTAAAGGATTCATTCACATGAAGCCATTTCTAATCATCGATCTGAAAAGACAGTAGGGTACAGTGGGCACACTAGCTTCCAGTTGATGACATCCAGTGTAAGGGAAAGACTACTCTAAATTCAAAACTAATGAGAAGAGAACAAGAAACCACTCCACTATGCTTCCAACGAAGTCATGGAAATGAAAACACAATAAATAAAAGGAATCTCTAGAAAACCATGATTGCCTACATTCTAAAGTGATATAGCATTAAAAAACATGAAAGTAAAAACAAAGAGAGAAAGAACCTTAACTCCCTTTAGCTCAATGTTGAACTACTGAGCTCTGCCTAAAGATTGCTGGCATTCAGGCAAGCTGAATTTCAGTGCCCTTACAATTATAACATTTTAAAATTCTCACAAGGAGAAAAACTAAAAATATAGAATAATGAGTTTATTACAATATACAACTTAATACAAGCTAAAGAAAACATTCATTATCCTACCTAAAACATTTTTTTCTAGCCTTTAGATCTGCAAATCTTTTCAAGGCAATTTTTACACCTAGATCATTTTCTATTGACAAAATAGCTAAAGAAGTTAATCAATCTTGAGTCATGGATGACCACAAATGTTTTTTAGGCTTTAGTTTTAGAAGATCCTAAACTCATGGCATGGGAGCCTGATGGTGCCCCAGGCAACTGCCAGAGTTGCCAGTACCTTGAACCAGCACTGACTCTGCCTGTAAGTATGCTTTATAGATGAAATAGTGATATAGTGTCCCTAGGTCGATGTTTAAACCAGCATTTAAAAATTAGGATTTTCTAGAGACAGGTTCTTTGAATTTGTAAGATTGATATAACACAATTTTTCTTGTTTCGTTCCTTCATTTATTTGAGTTTGTGCCATAGTCAACTTCAAGTATCGTATTTTCTTGTGTAATATATGAAACATTTTAAACAAAAATTAAAATCAAAAAAGAGGTGTGTATTATAAACAAGTACACATATTCAGAAACATTTACTCAAGCTTAAAAAAACAAAACAAAAAAAACTCTTATTTGAAACAGCAAGATTGCAAATACAATCAATGAGCATATTAGATAATAAAACACAAAGTATGCAGACACTGATAACAATTGTTTACAAAAGGTATTTGATATTTTAGCAATATTTGTTGTTTGGGAACCAGCCAAATTGAATGTCTTGTCTCCAAAACAGAAAATTTACCAAAATTGATTAAAAAAATTTAATAAAGGGAATACACAAGATCTGCCATGATTTGATAACATTAATGTTACAACAAAGCAGCTTCAAAAATAAGTTATGAAACGGAAATCAGAAGAAACACACAACAGCTAAATATCCGGTTCATTTCTATTATTTAATATCATGAAAAATGATGACACTGAGATTTTAATGAATAATATAGTACAACCCCCTCCACCCAACCAAAAACAAATTTACATGGGAGTAGCTGTACTATATGGTTGTATTATACTCAAGGATGTAATTTATTCCCTGTTTTTAGCTTCAGAAGCACAGGGTCATATTATACTCGTCGTATTAAGCAGAAGAAAATACAAAACATCCGGTTCATTTCTATTCTTGAATATCATGAAAAATGACAACACCGAGATTTTAATAAATAATATGGTACAACTTAAAAAAAAAAAAAAAAAAATTTACATAGGGATGGCTTTAATACAAGGATGTATCACACGCAAGTCATATTATACACAAGAAAATGCTGTATGTAGTTAGAGACACACAAGAATACTTGTTCATTAACGAGACTGATAAATGCAGAGTATTCATTAGATTTCATACTTTGACCTAAAAAAGCACATGATTTATCTGTACAATAAAACGGATCTCATGACTGAGCAATGAAAACAAAGCAAAGAATTTGGGATAAGAAAATACAAAGAGCTTTTATCCAAAGCTTTTGCTCAAGGGAGATAGTTATAATAAAGGCTTCATGTAATTCATTTCTTTTCATAATGATGATATGGTAATACAAAGAAAAGATTTATATTTCATAAGGAATTTATTGAACTTTATTTAAAAGTTTTGACAACATGAACTTTGACATTATATATGTATGTACAGACAAGAGCAAATGGATTTTATTTACCACTTTTACTCATTGTCAGTATAATAAGAACTGTTCTTTACCATTTCTCTGGAATTTCTGAAATAACTGATGAAACAAAAAGTCAGAAATAAGACTTACTTTTTGCTTCAAACTGTAAAAGATTTTCAGTCCTCTTTTCGGATTTGAATTTCCAGACAATAATGTCCACATAATGGAAATATTGCAGTAAAAATGTTAACACTTCTTGACCTTAACAAATGTCAATAAACTAGTTCTTAAAATTCTATTAGTGTGAATTTAAGATGAAATGTCAAAGAAAATCATTTCAATCATTAAAAAAAAAAAAATCTATAAAGCAACAAATTTTGATTCATACATATTCGTGAAAATTTATTTAGTACTACTACTTTTATGCCCCATATGCCTACAAACTTGGGTAATCATTCCTATTCTTTGTAACTAAGTAATGTTTGTACCCTTACCCTGCAGTTCATGTTCTTCCATTGAATCAATGGCTGCATCTACCACAAGGTAAGTTGGTTCTTTGTGTCGTGCCAGGTTTTTCAAATCTACCATTTATCCATGCATTGAATACTATTGCCACATATGGCCAGGTGCCCCTGCTGTTCATATCAAGATTCTCAACAAAATCCAAAGATGGAACTGCAATGTGATCAGTCCTGACTTGGCATCTCAACTCGAGTCACTTTCCCCACAGATGTGATGTGGCTTCCCAGTCTTTTCTACGGATATTTTCATGGCAACTGCTGTGACAAGTTATTTTCACTGGTGTCCAGACTGCATGAATTTAAGCATGCTAATAAGTTGGCATCTAGGTTCCACCCTTTTACTGTTGAAATAGTTAAATGCAACTGCCTCATCTACTCCAACAGCTTCTTCTCTCACACTTCCCAACAGTGGAACTCCCTTTCTCTTACTTGCTTGCCTGATAGCTACAATCTTCAAAAATTTAAATATAACGTCAATCATCATCATGTCTTGATCCCCTTTTTATCCTTTCCTCAATCCCCCCTATACCTAGTCTTTTCTCTTACTTACACACTGTTACCCCTTGTGTTCTAGCGGCACTCTCACCTTGCTTGGGGTGAAATGATAAAAAAAATTAAAAAAAAAAAAAAAAAAAAAAAAAATCACAAAAGTTTGGGAGATGGATTACTTGCCATTTCCATCTTGCCTTCAATATGTCATGTGAGTGTCAAATTCTCCAAGTCGTCTTTTCTTATAACATGCTCAAAAATATGGACTTTACACCCTTATCTGCAATGTGTGATAATGAGATTCTCCCCTTACAGCTGGATTTGGTATTTATATATCTCCACCATCCACTATGAAATCATCTCAAGTCAACCCTGCACCTGGTTTTCTTGATGGTCTGTTATGGGAGTGAGGGCAAAGTCTATTCTGGCATGATCTAGGGTGAAACATATACTACACATACATACTTGTGAAGGTTATTCAGTACGAGTTTACTGATCAAATTTGGACGAGAATCTTCATCCTTATTGATATCTCCCCAACATTTCAGCCATGATATCCAGCAGACATCTTCAGGAATCTATTACAGCTGGGAACCTCCTGGGAATTTTGGAGCATCAAGATTAATGATGTTTGTCTGCCTATTCAACGAAACTAGAATAGGATTTTTACATACTCTAGCGAGCAAGAGTTTCCAACCTTTTTTTGTCATCACCCACTCTTACATGGAAAAATTGTCCTATATAGTAAATATTCAAAAGCCTACCAAAATAGTTTGGTAAAAGTTTCTTCTTTGTGCTGTGTCCCTTCAGGACATAGACGACCATGACTCTCCACAATTTCCTGTCCTTCGTAGCTCTTTTTTAGTGGTTCATAAACTGACTTCATGATATAGTAAAAAATACCAAAGTAAGAAGTAACACTGTCATATGTGACTGCTATTACCATCTTAAAGAACAAATGAAAGCAAACTTGACCATTGAAATATATATATATAATTTAAATTTAATGGTTAGAATCAAGTGTTGATGAAAAATTAAATATTTTTTTGTTTATAATTATAAAATTAAAAAGAATATACACTACTAACAATGTCCTCGGTATGATGATAAACTACATCTGCGTCCTGGATAAGATGGTAAACTACATCCGACAGTAAGGTCTTTGATCGGAAGATTTTGAAGAGTGTGGAATCACCTGTTAATTGCTGGGGTTCCCAGTTCAACCTTGACTTGGGGTGTTAGCACCTATCAGGATCTCAGCTATAGGCAAATAGTTAACCCCACAAAAGTTATCAAAACACTATTAAAGTATAAAAATAGGTTTTAATACCTGCAATACTTTTTATGAAAATTTTTTACCAGCAATACATTTTTGAAAAAAAAAAAAAAAAAAAAAAAAAAAAAAATATTACCAGCAATACAAAAAAAAAAAAAAAAATAATATTACTAAGAATACATTTTTTAAAAAAAATACCAGCAATTTTTACCAGCAATACATTTTGGGAAAAAAAAAATTACCAGGAATATATTTTTGAAAAGAAAAAAATATTACTAGTCGTACATTTTTGAAAAAAATATTACCAACAATAAAAATCTTGTCAGCATTAAATAACCCATTGAGGTTGATATGCTGTAAAACAAAACAAACCACTATTAACAACTAATAAATAAATCAACAAATATTTTTTTGTGGTTCTTGGACTTCCCTTATCTGATTTATATTGAACAACAAAACTTATTCCATCTGAAGAACTATTGAAATGTTAATGACTTCTCAAAACTATAGAAAATACAAAAATATTCCTTGTTTGCAGGAATATTTATATCATATCTAGGAACGTGACCAAGTTATTCTCATTCAACCTCCTGTTTTCTTTTGTTTTGTTTTTTTTTTCTTATACAGATTCTTTGCATATCTCATTTGATTATTTTTTGGGGTATGTTGAAATACATTTTTAATACTCAAACACTAATCAACCACCAAAAATTTCCCCATCACCCATTTTCTGTTCAGTTGCTCATTGTCCACCCAAGTGGTTCATACTGCAACTATGCTAAGCATGCCTGGAAGATAGCGTGTTATCTAGCGTGATCAACAATCTGAACAAGGCCAGCACACTCAAATCCTCGGTCATGATGAGTCGTGACTTTATGCTAACACAGCTATCGATGGCCGCCAAGGACTCCGACAACCCAATTACACTCACAAGGCTTGGGTTAAATTGTGGTATGGTTTTCAGGCACTTTAAAAAGTTTCCGCACACTGGGATCGCCCCCAGGCCGATAACATTAGAAAGTCTCCTTCCTGACAAATCAACCATGGTGAGATTCGAATCCGGGTCTCATGGTCAGAAAGAGAACATTCTAACCACTCGGCCACGTGCCCATCAAGTCTTACTAAGTAACCAATAGCTGGTAGAAGAAGAGGTGGAATAGACAGAAAAGGCCAAATAGTGCCTTATAAGCACAATTCTTTCCCAATTTCTCAAAAGTTCATACCTGCTCAGATTCGTATCCAAACATAAACAAAGCAGTCTCTAAATAGGTCAGTTTTTTTTTTTAAATTATTAATCCCAACAGATTTTATCACTTTACCAGACATTGATATTGAGTACTCTGTCTTGCTTGATCAGTGATGCTCTTAGTGGCCAAGTTGGTCTAAAGCAGGTCAAATCTAAGACCGGTTTCTCCTGTCAAAGGGAACACAGGTTCAAATCCTGCCAGTCGGCACATATTTTTTCTTTAACAAGATTTCTCGACTATTCAGGCCAGTAGATGAAAATAAATATACTGTTCAATAAATAAACAGAGCGTCTACTCAAATATGGGAAACATAACAACAACAAATCCAAATGAGGACAATAGTCCAAATAT
The DNA here is from genome assembly GCA_964036315.1 of Acanthosepion esculentum. Taxonomy (NCBI): domain Eukaryota; kingdom Metazoa; phylum Mollusca; class Cephalopoda; order Sepiida; family Sepiidae; genus Acanthosepion; species Acanthosepion esculentum. Next base: position 92,592,613 of record OZ038478.1, read on the forward strand.
AAATAATGTAAATAACTATTGTACAGTAAAAATTTACAGATATTGCATAAAAAAATGACTAACAAATACACTAATATATAGTAAGGTCAGTCTTTAGGATTGGATAAGTTTTGTTTTCTTTTAATGTAAAATTTACATTAAATTGAAGCTTTCCCTTGCAACAAAGAAAAACTAAATAAAATCACAATTTTACAATTCATATTAGCAGTCGTGGTTATCATGGCAGAAAGTGGAATTGGCATGCAGTGTTCAAATTCCAGCTGAAGCTGTTATATTCAGTTTCACATAAACACCTCTGAAAAAGTATGAATACATTTATCCCCAGTTAGGGTTTAATAACTGAGTAGTCAGAGTTCCCTAGATTTGGTTGGTAACCAGTTTAAGAGAAAAACAACCCTGAATTACATTCCTTATTCCCTTTTTATTCCATTAGTAAGGAGGAAGTTTTACTCAACATCTGATGGAGATGTTGACTTTCTGTACACAAACAACACACTTCGGAATAGGATCACACACATATCCACAGGATGAGGGCTTAGCAATGGGATCACCATTATCACCAGCAATAGCAAATATATACATGGAATACTTTGAGGAAATGGATTAGAATCTATATCTCTAAAGCCAACTCTATTGTTAAGGTATGTAGATGACACCTTCATACACTGGCCACACCAGGAAGATGTTCAGGTTCTACTGGATCATGTGAACTCAATAAGACCTTTGATACAGTTCATGATAAAGAAAGAGAATAACAGCACACTCTCATTCCTGGATCTTCTAATATCTTGAACAGAGCATATGTTCAAGACATCCGTATACTGTAAACCGACATTCACTGGACAGTACCTCAATTTCAACTCCCACCATCCATACAGCATAAAGAAAGGGATCGTCCACTGCTTACAACACCAAACAAAAGTCATAAGTGGTGACCCAGAGACATTAGATAAAGAACTGGTCAGTATAAGTAGTACCATACAATGTAACAACTATCCTGGGTACATGGCAGCAATACTCAGATGTTTGATGGATGTCAGTTATCAGTTATCTCCTGCTAATTTACCCTCTGAAAGTTCTCTGATTAAGGCAGTGGAGAACTTTCAGAGGGTAAATTAGCAGGAGATAACTGATAACTGACATCCATCAAACATGGCTCGTGGAACTAGAACAGTCTACCCCAGTGATCGAAATTAAGGGTTCAGTTCGAAATTCCAACCACCTGAAGAAGGCCGGAGCGTACAACGGCCGAAACGTTGTGACAAATATGGCGACAAAGATGAGGACAATAGTCCGACTAATGTAAATACTGTACATAATACCTCATCTCAGAAATATAGACATAATCTTATTAGTTTTACATATGATTTCTCGTTCAAACTATTTAGTGTTTATCATAGCACATGTAACTTGAAGAGAAAATAATGACATAATCAAGATGTTGATATTGCAATCTACTTAAAAAAAAAAAACAGTTAGGAAGGAAACGTCTATCATTAATGGAAAGAGCAACAAAAGTTAGTGGACTTGAGAAACTTACTTTCCTGAGAAATTATTTTAAGAGAAAGATTTTATAAATTTCAACTAAATCTAGCACTGGTTGCTCGGTCAATGAATGCTGAATGTTTCTTCATAAGGAAACAATGTCATTATCATTACCATATAATGTTTACATAGGTAAAATATGGTTTTTAAAATATAGAGAGTAATTGGCCATGCTTAAATGTAATTGGCAGAAATACCCAACAAACAGAATTGACAAAGTTTGCAATTTAAACAATAACAAAAGAAAGAAAAGGACTGAGTAAAAATAATATTAAGCAAGCAAACAATATATGCAAGACAAAGCAACTGTGATAAGGCAAAAAGTTCAAACCAAGAATGGTGTTAATGCACAAAAGGGGATACAGTCAAGTGATCACAGTGTTCTGGCTTGAAAACAATGCCAGAACTGAATCTGGGAGACCAAAAAGTGGCTTATCTTATTGGTTAGGAAAAAATCCCAGTTGCATGTGGTTTTGTCTATAAATTAAGGAAGGGTTAGTAATTTGCATTCATTTCATATAGGAACAGGTAATTCACATCGGGATTTTTTTCTACGCGTCCTTGTTATTATTGAAAAGTGATTAATTTTGTCCACGTTCATCCTGCAGTGTTATCTTGCATGTTTGTCTTTTATCGTTTGTCTTTATTATTGCAGTTTTGCTTGAACTTTTTCCGTGTGCTGATGTAGGAACTCCACCCGTATGGCGCCATCTCTCACTACTCCATCGGCTTGAGCAGTGAATAGACAAAAGGAGGATCTGCGATATTACAAGGCCCAAAAAGAAATATATAAAGATTACATCTAGGGAAACAAGCTATTGACAATTCCTTTTGCACTGGAGGCAGTCTCATCCAGAACAATCACCTTGTATACCATGGATGTAAAATCATGAAAATTTATCAGCATCAACAGGGAGGAGGCTTTAAAGTGCCTCAATATAGCCCCCAAAGTGTTGGCTTAAAGGTCAAATGCCATGTGAGACATTCTGCTGGCTATTGCCGATAAAGCTAGAGCACTAGTATCCTCACCACCAAATCGGTGAGGTTGCAGAATGAGTATTTGAGCACCTGGAAGATGAAAATCATGCTTGACATGGACATATCGGAGGTCCATTTGGGGGCCATTTTCATACATAGATGAGTTGGGAGGTCACATTGGCAAGGAGCAAATCAGGCTCTACCTCTGGGGATGTCTTCCTACAGGTGACAGTGTACCGCAGGTGCTTCATTAATATCCCCAATATTTTAACATGCAGCAGCTGGAACATCTTGATAATTTTATAAGGCCGTCAACCCCACTGCTGGTCCTGTGGTGCCATGAGGCACTTGACAAAAGCATGCCCCAGTAAGAACTTGGCAACATCACCCCAGCAACCAACATCTAAGGAAGCAGGATGGTCAGATATGTGTGGCTATGTCCTCGGTATATGGCAGCATGTAACAAGGAGGAGACAAAAGGGTGTAACCTCTGCTCCTCAGCAGGCTGCCCCTTAGAGGTGGAAACAACAGTGCCAGAAGCAGCAGCAACCACAGCAGCAACAACACAAACAGCAGCATCTATTACAGCTAGATTATGGTATGGAGCTGGAGGGTGTGCCTCCATCTCCATATCATAATCTTCTTTGAAAAGGGGAGGATAAGATTAGCAAAAAAAGAAAAAGTCTGGTCGAAGTAGGGCAGAGAGGAAACATTCCAAGTCCCAATCCACTCCTGCTTTGCCAAACAGAAAAGAAGGCACATATGCCGACAAGGCAAAGAGCCTCCACACTTCCTTCACTAAGGTTTCGCAATCTCCCTCCCTGATATCAACCTCCAAATCAACCCCCTCAAAAAAAAAAAAAAAAAAAAAAAAAAAATCCCTTCCCCAAGGAGGAGTCCATTTGTCAAATAGACAGGAAGACTCTCAAGCAGGAACTTTTGAGGCCGCTATTCAAGTGTACCTCCATCAACTTCCCATCAATGGAGGACCCCAGGAACTTCCCACACACTCCTGGGGTAATAACTCATCAGAAATGTGGGTAGTAAATTAAAGGTATTGGATCTTTTAGGTGCCGCCTAAAAGTCGTTTCCAACAAGCAAGACGGCTTAAATAGAGTCAGATGAGAAACTTTCCAAATTTTGTGCAGAGTGGACACTGGTGTTACGCCATCCTCACTATATAGGATGCTAAAACTAACATTCCCAATGAACATTGGCAGGATTATCCTGGACAGATGAATTAGGTCCAATTAGGCTCTGGCAGTCTGGAACAATCTGTCGGGGGGGGGGGTCCTTTCACACACAGATTTCCGTCCAGTCTGAGGGGTTTTCTTGAAAAATGTCTATCAAGCTAGCCAGTTTGAATGCAAGAATCTTGAGAGATTGGAGTAAGGCAACCCACCTGCTTTGTAATCTCAGGTCCTTCAGTGTAGATGCAGTTGTGATCCAGGAGACAGACTTTGTGAAGTTGATGCTTGTGCGCTGTCTAGTAACAGTGTTATCTATTCAGCATATGAGGACGAGCTGGGTGCCAAGGTGGATCTAGTCCATGTCAAAGTGGGGAGCCAATTGATTGTAGCTGATACTGCTATGAACAGTAGTTCGTTTCAGATTGTCACATTTATGCAGCAATGACAAAATTTTCTGTCAGTTTGGGGTGGTTCCTGGTGGATACGTCACACTTAATCTTAATGGGAGACTGGAATGCCACCTTGTACCCCTCCATAGACAAGAGACAGGGAGCTACCAGGAAGATAGATAACTTGGTTAATCTGATCAGAGATTTTGGTCTCATCGATAGATACCAGGTCGATCACCCAAGGCAGTGGATGTGGACGTCGGCTCTTAAGTGGCTGCATACCCAGGTAGCCAGCTACCTGGATAGAATGTTAGTGAGAAGTATCAATTTAGATTTGCTAGATTGGACTATTCAGACCAAACTCATCTGTGCCCGGATGGTGTTAGGTCCTAGGCCTAAAATGGCTGGACACTGGAAGTTCAACCTGTCCTTACCGGACAGGCATCCAGCAACAGCTAACTAGATTAGTGCAGCAGGAACAAGTGGGGGGGGGGTAGTTATTGGAAAGAAGTGGAATTAAAGATAATATTAGGTCTTTCACTATTGAATATAGCCAACAACTCACTCTAGATAAGGCTAAAAAGGTGAAGACTCTCAAAGATAGTCTGTACTGGGCGGAGGCCAGTTGGGGGGTGGAAGATTTCCCAGGTGGGCTCTGGGACAGGCGGCTAGCAAGTGCTATCAGATAGACATGGGTTGAACAAGATGTCAAATGAAGCTATGAATATGGGTGCAGAATTGCACAAAGAAGAGATCTGTCAAGGTTTCAATCGTTATATTCGGGAGGTCAATACCTGGAGCAGTGTATTCTGAGGTCAACCAAGGACATGTGTGAGGCACTTCAAGAACCAGTTTACCAAGAAGCCTGTTCTCTGTAGAGTTTTGCAGTTATTTAGTGAGATCACAGAGAGCAAAGCTCACTTGGCATTGAAGAGGCTCAACAGTGGCAAGTATTCCAGACTTGATGGTCTGCCTTACAAATTTTGCTGATTTTGACTGTTGTGTTCAACAATTAGGTTCAACAGGAGTTCATCCCTGAACGGATCTCCAGGGAGTGTGATCATGCTGTTGAAAAAAGACAAGGATGATGTGCAAGATTTAGATAACTACAGACCCATAACTCTGCTAAACACAGAATTAAAGATTTGGACCAAGATCCTAACTGAGCGTTTGCAGTCAGTTGCCGAGATTCTGCTGGAACCAGTGCAGACTTGTGCTGTGAAAGGATGATCAATTCAGAACAACCTGCCTCTGATCTGCATGAACCTAGATGGAGTAAAAGGATCAGTCCAAGGCAGTCAATAGGGTCAACCATCAGTACCTGGCTGCTGTCCTGTAGGCTGCTGGATTCAAACCGGACTTCTGCAAGTAGATCAAATGCCTGTACCACTCCCTCAATGGTCTGGTACAGGTAAACGGAAAGCAGTCATCCTCTTTTGCTCTGTTGGTTTGTCAAGGTTGTCTGCTATCACTCCTACTTTATGCTTTGGCGTTGGAACCTCTCCTTCACTGGCTAAGATCAAGACATGCAGTCAATCTCTATGTGGAATCGCTGTACCTGATGGAAATTGTCACAGGGTTTCCATGCGCACCAATGATGCATCCATTTTTATGTCGTGCTGCAGGAGGCTCGGCAGAATTGCCCGATTGTCATCGATATGACCTTGGTTTAGAAGAATTGGCTTTGCACGCCTTCTACCGCTGTCCTCAGGTGCACCTGTTCTGAGACTATGTCGGCAAATTGATGGCTCATATCAATCCTGAACATCTCGTGCCCATCAATCTCGCATACGCATGCAATAATGTGTCGCTCTGATCCTCTGGGGTGAAACAAATGGTGTTTCTTACATAGCTAGCTGTGGCGAGAATGGTGGTGTGGACATCATAGATGGAGGAAATCTTGCAATACAAATGTTATTCTCAACAAAATCTGGTCAGATTGTCTGGGCATTGGCTCAATATGAAAATCAAAAATGACAGAAAGTGTTTGCTATCAACAGATTTAAGCATGAAGACCGATGAAAGTGGCAAATTTGGTTTGAGTGAATGGTGTCAGCATTGATTTTCTTTTTAAGTCCTCTTTGACACAACGAGGGAGTTGTCCATCAGAACATCTTCCCTGGTTAAGCTAAACTCTCTTTGTTTACCTAGTTAAGGTAATTGTTGTTCCCGGCATTTTCTTTTGTTATGACCCACATCAAGATTTCTAACCTTCCCCAGTTTGTTTTTGTCCCCCTTTTAACATCTCAACTTGGTCAGTCTTTGATTTTCCCACTCCACCAATTATTTTTATGCTTCCCTCTCCGTTAGTGAGCGAACTTCTTAATTCTGCTTATCAACAGAATACAGTGGCCACTCTTATTTTTGTGGGATGGACAGGTCCTACAAACATACATTATTTGTAGTTTGAATGTTTTGTTATATTTTAGTTTTGTTTTCTGGGTTCATCCCCTTTCCCCTAGTTTCATATCATTATATTGTTAAAAAAAAAATGGAGAGAGAGAGAGAGAGAGAGAGAGAGAGATTTGTACATAAAGAAATTTTTAAGTCATGGGGATCTTTGTTGGTTCCCTGTGGAGATGTGGTATATGTAGGATTGAACAGTGATGGTGTTCTTGTGGTGAATGTGTAAACTGTAATGGATGAATGAGTCATGAATCTGATTAGCTAGGTATAGGATAATTAATGTTGACCAGCCTTACCCCACAACTATTGTAAAATTGCAACGATGAATATACATTCCATATAGGAACCAACAAACCCAAGTCAACTACACTGTAATAATCCGAGATCTGATTTGCAAGTATCAAACATATTCAGCCTATTAGAAACTCTAGTAGAGTTGAAAATATTGTGTGACTAAATAAATCAATTTTGGTACTTACTGATGAATAGTGAAGTTATATATATATATATATATATATATATATATATACATACGCACGCGCACACACACACACACATCTCTTTCACTGACTGAGCACTATAGGAAAAATAATTTTTAATGGCTGCTGCTGCTGCTTTAAATGTATTGATCTTTGTAAGAATTGAGTGCTATGGCGGCTAGTATGACATTTATATATATCATGTATATAATACGTTAAAAAATTCCCTTTCTCTGCTGTACACCAATAGCTTAGGTGTATGGATCTCTGACTGATGTTAAATCTGTCAAGTTTTGATACCAGCTTCAAGCATTCAGATGTCCAGCCACACTGATGAGCTGTGATACAATAGAAGAGGATGTCTGGAGATATATATATATATATATATATATATATATATATATATATGAGAGGGGACATTTTCTGAAAGCAATTTCTATGTATGTTTCTTTTTCAAGTAAATATTGGGGGCTGCAGATTCTTAGTGCTCTTAAATAGAATCCTATAATTATTCCATATTTTATCCTGTTGCAATGATGGGAATAAAAAATGATAACATCATTCTTGTTTGTAGATTTTCTGTAAACCTCCAACTGAAGGCGATTATTAGTTCTATGTCTCATGCTATCTAGGAAGAGTAAAATGTTGTTAGGTTCAGGTTCAGAGGTAAAATCTATTGTAAGTTAGATGTTAATATTATTCAAGGTGTATAGAAAATCTAATATATTACTAAACATATCAGAGGCTGGTTTTAATTCAAAGAAGACAATGTGGTAGATATGTTGGGATTGGAACAAAGTCTTCTATGAACTCCTTCCAGAAAACCAAATGGCAGCAATTGACAAAAGGCATTGGCAAAGATGGCATAAAATAGTGGAACAAAACAGTAAATATTTTGCTTAATAATGTAATAATGAAAATAAAAATTTGTCTTATTTTCTCAGGTGCCTTGCAATCATGTTTGTTTTCAATTTTTGAACAACTTGGCAGAAAAATTCCCACAGTAGGCTGCCATTACTTTTTGCAGTAAACTGCTTTCCTACCAAGGCTTTCAGACTTGGTCTGTTCTGCTATTTAACTCATAGCCTGGGGGGGAAGAGATTGATTTATACCTTCCCCAAAGTGTATTTGCACATATTTTGCTCATTCCGAGCAGATTATCCATTACACTCAGCTGCAAATTAAATTGAAATCAGTATGCTAAACAATTAAAACCCTTTTTTTCTTCAAATCTTTCACCTTCAAAAAAATCCTAACACCTATGTTCTTTATTTCTGCAAACTTGAAATCTTCGGAGACAGCTTAGGGAACAACCGATCCACATTTAAATTATTACATTTAAAAAGCTTCACAAATTTAATGCATATAGAAAGCAACAAGATTCATCAACTGAATATTTTAATAAGGATTGAATTTCTGTGTTAATTTTGTTAACTGGGCCTATTATTTCTTTAAAATATCTAGAAACTCTTTTAATGAAGTTTTGAAAAATATAGGATCAGTTGTATTCAATGATTAAAAATTATTTTTTTTATCTTGTTAATAGTAAAATTCTTGGGAATGATAAGAATAAGATTATTCATGAAGACTGCAAACTTATATAATTTTTATGTAGGGCAAAAATTCTAAATACAGTTGAAAGAAGTGAATTGTGAATATATTTGTTTTCATTTATTCTTCTTGTACACTGTGCAATACAAAAAAATTGAACGGGAATCGCCGAATCATTTTTTTAAACAAGTTATTTGTCTTTGTTTTGTTTTTTTCAATAGCAGGAATTGTCATAATATTCCTTTACATCATAATCAGAAAAAAATTTGGTTTAATTTATATAGCAATTATATACTAAATAAAATTTAAAGGAGTTCTATAACTTTTCTTCATTACAATTAAACTCACTTTCTTTCTTTAGGTACCTGTACAGGGTACAGATTCGCGATAACTGAGGTTTAATGAAATTTTTAAAATGGAAAATCTTTCTTGAATCTTTTATAATTTAAATTTTAGCTAATTGCTAATCATTAAATTTAATATTTCCAATAAGCAAATAAATCTCACCTACAATGCAAGATTTATCTCTGGATTGCCCCACAATGCAAAGATAAGTTAAAAAAGTATAAACATTTACAAATTAACAATGTTTTTTTTATTTAACTCATTTACTCAACACACTAATTGTTTATTAATTAGTGTTTTGTTTTTACTTTTTAGTTCACTGAAATTTTTTTACAATTTGCTATAGTAGAGGATATAAAAAATATTTTTTTTTGTTGTTTAAACGACAAATAAAAAGTTAAAATTAGTAATAAGCGTTTTGTTGCCTGCCATAATTAGATTAGGCTATTAATTAGCCAATTAATTACTTATGGCAAAAGCAATCTCATTATACAGCACTAGCAGAGAAAGACCTCAAATAATTTTTTTTTAAATGTAAATAAACAAAGTCTGCAGATTCTTAATTTTTTTTCAGGACAAGTATTTAAAAAAAAAAATTAATTATTTGTAATGCTTTAAAAAAAAAAAAAAAAGTCCTATGATTTCTATTTGTAAAAATACACATACAAAATGATTTCCGATTTTGAACCTAAAAAAAAAAAATAATTTAATGAAAGGACCCAAATCGAGTATAACGCATTATTATTATTATCAATCAAGGGAAGGCTATTGTTATTCCGGGAAAGATAAAGAAATTAAAGAAAAACATAATAAAAACAAAATATGTAGATAAAAAAAACTGATACAAAAATGTTATTTGTTATTCTTTGTTCTTTTTAGAATTCAAATGAAATTTGCCCCCTAAAAAAAAAAAAAAAAAAAATGGAGTCATTGGTAAAGAAGAACGATTGTAAATAAACTGTGCAATATTCAAGACGATGATGTAATTAAACACAATACGACAACGTGTGTGAGGAATAAAAAAAAAAAAAGGTTTGGTTTTCATCAGATTGTTGAAAAATCTCTCTCTCTATATATATATATATATATATCCGGGTTACACTGTATATATATATATATTTACACAGATTTTGTAGAGTGTGTACCAGGAGGAGAGAGTGTACTTAAAAAAGAAAAAAAGGCGGGGGTGGGGCTAAGACTCTTTAAAACAGAAAAAAGTCAAACAGTTAAAGAGACAAGAAATTAAGGGCTTTGAGTAGAAACAATTATTCGAGGTTGGACACATGGAGCCAGTGTAAAAAGCGAAACGGCCAAAAAAAACAAAAAGAAAAAAGTCTTCTTTTTTTATTTATTTAAAAATTAAAATTATAACTAAAAAGTAAAAGAAAAATAAATGTGATGAATAAATTTATTTAAAAGGGTAACCAAGTAAAAAAAAAATAAATAAATAAATCTACCAATTAAATTACTATATAACTACCAATGGGTAGCCAAAGTAAGAAGGGTAGTAGTATTTATAAATCGTTGATGGTTTTCGTGGTGAAAACGAAACAATTGTTACTTTTAGTCTTAGTAATGAACATTTACCATTGATGCCTTAAAAAAAAAAAAAAATAATAGAAATCTGCAAAATCTCAAATTGAAATATTTAATTAAAAAAAATGAGAGCTTGAAAAAAAAAGGTTTAAAAAAGAAATAAAAAGTACTCCTTTTAAGTTTAAAAAAGCTTTTGTTGTCAAAATTATAGACTGCGAGAGAGAAATATAATACTACCCTGGGTAACAAACAATAAAAGAAATCAAATCAGAGGAAATGTTGATGACCGAGACATGCATATTTCTAGTAGTAGATGGAATTGGCATGTGTACAATTATACGAATAATAATAAAAATCCAAATAAAATGAAAATAAATAAAAACAAAATCCAATTGACTGAGTCATTGTCAATACGCACGGAAGCAGCTGCTGTCATCGGTAAAAAAAATGAATGAATGAATGAACAAAAATTACAACTACTACTACGAATCCAGTTTTTCGCTTTCAAAACGTGTTGTGTAAAAAAAAATCGTATAAGTTTTTAAACGATTAATAAATTGCGAAATATATTAAAAAAGGGGGGGGGGTACTTTTTTTATCATTACATAAAAAAATAACTTCAATGACTGAGAAAGTAAAATCTTTGTAACTAATTTTAAAAACTTAGTTTTCATTTAAGTTTATTGCTCCAAGCCCTAAAAGAAAAGTTTTTTTGCCATACACAAAAATATTTCCTTTGTAAATGATTTGTTTTTACTACACGTAAGGAAAACGAATGAATTACAACCAAATTAGTAAATAAATATTATTATTATTATCTGATATATTGATTGCTGGTCTCTGAAAGGGTAAACAATTGTATTGTCATTGTCTGTTAATGTTTCAGGACTTAGATTTTATTGAGTGAATTTTAACTATAAAAAATAAAAATCGTTACAATGTTTCTCATAAAAATAAAACATCAGTAAGCAATTATTTATTGAAGTTAATAAAAAATAATATTTTCAGTGCTTCAAAAAGTCATGGTTCAAGGATAACATTATTAACAATAATGAAGATTAAATTTAAAAATGAATCGAAATAATAAATACGAATGAAGCATGAATTCGTGTACGATCTCAAATTTAAATATATGTGAAAATATTTTTCCTCCAGATGGGATACTGTGTGTATTGTGTAGTGAAGTGATTGTGGATTTTTTTATGTGTAGTAAATAAATGTATCGTAAATATATATATACACACACACACACTTACCATTAGAACAGATAAGGGCAAGCAAACTAAGATCTTCGACCTGACGCCAAGCAAACTGGACGATATACGGGTGCCTTTCGGCTAATGATTCTGTATCTTGCTGGACAGAGAGTAGCCTCACCAAGTCGAATAACGGGTACATTTTGGCGTATCCCTTGTAGTGGGGGTGGTTGAAGATTCCTAGATGTTTTCTTTTATGTCTCCCTGTTGCTTTGCACCACGCTTACCCCCGTCTCAGAAAAAAAAAAGAAACACTACACTTTTGGTCACCGGCGCCAACACCACCCAACCTCCAAACACGCCACAACTTTCGAATTACGCGCAAGCATTCATAAATAAATAAATAAATACAAACATAATATTTATGTTTATATGTATATAGAGAGAGACGCACACAGGAAAACACATGCACACACCACGGGCACTTGCTGGGAGGGTGTCTGGCTGGGTGGCTAGCGGAGTGTCAGGCCTCCATCCCAGACAAACACCATCGTCATCACCGACTCATCATTTCTCTCTTTCTCTATTCAGGCGTAGTCGTTGTCGTAACACGGAAGTCGGAAGTTCACACTGCCTCTTTTACCTTCTTTCAAATGATCTCCTCCTCCTTCTCCTCCCTACTACTGCTACTGTTGTTCCTCAGACTCCTGCTACATGACTACACTACGGCTACTAGGAAAAGAGAACCTTTGCTACTGCTGCTAAAATGTATAGAGACAACAGGATAGCTTGCCTGTTTAGCAGTTGTTTAGTTACCAGTTTGGTAGATAAAGTAGTTGTTCTTTTTAATTTAACATTGTCTTCTCTACCTTAAGTCCTAGTACAGCACAAAACAAAAGGGCCATAGGGGAAGATGAAAGTAAGATCATGTTGCTCCAATCTTTCAGTTAATTAAGAAAGGGGAGGCCTACCTTGGAACAAGGTAGTATTTGAAGTTTACTTAAAACATCGACCTATGACACCAGCGGAAAATACACAATACACAAAATAGGCCACAACTTAGTGCTTGTCTAAAAAAAACTTTAGGTCTGATCAAATTTAGCTAACTGGCTGGTGAGACCGGTATTGCTTTGCTTATGTTTCACTACTACACAATACTTACAGAAAAGATCCAAGCCTTTTTTGTTTTGCTTAAAAAAAAAAAAATGACCACAAGTAGAAGTACTCTGTAAGAATCGAACTCATTATTACACAAAAGACTACAGTAGTTGGTAAGACTAGATTATCAATCATTATTAGAGTCTTTATGACGAGGCATCTGTTGAGTAAAACTGTTTTGTTTGTTTTTTGTAATATGCACTGACGCAAATAATTAATCATATATTTCAATTTGTTTATTTTATTTCGTGCTCGGGATCGATTGCCAGTGACTGAAACTGAAATTTATAATCACAGCATTCTCTATATTTCCATTTTCATTGTGAATTGCATTGGCATCCAATTGGGACTTTGAACAGAAATCTTTTTAATTCAACTCAAATTATTCTCGATTCTTTGTCAATGCGTGCATCCTGGCCTGGTACAAAAATTGATTTCCTAATAATTGTTCCTGATAAATCATTGAACTGACAAAGATTGTTTGAACAGATGAAAATCGTATAACCTTCTCTTGGGTCACTGTCCCTGGAAAGTTACAAGGTAAAAAATATTTACTAGTTTGGCACAAGGCCACTAGTTTTGGAGTACTCCGGATCAAATTTATTACAGAAGTAATGATGTAGAAGGCAAGCTTGTTAACCATTGTTTAACAGTGAAACATCCCCAAATTATTTACTAAGCTTATTTTTTTACAAGCCTGTATGCTATCCAAGCCATTGAAGAGTTTTTCATTGATTATAATAATTTGTATTCTACACCTTATCAACTCTTTGCAGGTTATTTAAAGCCAGAAAATATTTTTAGATTGTAAGAATTTTTGTTTTTTGACATAATAATGATTTAGTGATACAAATCTTAATTAACCTATAGCTAGGGGAGAAGAGGTGGATTCATACCTTTCTCAAGGGTAAGTGTGCATAAGTGAATATAACAAACCCAACTGGAATTGGAACTCAGCTCTCTGATTAACAATTCCAAGCCATTATCCATAAAACCACCTGCACATCCAAGCTTACAGCACCTGGTATTTCCAAGCGGTTACCCGTCTAACCAGGCTCAACATTGCTTAACTCCAGTGATTGTATGGGAAACAGTGTTTCAACATGATGTGGACATAAGCCAATGGAGAGTAACCTATGAAAGTAATATCTTATACTTGCTTGTTGACCACTGTTCGATGGTTAGGCAAGCAAAGTATATAGGTATTTATTAAGCTTATCTTACCATAAATGTAAGGCACCTGCTGAGGATTGAAATCATGTCTGAAGATTTACTTGCTAAGTACTTTTCTAAAATGAAGTGCCCAAAAATTAGTGAGATACTCAATGAGGTGCAAACGTCTGACATTAATAAATGATCTACAAGAAAAGGTTGCTTATTTTTTAACAATTTTACTTTGTTGGGTGGGACTAAAATATGCTGACTGCATCTACCACAGAGGAGTAAGACTCCCTAACTAGGACCATCTACCTAGTAAATACTTATAGACTCAAATATAAATGACCAATATTTCCTTTTTTTTTTTTACGATGTTGTTTACCCTGTACAAGGCTCAAGAGCCACTCAAGATAGATGGTTACAAAGTAAGAGGCACAGTAGGGAAGATAACAGTTGACACTAGACTTGAATAGATTAAGAGTGTAGTGACCATGGAAGCATCCCCTTGGGAGTCACTTCCACAAAACAGTGCTTTGTGGGACGAAACTGCTGAAACTATAGTATGTAGTTTGTATGAACACTTTCCATGGAAATAGTGAGAGAGCAGTGAGAGGCTTGCAATGTTTTGTCTATCAGAAAAGGTTTGCAGGGTGAAAAATAATTTGTCAGATACAGAGAGGCTTTTGGACTCTATTAAGACTGGAAAATGAAGATTGGGCAGCTTCTGCTCATATATGGTAGCAGTACTCTATTTTTTTATCTGATCTGGGTCTTGTAAAAGTAGAGAATAGCAGGAGGGGTCAGGTACTTACTAGAGTGGTACAGGGAACTGACCTTTTTTCCGACATCTTTAGCAAAGAGTTATATATACAAGTTCTATACCTGAACCAAGTAAATGCTTTCAGATTTAAATATGAATGGTCAATATTTACCTATTTCTGAACCAAGTAAATGGTTATAAACTTAAATATAAAATAGAAATCTGATTTTGACATTAAATAACCTGACAAAGATTAATGTCATAACATGAACCTATAGTAGGATTAGGTAGTAGTAACACCATATGGAAATATACACTTTCCTTTTCACTAAGAGAGTGACAAAGAAAACTCTCTCTCTTCTCTGTTACACATACTTCCTTTCTTTCCTTCAATTGTTCCTATCCTCGGTAACTGATAGGATCCAGACATAGCTTATGTGGGTCAGTGGACATCATAGAAAAATCAACCAATGACAACACGTCCTGTCAAAAATCAAACAGAAAACATGGATGTGTCAGGCCCAATAAAAAGTAAAAAACACGTGTACAGCAGAAGTGGGAGATTGTTTCGATGTAGCAGTTCAAGACGCAAGGGTTGAAGATTTATCAGCTATGAGTTTGACCAGATGTGCAACTCCAGAAGAAAAAGAAGAAGAAAGGATGAATTCAACAAATTAATTTCTGTCAGCCAAAAACACGACAGCCCTGTATGAACTCTCAAATCACAAAAGGACTAAGACTATAGTCACCCACTCTAATTAGTGTAACCAAATTGAGTCAACAATAAAATGGTACTATAGACAGTAAATTTGGCCTTTACTTATGTATTAGCCGAACCTTCATCTCTATATACCATAAACCAACCGAACCTAATTTAATCCATTGAATTATGTTAGATAGTCTTTACTGATTTATCTGCCCTTGTAAATCTTTTGTTCACTATTGTAATCTTCGTTATAATAATCTGCTTCAGGGTATATATACTAAAGAATGGTATTTCAGTCATGTTGCAAGTTGTACTTGTTTTCTTTATACATGATATCCTGAAATCTAATGTCATTGTAATGAAAAGTGAATATTACTAAAAAAGCATTACAAAAAAGTCTTCTAGTTGATGGTAGATGGTAGATATTAGACTTATCTTGAACTAAATCAGTGTTGCATTAACTTACCTATATTTTTCTCTATACATATAATTTAATATCCATATCTATATTTATGTGCAGGTAGCATAATGGATTTTGGCATGGAAAATAAAATGTGGGAGGCAAGTTCAAATTCTGGTCTAGTTTGTTGCATCCCCCTTTTGCACTATTAGTGTAAAAGTGAATACAACAAACTAATCCAGAACTTAAGAAAGGCATGGATCCATATTCTCCCAGCTATAGATTAAATAGCTGTATAGACTGTCTAGGAGAAGACAATTCTGAATTCCAAACCATAGAGAAGGCAACTTGACATTACTCCACTATTTTTCCCAGGAATACATGGCAATTCACAGATAATTAAGAACAGCAATCTGTGCTGAAGAGACGGTGGAGTATTCACTCACACCTTAGGAGTTAGTGGCAGTAGAATTTTAGGCTTGTTTTTACGAAGATAAAAACAGGAAAAATAAACGTACGCAATACAGATGGTTACACTTTTCCTTTACTACCTCCAGTTCATAGTTTGAGTCTGGGGCTGTCCCTCTAACTGACAAACATACATTCTGTCTTCTGACAATTGATAGTTAGTCCTTTCTTCTCACTTTCTTTTACTACCTTCTCTGGGAATTCCTGCAGTTTCTTTTCTATGTCTATGATCTTATGTTGTTAAGATTTATGGCCCCTGGTAATAAATCCACCAGGACTCTCAGGATCACCTTACTATAAAAGTTTAAGAAGACACATTCTTGTCCTATGCCCCTTTCTATTTTTGTGTATTTACTGAATTTATTTTGTCTCTATGCAGGGGGATAGCTGCGATTAAATTCTGGATTGATTGATTTGTTTTCTACAGCTTATCAGCCATTTGCAGTTTATTTAAAGCAGAATTAATTTTTACATTGTAAGAAATTTTGTTTTTTGGAGATAATAATGGTTTTGTGATACAAATCTTACTAATTAACCCATAGCAGGTGGGAGAAGAGATGGATTCATATTTTTCCCAAGGGTATTTGTTCATATGTGAATATAATGATCCCAACTGGAATTTGAACTCAGTTCTCCATTTAACACCTCCAAGACATTATTCATTACACCGCCCACACATACAAGCTTACATTCCCAAGTGGTCACCTATCTAGGTACTGACCATGCTCAACATTGCTTAACTTTGGAGATCATACAGGAACCAGCATTTCAACAAGATGTTGCCATAAACCTGATTGAAAAAGAAGTGCTAAAAACACTGACCTGAAACTATAAATTGATAAAAGTATTTGTCAAGTGTATTGTCAGCAAGCATTAAATCAAGTCCTTTCAAAACAAAAGATAAAATCAGTATTATTTGAAAATAATAAGTTATATGTGATACAGTTGTACATTGTACTGTTGTTGGCTAATAGTTTTATCTGATTTTTCTCTATCAAAAGTACAAACTTCTGCTAACAGTACAGAAGAGTTGAATATAAATATCCATCCTTTTGAACCAACAAATCTATCTGATTTATCTATCTGATCAATGGACAGCACTTCAAATTCTGTAGCATGTATAACTATATCTGTGCTAAAAACTTTAGTCTTTCAGAATTAGGTAAGAGACGCCATGTTTGAATTACTCATTTGCACATCAATCTTAGTGAGTTACTTAACTCAAAAGAGATAAATAGAACTTAGTCATTTTTTTGATACAGCGTCTCATCAAAGAATGAAGGAAATTTTAACAATAAAATTAATTATTTCCATAATGGTAATGGTCGAGCTATGGAAATAAGGTTTATTCTCCCATTTTCACTTCCTCCATTATGAACATTATTATAGCCATGATATAATAACACAGTATTTCAAAGACGGAACAGAATGACTGAAAGGAAACCAAATGACCAACATGCTTTGTTCTCAGAGAGTGTTTTATACCACTAAGTCATACACAAAATTATATATACATATATAAATTTGCCCCATGCAGAAAAAATATAACACATGTCTACACAACAAGCAGTTTGAAAAGGAAATGAAAAGATAGGGTCTTACATATAATATGGAGATTCCTCTGTGTTTCTGGAAATTCTTCAGTATTTCTGGAGAAGTCATACTTAGGATTTGAGTAGGCCAGATTTGTCTATTATATCCCTCATTAAGATATATTCCACAAACAGGGAAATAACGAGTCTTGGGGTTTTCCCAACATGAGGATTGCAAGCTGGGGTCTATATCTGGGGGAAGATAGATTCCCAAAGAGAAATGGTGCCATGGGCTTGTAAGCTGCACTATGTGGGAGTTGGCTGGGGGAGGCAGATTTAGCTTCCAACTGGATGAGGCAAAGGCCTTGCCCAAATGGAGGCTAAATTTGCTAAAAAAAGCAACTGCTCGCTCTGATGACTGACTGACTACTTTTGTCAAACTATGAAGTGACATCACAAAGCAGCCATTATGTGACTGCCATGACTTCATTTCCACCAAAAGGAGATAACCACTTTTGTGTCCCTACAGAGGAAACATTTATCATTATTTGATAGTGAGCAGTACTGTTGGTTTAAATTTATAAAATCTTTTTCTTAAAAGACTTCTTTAGTAAATTAGACTTTTCATGTCCTCTAAATCTTATAGCTCTTTCTCATATTAATTGGAGTTTCCTTGAAAACTTGTTTTTTTGCAGCTTGACTATATAATTATTTTCTTTTCTAGTTACATGAGTTATCATTTTTGTTGTTATTGGCATTGGAAATGTTCATGTTATGTGCTTTTTGCTATTGAATACTCTTTTAAATGAAACCAGGTGGGTGGTATTGAAGTTGAATACATTAACTCAAATGCAATCACTGAATTTTGATTCATCTTTATCATAAAGAAACACTGAACAAATTGTCTAAAAATGTATATAAGATGAAATAATATAAAGATATTTCTAGATAATTGTTGTGGTGTCCCTCTAATAAGTGTATTGTGGACTCTTCCACTTACTATAAAATCAGTAGGAGAGTAAGCCTCAGGGGAACAGTAGTATAGTTTGAATGCTGGTCAACCAACACACACTCCCAAGTTGTGTAATGCTCTTCTGTTGTATTTACTGTTCAATACATGATTTATCTGCAACCTCTTGTTTTGTATTTCTTAACCATTTACTTGGGTAAAACATCTTAAACTATACTACCATTCCCCTGCGCCTTACTCTCCTACTAATTTTATAGTAAGTGGAAGAGTCCACAATAGACTCATTAGAGGGAGGACACCACAACAATAATGTATAATATAATATAGATATTAAAAGTATTAATTTCTAAATCATTTTTGTATCACGAAAAAATATTTTAGTTCATTCTTTTTAAAATGCAAGAAATGTTCAGAGCCTTTATCCATTACACCGCCCACAAATACAAGCTTACAACACATGGTATTCCCAAATGGTCACCCATCTAGGCACTGACCATGTTCAGTATTGCTTAACTTCAGTGATCAGAATAGAACTGGTGTTTCAATGTGATTATGGACATAAGTCGTGTATTTACGTGTGCATTAAATGGCACAAGCATATGTAAGTCACTCATGTGAATCGCAGACATATGTAAAAATTTGCACACAATGTGTGACGAACACAGAATCAAACCCTTCTTTCATAATATAGATTAGATACTGATTGACTTGGACTAAAGTCCTCATCTTGGTTGCCACAACATCTTGTCTGTTTTATTCTCCATCCATCTTCAGGTATCCTGCTTTCATTTAATTACCACCGAGAACCTTTTTTTTACCTGCCATCCAGTGAACAACATGCTACACATTCTTGGCCTCATGTTTTACATTGACATGAAGTGGAGGGACTATATTGAATTGCTTCATCTACTGCAAGGAAAGTTTGTTCACTGTGTTGTGCCAGAAAATATTTCTCATAAGAATCCATCTCGCACATTCATAAATCTACTATTCGTCTGTGCATTGAATACTGTTGCTATATCTGGTCTGGTGCTCCTGCTATTCATCTGGGGGTTTTTGACAAAATCCAAAAAAAGATCTGTAATGTAATTGATCCTGACCTGGCATCTTGACCTCAGTCACTTTCTCACTAAAATAACATGTCTTACTTCTGTCTTTTCTACAAATATTTTCATGGCAACCGCTCTGACGAGCTTTTTTACCTGGTGCCCTGACTACATAAATTTAAGCATGCTACTCAATTGGTAACTAGGTCCCACCTTTTTACTATTGAAGTAGCTAAATGCAGCTTGCACTTCTATTCCAACAGTTTCTTTTCTCTCACTCCCCACCCATGGAATTCCCTTCTGTTTTCTTGCTTTTCCCTGATAACTAGAATCTTCAAAATTTAAATGCAACGTCAATTGCCATCTTCTGTCTTCTTGAACCCTGTTCATTTCTTGTCCTTTCCTCAATCTTCCTCACTCTCAGTCTTCTCATTTTTATTCCATGTAACCACCTGCATTCTATTGGCATTATTGCTTTGCTTGGGGTGAAATGTTTTAAAAAAATCTGTTTTAGATGATAATCTTCCAGGAAGTTCAGATCAAACTCTTTATTTAATATATAAAACGATCTACATTCCGTTGTTAAGTGGGACAAGGAACGGCTTGTTAATTTTAACACCTTCAAAAGGAAACTGATCTCTTTTAATTGTCTAAGAGAACCCTTTTTACCTTCCATCAGCATGGCTGATGCTAACCTCCAGGAGAGGACACGTTATGTCTTCTCAGACTAACATTTTCCGCTGACATGAAGTGGAATATTGAATTAATTGCTAGGTCTTCTGCTAGGAAAATTGGTTCCCTGTGTCATGTGAAACAATTTTTCTCCTCTGAACCTATCTTACATATTTCTAAGTCTACCATTTGTTTATACTTTGAATATTGCTGCCACATTTGGTCTGGTACTCCTGCTATATATTTAGTGATTCGTGGTTGTCTTCAGGTTACTGCCCATTCTAGGGGAGGTAACTCGTACAATTTAATTCAGTTTAGTTAATTTATCTTTCTTATATTTGCATGTGCCTTACACAGGACCAGAGTATATCACTTTTTTTAACCCGAGCTTGCTTGATTTATTTAACTAAGGCTTTAATCCACTATGCTATTTTTCCCACTGGACAATTTGGTGGAGGAAACCTGAAATTCAATCCCTGGGTTGGCAGTGTGAAAAGTTACATCATGATTTGACAATATTTTTCTGTTATTTTTAAAAAATCATTTTGCTCCAAGCAAGGCAGCAATGTCACTAGTTACAGTAAGCCAAAGAATATGGGAAGACTTTAATGAGGAGAAGTGAAGAAAAGAACAATAAAGGAACAGGATTCAAGAAGACAGAAGATGAAAATTGACACTGCATTTAAATTTTTGAAGATTGTAGGTGACAGAGGAGCAAAAAATCAAAAACGAGATGTGCGAGAAAATAAACTATTACAGTAGAACTGACGGTTGCATCTAGCTAGTTCAACACTAGAACAGTGAAACTTGCTTGTCAATCACACTTAAATTCAGGTAATTATTAAAATATGCATGTCTTATTCTGGGGTAGACTTTTAAAATTTTTGGCAAACATGGACTTATGCGCCCACAATAAAACAAAGTGTCAAAAGGACGTTTTTTTCCCCTAGCACTGCTTTTTTAACAACCTCCACGCTTTGGCAATGTTTATTGTTTTAAAAAGCGATTATTAGAATTGGAATAAAAACTAAACATATGAAAGTGAATTGATACATTTTTTTTTTCTTTGAGAATTTACAACAAAAATGTTAAATACTATTTATTTATTAGATGGTTTATTTGCAAGAATAATTTTATATTTACAACATTCTAAAAACTAATACAATTAGAACTAATGCAATGCAATATTTATCATTTACCAATTTATAAAGAAATAAATATGAAAACAATTTTTTTATTCATAAAAATAATTTACTAAATTATTAGAATATGGGAAATAACTATAAGGAAGTCCTTATTATTTACTATTTTATAAAGTTTGAATCACTTGGCAATTAGCTGATGTTTTGCCAAACATTCTAATAATATAATATAATAAATAAATAGTTTTTATTATTTTGCAAATTCTCAAGAACAAAGAAAATGTATAAATTCACTTTCATATGTTTAGGTTTTGTTGCAATTCTAATCACTGCCTTTAAAAACAATAAACATTGCCGAAGAGTGAAGGTAGTTAAAAAAGTGGTGTCATGGGGAAAAACCGTCTTTTTGACACTACTTTTTATTGTGGGCATCTAAGTCCATGTTTGCCAATTTTTAAAAATTTATTTAGTAAATTCTCAAGTTTGTACCTTATTTCTTGTTTAAAATATAATGTTAATAAGAGTTAAAACTTTCAGTTATTTCTTATAAGCTGAGTGAGATAATATTATGTGTTAACAAATCTGAGCTTAATTTTTTAATATGCTTAATTCTTTTAATATGCTTAATTTTTGCCTTAATCTTAGCTTTGCCCTGTTTATCAATAAGCTTCAGGCTAACCCCCACCCCAAAAAAAACAGTGTAGTGGTTAACAAGCCAACCATTCAGATCGTTGCTAATGTATTGAATATGATCCTCACTGTGTATTCTAGGCCTGCAACTATATCACATTGAAACACCTGCTTTGTATGATCATCAAAGTTAAGAAATGTTAAAACTGGTCAGTACCTAGGTGGGTGACCACTTTGGGAATATCAGCTGCTGTAAGCTAGGATGTGTGGGTGGTGTAATAGAAAAAGGTTCGGAATTAGAAATCGGCTCTTCAATTTCCAGTTCTAGTCAGTTTCATTATAATCCCTTACATGCAAATACCTTTGGGAATAGTATGAATCCACTCTTCCCCCAAGCTATGGGTTAATTTGTATGACTTGTATCAGTAAATCATTATTATCTCCCAAAATGTTTACAATCTAAAAATATGTTCTGGCTTTAAATAACCTGCAAAAGGTTGATAAGCTGTAAAAAAAACAAACAAATATTGTGGATTGCTTCATTGTTATGTCATACTTATTAACAAGTTTTGCATGCGGATCATGACTTCTTTAATGAATGTGATTATATTTACTCCAAACATTGTGGCCAACTGCAGAAAAAAACGGCAACCTACTGCGGAAAAATCTTCTTCCTAGTCAGTTGTGAACTGAAAGAGATATGATCGTCTAAGTGTGTATCACGTATAAACTGTTTGCTTTTTGACGAAGTGAAGTCCAGAACGTAAAGAAATGTGGCAAGGGAAATTATTTGGAAATCCTTTACACAAGTAGTCTCCCTTGAATTAATAGATGATATTTTGTCGAATTGAATGAATGGTATTATTGTTTTGTTACAGGCATTAGAATTTAAATCACATCAATAATGACGATGACAACAAATGAAAACATTAGGTACCGCTACAGAATTTCTAAATAAACCCGATAAATGCATTTTAAATAATTTGAATGTCTTCTTTGAAGTTAAATTTAGGAATTATTTGAAAAATTATGGCCTAAAACTAGTCTGCATTGAATGAAACATTAGTTTCCGTATGTAATTAAAGATTTTTGCATTTTAAAAACATTGACACGTTTTCTCGTCATTCCCCGACTCATCGAACCATCATTAAGACGAACATTGTAAACAACAAATTAAAACATTTCTTAAAAGTCGAATATTTTTCCTACAGATACGTTTCGAAGTCTTTTAGCAAATTTAAGGATTAATTAACTGGATTTTTGTAAATGTAATGTTTACGTTTTACTTAAAACCTAATGGAAGTGGCGTTTATTTACGCACGGTCATCTGTGGGCTCAAAGGTTAAACAAAAACTATATAATCACACACCTGATTTAAAAAACGCGCGAAAAAATTTAAAATAAAATTAATGAAATACGAAACTCCAGTATTTCAAAAAATTAGTATCTATGTTTAAGAATACATTTCCTTTAACTTTTTATTACCAATAGTTGCAGAATATATATTTTTAAAATACTACACGCATTTATTAAACTTAGCAGACATAATAATTTTTATTTTTTTTATACATTATTAGTAGTTACTTTTATTTAAATGATACTTTTGCTTTTATTTTTGATTATTTTCTTACATATTTTATATTTCATTTTTCAAAACAATTCTTAATTTAAGAAAATGTATTAAAATTATGAAGTTTATCGGGTTATCTCCTCTTCGTTTCGTAACCCTTTCAACAGGGGTCTCTCTATCCCGGGAGTATAAATACGGGCTGACCTTTCGTCTCTTTCTCTTTCCACGGCTCTTCCCACGGCTCTTCCCACGGCTTCGCACACGTGCGGCCAAAACTGCCTCTCCTGGGGCCAGCAACCTCGCACCACGTGCGAGGTACTGAAAAACTTTCTCTAACATATCGAATATGTGAACTCTAATACACAACCAGCATTTCCCATATTCTGGGAACACGCTAAAACGAAATTCACAACCGTACGGACATTCAACACACACACAAACAACTTTCCATACAGACACTAACGCTTTATTCATGTTTTAAATGATGTATTTGTAAATTCGTGTATCAATCTGTTTGTCATTAATATATAATTGTTTTGTACATATATATCTGTCTTGTTCGTTTTATTTTGCTTTCTTTGGACTCCATCATAGTCCAACATTACTATGTAGCGGGACTGGCCAGCAGGAAGTCTTAGTCCAGAGATTTTATCCTCACATTAACCCGCCGGCCCCCTACAAGTTAATGGCCAAATTTGGTGGAACTATTGAATTGATAATGTTAATTGATTGCGTTCACTTTAATCTCTTTCTTAATTACTCATTGGCATCCAAATGATTACTTTATTTTTATTTTTCCCCTGAAATTAATATAATCCTATTTAAGCAATAGTTTAACAATTACAAGTAATATTTTTTGTAAAATAAATATTAAGTGTAAATTTTTTTTCTATCCATTCTGAAAAAAATAATCAGTATGTTCACACTTGATATTGCATAGATATTTTTTATTGAAATAACATTTTCAGGGATATTTATCTTATAACTGTAAAAAAAAAAAAAAAAAAAAATGACAAACAGAATCACTAAATTAAAAAGTACACAGGAGATATCGAAAATGACGGAGAAAGAAACAGATCTCCAAAATAATATTTCTACAATATTTTCTAATAAAATAACCGGTTCGACGTACAATTAATACATTAATGAATAAGTACAAAGGATCTCATTTGAATCGGACAATTTCCTGATTTTTGGTAAATATTTTAAAACAGAAGATGACGACTTTTTGCTTTCACTTGCAAACACTTCAGTACTGCTGGGTACAGCTATCATCTTCATGTTTGTCAATCTTTTCAGTTCAGTGGCAAAATTTGGATATTACTTCAGTTTTTTTCTTTCTTCTTATTCTTTATATGATTTGCTGAGAGAGTGACAAATTTGACAAATTTCATTTTCCTCCAGGTTTTCTAAACCGAATTGAGTGATCTCGGAATTTCAAAGTCTCGGAGAAATTTAGTTTTTCATTTCTGGCACATTTTCTGATTTGTGTATTTTTCATTAGTTTATATAGTCAGATGCCATTCATTTGCACGGTTACTAGTGGGTGACATTACCCAACCAGTCATGTGTACTTTTGTAATACTTCTGAGCCAGCTTGCTTTGGTCACATATACATCTCTGAATAACATAAATAAATTTAAGTAAACACTCTTGCAGTTTAGAGGTCATAACAAAGAAATCAACATCATGTTAACAGAAATAAATTTACTGCATGCGTTTTTGTTAGTTGTTCACAAAGTATAAAATTTATCTGTATGACCATTCAAATGGAATATTGCGCAGGGCCGATTTTAAAGTATGTAGCGATGCAAAGGGTGATTATCTCCTTTTGGTTGAGACAAAGTCACGTGGCGAGTAATGAGTGATATCAGTTCATAGAGAGTTCACGCCAGTTGCTTTTTATCACTCCTGGAGGCAAGACATGTTTACTCACACTTTGAAGTGAAGAAGACAGACGTGACTGCGAAGAAGACAGATGTGACAAACCTACAGCGGTAAAGGGAACAGAGGAACCCATATGATCTCACCTGAAACATAAAGGACACAGACCTACCCGTTTTTCCCTTGGAAATATTACAAGTAAGATCCTCTCTCTTTTCGTCCCGTTCACACTGCTTGTTGTATATATATATGTTATGATTTCTTTGTGTGGTACAAATTTGTGACAAGTGTGCATATATCGGCATAAAAGTCTCTTTGAGAACAACCCATTCTTTTCTTTTAGCTATTCTCTTCCGTTCGTGTATTAAGGTGTTACTATATCACAGATTTAATAATGCCTGTAATGAGAAACGGAAACTGGGAAATTCTTTCTTGTACAACACTCCCATTAAGTATGTGCCCTACACGTACATGGAAAAAGGAACAAAATGGCTCAAGCTCCTTCGGCATTTCTCTTTTGGCGATATCTCAGGTGCCAAAGATTAAACCTATCCCACTCCTGAAGGATAGGTATTGCTAGTAGGGACGGCTCTCTGAAGTGGTTGCTTAAAGATAAACGTGAGTTACAAAGATCGAATGAATTTCTAAAAATATTGAATTTCCATTTATATACATAAAGAAATTCACATAGGTGGTACAAATAACAATATTTCCAGATCTACTCTTACTTTAACAACGGTTACGTTAAACAGACATTTATCAAGAAGAACGAAAATACGTTCAAATATTTTATACGCATTTTAAAAATTTGTCAACTTCATTCAAGCTCTCTGAAACCGTTCTACACGTGATGTCACTTGTATACGAGACACACATTTAAATTTGAAATTTAGTGTCTAAAAATGCTAAGATGAAGCTATTAACATTTTTTTCTTCGATACTGATTTCATCGAAGTTCCTGATAATGACCAGAGAGAGCCGAATATAGTCGAACAAAACTTAGAACAGTTTCTTTACAAATGACTTATCCAGTTGTCAGACGTTAAAAGTTGGCATTTTCTTATTTGAAACAGTGTAAATGTCTCCAATCGCATATAAAGATTTTATCATTTAACGTTAGAAAACTTGCCAAAAAAAGTAAAAGGAATTATTGGCTTGTGATAGCTGATATATGTTGTCCCCAGAAAACAAAATTAAAGAAGGACTTTATAATACTATCGGAGGTAGGCAGGATAAGTTATCAGTCTTGGAAACTGACTAAATATTATAGAAATGGTTTTCCATCCATCGTAAATGGAATATTCCATCATTTCCCGTGAAATCTTTGAAGAATTTAGATGACCTGCAACCATTTCGAGTTAGCAAAGGACAAGGAGGTTTAAAGATGACTGATAAAAGTTAATTACAAAGTTGTTGAAGACGAGAGATCAAACTGAGTTGCACTGTGCCTTCAAGTTGAAATATCTCTCATGATGAAATGAAGATAGAAATTCAAAATGGACATTCTGCGTAAAACAATCTTGGATGTCTGACATTCATTCTATTTATTGTCTCCCGTTTTTATTTGAATTAAAAAAAACATTCTTCAATTTTTAAAACTCATACCTCATGCCAGAAAAGGAAACCTGTTTACTATGGCAAACATATTTATATTAAGGTTTGGTATATTTATAGAAGGAAGACGACTCAATATTGGAGATATAACGTTTCTAGATAAAGACAGTATGAACATAAGAATCAACATGGATGGTGACTGCCAGTTTCGCGTCTCAAAGCGATCTTGTCCCGAAGATCACAGTGCGGCATAAAAATGATAGTTACGATACAGTGTTGATTTTTATTTGTACACTATCGCTCTCTGTTATATAGGAATAAAGTGTCACTGCCGACGCTTGAGTTTGAACATAGATCGCCAGTGAGTGAACACATAAGCGATCCCATTATTGAATTAAGTGGATCACGTGACCATAGAGGAAACGCATATATAGGAAGTCGCGTGACGTCTAAATTGATCATATTCCTAGTCTATCCTCTATACTATTCGGATCGCTATTTCTCTACTTTATTCACTATACTGTTCCTCTATTCGAATCACTATACGGATTACTGTTCGAGCGAGTATTATCGAGTAAATACGATTAATGCAAGTGATATTTGAAGGCGTCTGGTACCAGTATTGTTCAACGGCGTACTATAGTGGTATCTGCAATTACAAAGTCTCTACTACAACGAGCATTACGAAAGTGACAACGAGTATTCGTTGAAATCACAAAAGTGGCAACGAGTGTTCGTTGACATCACAAAACTCTCTCTCTCTCTCTCTCTCTCACACACACACACACACACACACACACACACATATATATATATATATATATATATATATATATATATATATGTGGGGAAAGCAAGTGTATTGGAAATGTATTGGTTTAAATATACATACGTTCTTTTTATCCCACTTCAAATGAACTCAAAAGGAACTGTTTAGTATGTATACAACGGGACATAATTTCCGTTCTCTAGTTTAAAATACACTTGATTTCCTCTCCACCTCCTATTCCTCATCTTCTACCACATCTCACGTCTTGCGCTTATTCATTCATTTATTATTTTAAAATATAGCGTTCATAATTTTTTTATTTTAAAAAGTAATTGACCGAAAATCACCTGAAGATATCGAAAGGTTTAAACGAAAGTAGCGAAATCGGCTGATTTTTAATATGATATTTCTAAGTGAAGATTCATCTTGTTTATATATTCATCTTGTTGACGGAAATAGAAATATAAAGAAATACACTACTCCAGTTGACCCGAACAAAAAAATTAAATTAATTATCGACAACAAAAAATTTAAAACAGCTAACCTTATCCTCAAATATAACAACACACCTGCAAAATCAAAACTACAAAAAACGAACATTAATTACGAGTTCAAATGCCCCTTAAGGAACTATGTTCCTGACCAAACGAACTCATAAATAATTAAATCGGTCACACGAATACATGCCTATCCAGACGACTTATGTTACACCTATCCAACCACAGTTCCATTAGAACTCATTTAAACACACACACACAAATTTACTAGACTCCATCCGAAACATACTACGTAGTAGAAAATACAAGTATAATAACCTCATCAACATATAAAAAAAGATTAAAAAAATAATGGAAGCCTTAATAATAAAAAAGAAAAGGCCAACACTCAGTAATATTAATATACTGACTGTGTTCGGAAAATAAAACATCCCTATAACTCTAGATACATACACACAACCCATACATCCAGTTAAAAAGTAAAAATAAAATCATCCTTGAAAATGTCTAAAAGTATAGTCGAAATCGGATTTACAGAACATTTCGACAGTTTCTACACATTCTGTGTCCAGAAAAAGAAAACACTTGTTCAAACACAAAAAAATAAATAAATGAATAAATAAAAAGCTTAAACGTAAGTACCTTGTCTGTCGTCTTTAATGAAATATATATATGTGTGTGTGTGTGTCTGTGTGTGTATGTGTGTGCATGTTTGCGTGTATATATATTGCATTACTGCGTAGCTCTTCGTAGCCGAGCGGTAAAAGTAAGCCTGATCAGACAGTGGTCCCCCCTACAAAGGTGGATGCAAGTTCAAATCTTACTAGAGGGCACATATTCCTTATTAAGTTTTCTCGAGTACGCAAGCAAAGGTTAACCTAAAATTTAACTTGCCGAAGTTAAATTTTTAGGTTGACCCTTTAGCTTCTAATATCACCTCCTTACTGTTAACTCCGTCTTCCCTCCACAGACACAAACTTCATTCCACATACGAGCTGAAAAAACAGACGACCACTTTCATCATCTACGAAATAGTCTATTCACCACACCAGGTAAAAAGATTTTTTTGATAATATATATATATATATATATATATATATAACGTAAATCATTCAAACGAAAAACAAATACTGAAGCTAATTATATGGCGAGAATCACTCTCACAAACAATATTTAATAATAAAATACAATCAACTTCGAATCTGTTAATGAATGGTGTGATCCTTGTTCATAAATTCCGGGTTTATCTGGTCTTACTACAAAACCGATGTATATATATATATATATATATATATATATATATATATATATATATATATATATATATATATATATATATATATATATGTACAGCCAAGTATAGGATTGGTGTATACGGAATAAGTTCCAATAACCAACAAATACTATTCTTAAAAGAGTGCTCAATACAGAGTAGAACAAATATAATTATTTATTCGAAAATTATAACATAAATATGTTATAAAATCACCATACAAAAATAGCCATTTTGTTTCAACACTTCTGGTGTCTTATCAAGTGATGGTGTTGAATGTAGAACTATATAGAATATAGTTCTATATTCAAAACTATGTAGAATGTAGAACTATGTAGAATGTAGTTCTATGTTCAATACCATCACTTGACAAGACACCAGAATTGTTGAAACAAATGGCTATTTTTGTATAGTGATTTTATAACATATTTATGTTAGAATTTTCGAATAAATAATTATATATATATATATATATATATATATATATATATATATATACAGTGTAACCCGGATATAAGAAACCCTGATATAAGAGAAACCCGGAAATAAGAGAAACTCGGATATAAGAGAGATTTTCTCTGGTCCCAAATTAGAGCCTGTGTTAATGTATATATAATAGACCAAACCCGGATATACGAGATACCCGGATATAAGAGACTTCGCCGGTCCCGACAACTCTCTTATATCCGGGTTACACTATATATATATATATATATATATATATATATATATATAAGTAATTAACGGATGTTTTGTTTATAATGCGACATTATTTCTCACGTTATTTAGTGGATACGCGTGTTTCAGTAGACATCTCTATTTTTAAATAGTGCAATTTCCGTCTGTTGGCATGGATTTTTCGGTAGTGTTCGAACCTGTCTTTCCCTTGTGTGTGGGAAACCACCCTATAACACGTTGTGCTTTTAAACGGACCAATCTTAATTAACTTCACGACAAAGTAAGGTAATTATCCTTACGAAGGTGAGCTGAAAGGCTCATAGGATACCTATGAAAGAGTGATGCTAGACTTGTAAAATCTTGCATGCTTTGATTTCAGATCTTCTTATTAATAACTGCATTGTTTCTTTCCATGTAAGCTGACATCTGACTAATCAAAGAAAACTTCAGAAGTAACAAGTAGCGACTTGAAAATGAACAAAAGTTTTCAATGTGGTATTATCAATACTTGCAGAAAAGGATATTCATTCTGATATGGTTGCTACATTAAGGAATGACGCTCCAGATTTATCAAGAGTGCAAAAGTGGGCAGCTTAATTTAAGAGAGGAAGGTAGAGTCTTGAAGATGACCCAAAGTTTGGACGTCTTGAATCGGGGAAAACATTGATCGTGTTCACCACATGATCATGGATTGACTACAAATCAAATAGCCAATGCTCTCAGCATATCCTGTGGGGGAGTTCAGAATATTCTGCATGATGAACTTGGCATGGTGAAGGTTTCTGCTCAGTGAGTGTCACGTCTTCTGATACCTGATCAAAAGCGCACCTGGCTGATCACATCACGGAATAATCTGACATTGTTTGAGGCAGACCCAGCTGCTTTCTTTGAACGTTTCCTCACCCAGGATGTTGCATTCATCACTTTGAGCCAAAGACAGAGACAATTCATGCATTCGAATCTCTTCTTCTTACCTGCTCCAAAGAGTCGTTTCATCTGCACTGAAGGTAATAGTCTCAGTTTTTGGGGATGTAAGAGGCATTATTTTTATTGACTATCTTAAAAAAAATGGCCAACACACCAATGGAGAATAATATGCTAACTTGCAGTTGAAAAAGCTATCAAAAACAAACGGCCAGGAAAACTGATGAAAATTATCTTGTTTCCTCAGGACAATGCTCCAGCACACAAGTCCTTGGTTTCAATAGCTGCTGTGTGTTAATGTGGCTTTGAACTGGATGATCATCCTCCTTATTCTCTTGATTTCGCCCCATCTGAATATATCATTTGTTCCCCAACATGAAATAAATATATAAATAAACAAATAAAACACTTAGCTGGGAACCAGTATCGCAGTTATGATGGCGTAGCATCTGTTGTTGTTGATTTTTTTTTTTACCAACAGCATGAAAGCTTATTCACTCATAGGATCCAATCACCGCAACAGCGATAGAAGAAATGTGTGGACCGCAAGGAGGACTATATTGAAAAATAAATCTCATTTAGTCACATTCCACGAGGGTATCTTGGTCAGCCTATGAACTTTTCAGCAGACCCTCGTATGAAGGAAGGCACATTTCTCGTTAAGATCTTTCGATACCCATGTCTGCTAACTTCATTTTCTTCTCAGACACGCGTATCCACTAAATCTAACATATATTTTAATAAGAAATCATGCCAGATTTATAATTAGAAATCCATTAATTATTTAGAAATTAATTTGTTTACGTTTCGCATACTAAAATAAAATTATAAAATTACAGTACCGACCGTTATGAATAATCAAGAGTGGTCTCCCCTTGTTTTGTTACTCTCCTATTTGAGAGAGCTATTTCTGTTTACTGAGACTATAAAAGGATGTTTACATTTCAAACAAAATAAATAAATAATAGGTTTTAGAATAAAATAATGCTGATTAATGTGTTTTAACTAATATATACATAATTATTTTTAAATGTCTAAATTTTATACCCACCCTTCTCACAATTGCTGGCCAATGAGGAATATAGCTTCTTTTCTGTTCGTTGTAATTTTCAAAGTATGAACGTTTTGACACGTCGGTTGATTACAGCCTGTTGCAGCATTCTTTAAAATTCCTTCAATAGACATGGACAATTTCTCTGGTTGTTCAACTTAGTTTTTGGACTCTGGTTTCACAAATTTGTTACGTTCTCTTAGTAGAAAGCTGCAGTGTAATTTTTTTAACTCTGAATTTTTCATCTTTGCATAACAGCTCAAACGTTTTATTATCTTGTGTCAAGTGATATTTCGCTTGGAATGATCTCATGTCATTGCATCCTGAGTTTTGCGTTTGGCATTGCAAAAAGGCTTCTTGATCTACGTTGTTTTCAGTAAGGTAAGTATAAACCCACCGCAATATCTTGCTGAAAAATATCAGAATGAAAAAATATACTAAAAAGTCGCAAGTATTGAGTGCCATTAAGTATTGGCCGTACCTATATTGTTCTTTATCGGTCATCCATTGCTTTTTGTAAAAGAAATTACAAGAACATCGTTGACCTAATTGTGAAATTTGGGAACAAAACGAGAAGCTTTCGTCCAATTTTAATGGAGAAAAGCTTCGAAATAAATAAAACTATATAAACATATTTTTTTCTCTTTTTTTGTTTTGGTAATGTGTTACCTAGTAACGGTTTCCAAGGTGTGTTATTATTACTTCTTGAGAACAGCTTCATGTGTGATTAACATTAGTCGTTTTGCTAACGTTTTATTTATTAATAAATAAATGAAATTGTTCTGATGGCTTCAATGACGTCACTAGAGTTCTTTGTCACCTTCAACATTTGCGTCAACTTCTCATCAGTTGATAGGAGTGCATCACCAACAACGAAGTCCTCTCTCGGATATCTCTTCCCAGCATCGAGGCTTGCATCGTTCACCATCGCCTTCGCTGGACGGGACACGTATCCAGAATGCTTCCCATCATCCTATTTGAAGAACTCGCCAGCAGCATGAGGCTACGCGGAGGCCGAAACCACACTTCAAGTATCAGTAGAAGACATCCCTGACATTAGCCAACACTCCTTTGTGACTCTTACTCGCGAATTTTCAGGAGTAGGCTGAGTCTTCACAGCCATCTCCCCCACCAGAGTGGTGAAATGGAATAAGGAGAGGGTATGGCGATTCCGATGCTCGACGCCAATACAATACGACTACAATATTTGATGTAGTTCTCACACTTTATTTTGATACATATATATATATATATATATATATATATATATATATATATATATATATATATATATATATATATTGAATTGGACATAGTCCGACAATTTATTTAAAGACATTTTATGACATGTTTAACGTTCTTTTTTAAACGAACGTTAAACATATCATAAAATGTCTTTAAATAAATTGTCGGACTATGTCCAATTCAAAAATATATGACGTCATTTGTTACATTTGATACGCTAGAGCAGATATGAATAGAAGAGATTCATGGAAGATTTAAGTTTAAAGATAGTAAAATCGACCTTGCTAACCAGACGCTTCTCTGTGGCCGACAGGTTAAGGCACGTCACGTCACGCGAAATGATGGTTACCGTATAGGATACAGGTTCGATTCCTGTCGGAAAACGAACATTTTCTATGAAGATTTCTCGGACATTCAGGCCGGTAAATGTTATTTAATACTGTTTATTATAAAACAGAGCATTTGCTTAAATACTTGTGTCTATAAAAAGAACGTTAAACATATCATAAAATGTCTTTATATATATATATATATATATATATATATATATATATATATATATATATATATATATATATATAAAAGCTCAAATGTATGACGTGGATGCTTAGGAACCCGTTACACTAAAAGGGATGGGTTAGGTTTTCAGCTGACTGGGACGTTTTAACTTTTCAAACGCACACTAAAGCAATTTTTTTTATTACTATTTAGTGTCAGCCCCCCTGTTTTATTTATCTTACTTTTTATGAAAAACAGAAAGAAAATATATTCACATGAAACGTTAGACAAGCTAGAGAGAGAAAAGGATTTTAAGTAACAGCTATTTTCTTTTAATCATTCTACTCCAAGCGAGGCATATAAAGCCGTCAGAACGCAAGTGGTTACTGAGTGTTAGAGAATATGAGAAAAACTACTGTTAATGAGAGAAGACCATAAAAGAACAAGGATTAAGATAGAATATAACGATTGACTTTGCATGTAAATTTTTGCAGATCAAAGTTGACTGAGAAACAAGAAGCCGGAAGAGAGTTTCACAAGCCGAATTTCCTAGAGAGCCTACCCACTAACATAAAATCATGATTGCTTGTTTTGAGTAGCAAGTCATTTCAAATGCAGACGTCTGCATATAATTCTCCAGCTTTTGTCGTCGGTTGTTACTGATGGTCCACTAAACAGATTGATTTTTCTTATACGGTTTATCAACCTTTTGCAGGTTATTTAAAGCCAGAAAACCTTTTTTCTTTTAAATTGTAAGACATTCTTAGACATAATAATTTACTGATAAAGTCTTACAAATTAACCCATAGCTCTGGGGGGAGGGGAGAGAAGGCGGATTTATACTGTAACAACGGCAGTTAATTGACCAATTAATTAACCACAGAAATTAATTACGGGGATTACTTAAACCGATAGATAGAACGAAAGGCATACTGAGCGATATTTCTTTTTGTTTTGTTTATTTTCCCAAACAAAGAATGGGTAAAAAGATTTTTATTTTATTTTATTATTTTCAAATGCGATTCAAGATAATCATTTAGAAGGCAGGTTAATGCTTGAAAAGTCAGCACTGAAATATGCCAGCTGTGTCCTGAATAAGATTAAAAATTTAACGACCGACATAAAAAAAAGAAAAAAAAAAGAAAGGTAGAAGAGATATTGTTTTCCTTTTCTCGCGAATAAGTCAGGTTTTTGGAGAAGAGAGACGAGCGTACAGCTGTCAGCATTGGTTAATACTCCGATAGAAGCCACGGGTCGGTCACTTAGTGAATGTCGGTCAGAGGGGCATGGAAGGAAGTTGATTAACAAGTAAAAATACGAAAGGAAGAATTTGACGAAATTCGTTATCAATGAAGGCAGAATTGATCGAAGTCAGGTTGAGAAAAATTATGTTATTGCTAGGGAATTTTGTCGCCAACCGGTGGGCATCTGGTTGTGATAAACAAGTTTTGGTCCATAAGTAGACACGATTTCCCAAATTACCGAGTAAACGAATAATTAAAGCATTGTGGCGGAGGCCCTTGAAAATGCTAGATGTCTAAGGTGAGATAAAAGATTGTCAAACAGAATTCTGGGAGGTCTAATGGTTTGTTGTTTTTTTTTAAAGAAAAAGGAAAAATTATTTTTTTTTCTTTCCCTTCTTTTTCCCTCCAGGGTAAGCTAAACACCTACCTGGCTTGAGGTGGTGGGAGAGATGAAAATATGATAAAACAGGGGGGTCTGGTTGACACCCACTTGAAGGATTGGTGTGAGGTACCAATATGAGAAAGGATAAGCTTAGGAGGATAATTCTCCTCCAACCTTCCCTCACAGAAGATGAGGATATGAGAAGGAGGGAGATTTTTGTTGACACCCCTCGAAAGGGTTGGTATGAGGTGCCGGTATGAGAAGGAAGAGGGCTCTCCTCCGACCTTTCCTCACAGAAGGGGTGGAGCCCCTCTAGACAAAGAGCTGTAGATTTCCAAAAATGGAAAATGATAAATATTCCTGATCGAAAACAAAGAAAATCCTTATTGGGGATTTGAAATTAACGAAGAACCCAAACCACATCCGACCCCACGCTGGGTTTTGATCGCCGTCCATATAAGCAAATGTCTTCGGGCGTTTTAGTCAGTTCCAGTTTGGAGTTCCAGTAGAGTTCCCATTGAGTTCCAGTCAGAGAGTTCCAGTTCGAGACCGTTACAGCCGGAGAGAGTTAGAAGATAGCGCCTCGCAGAGGTGACCGCACGAATTTCACGCCTTTCGACTTAGACTTCTAACCAAGAACAAATTTATTGAAGTCCGACTTTAGATTTCCCACCAAAGCCAGTTTTCGACTTAGACTTCTAACCAAGAACAAATTATAGAAGTCTGACTTATATTTTCTACCAGGGCCGACTTTATTGAAAAACAACCCAGATATCCAGAGCTCGTTAAGAACGCAAAAGTGTTACAATCCACATTTTTGGGGGCTGGGAGAGAAAGAGAGAGACGCACTCCTGTAACTCAACAAACCGACATAAAATTAATCGCTATTCCTAACCAGTCGCTCGCCTTGAAGTTGATCTTTGTGTTTTTGTTTTTTCTACATTTATTGTGCAGTATCACCTTGACCCGGATTCGGCTGGCACTACGGCCCGACGTTTGATTGATCTCGTCAACCTAAGATCAAATCACAACGTGAGTAGGTTGAATCAAGATCAAAGCAGTTGCTTCGATGACCAGGCGTTGGAGGCGAGCCGAGTACGACAAGCTGGTACTAGAACCTAACAAGACTTCAACTAATGTCCCAGGGTTAGCCCATCACAAGTGGTGTCGAGACTGCAGGATTGCGCCAGAGAGAGGCAGGGGTCACGAGTGATGTTGTGACTGCAGGATCGCGCCAGGGGTCGGGCGTCACAATACCTTTCCCGAAAGTATTTGTGCGTTAGTGAATATAACGAAACCGACTGGAAATGGAACTCGGCTATCCTATTTCCAATTCCATTACACCAACCGAGCATCCAAGCTTAAAGCACTTGGTATTCCTAAGCGGTCACCTATCTAGGTACTGACCAGGCTCGACGTTGCTCAACTTCGGTGATCGGACGAGAATCAGCATTCATATGGCTGTAAGCCTCCAGTAAAAAAGGTTGGATCCTAAAAACTACAGGTATCTATGATTGGTTCAATGTCTGCTGCTTAACTTATAACCTCTTAGGAACTACAATCTAGCATGACAACTCTCCTACACTAGTTGAGGCGTTGTCATCTCAATCAGAGATCAAATACCATCACTACTTACAATGTCCATATCAACAGAATCAACACATTAAGAAATCTTATTAAAATTCTGCCACTTCTTTTTCTCAACAACAAAATGCTCAACTTTTTCTATGTGCCGTGTCCCTTCAATACAAAAACGATCATGGTCCTTCAAACTTTCCTCTCTTTTGTAGCTCTTAATAAATTTTGTGACAAATTTTTTGTCTTTTTGTTATTTCTCATAAACATTATTTCGCCATCCATTTGCTCAAGCTCCCTAAGTTATGCGTTGCTTTCCTCTGTCCTTGTTGATTTCAAATCTATCCTGTGAGTATCAGATTTTCCAAGTTCCCTTTCCTCATTATGTGTCCTAGAAATTTCAACTGTTTCTTCCTGATCTTAAGTTTAAGTGTGCTCTTTGTTTCCATTTTCACTAAAACTTCACCTTTGTTAAGACATAAATATTTACCTCGCCATTTAAGCGTTAATTTTTAAAAAGATATTTGAATAAAAAACGGAATTCACCTATCATACTTATGTAAACCCTAGAACATTTGTGAAAAAATGCACAGCAAAGGCTCTCTATGACACCAGATACGACATAGCTACATTTATCACTGATACTCGGAAGAGAGGAAAAAAGGTATAAAAACCTATAGGGAGAGAGTATAAGGAGACAAGAAAAACGATGAAAAAGAGAAATAACCACGACAGTCTACACCTACGCACGCGTGCGCACACACAAACACGCGTGCGCAAACACATACATGCACACACTCACATACACAAATGCACGGACACACATATACACAAACACATTCACGCAATGAAGAAAAAATCAACGTTACACAAATAAAAAGTGCATAAATTATTTTGAACTTAAAAATGACAAAAATAAGCAGTCAGTTGCTACCTCCCGAAGAGTGGACAGGGCGATTACTAATAGATCCGTCTACGAAAATCTGCCCACTTTTGCACTGTTGATAAATCCTGGAGCATCATCACTTAATGTAGTAACCATATCAACATGAATGTCTTTGGGGAATAAACCCTTTTTCTGCAGGTACTTGATATACCACATTGAAAAATTTTGTCCATTTTCAAGTCGCTACTTGTTACTTCTGAAGTTTTTTTTTTGATCAGTCAGATGTCAGCTTACATGGAAAGAAACAATGCAGTTATTAATAAGAAGATCTGAAATCAAAGCATGCAAGATTTTACAAGTCTAGCATCACTCTTTCATAGGTATCCTATGAGCCTTTCAGCTCACCTTCGTAAGGATAATTACCTTACTTTGTCGTGAAGTTAATTAAGATTGGTCCGTTTAAAAGCACAACGTGTTATAGGGTGGTTTCCTCAACACAAGGGAAAGACAGGTTTGAACACTGCAAAAAATACATGCCAACAGACGAAAATTACACAATTTAAAAAGAGTCTTTTCATCACCCTTTCTAATATATGCCGGCTAATCTACGTTCAAAATTTGATGTTAGTGGTAATAGAAATAGCACGAATGTTTTAGATTTAAGTAATAATTATAATTTCAGTTAC
This sequence comes from Acanthosepion esculentum, assembly GCA_964036315.1. Taxonomy (NCBI): domain Eukaryota; kingdom Metazoa; phylum Mollusca; class Cephalopoda; order Sepiida; family Sepiidae; genus Acanthosepion; species Acanthosepion esculentum. Next base: position 92,631,586 of record OZ038478.1, read on the forward strand.
AAAGCAACATTCAACATCTTTTAAGGAGGCTATTTTTGTTATTGAAACAGACTGTGTAATAAAATAAAATTCTAAGGTCGTTATTAATTGAAATAAAGAACAAATTATCTGAAAATGACAGTTTTATTATGAAAGAATTAAATTACAGGCTTACGTCAGATGTTGGATATATCAGGTTTTAGAACTTTTGTTGCATAAATTATACAAACTTGGCTTAGTATGGCACAAGGTCTCGAATGTTGGATATCCAGTTGTGATCAAACTCACTACAGAATTAATAGCCAACAATGACTTACTAGATTGTTATTGAAAATTTCAAGACGACCGCCGCCCAGATTAAATGACATTATCATAGCAGTATAGTCTTCTTTTATGTACTGAGTCCCTTCAAGGCATGAACGATTAAAACTCTCAAAACTTTGCTGCTCAAAATAACTTGTGATGCTTTAGCATCTTTCTTTGTTCTTGTTTAACCACCCATTAGCCAGGAGGTTACTCGATGTTTTCCCCTGCTTCTCATATCTGCATGATGTCTTGTGAGTGTCAGATACTCCAGGTCCTCTTTCCTCATTATATAGCCACAAAATTTCAACTGCCACATTCCGATTTCCGATTTTCTTTGTAGTTCCTCGCCCCATTCAAAGCTGTAAAGCCACTAAGACGCAAATGGTTACAGTGTGTGAAAGAATAAGAAAAAAAGAGGAACATTATTAAGGAACAAGAACAGTAGAAGATTAATCAGGGAGACTATAGATAACGATTGACATCGCATTTAAAATTTTGAAGTTCAAACTTGGCTGGAAAGCATGGAGCCAGAGGAGAGTTCCAGATGTCAATCGTACAAGAAATGTAACTGTTGGCATAGAACAATTGGCATCTAGCCATTTCAACTCTAAAGTGATGAGACCTTGCCGCCAATCTAGGATTTCATAAAGTTTAGTTACTCTGGGAGAAAGTTCATCCGAACAATTGCCATGAAAGTATTAACAGAAAAGGGACAGTGATGTTACATTACGGTGGTAGGAATGTGACTGAATGCGAGATGCCAGATCAGGACCAATAATATTGCTGATTCTTCTTTGGATTTTATCAAGAATCTTTCGACATACGTACAGCAGGTGCACTGGACAATATGTGTGACATTCAAAGAATGGTAGACTTATAAATATGTAAAATAGATTCTGGAGAGAAAAATTGTCAGCACGGCATAGTGAACCAGCTTTCTTGTTGCTCATATTTTCTGTCTATGTTATTCTCAGCATTTGTTAGTAGAACCAGGTCTCTGGCGTCTCAACTCTCTTTTTCATATATAGGAAGATTACCCAGCATTCACTGATTTATAGGAGATTAGATAATATATAGCTGTTCAGCTCTCTACCAATAAACTAGTCTATCAAACATGTTTACTAACCAGTGTACCAAGGTAAGCATGCAGCGTATTTACTAATTACGCAAGGGTAATGGAAGCAGTTGCACCCCACTGCTTTTTAGGTACAGGGGAAGCTGTGTGTCCTCAATGAAAAAGGAAAGCGTAATTTTATTCTGTTTTTTGTTTTTGTTTTACATGAATTAAGAGCTCTTCTTTGGACATTGTGTATTGGCGCTACGGAATCACAAACAAAGAACTGTACCAAATAACAGAAGCAACATCACTTGAGGACTACTAACAGCTGCAACAACTAAAATGTATAGCACATTTAACTTGAAGAAAAAATAATGACATAATAAAGATGTTGACATTCCGCACTCCTTCAAAAAAAAGGTTAGGAAGGAAACCCCATCGATCCTGGAAAGAGCGATAACAGCTACTGGACTTGAACAACGTATTATCTTGAAAACTTGTTTTAAGAGAAAGATTTTATAAATTTCAACTGAAGGCAGTTTTAGCTGCTCAGTCAATGAACGCCAAATATTACCTTGTACGTAAATGCCTAATATTACCATTAGCATTACTAGTATCCATGTTTATGTCTCCGTTTATATTAAAAAAAAAACATTTGTAAGACACTTTGGTATTATTATCTTTTTATGTAATTTTATTCACCCCACAACCGCAAAAAACAAAAAAAAACAAAAACAAAACAGAAAAACAACTGAAATATAAGTTTTGTAATTTGGTTTATCTTTTGTATTATCCATCCCGTTTTGAGCCCTAAGAAAGCGGCATTTCATCGTTTTACTGTTCAGATTTGCTGAAGTTATATTCTTATCGACAAACCGAATCAGAAATTCGATGCTATATTTAAAATAAAAATGCTTGTCTGTGAGTGGTTCAGAAACGGCTGCTGCGAAATCCCTGTGAAACTTGATCTGACGTGCTATACCACTAAGCTATAGAGAAGCGTCTGGTTAACAAAGTTCAAATTACTGTTTTTAAACAAAGAATCTTCAACGATATAGGACACAGTTTCGATTCCTGTCGGAGAATTCATATTTTCTACGAAATTTCAGGCCGGTAAATGTAATTAATACTGTTTATTTAAAAAAAAAACAGAGCATTTACTTAAATAAATTTTATCTATTAAAATAAAGTATAGACATAAACTATATTAATTAATTGTCGGATTTAATCCATTTCATTATATATATATATATATATATATATATATATATATATATATATATATACAATGATGTTCGATAAAAGTGACTCACCTGATTTTTTTACTAAATGTACTCTTCTCCGATGAAACGAAAGTTGAGCTAAATTCAAAGGATAAACGATTTAAAATCCGAAGAAGCTTTGAAAGCTCTTTGAATTTAGCAGTAAGTACTGTCAAGCATCCGTTCAGTATAATGTTCTGGGGATGCTTTTCTTTTCATGGAACTGGTTTCTTAAAACCTATTGAAAAGACCCTCAGGAGCGAGCAGTACAAGAGAATTTTAGAGTCTTGTCGGCTCCCTTCTGCTGAAAGGGTGCAAATCGACCCCATCCTTCTCATTTTTATGCAGGATAACGCTTCCTCTCACAAATCAAAATTTATGAAATAATACTTTGATGAGAAGCATGTGAGTGCTATGAGATGGCCGCCCCAATCTCCTGACCTCAACCTCATAGAAAACTTATGGAGCATTATAAAGTACAGGCTCTCGAGAAAGTAGTTGAGCAACAAAGAGGATTTGATTGTGAATTTCATATCCGAATGGAATTCAATGCTTGGAGATGAGATTTGCCAGAACCTAATCAAGTCAATGCCAAAAAGAGTTGAAAAGGTTATTCAAAATAAAGGAGGACCCATAGATTATTAAATATTTCGAACTATGTTACCTATTATAAATAAATTATACCTCTATTATTCTTTATTTAAAGTTGTTCGGTTATGTTTCTATTGATTACTAGTTGCAGGAAATAAATAAGTCACTTTTTTTGCACAGATATTTTCCCTAAATCTCATTTATATCCAAAATTATAATTATCAATAGAATACCTTAGGGTGAGTAAACTTTTTCACTGGGTGGTCGGGAAGGGGTCTTTATATTAGTAAGGTTAAAAATTAGTTTGACCCCAAAAACAATAGGCGAAAAAAATTTTAAGTAAAAAAAATCAGGTGAGTCACTTTTATCGAACAGCACTGTATATCCAAAAATTCAGATATCATAAATACTTTTCTTTACCAATGCGTTTCGTCCTTGAGGAAAGGCAAATGTAGAGATTTTATTTTGTAATTTTTAGTCTCTACATTTACCTTGATAAAATTCCCCAGGGGAAAAACGCATTGGTAATGAAAAAGTTTTCTTTTTTCTTTTATTTATATCTATATATGTCTGCCAGTATAGAGTCTCTGGTATTTCAACACCAGTTACGATGGCGTAATCACATGGTGAAGATGAAGGACAATAGGACCCCTGAGCGGTTTCTATACAGGGAATTAGACGAAGAAAAAAGACTAGTGCACAAGCCGAAATAGAAACATAAACACCATCTCTAAAATCAATTAGATATATCGTTAGCACGAAACAAGATAGCGACGACAACCGGACAGAGTCAGGAATATATAAAATAGATTGTACAAAATGCCCAATGATGTACATCAACGACACATCCTAAAACGTCAAAAAAGGCTACGTGGGCATTGCAGAGATATGCTGGATAACAACACTTTAAAAGCAGTGGTGGTTCACTGTAATGTATCAGACGACAGTTTCGACTACAAAAATGCTAAACTTATCAGGAGAGAATATTATTCATTAAGAAGAAAAGGAGGAGGTACGGTGGAGTAATGGATAGCGGCCCGGATTGAGGAATCGGAGAGCCGAGTTCGAATGTTCAGTCGAGTCCATTACGTGCTAATACCTTTGGAAAAGGTATGAATCCTCTTCTTCTCAACACCGCCAGGGCAGACCGGGTTCTATAGATTTGGATGGCATCTGGTCTACCGAAGAAAGAAATAGCAACCTACTGCGGGAAAAAAAAATCTGCCTTGTAATAAAGATACAAAATCGCCTAATCTCACAATACTCGACAATAAACTTAAGACCTCGTCCATACATACTATCACTGGTCACTGCAAACAATAATAACACAATGCGGTACGCAAGCTAGCAGAGAGAAAACAAAATCAGAGATCTACTCGACGTGGGCTGATTTAAAATCCAACAGACACCAACGGCTGTAACATATATGTATAGAGAGAGAAATTCAGAAATTGATAGGCAATGCTAGTCCGGTTGAATATTACTACTGAGTTCGATCCTCATTGGGTGCCCCATACAAAATTCAATATTAAATAACCTTAAAAGAGTTAACTTGTAAAATCACCAAACCCACGCAGGGATAGAGAAAGAAAAAAGAAGAAAAGAAAGAAAGAGAGAGAGAGAGAGAGAGAGAGAGAGAGAGAGAGAGAGAGAGAGTGAGTTCTTTTCAATCGAAGCTGTCTTGAATGATAAGATTTCGAAGATTAATAACGAATTTGTCTTTGCTTTGCCTGATATATAATTTGTGTCGTCATATCAAATGACCGTTCGTAGGTCTTCCATCATCACTTAATGTCTGCCTACGTCAAGTGAAGCCCATCACTTTTCCTCACACCAGTCCGGAATAATGGCAACGCACACATGCATGTACATTCATATATACACAAGAGTTATAAATATGCAGGCATACACGCACAGCCATTACAGCTTTTGTCAATTACACTCACACCATTTGTCTTCATTCCGACTTGATATCTTGTCCTTGATGTCGCCATTGTCTTTCCTCATTTGAAGTTTGCTTCTTTCTTTTGTTCTCCTTTCTATTGTTTCTTGCGACTTTTATTTCTTTTTTTTCCCTCCTTCTCTTTCTATCTCCTTCCGCCATTCCTTTTATTGCTTCTCTCTTTGTCCTCATCCAGTGGCGAAGGGAAATCATTCCATACCTTGATCTACAAGAATACTACTCTTCTGGACATAAGCCAACTGATACACCCTTCTATCAACACACACACACACACACACACACACACACACACACACACACACACACACACACACACACACACACACGTGTTTAAAAGAATTAATGATTTTTCGAACAAAATGATTCACATCGAACAGTAAAAAACCCTTGTGTAATAATCGAAAAGCATAAAATACTACCAATATTAAGCTGAGATTTTTCAGATAGTTGACAAATTGATATAAGCAATATTAACCTTTCATGGAACCTATATAGGAAATAAACCCTGTTTCCAGCACAAATGACATATTCACATACAGACCATATTAAAACCCGCCTAAACATTATTGTCTACCTAAGAATAGACAATGTTTACAAAAGAACAAAAAAAAAATTATAATAATAATTATCCACAATACAACACACACTGTTTAAATCAAAGTGTCTATTGGTTAGAAATTAATATCAGCATGTAAAATGTTTGACCACTCAGAGAAAAGACCCTTTTCGGGAAAACTTTCTTTCGGGAAAACTTTCTTTCGAGAAAACTTTCTTATAAAATCCAACAGATTTCGACTTTCAGCATCAGATATGCAGCTGTCTCGAAAGCGTTGAAACACAAGAGAAGACGTTGCTACATCCCCCCGTCTTCTAGCGCGTGCTGAAAGAAATGAATCATCCCCAACAACAACAGTAAAGACGGTCAGTGAATCTTCGCTGACGATCTAAAGTTTTTGTTTGGAATTCGGACGTTTGAATTTTTAATATAAAAAAACATGGATGGCAGTATTTCCCTACATCTACACACATAAGATAAGACTTTAACTCAACTAAAGACAATTTTCATTCCTTTTTGATTCTTTTCAATTCTTGTATATATGTTTATAAATACGAATGATTTATTTTAAACGCATATCCACGTTTTCTTTATTGTTATTTTATTATGATTTGGAATTCGGACATTCGAATTTTTAATATAAAACACCTGGATGGCAGTATTTTCAACTGTCTTGTAGCCAGCTATAAATGTTTTCATTTTATAAGTTAAGATTAAAGCAATTATATTTAAATATTTTAAAAGGTGTACACAATTTAATAATTGCAATAGTTTTTATTTCAATTAATAGTTATATTAATACTTATATTAATATATATAGTTAGTTTACGAAAAACTAGGTAATCCGTATGGGTAGACCCAAGGAGGATAAAATCCACAGAGCTCAATGTAAATCAGAGCTAATAATTTAAATAAGAACAGACCACTTTAAGGTTCCTTATAATAAATTATTTCACCACAGCCCTTTTAAAGGACCGCGGATCATCACATTTTATTTCCAAAGATAGAAACGAAAAATGAAAAGAAATTTACACATTTATGACGGGCAGTAATAAGTATATGTAAATTAACGAAGTGAGGAAGTGAAGGGGGGAGAGAGACATGATTGAGTTAGATGTAACATTTCTATTCTTTCAAATTTAAATTCTTTCAGGAAATCCAGACATTGACACATTAAATCGGTTAACTTAACGGAAGTTATATATTGATATGGGAGGGGGATAGGACAAAAAGGCATAAAGAGAAAGAGAGAGAAAGAAGTTGTGATAAAGTGTCATTAACTTTCTTTGGAATGGACGCTGTTGTTTTGCTTTACTTTGAGAGTTCATAAATATTATAATTTTTTATATAAGTTTGAATGTTTAAACAGTCTAAGGAATTTAATTATATGTTTGTTAAAGTTTTTTTTTAAACTTTATTACAAAAATTTTGGGGATTTAATATGAAATAGTCGATTAGAAAAATATTCATAGAATTTACATTAAAACACTAAAAATTTTATTTTCAAATATAAGTTTACTTCTAGTTGTAATTGATTGTTAAGGTGATATCTCTATCAGTTTGAATTTTATTTATGAATTTAATTACCGACTATTTTTAGATTGGTAATTTCTCTTACTTAAAATTTAGTTTTAAGTTAATAAGGAGTGATATTTGAATGTAATATGAGAGATCTTGCTCTATCATATATTGTAAACACATCCATGTAAATTTCATATACATACGTTCTTTTACATCTGCAGTCACTCATACAGGTACACATGTACCGATATACATGGGTAATTTCATGTATTAATACCTACATATATCTTTTTAAATATTTCCGCATACTTACATATATATATATATATATATATATATAGGTGTGTCCTTAGAATTCCCTAAAAAACTTCTCTAAAAATATTAGGTAATGACTTTAGTATTCAATTATCAAAAATCTAAATATTTTATCATTAATAATGATTATTAAAGGGTAATTCATTTAAATTAAAAAAAAAAATTCCTCCGTATTGTAAAGAATTTTAAACTCACAATTCCAAATGGAGAATATTAAGGGAGAAAGTGGGGTAAAACATCAATGACATACCTGTAAGTCCTTTTTTTAAAAAGCTTTTTTTGCACACATCCATACATACACTCTCACACACACACACACACACACACACACACACACACACACACATATATATACACATATATCCGTATATCTACACACCCATACACATATACACAAACACACATATATATATGTATATGCTCATACATACACACATACACATGTAGATATACACACGTACATACATACACACATATACACATATACATACATCTACACATACATACGCACACACATATATATATACACATATACACACACATATTCACATACATACATATACACCTATACATATACACACATATACATACACATGTATACACATATACACACATATACATACACACACCTTCCTACATATATATAGAAAATATGTCAATATTCAAACGTATCTACATTATTATATTTCACCAATATTCACCCATATTATATATACGAACTCACAAATTCATATATTTATACATATATACATACACAGATTACCCGTAATCACATATCTGTGGCACGACACACATATACCCATATATACATACACCTACACACACAAACGCACACGCACACACATATTATACATATATATACATATACATATATATATACACATATACATGTATATATACACACACATATATATATACACGCATCCACACATATACATGTACTCACATACCCATATACATACATATATACACCCATATATACATGCAACTACATATATTTAAAAAAAAGCCCACCTATATACCTACACGTATATATACATACATATCAATATTCATACCCGCCCACTACAAATATGTGTTCACAATACACAATTACAAAAAAGCATGCCTATTTTTCTATATAAAAGCATATACATATACATGTCAAAAGACGTATCAATATTCCAGTTCAATTACATAGTTATATACATACAGTTATGTGTTCACATTCATATGTGCATAACAACATTTCAAAAGCAAAAAATAAAGATCATGTAATATTAGTCTTCCTATATAGTTACTTTTAAATATATTTCGTTAGGTTGAGGTTGTTCTTATGTCGGTATTTAAAAATTAGTTCATTATGTCTGTTTAGTAATACATCCGGATCTTTATGCTTTATTATGAGGATCTTTTCTTTTAGACATAAGTCGCATCTGTCTCCGAAATTTATTGGAGTTCTGGCTCTCGAGATGATCTTCCACTTTATTTGTCGGGTTAAGCCAAATCCCAATAATGCTTTGACAGTGCCGTTTGGTTCTTTTTAAATTTATCTTTGAAGGACTATATATATATATATATATATATATATATATATATAAATTTATTTATTTATTTATAGCTATATTATGATATTAAATGCTTCTTATCTAATCTCATTGATATACGTTTTAAGAATGAAATTTTCTGTTCATCGTCTCGAAATGAGACCAAGGAACTAACTAAAGGAACAATCTGAAGAACTGCTTTTCTTTTTCAATTAATTTTTCTGTTTTAGCTTCTCTATGAAGAGGATAATAAGACTGAACGTTATGAAAGAAGAAGCATTCGACTATCGTTCAGATGATGTACATAATTTTAACTCGTATTGACAATGTTTTTGGGACACTATAATTGAATAGATTTATAAAGCGAAACGTCTAAAAGATTTAAATTTAAATTCAGATTGTTTAAATTTATATTTAATGAACTTGCGAAGCCATATCATTCTTTCTAATATCAATCTATCTGTTACATATTTTATCACATATCACCTTCAAGCTTATGAAATTAACCTGTAAAACTATCTGTGAATCATTAAGATATACAGTTTAATTTATAAATCTGCTATTCTGAAAGAAAACTGACATTGATTTAGGCTCGAGCTTAATCTATTGACTTTCAAAAAATATTTTTGCGTCCTTCCGATTTGTGGAAAAATATCGGCGTGTAATTTTATTTCGGCACCAATTAAAGGGCTTCACTCCAAATCCCTAGAGCCTTATCTTCTTTTTATGCATCTTTTTCTTTTTATGCGCCCTGTCCTTTCAAGGCGTAGGTGATCATGGCTCTCCACCTCCACCTATCCCTTGCAGCTCTCAGCAAGTTCCATCTTTCTCCCAGACCACGTTCTGTCATCAACTTGCTTAAGCCCACCAGGTATGTCATGCATTGTTTTCCCTTGTCCCTCTTTCCCTCTGTTCGACCTGTGAGTATCAGATTCTCCAGGCTCTCCTTCCTCAAGTGTTCCAGAAACTTCAGCTGACTCTTCCTGATGTCAAGTATAAGTCTCCTTCTTGTTTGCATCCTCTCTGAGACGTCATCGTTGCTCACACGCTCGGTCCATGATATCCTCAGCATCCTTCTGTAGAACCGCATCTCCGTCGCCTCGATTCTCTTAAAGCCAAAACTTAATTGAATCGAGAAGACGACACCATCAGTTGCAAGGAGTTGGCCACAGCTGCACTTCTGGTCAAGAAGCAACGACAAAAGAAATTTGACACCGCCAGGCGAGAATTTGAAAGAAAATCAAGATCACTTCCTCATCTAAGAAAAATTCATCGACTGGTGTGAAATCCATATCTTCACTGTCACCAAGAAAGGTCGCTACGAACATTGTACCTACTACTTGAAAAACATTCAGAGACGTACTACCTTTCCCATTTCTATATTTGTTTTAATGCCGTTTGAATTTTTGGGGACGTCATACGCAGCATATTTTATATATTTTTATTGTAAAAATAGCATATTTTGTATGCAGTATATCCTTTATTGTAAAAAAATGTATAATTTTATATTCTTGTTTGTAGAAAATGTATAATTTTATATTCTTTATTGTAAAAATTGTATAATTTTATATACTTTTTGGTAAAAATTGTATAATTTTATATTCTTTATTGTAAAAATTGTATAATTTTATATCCTTTTTTGTAAAAAATGTATAATTTTATATTCTTTATTGTAAAAATTGTATAATTTGATATCCTTTTTTGTAAAAATGTATAATTTTATATTCTTTATTGTAAAAATTGTATAATTTTATATCCTTTTTTGTAAAAAATGTATAATTTTATATTATTTATTGTAAAAATTGTATAATTTTAAATCCTTTTTTGTAAAAATGTATAATTTTATATTCTTTATTGTAAAAATTGTATAATTTTATATCCTTTTTTGTAAAAAAAGGTATAATTTTATATTCTTTATTGTAAAAATTGTATAATTTTATATCCTTTTTTGTAAAAAATGTATAATTTTATATTCTTTATTGTAAAAATTATATAATTTTATATCCTTTTTTGTAAAAAAAGGTATAATTTTATATTCTTTATTGTAAAAATTGTATAATTTTATATCCTTTTTTGTAAAAATGTATAATTTTATATTCTTTATTGTAAAAATTGTATAATTTTATATCCTTTTTTGTAAAAGATGTATAATTTTATATTCTTTATTGTAAAAATTGTATAATTTTATATCCTTTTTTGTAAAAAATGTATAATTTTATATTCTTTATTGTAAAAATTGTATAATTTTATATCCTTTTTTGTAAAAAAAGGTATAATTTTATATACTTTATTTTTAAAAAGGCATGTTTTATTTGCATTACATATTTTTTTTATTTTATTTGTACATACATGTTATTGATATTATTGTTATTCGGCACACAATTTGTGTAATTCCTTTCATTTTATGTTTGCAATAAATTTAACATTTCTTTTTCTAAACTCGGCTCGTGTCGTCTGTCTTTGATGTGTTCTTTTGGCCCTATACATTAAACGATACTACAAACATGTTTTTGTACTACTTCGATACATTTTTCGTAGGGTTTTTACCTTATACAAAAAAAATCCTATAAAGTGTATTATTCTGTTGTACAATTGTTGCTTTGAAGCTATGTTTTATGTGGTAATAAAATAAGCACACCCTATCTCCCCTCTCGCTTGTAACTATCCATTGCAATAAATATAATGTTTTTCAGCGCTAAAGCTAACTTCGTCTAATAAAGCTTCATTAGCGTCTACTTGATGTTGTTATTATATGACAGTTTAGCTTTGTAAAATAGAAATCGGTTTCCAAGATGAGACAACAGAATACAGTTAAATATTAAAGTGATTCCCGATAATCTTTTGAATAAAATCTTTTAACTGACTAGTTTAGTAATTCTAAACCTGATTTATTCTCTTAATGCTAACCGAGAAATTAAGAAAGACATGTAAGATATTCCTGATAATTACATATAAAAAAAATCTGCTTGTATTATAACACGGTACCCACCCCACCCCGAAAAGCCATATCTAAAGTTTAAAATGCATTTTAAAAATGAAAAATCTTTCTTGAAGATTTTATTTTAGTTTTAATTCCAAGCTAATAGAATAATTTTAATATTTCCAACAAGCGGTTACTGTCTTTGAAAATAAATTTAAATTGATTGGAATGATTTTTTTGATTATTAGTAGAATCTATAAAAACTTTAATTATTGACAAATCTGTCAACACAACATAATTCTCTTTATTAGAAATATTTTCAAAAATAGAATATACTTTTTCTGAAATATTATTTCAGAAAAAGTAGTTGATTTAAAGTTTAATGAAAAATTTTCAAGAAAAACTATGATGCAACAGATTCCGGAAAAGGCAGTTGAAAATCTTTGGACGCATAATGAGGATTAGACAACATAATCCCCATAGGACATATTAAGGTCAAGATAGATAGGGGAAGGCAGCGAGCCACTTATACGACGAGACGAGATTATGTAAATGCTTGGTGGGACGAAGGTGATAGCCTTAGCAAAAGAAGAAAAACTGTCCAGAGCCACAGGGACAAGCTAGGTATACTTACCCGGCATCTCCAATAAGACAGGATGTGACGCAACGTCGTTTTAACGCAGGGAATACTATACATATACGTATGCATATGGGCTGAGGACAAAAATTATTGTTTTGCCCAGCCTCCGCGATCACAATGACATTGGCATCGACATTACACCGACACCTCTTACTGCAATGAGGAAGGTGCTGCCGTAGAGTTGGAATCCTCGGGCCTGAGCAATTTCTCATCTAAAATAAGGAGAAAGAGCTTCACTTACAGCACACGAGGAATAAGCAAGCCTCAGAAATTCCTCATTGGCTATGGTTAACTCCTGTGCTAGAAGAAGAAAGCGAGAGAGAAAGTATTAAAATTCTAATTACAACTCATAAAAAGTTTGTTTAGTGAATATGGTGCCTGTTGGAATATATAATGAAAAAGAAATAAGGTAAGGTATATATACCTTATATCTATCTCTCTCTCTCTCTCTCTCTCTCTCTCTATATATATATATATATATATATATATATATATATATATATAGATAGATAGATAGATAGATAGATAGATAGATAGATATTAACAGGGATAGATAGCTATGAACAGACTGAAATAAATAGATATGAATAGACTGAGATAGATAAAGATAGAGAGAAAAACAGACAAATAGATAGATAGATAGATAGATAGATAGATAGATAGATAGATAGATAGATAGATAGCGGGAGAGGGAGACGAGGGAGGTAATAAAGATCAAACTAGATGTTTTACTTAAGAATAAATTTCTTATCACGCTTTTCTCATAACTTGTGAGCTTTTTTTTTTTTTTTTTTGCAAAATTAATTATGTTTACGTAACATTACCGAAAATGGTTTCAAAAATAATTTGAGCTTTATCTCTGTGACAAAGATGGTGATAGTGTTGCAACTAAAATCAAAAAAAGAACCAATACATACGCAAGAGATGATCCCTTGCTCTGTGGCATGCTCACACTCGTAAAAATCTCGTAAAGCATTGCAACTGACACCCAACACGCACACAGAGAAAGAGAGAGAAAGAGGGAGAGAGAGAGAGAGAGAAGGAGAAGGAGAAGGAGAAGGAGAGAGAGAAAGTGAGAATGATACGGAGAGAGTGAGAATATACTGAAGTCTATAAACAATAAAACAATCAACTTATTTATTGGAGTAACTGAGAATAATTCGATTTTTAGAGAAAACGACTGGAGTACAAGAAACCCGGATGTGCGTACTGCCAGAAAGACAACTCGGTTAATTACTTTGACTACAGGATTCATTATTATATACTTTTTTATTCGGACTACTGTCCTCATCTTGGTTGTTATAGTTACAATGTTTCAGTTGTTGTGTCCTCTGGCCTTCTACAGATTTCTACAAACCATTTTTCTGCGCAACTGACTCCCAAGAGGATATTTTCTTGATATATACAGTCTCAAACTGTTCAAATCTTGTGTTAACCTTTATCTTCCCCACCTATCAACATAAACTGTCTCTCTTACTCAGTAACTCTACCTCGTGTAACTTCCGGGCCTTTTACAAGGTGAACTTTACTGTTAAACAAATTGGAGCCGAAAACTTTATTCAAACATCAGGGGATAAATTGTTCTCATTCCGCTGAGCATGCCAGGGGATAACTTGTATAAGTTAATTCTTCTGCTTTAATTCGTCCTTTTGATGCTGCTTGTCATTTTTACCGAACCAGAGAGTATGACATTTTGACCTCACAACAGCACGACAACGAGATACGCTTAACCAACACTTGTATCTCTCGGCCATATGTTCTAAGACTGGATTTTCCCGGATTTTTGCTGTAAGTTATCCATTTTTTATTGTCACATTTTATTTTTTTTTAACCGTTATTGAAATTATTACGGAGTCGCTAACTGGGTGCCCAGTGATGGAATGAAAAACAACCAATCACAGGCTACCTTTTTAGACTTTCACCAAACCCCCACGAGAGCGGTTTTTACGAACTCTCTTCCTCTTTTGCTTGTTGGGAGCCTCAGAGACTACACGTTCCCCATCTGCACTCTCCGTCATCTAAACACCAGGACACGTGTGAGGATTTAGACAGCAACTGAAGCACAGAAGTCAAGGCTCTATTTCTTCAACCCAGCCAAAACGACACAGTAAATGTAAAACTGTTAAAAGGACGAATCTTTCAGATAAGTTCCGCAAACCCGACTGTTTGCAAGAAACTTTCCTCTCTTTTCCTTCAAATACAAGTTTTTTCAAACATTTTCATCTGTGTTTGTGTTCCTTTCTTCTTGCCGGTGTCACAATATTTTTGTTACCAAATATAATTGGGAAAATCCCAACACTGTTTCATCCAAGCAAGACAATAAAGCTACTAGGACGCAGGGGATCACAGTGAGTGAATAAGAAGACTTTAGTGAGGAAGGGTGACGAAAGTACAGTAAAGAAGCCGGGTTTAGGAAGACAGAATATGGCGATTGGCATTGTATTTAAATCTTTGAAGATTGTAGGTGGCAGGGAAGCAAGAAATGGGAAGGTGATAAGTTCGAGGAAAGAATTTATTAGAATAAAAGTGGCGATTGCATCTAGCTAGTTCAAAAGTAAAACAGTGAAACCTAGTTGCCAATCTAGTAGCATACTTAAATTCATGCTGTCGAGGCACAAAGAAGGATACCACATCAGAGCAATTGTCATGAAAATATTTGTAGAAAATTTAGAGGGAAACCACCTCACCTCGGTTAAAAAATGACTTAAGTCGATATTTCTGGTCAGGATTGATTACATTACAGAACCTTCTTTGAATTTTGTCAAGAATACAACAGGAGCACTAGACATATGGCAGCATTATTCCATGCACAAACAAATGGTAGATTTATAAATGTACAAGATGGATTCTTACTAGAAAAATGTCTAGCATTAGACAATGAACGAAATTTTCTAACAGTAGACGTAGCAATTGATTCGATGTTGTCGCTCTATTTCATGTCAGAGAAAAACATAAGTCTAAGCAGTCGTAGTGTGTTACTCTTCGCCTGTTTAGCATCAGACATGCTGATGACAGGAACTTTTTAAAATGGACCATTTAAATACGTTTCAGTGGATTTTCTTGCTTAACTTATGTGGAAGTCATACATTAAAGAGACTAACAAAACCAAGTTGGTGCAAATGATTTTGATACTTGATTTAGATATTTTTAATATTCAGTATGTTTCTTATTTTCTTCCATTTTCAATGTTAGAATCAATAAACAACTATGTCCCAATTTTGACAAAATTTATAAAAATGCGTGCTGCAACATCAGAATACTGATAAAATCAATATTAAAAAAAATCAGTTAATGCTCAAAACTTCTTATGCCCCTAAATGATAAAAAAGAACGAATTTTTAGGCTGCGTAATAAATATGAAGAATTATGATGTCTTATCAAGATTATTAATCATTATCATTACTATTTTGACTTGTACAACTTAAAGAAAAGAGCACGACGGCTATGACATTACTCGATTAAATACGTTTTATATTAAGTTTCAGTATTCGGTAATAAATGACAGTATCTTAATATCTAGCATTAATTTTGTGTATTACTAACAGATAGTGGTCCATCCATTTCGGGACGAACACTAATTGACTTGATGTCATTGGATGATTGAATGTTTGGCTTCCTATTATACCGTTTTGCTCTGTAGGCAGTTACCATTTTCACACTTGACGGATTTCATTTACTGCACCTGGTGTATTCAGACAGTTAAGAATTATTACAATCTATAAATTCTTGCATTCTTACTTATGTAGCTAGTCACGCGCGTGCTCACACACACACACACACTCACACGCATATATATAAATATGTGTGTGTGTGTGTGTATGTGTGTGTGTGAAAATAGAACAAATATATGGGTAAAATATGAAACACCACTTCACTAAATCTTGGGAGCGATACTTAGATGATTACTTCATTTTCTGAAAACCCCATGGGACGATATTAATCAATTCCACAATGTACTCCAAAACTAACAACCGGAGATCAAATTCTCCCAAGAACACAATTTTAACGAACTGCCATTCTTAGATATACTCATCAGAAATAGGAATAACCATATTATAACAGATATCTACCAGAAACCTACAGACACCCAACAATATCTTCATTTCAAGAGTCCTCACCCAAATAGCTGTCTAAAATCCATCCCGTATTCCCTAGAACGTAGGACTTACACTATAGTGGCTGACAAACACCTCCGAAAAACCCGCCTAGAAGAATTACATAAAACACTCAAATAATGAGACTACTCCATACCACTAATAAACAAAGGTCTTGAACTAGCAGAAAAATGCCTTTAGACCAACTACGAAATCCAAAGAAGCGGAACGTCGAACAAACTCTAGCATTTATCTCAACATACAACAAGAACAATCCAGAACTATTTACAGAAATTACAAGAAATTTATACTTACTTAACAAGAATGATAAAATGAAAGATATACTAAAAATATCCAAAATAATTAAAAGCAAACGCCAATAAAAAAAATCTAAAACACATATTAACCTCATCCAAATTTAGCCAACACATAATACAGAGCTCACGAAATGCAACAAGAAAAGATGTGGGGTTTGTGATATCATTATAGAAGGAAACTCCTACACTTTTGAAAAACCCACAACAGCATTCACAATAAAGAAAAACTTAAACTGCAACCCAAAAAATGTCATTTATATACTCAAGTGCACAAAATGCAACAACTCTTATATAGGTATCACCCAAGAACTAAACAACAGAGTTTCCCTTCATAAAAGCAACATTCAATTACCGGACAACAGGAAACTCTTTGTAACACAACACATCTACAAATGCAACGAAGTTAAATTTAAAATTATGTCAATATACCAGACAATTATTCTTACCTACAAGAAAAAAACTTCATAGACATATTTAAACCAGCACTAAAAAAATATAACCCTACATACATAAATATACACCATACACACATAGTGACCGAACACACTAGTTGGGCCACACACACCATATAAATATGCATGGAGAACGAATATATACACTCATACTGGCAAAAACAAACACACTAGACGGACCACGCGCATACACACACACGAACCGCACACACCATACAAAGTGTGTGTCTATATATACTATTTTCTTGTAATAACACAATATGTATGCATGGAGAATGAATATGTATATAAATACTAGCAAAATACACATACAATACACAAAAATGGAGATAGATTTAACAAGATACAGAGGTCGTAAAAAGATAAAAACAAAGACCTCCTTGCTTCCCTCTTTTTCTGACCAATCCTAATTGTTTTATTACACCAAACAGAAGAACATTTTCATCACAGGTCCAAGAAATATTTTGATTACTACTACACAGAAAAGACAACGAATAAACATAAGAAAACATAAGGAAAACTTAATTCCTTTAAATAATATGTAGAAATAATCATGAAGGTCGCGAAAATATGGAAAATAAAGTATAATATATAATTAAAAAATCCACATTGTAACGAAAAACGTTTGCGGCTTCACTTTTCGCTTTCATATATATATATAAAGCATATCTCCATTCAAGAATTTATGGTTGAATAATGTAGAAATATAATGTATATTTATTTTAATCCTCTCATATTCACGGATCTTTTTCTTAATGTTGTAGATAATCTCAATGAGAAAGACGCTGGAAATACTTGGGAAAACAAAAAGAATAAGAAAAACTATAGCGTCTCTCTTGATCAGTTTAATAAGGAAAAGATCAGTGAATATGAGCGAATTAAAATAAAAATAGACATAATATGTCTAAATTATTTAACCATTCATGTTTGAATATATATATATATATATATATATATATATATATATATATATATATATATATATATATGTATATATATATAATTGTGACACGGCCCTCAATGATAACCGTTATATCAGGCGTGTAATCAATTTAATTTGTTTCGCATTCTTCTCTTCTTTTTCTCTTTTTTTCTCTTACTACCTGTCTGGACTGAATCTTGTTTCACCGAAGAAAGACCAAGAAGGGAATTTGGGGTCGTTTGACGACAACAGAATGACCTCCTAAGAAATAGCAAAGAAGGAATTTGGGGTCGCTTGACAAAAAACAAAATGACCTCCTAAGAAATAGCAGGAAAGGAATTTGGGGTCGCTTTCAACAAACAGAATGAACTCCTAAGAAATTGAGTAAGGATCTGTCAACTACGCTCCAGTGACATACATCACCAAGTAGAATTTTGGTATTGCAATTTTAGTTTCCCGATTTCTCAGTTCGCGAGAAAAATAGACTCTCATCATGCGATCGTAAGGGATGAGAAATACACCCACAAGCCTATTCCATTTCTTGTTGTGTAAGGAATAAGGAAATTTCATCCTGGAGATCATGTAAATAAAAGAAAACATCTTAATTTCAACTCGGATGCAATCCAATTAAGCAAGGGAAAACGGAACACGAATATTATTTTGGAGTCTTATATTTCGCATTGCGGAAGAAAGAAGATTCAATTTTTTTGTGGGCATCCTACAGCAACTTTGTCTGTCATTATGAACATTCGAACTCATGAAATCAGATAAGTGTACTTTTAATAATTATACGTGTCATCCCACACTTTTCCATATTTTGTTATATTTTTGTTATATATATATATATATATATATATATATATATATATATATATATATATATATATATATATATATCCTAGAATATGTTGGATTCAATAATAAAATCCATTAATTCTGCGCAGATACAATTCTCGAGAAAATGGATGTGCATTAAAGCAAATAGAACCTTGCTTGACTGTGAAGCTTTCCATAGCCAAGCGGTCAAGGGACGCCAGATCAGGCGGTGATTTCTCCTACAAAGAGGGACGAAGGTTCGAATCCTGTCGAAGGGCACAGTTTCTTTATTATGTTTACTTTAGTGCGTCGGCCGTTAAACGAAATAAATACTGAAAAATGATGGAACGTCTAATCAAATACGGGTATCCACTAAAACTCATATATATATATATATATATATAAAACTGTATTTACATATATATATATATATATATATATATATATATAGGATGCGGCAGAAAATAACGCCCACATATACTTCTCAGAATTGTCCCCCACATAATGGTAAGACATTAGTGGCAATGTTGTCTTCATCAAGCTCACGTCTTATTATTATGTTAGAGGCTTTCTAGGAGGTGTTTGTGGGACGTATTTCTGCCACGCCCTGTATAACGTTGAATAACTTTTTAGTTGATGTACAAAATCTTGAGAGCCAGCATAACCCCTTAGACTCCATTAATCACCCTATAAGCAAGTCTTATTGCCAAAATATCTTTTGTCAGAATAAAAGTAATCTTGAATAAATATATAAAAGCAAAAGCAATAAAATATCAAGACAAGGAATAAATATATGCACAAAGCAATGTAGTAAATACGTACATGAGGCAATATAATATATATAAGTTAACTTAATGCACACAGAAGTCTATGTGATAAACATATAGACAAAACCATGCATTAATCACATTCACTGAGCGATGTAATAAATGCGTAACAAATCTATACATTAAAACAGACGAGTTTATATAGTAAATGCACACTGACAATATATCAGTACTTATAGACATTACTAGGAGTTCATTTGTCACTAAGGTTACGGGCTTAAAACGATCAGAAATTTTAGACTACGTGAAATGCAGATTACGAATTGGAGATACTAAAATCAAACAAGTACAAAACTTTAAATATCTGGGAAGTGTTTTAACAGAGGACAGAAAATGTGACACTGAAATCCGAAGGCGCATTGAGATATCCAAAGACACATTCTAAAAGGAAAGCACAATATTAATAAACAGAAAAAAGTCGCTAGAAACAAAGAAAAGAGTACCAAATTGTTACATGACTGGTTTTGCTAGTTTTATTCAACCCTATGTTAATCACCTCGGATTTCCCAAAAATGGATAATTCCCTGGTATACGCCCCCACCCTGCCCACATCAACTGCGTTACAACTGCGACACAATGCGTGCTACAGACCCTCACTGTCAGGAGAGTAGTGGGAGGGAGCAAAGGAAACAAGTTTCCAACGACGAATTGCGAGTACTTTCAAAATTTGGGGAAAACAAAACACCCCACGTGACTAACGCAGGCTTAATTGCACGAAGTGTAATTATGTAAGGAACGGACCAAGCCCCAACCTTTTAACTTTTTAATCATTATAAATTATCGGAAGGTTCGCTAGCGAGACCTCTTCAAACATACAAATGAGGTATTTAGATTGTGTTACTATAACTGACATGCGTATTATGTTCAGCGAGGGTAGTGTAGAAACCAAATCTAGGTTTTACCTTATCACCAAGACTCTCAAGTCGATATCCTGCAAAAAGGTTGACAGATATTGCCTATGTAGATGACCAAGCTATCATTGCAGACACCATTACCAATGCCACAATTCGCCTATATCAACTAGAAAATGCTGCCAACGATGTTGAACTCGTTGCCTCTAAAACTGAATTCATAGGCTTCAACCAACAAGGCTCAATACAAACTGTCTCAGGCGAATAATCAATCTTTCACATATTTAGCAAGCGAAATAAATTCTACTGAAAAGGGCGTGAAAATTCGCATAGCTAATGCCTTGAATAAAATAGATGTAATCTGGAAATCTGATCTACCAGACAACCTCAAATGGAGATTCTTTCAAGCTACTGTAAAGGCGTTGTTAATGTATGGTGCCACTGATTGGACATTAATTAAAACCATAGCCTCTAAATCTGATGGAACCTACAATCGGATGATGAGAGCTATACTTAACATCTCTTGGAGACAACATCCAACTAAATCACAGCTCTATAGACCCTATGATATTCTACAATCTTACGCGAATGTCGAAAGAGCTTTGCAGAACAGTGCTCTACTCCTTCGTTCAGGATTACTCTGTACCACTCCAGTGAGTACCTGACTCCTTTTATCCTCTACCTTTAGAAGCTTACGGTTATATCACGTTCAAACACCGACTCTAGTAGGTCAGTAGCTAGATGGGTGACCATTTAGGAATCCCAGGTGCTGTAAGCTTGGGTGTGCTGTTGGTGTAAAGGATAACGGCTTGAATGAGATCGGAGAGCTGAGTTTGAATTCCAGTCGGGTTCGTTATATTCACGCAAATAATCTTGGGAAACGTATGAATACGTCTCTTCTCCACCCAACTATATGTTAATTAGTAGGACATTTGTCAGTAAATCGTCATTGTATCCAAAAAATCCTTACAAACTAAAAGTATTTTCTGGCCTAAAATTACCTGCAAAAGGTTGATAAGCCGTAAAAAAAACAAATCACTCAATCAGAACAATCTGCCCTTACAAGAACCAGATCAGGCCGAAAATTGAGTATTCTGCCATATATGGCCGAGAACAGCCCAGTCTGTACTTTCCAGCCTCTATGGAGTCCAAAAGCGTCTACATGGCCTTGTGGGTGATGAATTATTTTCCACCCTACAATCCCTTTCCCACAGACGAAACATTAAAGGCCTTCACTACTCTATCGTTATTTCTATGGAAAGTGATCAGACGAACTACATTCCTTAGTTCCACCAATTCTAACCTTCACGGGTAAGACCCGCCATGCCACGCACATTGTGGGGGACAACCGCCATTCCCTTCGTATTCCACTGGTGAGCTGTAAGTTCCACTCGAACAGTTTCTTCCCACTAATCATTACTTTGTAGAACCGACTCCCAAGAGGATGCTTTCGCGTTCATTACAATCTGTTCAGGTCTAGAGTTAAACGTTATCATCCCTACATATCCTCATAGACCTGCCTCTTACTTCTTACTTTGTAACCCTCTACCTCGAGTGGCTCTCTGGACATATTGAAAGAAGGAGGAGTATGCGGCAACAGTGAGTGACTTACCGAAATAATTTTTATGAATGAATACCAGAAGAAGGAGAAAGTGGGATGGTAATGTGTCAACTGATACTTAGCGCTTCAAGGGTAGAAAGTTGTGGAGAACTATGATCACCCACGTTTTGAAGGGGCACGTGATGATGATGATGATGATGATGATGATGATGATGATGATGATGATGATGATGAGTAATTTACGTTTCTTTCGTTCGAATCATATTCAGTAGTGTGAATCACTATCTCGATTTGAAACGTCCATCAGAGGCTTTAAGTCAAGGCCTGCAAAGAAAGCTAACCTCATCCTTTAAAACGGTGATTCTCAACAGGTGTGTGTGAGAAATTTTAAAATTGGCCTGCAGTTGGCCAAAGGGAAATAGCAGGGCTTTGAAAATTTCTTTTCTTTTTCCACTGGCATAAAATTATGAAAACACAAACTGCTTTACAATAAAGTAAAGCAGTTTAAAGGCAAATAATTCAGAAATTATTTAATTAAAACTTTCCATCTCTTGCTCTTTGAAAATGGTTGTTCAATTCTTACTTGGTTTTCGCACCACCTGGTTGATTGAAGCGGGCTTATCTGAGGCAAATTATTTACTCACATAGAAACGTAATTTATTGCAGATTGAAAAGAAAGGAAAATTATGTTTGAATCTGAACCCAGGCTTAGATGTTCAACTTGATAGTGTGATAGATGGACACCAGGAGTAGTGTAGTCATTAGTCAGGGTTTATATTCATTTTGTTTGTAAATAAAATGTGCTTCCTGTTACATGGAATTTCTATTTGTGCTTATGTGGGTCTGAAAATATTTTGACACAATAAATGGGCCACCTGGAAGAAAAGGTTGAGAAACACTGCCAGGGTCTATAAGAAGAGGGCCCAGCAGGTAATTTGTTCCAGGATCCAAGAATTAGTTCTTAGGCCCTGGAACAAAGGGCTCCACAGTGACCATGCAACACCCATTGCCCCTCGAGAACTATCACTTTCTACTACCCACATCCCGACACACACATACTCAAACATCACTATATTTATCCCGCCACACTTACTTCTTTTTATTAAAATTTATTATTAATTATTGTAGGCCGAGATGACACAGATGTTTCACAGAAGAGTTCTATTTCAGAAAACTGTGACTTATGTTTTGATTGATAATGTTGTTGCAGGATTAACAGCACGTTTTAATGCTGTTAAGAGACAGAAGATTTTTTATTTTTTATGGAAATATCCGAGAATGTCTAAAAGTGAGCAAGCCAAGAAAGCAAAAGTTTTGGCATATCAATACCCTGCAGATCTTAAAGATGAAGATTTGGCAGAAGAAATGTAACATTTGCCAGCAGGACATAAAAGCTAATTTGTGAAAACCAGAACCGAACCCTCTAGAATGGTTAAATTTAACAAACTATAAATTGTGTGAAATATTTCCAAATATTTGTATTAGTTTGAGAATATTGTTGAAAACTCCAGCTACAGTAGCATCAGCTGAAAGACCTTTTAGTAAACTGAAACTTATCAAAAACTTTTCACCAAACCACCATTTGACAATAAGTATGCTTACCATGTATATAAAAAAGAAAAAAGACAAATTTAAAGATTGAAATAAAGCTGGGTAAGTAAGTTACAGCGCTTTATGCCATTTTGTTGTTTTAATGTCTGTGTTAATTTTTGTTTTTTATTTTTTATTTTTTTCGTTATTTTGTACACTGTATATTTTGTATATTGTTCCCTCTGTTGCTATTAATTATCAAACTGTTTAGTTCGCCCCACCCCGAACAGAAAGGTTTAACATGGATTTTAATTTGCCTCATTAAATTATATATATATATATATATATATATATATATATATATATATAAATAAATCAATTAATTTATAATATATATATATATATATATATATATATATATATATATATATGTGTGTGTATATATTCATACATGTTTCATTAAATAATATAGATAAGTGTTGTCTATATATTTTATGTAAGTTCTTTTCATATCGTCTGATAAGCTTAATAACATTATCATTAAACAATGAAAGAAAATCACAATATTGATACATATTTTTTAATCCAATCTAAGCTTTCGGCTTACATAAGCCATTATCGAAGATGACAATTACACAATATATTAAGCAATACACGAACAAGAAATGCAGCCTAAATACACACACACACACAATATATATATATATATATATATATATATATATATATATATATATATATATATATATATAAATTATCTGGAAATTGGCAAATTGGCATTCGTTTGTGGGTGACATTATTTTTTTGCTTTCTTCACCCCCTACCTGCGCCGAGTAAAATATACTTAACCCTGGTTCCACCACCACCTCTAGCAAGGAGGAGTTCTTGGGACTTAAGTTAAAACTTCATAGCAATGTAAGCTGTCTGTGTTCCAACTTTCTAGAAGTGGAACACCATATTCTTCAGTCTAAATCCGACCTCCTGTTCCTGTCTGAAACAGGTATGAAGGCCTCAATCCTGTTGCAGGACCTCCGAAATAGGAACAACTTCTTGTGCGACGAGCAGTATGGGTTTCGACCAGCCCGATCCACTGCTGATGTCCTAACTACCATTACACACAGAAATAATGTGACCCTTGACGACACACATACCGCAAGCACTATAGGTATTGCACAAAAGTTTGCTACACAAGCTCTCTACTGGAAGGTTTTTCTCTATTATAAAATCCTTCCTAACAGATAGATCTCTGAAGGTAGTTATTAACGGTCAGTTCTCTGAGTCCCTGGTGGTCAATGCAGGCGTCTCCCAGGTCTCACTTCTCGGACCAGACCTCTTTCTAATTTACATAAATGATCTATCTAAGAATATACTCCGATCATTTGTAAATGTCTATGCCGATGATACGACGATATACGGGCGCACCTCTATAAGTCTTCACGTTCAGAGATTGGCAGCTGGCTTCTCTTCTAACACGAACTACCTAATGGGAAAAACTGCTTAGTTACATTCAATGCTTCTAAAACCAAAACAAAAGCGTCTCCAAGTCCTTGTGGGAGAAGAACTATTTTCCGCACTCTAACTTTTCTCTCACAGGCGGACTGTGGCGAGTCTTTCATTGCTCTGTCGCTACTACCATGGAAAGTGCTCAGAGGAACTGTATCTTCTGGTTCCACCAGGTCTGAACTTCACGGCTAGGTTCCACCATGCCGCTTACATAGCAACAAACAACTCGCATCCCCTCAGTATTCCATCGGCGAGAAGCAAGTTACACTCAAACAGCTTCTTCCTGCGATCCACTGCCCCATGGAACATACTCTCAAGAGAATGTTTCCCCGATCACTTCAATCTTATTGACCTGTTCAAGTCTATAATAAACCGTTATCTTCCTCTCTTAACGTAACCCTCTACCTTGAGTGGTCTTCGGCTTTATAAAGTGTGAACCTTACTGTAAAAAAATATTTGAGGTCTACCAGTTTTGATCTAGCACGACTGAGTATTGCATCTGGCATTGCCAGACAAACAGATTTTGATAGTGTTATTAGAAATTATGCAAACAAAAAAGCCAGAAAAACAAATTTTAATTATTAGTACTTTAGTTAAATGTTAAATTTGTTTTATTTTTTTTTTAAAGAAAAGTATTTTCCTTTGAAAGAAATTATTATGAAAGTTCCAAAAGCATTTTCTTATTCTGATTATATCTAGTTAACACTAGATATGATCAGAATAAGAAAAATGCATATGAACATTAGTAGGGTAACCTCAAACCATTGTTGATGCAGCACGACTGAAAATTGAATCTGGCATTACCCAGACAAACAGATTTTGATAGTACTATTAGAAATTTTGTAAACAAAAAATAGCCAGGAAAATACATTTTAATTAGTACTCTAGTTAAATGATAAATTTGTTGTTTTTTTTAAAGTATTTTCGTTTGAAAGAAATTATTATGAACGTTTCAAAAGCATTTCCGAATGATAAAGCCTGAAATGTGATTGGTGAATGTAACCGTAAATACTGATTTATGTTGCTGCATAAATTGAATATGTTTATTGCATTATGTTATACTTGATCATGGAAATAAAGCATTCAGGAGAGTTTACATGTAGATTTACTGGACATCAAATCCTCAATTTTGAGAAAAATCTGTGCCTGCTCCAGTGTTTATTTATTTGCTTTTCAGTATATCAACACCTTATGGGTCATTTAATGCTAAAATTTAATTTTCCTGGCGGCATTAGTAATTTATTTTACAAAAATGTATTGCTGGTAATATTATTTTCCATTAAGAGAAAAATCTGTGCCTGCCTTCAGGCCCCAAAAGAGTCTTGTACCGTCTTCTAAAAGTGTCTCTTGGAGGCCCTGAACACTGCTAACGTGAGGTATATTGTTTGCTTTATTTTAAAACTTCAATGTGCGATAAATCAAAGCGCTTATTCGACAAAGGAAAATAGATTTGTTTGTTAAAGTAAACAAATAGCCTCACAGATTAATGATAATCCTTTCAACTATTTTAAGGCAGCCTCGTTACTAAATAGAAAGTGTAGCATCGCACAAATCTTCCATGAATGGAATAAAAGCACTAATAATGTCATTTTCCCTTTTATAAATGGCGAGATCTTCACGACCTGTTCACAGTTGTTCTCAGAGAAATAAACAGACGTATCGATGTCTGCCGTCCGCCCGGGTCAACGATTTGTCGCTGCCTCGCCATAAACCAGAACAGGAACGAGAGGTGATGGCGAAGGTAGTCTCGTTTCCTCTAGCGCTAATTTAAGAAAGCAATTCGGGTGCCAACACTCAGCGTATAGCCAGACTTAGTGGCAACGATTTACGACGAAAATGTCACTTTCCAATTGGAAGGAAGTGTTCTCTCTTGATCAATCCTCGGTCATTTCATCAGATATGTCATCTTTATTTACGAAGCTGCAAATCAGCTTCGCTATATTTCTTAACGACAAACATATCCAGGTAACGAGTCTATCTATCTATCTATCTATCTATCTATCTATCTATCTATCTATCTATTTTAAATATTTTATTATATATTATTTATCCATTGATTTCGCTTTTATTCCTGATGAATATCTTTGTTTTGTTAGGAACATATCCTCGAACACGGATTGATTTTATTGTTACTGGTATCATTACAAATTCATAAAATTATTTGCTGAATTCTATAGAAATCCAAATCATTGCAACTTCATAGTAGAATTCCTTGGTGAATTCTATAGAAAGCCAATGCAATATAACTTCATTATCGAATTCTTTGGTTAATTCTATAGAAAACTAAATCATTACAACTTTATAGTAGAATTCTTGGCTGAATTCTATAGAAAGCCAAATCATCGCAACTTCATAGTAGAATTATTTGGCGAATTCTATAGAAAGCCAAATCATTATTATTATTCTTTATAACAGAATTCTTTGCTGAATTCTATATTAGCTAAATCATTATAACTTCATTATAGAATTCTTTGGTAAATTCTATAGAAATCGAAATCGTTACAACTAATTAATAGAATTTTTGTTGAATTCTATAGAAAGCCAAATCATTGCAACTTCATAGTAAAATTCTTTGGTGAATTCTCTAGAAAGCCAACGAGCTTACTACAGTAGTCCACCGCTATAGTGCGTGTCTTGGAGTCCAAGATGGCCGACCCGCGCTGCAAGTGAATCCCGGTAGATGGGGAGGGGACGATAATAGGAGGCTGAAAATCTACCTGATTTTTGGATCCTATTTGCCTTATTTTACGATATATACCGTAGATAATGGCTCGAAAAGAACCTAAAAAATTATACTAATTTATGCCAATGATGCCATAAGAAATTTCGGGTAATTTTCTCTTAAAGCCCCGCGCTAAGTATCTAATAAAAATTTTCCGAACAGTTATTTTTTTTCTAAAGTTACATACCTAATCCGAAAAGAACAAACAGATTTTTATAAAATCTACCGTTTTGGAGTTATCGACAATAAAAAATAGGACTTATTCGTGTCGTTGTTGGCTACGGCACGGCAGCCATTATTGACATTGATTGCATCAGTGCGTGCGTAATAATCGAGACGAATGAATGTCTGTTACGCAGCAAATATTTGCAAACACCAGTAATGTATGCCGCAACGCGAATGAGTCCGAACTTTTATTGTCGATAAAAGGTAGATTTTAAAGAAATTTATTTGTTATATTTTTAATTAAGCCTGTAAATTTACACTATTATAATTATTCTACTACGCGCTATTTATATTAGATTATTTATGAGAGATTCTTGATGTCTACTGTCAAATTGAACCTGATCAACCAGAGAAAAGTACTCCTATTTATACCCGATCCATAGTATCTGATTGCAGTGATTGAATTCCTGTTAAATAGTCTGATATTATAGGAAATCTTTGATCACGCGCGAAATAGAAATATAAAGTAATCATGTGCAGTTATTAATTATACAATTGGATTAGGTGTGAAACGGCCGAGGTGTTAAAATTTCGAAGAAATTTGGATTGTTTGATCATCAAAATCAAGGTAAAAAGTGTGAAAAAGGGGTGTAATTATTAAAACAAATTAGGACCCATCTGATGATCGATGTTTGTTCTGTATATCGTGAAGAAGATGACCCAGAGATTCGTAAAATAGGGTGGAATTTCTAAAAAAGTGAGCGATATCGAGGGTACGAGAGCAAACTCTTGGAGTCCGCCACCCACCCGCGGTACACCGGTTACCGCGGTAGACTGGTTCGCCTAATAGCGGTCTGCACAGAAGTTATATGCAAACTAGAAAGACCCGTGAAAATTTCAGTTTTCCTATTTATATTTTCTGATGAATCTTAATTCCTCCATCACTTCGTTAAATATTTAAGCTTAACAACTTAAAAAAAAAAAATATTGCAATACCAATCATAAATGCGAATGCTGGTCATTATTTTAAAATGTTTAGAAATAGCGAAAAGACAGAATTTATTTAGCGCTGCAACGAACAGGAAACTGTAGAGAGCCATGATCGCCTACGTCCCGAGGGGACACGGCACATAAAGAGGGAATAGAAAAAAAAAAGATTTGAAATTGGCAACTTTTCACTGAAACTGTCGTTAACCATTTTTATGTACTCTTTTTTATTTATTCATTTCTGAAATCAAGTAGTGTCATTTAACATCCTTTCATGTAATCAAAACGTCCGTTATTTATGAGGTACTGGCAGGAGAGGTTAAACACCTCTTCCCTTATTTCTTTCAAGACAAATCCCCGTCTTACGAACATTTCTCTTAATAATAATTTAAAAATAATTCTGCAAACGATGTTATTTAATTTAATTTATTGTAATTTAATATTTGGCGATTACTTTACTCGATGGAGCATTTATGGCGGTCACCACGACTTCTAGGTCTTTTTAATTGGATCAAAGTTCTTATTGGCTTAGTCTGATTCTCTTTCTCCCCTTCTTTCGTTCTTCTTTCTATTATTTTCTCACTGAAACCAAGTAATCTTTATACGCGATCAAAACGTAGAATAATCCATTATTTTTTAATTATTGACAGAAAGTAACTCTGTACTAACAAAAGGAGGAACAAATACAATTATAATAAAATAATCGAATAATTTGAGTCGTTTGCTTTATGGCTGTATTAAAAATTAGATTGTCAGTATTTTTCTGTTTGCATGTAATTTCAAACTATGTTGCTTTGTGTTATGGTAATTTACCCACGCACGCATGGACTCTCCCAGCTATAAAAATAGGAACAGGTACTGCCTTTTGATGAGGGAAGTTTCCAGTAGTGAGTTCTGTTAGTCGGACTGAACATTCTTGCTGTAACATTCTCGTTTGTATATGTTTGTATTACTGTTTTCTGTTAATATATTTGTTTAACTCAATCCCTCTCTTGTGTCTTGATTTCTGGCCATAACAAGGCCACAACACTTTGGTCCACTGTTACTTGACCACTTCGACGTGGTGTAATGGTTAGCAAGCTTATCTTGCCATATCAATTACTACTGTGTAGTACTCAATTCTCACTAGGCACTCCATATTTTCGGCCTTGTGCCACATCTAAACGTCGCTTATTAAATCACTATATAAAAACTAAAGCAAAAGATACATGCACAAACACATATATGCACATTTTTCGTCCAAGCATATCATCATATTTCCACCCCTGGTGCATAAAAGTATGCACTCCTTCACTTAAAAAAGCAAATATCTTTTTGATGTTCTGCAAAGATTGTTTGGAAAGCAATCTTGCCTTTATGTTTTGAAGCTGCACGTAAAAGTCTGTCAAAGTGTTTTTTTTTCTGTACACAAATATCCACACTTTTCGAATTAGAGAAAATATGGAAAATAACATTTTCAGTATCGACATAATTTCTAGTTCAACAGAATTGTATTTAATGAGTTGAGTTTTGGTTTTGTTCACAAGACAGTGTTCAAGATATTAATTCTGTTCGTCATTGATGTTTGTATTTGGCAAAGGGACGGGAATCGTATCCTTTCAGTGTGGCAAGATATTGACACTTTATGAAATCAAACAAGTGTGTCCAAAGAAAGACTGCGAAAAGGCTAGGTATACATTTTCTATGTGCCGTGTCCATTCAGGACATTGGCGAACATGGCTCTCCACAATTTTCTGTTCTTTAGAGCTCTTAATAAATTTTGTCTTTTTGTTATCTCTCCTAAACCTTACTCTGCCATCCATTTACCCATGCTCTCTAGACATGTCATGCGTTTTTTTCATCTTCAATCTGTCCTGTGAGTATCACATTTTCCAAGGCTTCTCTCTTCATTATGTGCCCTAGAAATTTAATCTCTCTCTTCTTGTTGTTATGTATGTGTCCTTTTTGTTTCCATTTTGTCTAAAACATTGTCGTTGCTCACATGGTCAGTCCATGGTATTCACAGCATGTTTCTGTAGAACCATATTTCTGTTGCTTCACGTCTCTTCTTCATTAGTGAGATTGTCCAGCATTTACTGCCATATAAAAGGATAGATATTACATAAGAGTTCGGTACCCTTTTCTTTGTTTCTAACGATTTACTTTCATTTCTTAATACAGTGCTTAGCTTTTGGAAGGCCTCTTTCGCTATCCCAATGCACCTTCGGATTTCAGTGTCGCACTTTCGGTCCTATGTTAACACATTTCCCAGATATTTGAATTGTTGTACTTGTTTTATTTTGACATCTCCAATGTGTAATTTGCATGTTGGTCTGTCCCTTTTGCTAACAACCATGCATTCTTTAGCCACAAAATTAAAAAAGGAACGATTCAAAGAAAACGAAAAGAATATCAATGACGATAAAAAAAAAGAAAAGAAAGAGTAATATAATGGAAAAGAAAAGTAAGAAAGCGAAAATAAAAAAAAATCTTTTCGCTCACAATACGCTATATTTTATTATAAAACTTTTCTTGTTAATTGCTTTTCTTTTACTATATGCAAATTGATTTTTAGAAATTGAATTTGAATTAAATTTTAATTAAATATTGAATATTTTACTTTAAAATCTTAGGCGTGTTGATTATTTAATTTTTAAGAAAATGCCCAAAAGAGCCATATCATTTTTTTAAAGAATTTATATTTTGAAATTTATTAGATTAATCACCGTCATTATTCCTATAATTTTATTATTAGCTTTTCTCCATCTTAGTTTAAAAATAACTTTTTTTTATTATTACAATGCAGGTAAATCGAAGTGGGTGGCAGATTTGTGATTCGTTTAATTCCTAGGTTTCGGTGGTCAAAGTGATTAAAATGACGTCCATGAAAAATGGGCGCTCGAGGTTTGGGATGTGAGTTACTTTAATCTGATATACTTGCTTTGTCTGTTTAGCAGCACATCAAATTATCATTATGGGTCATTTTTTTTTTAAGCGTATCACCCCAAGCAAGGCTGGGGGCCACTATCACGCATGGGGTTATAGAAGGGTTGGAGGAAGAGCAGATAGGAGTGGTAAAGGAGAGGATGTGGAGAAAGAGAAAGACAGTGGGTCGATCAAGGCAAGGGGGTTACAGAAGATTTGGAGCGAGAGCAGATAGGAATGAAAGGTGAAAGGATGTGGAGAAGGGAAGTGGATAGATTAAGGCAACTGGAGATGTCGATTGACGCTACACTTAAACCGTTGGAGATTGTATTTGTCAGGGAAACAGGAATAAGGAAGGGAGTTCCATAGGCGAGATGTGCGAGACATGAAGCTATTGGAGTAAAAGAGACGTCTACATCTAACAGTGTCAACGGTGTAGGGGTGGGAACGGGATGCCAGCCTCGTAGGACGTTTAAATTCACGAGGCCTAGGGACAAGCAGCAATTACCGTGAAAGTACTTGTAAAAAAGGCAGAGTGAGGCAACATCGCGTCTGTGAGAGAGCGACTGCAGACGAGATGACAGATCAGGGCCAATCACATTGCATATCCGTCTCTGGATCTTATCAAGAACCCTGAGGCAAACAGCAGGGGCCCCGAAATTTAATTTTCTTAGGAGCTTGGAAGTAATAAAAATATGATATATGTTATTCTGCTTTCACAATTGAATACATGGTAGATACTCATCTTTTGTGTATATACATGTTTGTGTAATCATGATTACTAGAGGCAGTGATGCGTGGTTTGTGTTGTTTTGTTAAAGTTATATTTTGGAACAGAGTTTGATTTAGGAAATTGTAGGATATTATATGGATTAATGTCACGAAAGAGTTCTTTCATGTTGGTTGCTTAGTAATATTTTAAACGGATTTGGGTTAAATCGCTACAGTTTCTTAGTATGTCAGTGCCGTTTATCATTTTACTATAAATATGTATTGTTATTTTTTTATATAAAAATATATTGCTGGTATTTTTACTATAAAAATATAATTTTATACTTTTTTTGTGTTTTGTTTTTGTAGTTCCCTATTTGCCCATAGCTGGGACCCTAACAAGTGCTACCACCCCGTTTCAAGGTGGACCTGGGAACGACAACAATTAACAGATGGTTCCATTTAGCGATCTTAGTGTAGCCATAGTACTATAAAAAGCAGCAAAAAACCGTAAATTAGTATAAAGATAATAGTGATAAAGTGATAATAGTGATTAAACTATTTATCTAAATATCTTAGTTTTAAATACCTTTTTTATTTCTGTTTAAAAATCAAAGCTTTCATTCTCTATCTTTCACTTTTTTTTTGTACCATAGATAGAATCATAAATATGCATTATACTGGTTATATTCATCAATGAAAACGCAGTGTGTGTTATGCAACAAAGTGGCAAAACGACTGCGGAGATTGTTTCAAGTTGTCAAGATTTGGCACTTAATTCAGTGGTAACTCTGGACTATTTTAGATCCTTATCATTGTTTAACGTTTGCAAATAGTCAGTTTCTTATTGATATCAAATGACGAAAACTCTAAATCAGTAACGAGATATGTACGGCAGCAGGGTCGGCGTGACGATCGGCGGTTAACGCAGTGATCGGCTATCTCACCCCTAGACAATCGATCATGTCTAACGTCCGGCACAGCGTTTTATCACACATCTCGGAACGCTGACATGCCAATTACCGTCGACCAAACGGACCACAATTAATCGGTGTGTAACCGGAACCTTCTTTCATTAATTCGGAAGCAAGACAAACACAAATACTGTTAAAGAGGCGAGAGAGAGAGAGGGGGGGAGAGAGGGGGGAGAGAGAGGGGGGAGATGTTGGATGTGTAAGAGAAATAGAAATGGGTGTGGTGTGGTGGTGTAAGTTTTATTGTAAAATAAAAATGGAAAAGTATTTAGGCTTTTCGGAAAGGATTTTATGACATGAACACTATTTGGCATAAGAAAATATGGCGGATGAGTGGTAGAGAGAAATATGTAAATGATAGATGAAACAGAGGAAATAAATGATGTAGGATGATTAGAGTATGTGCCTGTATGTGTGTGAAAGGGAGAGGGAGTATAGGTGTGTGTGTGCGAGAGAGTGTATGTGCGTGAAAGAGAGAAAGAGAGAGAGAGGGGGGACAGAGGTAAGAGGAAGATGTTGCTATATTTCTGTTATTGAATGCTCTGAACAAACAAAAATGTTTTTCATTTGCATCGAGTTAGGAGGCCAGATAAAAATAAAGTTAGTCAGAGATGGTGTGCGAAATGAAAAAGTGGCATGAATATTTGTATGGTTTTCTGGAACATCGACAACCATATGTGTCATATCACGCCGAGTCACTTATTTTGGAATATACCACGAACTCAGTTTTTTTCTTAACTCTTCCTCTTCTATGTACCACGCCCCTTCAGAACGTTGACGATCATGGCTCTCCACAACTTCCTGTACTTTGTAGCTCTTAATAACTTTTGTCTTTTGTCTCTTGTCTCCCAAACCCTGTTCCGCTATCCATTCGCTCAAGCTCATCAGGTTGGTTGTGCGTTGCTTTCCCCTGGACCACTCGTTTTCAATCTATCCTGTGAGTAACAAATTTTCCAAACACTCTTGCCTCATTATGTTCCCTAGAAATTTCAAATGTCTCTTCCTGATGTTGAGTATAAGTTTCCTTTCTGTTGCCATTGTCTCTCGAACTTCGTCGTTGCTCACATGTCCGGTCCATATTATTCTCAGTATCCTTCTGTAGAACCACATTTCTATTGCTTCAAGTCTCTCCTTCATCTGTGAGGAGATTGCCCAGCATTCACTGAAGTACAGATTCTGGATTGTTCTAATATCCTTCCCAAATATGTCAAGGTTACTTAGCAGTTCCAACTGTTCTTTATCAAACGCTTTTGCACAATCTTTTTCTGCATTAGCTTTACTAAACAGCATGTATGTCGCTTGGCTTCAAAGTTTTTAACCATCTTTCAAACAATTTCATAATTCCACCTCACGAAACATTTTATCATATTCCAGGAAAGAAATTATGCATTTTGCAGTCCTCAGAAAATTTAGCATTTCTCATCAATGCTATTAAGATAGGTATCTCCATGAGAGCTCGCAAAATAACACATTTTCAGCACGTTTTTTTGTATGACAGACATTAATTTGGAAAATCTTGCAAAAATAAAAATAATTGTCGGATGTTAATGAACCTTTGAGAAACTATTCACAAATGATGGAAATTATTATAAATATGTTTTATTTTTTATAAAGTTATAGGAAAATTTTTTTTTATATATTTATTACCCCCCCCCCCCCACCATAATTAATTTTATGAAAACTCTAGAAATTCAGTCGCATTCAGTTTAGGGATTATATTAGTTAAAAATACAAGGCTTTAAGGAATGCAAATGTTGTTTTTTTTAATTGAACTCCCCCACCTACCTGAAAATCAGCTCTGAATTGTAACATACAAAGCTCATCAAAACAAAGATATTATTTAATTTCAAATGCTTTTATTTGCTTTTAGTTGTTTTTTATGAATATGGACAATATTTTCTGAAAGCAAAAACATTTTTCGATGAAAAATGAATTTTTAATACAATTATTTGTTATTTCTTTAATTATAATAGATTTTTACATTTAAGTTGTTAAAATATTATAAAATTAGTTAAAAGCCGCATGCATTTTCGTAAATGTCCTTATGAGATAGATCTTTGTTTACCACATTGTAAATTGTATTGTTTTGAACAATCAGAAAACCAGCAGTAATTAAGAAATGCAATTTTGTGTTTATAATCGGGCTGTAATTATAAAGTACGAACGACCAATCAGAATACAATTTATTTGCGTTATTTGAGTTGTTCTCCGCTGTTAAAGCCTTTACTTTTGCGAAACACGTGTGGAAACGTTAATTTGATTTTTCAATTTCAACTTCCTACAAGTATCAGTATCATCTTATGAAATTTATATGATCTTATTTTTATATTAATCTCAGTTATGACATTTTTCCATAAATGAAATATCAAAATTAATAATAAAATGAATGGTAATACAAACAACGCAGTAAAATGTAATAAATGTACATAAAATTATAGTATTTTATGTCCACTTCTGATAAAATTTCATAAGAAAGGTACCTATAAATTAATTAGATACCTTTCTTATGAAATTTAATCTCACTCTCAACATTCTTATTTGAATTTCTTTATAATATATTTTCCATAAAGCATCGTAAACGTAAAGGTGAAAGCTAAGTACAAAAAAAAATTAGAGCGCTGAAAGTTTTCCTTAAAAATAACGAGGTAAATAATTTGTTCACTTAAATCTAAATAACTTCAATTCTTTCCTTCCGTAGAACAAATTATCCTCACGTAATCCGTCAATACGTCATTTATCACCTGTCAAGTGACACGAAATGTTATGACCTGCTTTGTTTAATTTTCAAACTACACCTTTTCGGCGCAGAAACTAAATAATGCTGGTTTCAAAATATTTTAAATAAACATTATAATTTCTGATTTTCTTAAAATAAGTTTTGATAATTGATATTTAAAAGAATTTCAAACTGAGATATTCATTTTTTTATAAAATGGAAAAAATGGTTGACATGATTGATTATCTGACAATTTTGCTGACGCAAAAAAAAAAAAAGATTTTTAGCGAAAATTTCGGACGTGCTAGAAACGATTAAAAAATGTAAAAAAAAATGCTCCCAAAATAATTTCATCTTTCCTCTTAATAATAACATAAACATTTAGACGATAAAATTTTGTTTTCGTCAAGTTTGGCGTTTTTTTCATCATGCTATGCTCTTTTTTAGTGATTTCATGGAGGTACCTATATTACGACATGCATTAACTGATGAATATATCGGCTGAGTGAAAATTTCCAGCAAAATTGTAATCCATTTTGCCGCCAAAGAAACACGCGGCGTTATCCCGATTAAATATTCCGTCCTTTCTCTTAACTAATTCAAGATGAACGATTTCCGTTGATTGTTGCCGTCTATTGGTCTACTTAGAAGCTGTACTTTTTAAAAAAAATTAATCATTGGTTGTCTGGAAGAAGCATATCATAAAGGGCGCCTTTTCAATCCCACCATATACGAAATCTTTGTATGAAAATCGATCTTTGGTACTGTTAGTGATTATTTATTCGCATGTCCTTTGACCTCTTACATCCCATGTTCATATAAATTATTTACTCTGCACAGAAATACTGTCTAGTAGATTTTTGTTTAATTTGCGTAAAAGCCAGACATCAAACCGACTAAAATAACCAAGCCGGTGCAAATTATTTTCAACGATTGATTTGGATATTTTGAGAACATCGGTGATCTTCTGCGTCGTATCACATTGATTAATTTATTGATTTGATTGTTATAGCCGTGGTAGCTGGATGAACCTTCTTCCGTGGAGTCGAACTGATGGAGGTTTATAAAGTGTCGGGAACAAGGTACTGGTTGAAGATACATGGATTATTACTGATTTATCATATAATATTTTTATTAATTTAAATTTATTTTGTCGCAGAAATGAATGCCTAAATTATAAAAAAAAAAATAGTAAATCATTTTTAACACGTTCGGTTATTCATCATTTACAGAATCATATCCATAAATTGAATAAAACATTTTTAAGTTACATTCTTACTTTCCTTTAAAAAAAGCATATTCTCTCCAACATTAGAATCAATAAAAAATATATGCTAATTTTGAAAAATTAAAAGAAAATGCAAGCTGATGTGACAGCTGTCACAATATTACCAAGAACAATATTTTTGAATTAATATTGTTAAAATTAAACCCACCTAATGCCATCTAATCACAAATACAAAATAATGTATTTGGTCAACAAAATTGTCTAATGAGCCCATATACAAGCACGTTGTTCTTGGGGCGGGTATATGATAGAAGTGCATTCCATTATTAACGTGGTTCTGCCTTTTGTCCTAGGAAAAAAGAATTATCATTCCTGAACCAATAAAAACATATAATACCTATATTAAATTATTTCAAATTAAGTATTAGAAAAATTCATCTTTTTCGAACCAGTCAGTGTAAAAACCCACATGATTTCTTACGAAAATGCTACCTCCCTCACATCGGGACACGCGTCTGCGTTACATGAAGAGGCGATCAATCATATTTTTGCTATTCACGTAAGTATCATCCTGTTAATAAATGGCGTGGTTCGAGGCAACACAATTTAAGCACGTGACTGACCAGAGACGCTAAACAAATACGCGGGAGAGTTGACAGCTCTGTATGTATGTGTGTGTGTGTGTGGGGGGGCGACTGTAGAATGGGGATGTAAATGAAGAAAAAGCACTATTTTGGTTTTAATAGTACGAATTCAATTTGTGCACGCATGTCTGCGTGTTAATGAATTCCATATATATATATATATATATATATATATATATATATATATATATATATATATATATATATATATATATATATATATATATGATTAAGTAATTCATTGAGTCTGAAAGAAACCTCAACAGAATGCAGAAAGCACTGGACTGTCGTTTCGTCCTATATTTGGGACTCATCAGCAATGCGCATCCACTACCGAGAATTGAAACCATAACAGTTGAGTTATCAAGCAAACGTCATACCAACTGTTCCAACGGGCCTCGGTGACGAAGAGGTAGCAAATCAGACTCAATATAGCGCCGCTCGCTCACATATTCCGTGGTGGAACTCAACTGAAATTCTCTGTAACCATCGGACTGTGCCCCCCCGGAGCCACGACTACTATCACAAAGCCGCTCAAACTGAAGCATTAGAAGCCGGATCAAGCAATGATATACACATGATAGAAATTGTTAAGAGGATTTGAAAATTATAAATAAGTAATTCATTTAGTCTGAAAGAAACCTCAACAGAATGCAGAAAGCAATAGACGGCCGTTTATATATATATATATATATATATATATATATATATATATAATAGGAGTAGATAGGGCTGCCTATTTCCCGGTTCAGACTCCTTCCCAGTCTTATGAACATGAGTCGATGAATGTTTATTCCTTGTTTCCTCTTTAGGATTGGGTTTACGGTTCCGTCTAAAGTCTACTTCAGCTCTATATTTCTAAAGTCTCTATCTGAACACTGAAATTTTATTTACTATTTATTTTTTCTCCGCAACAGGAGTAGATAGGTTCGCCTATCGACCGGTTCACACTCTTTGAACAGGAGTACAGATTTATCCCTTTTGGTTGCTTCTAAAATCTTTTCAGTCTCTTTCACTCTCAGTAACCACTTGAGTCATAGTGACATTGTTACCTTGCTTGGGGCGCAATTATTAAAAAAATGTGCGTATAAATACTTATCTATAGTTGTATACGCAAATGTTTCAAGTATGTACAATTCTGTAAATGATCCCATCTATAAATAAACATTACTGATAATAATGTACATGAACCATACATATCTCTGATTATTTTTAGTGAATCGCAAGATTCTTACTTAATAGTTTCAGCCTTAAATGTCTAATGTTATATTTATGAAATTATAGGCACGTGTCCGAGGGGTCAAAACGTTCGCTTTCCAACCAAGCAACTAGGGCTCGATGTGTTAGGAAGATGACTTCTTGATGGCGTGCGGGGCACCTTTGAAAAGCGCCTGAAAACGATACCATCTTACAAGTGCAATTGGTCGATGATTGTGACCGAGGGTTCAGGCTGTTGATCACGCCGGATAATGCGCTCTCTCCCAGAAACTATAAATAAGGTCTGCTGAGCAGAGTGGCAGTAAAACCACAGGTGGGCTCTGTGAGTGTTCAACAAACACAAATGTGCCTGGGCAGGCGTCTGCAACAGGGATTGGCTAGCCAACTTAGTAGACAGGCACCCTGGATACGATTACAGACAAAAATATAAACTTGTAAAAGACAATTATTTCCTGTATACTGTTGAAGTGTATCAGTTGAAACATAGAGAAATGAAACTGCCTTAAATAGTCATGAACTGATGATAAAGGCTCTCTATACGGAGTACACTTCGCCAGAGCTGGCACCATTTTCAAAGGCCAACGAATTCAAAGGGAGATATAAAGAAATGACCATTCAAGACAGCCTGAACTGAGATTTAGTTACAGGCAATATACAGTTTGTCATGATTTACAGACGGTTAATATTTTGGTAGATGAATTTAGTATCGGTTTACTTTTGTCTTGTTTTGTTTAGAGTGAATAAAATATCTATAGAGGTTAAAATTATAATTTTTTTTAATCATTTTATCATTATAATCATTTAACCTCAAACAAGGTGATAATGCCACTAAGACGGCAGGATCTACTGGGTGTGAAAGAGAATGAGAAGACTTTAGTGAGGAGAAATGAGGACAAGATTTAGGAAGACAGAAGATTGGGATTGATGTTGCATTTAAATGCTTGAAGATTGTAGTTAACAGGGAAGCAAGAAATCGGAAGGGAGTTTCAAGGGCGAGAAAATAAATATTATAATAGAATTGACAATTGAATCTACCTAGTTCAGCAGTAAAACGGTGAGACCTACTTGCCAATCTAGTAGCACGCTTAAATTAATGCAGTCGAGGACCCAAGGCTCATCAAAAAAATAGTCATAAAAATATTTGTAGAAAAGACAGAGGGAAGCCACATTATGTCGGTGGGAAAGTGACCGAAGTCGAGATCCCAGATCAGGATCGATAATATAACAGACCCTTCTTTGAATTTTGTCAAGAACCCAGAAAGCACCAGACCAGATATGATAGCAGTCTTCAATGCACAGATGAATGTTAGATAAAATGTGCAAGATGGATTCTGAGAAGAAGAATTGTCTGACACGACGCAATGGACCAACTTTCCGAGCAGTAGACCCTAGCAATGGATTCAATATAATTACTCCACTTCATGTCAGTGATTCCAAGTGTTTCTTCCCAACAGCTTAGCACCAGTCATACTGATGGCAGGTAGAAATTTTTCTCTGTAATTAAATGAAAGCAATTTTGTTTTGGATGCTTTACATTTTGCAAGCAGTTCCTTGCCCTAATTAAGTAGGTCCTTTTCGAGAGAAGTTACCAGTTCTATTTTGTCGGATATGTTCGACTTGTTATTAAGACAGAAGTAAATAGGTGTTTCATCTGCATAGATACCTGGTTAGGGATTGATGACATCGGGAAGGTCGTTGATGAAAATCAGAAACAGTGTAGGTCAAGAAGCATGTCCATTCAACACGAACTTCATTACACTATTTGTTAGGCCAAATATTCGTCCATATACACCGTAGCTCTAGAGTTTGTGGCGAAAGGCAGCATGCCAGACCATGTCGAACGCCTGTGAAATACATAAGGTCAGAGTCCGAGCTTCGCCGTTCCTATGTAAATAAAGTTGATAGATAAATTCAGTGATGACTCTTAGCACATCGGTGATAGACCTGGACCAAATAGTGACTTTGCATGTTTGATTACACGCTTACACGCATTACAAGCGGTGACAATGGGACATCAGTTACAGTCGTACATATCGCTCTGGTATAGTCAGAAGAAGTGATTCCTGTGGGCTATAGTGGCTGAAAAGATTGTAGTTTCACTTGGTATTTTCATGCTGGCACGAAAACTTTCATGTTGGTTTTCACCAAGCAAGAGACCATAGTTGCACATTTCTCAACAGATTCATTAAAAATATCAATCCAATATCAATATCTTGCCTTCAATATGTCAGGTGAATATCAAATTTTCCCAAGTCACATTTCTATCGCCTCAAGTTTATAATTCATCTGTGCGGACATGATCCAGCAGATGGTCCTGCCATAAAGGAAGACCAATGTTGCATAAGGATTCAGTACTCTTTTCTTTGTCTCTAACGAAATTTTATTTAATACTTTGCTTAACTTTCGTAAGGTAACATTTGATATCCTAATGCGCCTTCGGATTTCGGTGTCACACTTTCTGTCCTCTGTTAAAACACTTCCCAGACATTTACATTGTACTCACGTCATTTTGGTATCTCCAATTTGTAATTTGTATGTTAGGTTGCTTCTTTTGTTGGTGATCATGCATCCTGTCTTTTTGCAATTGGTGTTTGGTTCTTCTTACTTTAATTCACTACCTTCTGTAGGAGTTTGTGCTGTTTACTTTCTGTGTCTGTTACCAACACTGTGTCATCTTCATATCTCATGTTGTTAAGATTTGAGGCCGCCAATAATGAATCCTGGCAGGGCTTCTAATTCTCTCAGAATTGCCTCACTGCATAGGTTGAATAAGTCTGGTGAGAAGACACATCCTTGTCTTACACCCTTTTCTATTTTTGTATATTTACCAAATTCATTTCTATCCGTATACAAGTGGTTTGCAGCAAGTATAGGCTTTGGATCAGTCTAATATCCTTCCTTAATATGTCATAGTTGCTTAGTAGTTACAACAGTTCTTTGTGATATACTTTATTAAACGCTTTTGTATAATCTATAAAACATCAGTATATATTATTCTGCATTTGTATTGCTCTTTTTAATATCATTCTGAGCATAAATATTACATTCCTTGTTCCAGTATTTTAAAAAAAAAAGGAATGTTTTGTCCTATTTCCAGTCTAATTATACTACGTGCACTCTTTAATCAGAATTAAGTTTTATTATATGGTTCATTAGGCCGTTTGTTCCATGGGGTTCACATAAAAATGTAATCTCAAAGAATTACATTGCATGTCTAATCTTTATCGATTAATCTTAGAGAAATAAACAAATTTATGGATTGTAGATCTTGCCCTAGAATTATAACTTATTATTCATAGAGCTGGAAAATATTTTTTTAATTCATTGTTGGAATTAATTCTTAGATGCTTATGCAAAAGTTTGAATATTCGATGACAACAGTTGTTGATTAATAAAAGATTTCTCTACGGATAAAATTAGGATTAACTGTATTTAGAACCGTGATACATTATAACTAGACATGACGTCTGACCACGTGTTTGTTATCTGAAAAAGTATTGATTTACGTAGAGTCACTTAATTATTCTTAATTGAGTTTAATATTGCTTAACAGGAGAACGTATTGTCAATGTAGTATGGTCGTAGGTTTTCTATTGGGTCAATTAGCATCACAAAGCTCTCGCTCACTCTCTTTCTCTTTGTCTATCATTTTTTACAGCGTTGCTTCTAAATCAATGTTTTTTTCTTTTTGTATATTTTGAATTATCATTACTGAAAACTACTCTTTAAGAGTAATTATTTATTTTTATATTGAAAGTTTTCTTTCGTTTGCCTTAAAGATTACATGAGTTCTTCATTCTGTCGAATCTGTTTTCCGTATTTCAATTAACATCGGAATTGATTATGGAATGAAACAATATTTAGAATAGTAATTTGTCTTTGCTGTAATGAGTGTTTAAATACGTAATATAATATAGCCCTGAATTAAATTTAGATAGAGAAATACAACTGGCGTCTTTCTCGCAGTATTTAAATACCAGATGTAATTTTGATTGATTGGTTATCAAATTTCAGTTATCTAAAGCCAGAAAATACTTTTAGATTGTAATAATTTTTGGTGGGGTCGGGGAGATAATAATGATCTAATATCACGTCTTACTAATTAACCTATAGCTGGGGAAAGAAGAGGCGGATTCATACATTTCCCAATATTATTTGCGCATAATTGAACATAACGAACCGACCTGAAACTGGAACTCGGCTTTCCAATTAACAATTCCGAGTCATTATCCATCACACCAAGTTTACAGCACATGGTATTTCCAATGGTCACCCATTTAGATACTGACCAGGCTCGATGTTGCTTAACTTCGCTGATCTACGAGAACCCGTCAGATGTAGTTGATGCAGATGGATGCTATTTGATCGAACGGTTAAAAGATATGTTGAACTTGATTTGAAGACTGGAGATATTTAGATATAGTTTAGTCATCTATCCGTACGTCCTATGGGAGAGGACTTCTAGCGTAGAGTTTTGGTAAGTGAACCCCCCCCCACACACACACACAGACTACTTTTTGTCTGTTTGGTCTTCGGTAAATACTACTTGAATTTGATCTTCTGATA
The DNA here is from genome assembly GCA_964036315.1 of Acanthosepion esculentum. Classification (NCBI taxonomy): domain Eukaryota; kingdom Metazoa; phylum Mollusca; class Cephalopoda; order Sepiida; family Sepiidae; genus Acanthosepion; species Acanthosepion esculentum. Next base: position 92,675,930 of record OZ038478.1, read on the forward strand.
AAGTTGGCTTTCTTCAGCAACTATCTAATTCAACATATGCCAAAGGCTGTTCAGATCAAGGAGCCCACCGAAAATACTCATAATTATGCTTAGTATGTGCATCGACATCGATCATAAATCTTTAATCATTTATGACACTGGATTTTACCATTATTGAAGATGAAACTTAGTGAAGTACTATTTTAACTTCTTTACACGTTAGTTGGGGTTTAGCGTGGTATAGGGTGTCTAAATACAAGATGGAGAATATATTAGCTAACTAGTGACAACGATATTTATAGTCCCTGTGTCCCGATAAAAGCGACTGTTTTTTTAAAAATCACTCGTTAAGTAAAGAAACTGTTATATACCGTATCTATAAAAACTAATGGCTATCTCCCAATCCTCATAAATACGTTGGACACTATTGTAAGTGGGGGTTAATATGCTGTGTAAGTAGTCCACCACTAGCAGTGGTTTACCTATTTCACGCTGCTGGCGAATATTGTATTTTGTTGATGTTATAAAGATTATCATTTCATTTCCAAACTCCGTTTTGGTCATTCCTCATTCAGTAACCTTTCCTACGTTACAACAAAACCAAAGAACACAGTTGGGACTAATGAATACCTATCACTATAAATATCGTCGTCACTAGTGGCATCTATTTTCGATGATTGTATTATTGGCACAATAAAAGATGAAAATAAATTTAAAAAAAGAAACGAAACAAAAAACTCTGAAATCTTAAATTCTGTTATGTTAATATTAATTTTATGATTGATGAGCAGGTGAAAAAAAAATCTATGGTCGCATCAGTAATCGCTGTAGAATACTTTTTAAGTATTCTACAATTATTTGAACTAGTATCCTCATCTTTGTTATTTCGATCAAAATGTGGCAAACGTGAACCTTCGTGCCCATCCCTAAAAAAGAAACAAAAACAAAAACAAAAACAAAAAAGTTTTTTGTATTGATTACCTGCACTCCGTCGTTAATATTTATTGTAATAAGCCTAAACATATAAAAGTGAATTTATACATTTTTGTTCTTGAGGGTTTACAACAAAAATATTAAACATTACTTATTTTGGTTGCTAGGGTATAACTTATATGAGAAAAATAAGACGAGAAATATTGTTGGAATAAATCTAAGTAAATCTCTTTCTTTTCTTTTTCTTTTTTGCAGCAATTTTTTTTCTTTTTTGTTGGTTTTCTATTTTTTTTTTTCTTGATTCTCCCCAAACACATTTTGCCATATTTTTTCAATATCTTAAATTAATGTGATTGAAATTCTTTGTTAGAGCATAAAATTAAAACGAACAGATTTCAAATTTTTAAATGGTATGGTATACTAATATTTACTATCTGTCTATATCTCTGAGATGAGGTATTATTTACATCATTCGGCCGAAACTTTGTGAATATGACAATGAAGATGAGGATAAAAGTACGAATAATGTAAATAATGTAAATAATGTTTACTAAGCATAGATTATTACAGTAAAAGGTCACAATATTAGATAAACTGAGTATCAAATGGTATGTGAGACTGGTGTGTTAACCATAGCCCCATTGATGTGATATATTAATAAAGAAGGCAAAAATTGTCCCGGTGACTAGTCAATTTTTGTCCTTAGTCCATATGTATGCGTATAGGCACCCCATATATAAAAAGGCACCCCACTTGTAAAAATGATCTTGTGTCAAGTCCTACCTTAGTGGGGATGTCAGATAAGTATCATGACTAATCACAATGAAGGTGAACGGTTTATCCAGATGTTAAATGTATCTATCTTTACTGGTACAATGACACAGTGAGTTACGTTATTTTTATACTAGATTTCATCATTTCAATTTCTAATTCACTGGATGGATGAGTTCTAAAATATTTGACTAATTTCGGTAACCCCTGAAATGTGAATACTTATAGTTTAAAAATAATTCCTTCGATGAGAGTTTATGATAATTAATCATTCAAATAAACTATATAAGACGTGCTAAGTAATGTCCCTTTGATAAGAGTTTGAAGACGAAAGTTGAAAATATTGGAAAAGTTGTTGAACTGCTTGTTTAATCAATGTTGTATGAGATTTTAAAACGGCGACATATAAAAATGCTTATAAAAATTAATTTTTAAAATTTACAAATGGTTCGTTTATATCAAGATAAATTATATGTAACTATGTATTGTATTTATGTAGGTCATATGCATGGAAACGATGGAATCATCAAACATAGATCGTTATCCAGATTGTTTAATATTTAGCTCTTGGTAGTCTGGACTGGTGACCGAACCGTTATCGACGTGGAAAGGTAAATCAGGGAGCCGAGTTCAAATTCGGGCCGCTTCTTCAGCGTTCACTTTCGCGTGAATGCTCTTGAAAAAAAAACATACATATATATTTTCTATAGGTTAAAATAACAGGGAAAATCTTTAGCCTTGGCTGGTAGCCAGTCTAGGAAAACGATTAATCTGACATTCAAAACCGTGAAGCTGCAATGGGAAATCACTCCCCTACCTTTTCCAATAATTTATAGTCATTCATAGATAATAAGGAAAAATGAATCTGTGTCCTAAAGAACATAGCATAAAAATTCTGGTTGTGTATTTTGGCAGCAACCACTCTTTAGTACATGTTTCATTGACTGACAAGTTAGTTTTGTTTATTATTTTGTCTTGTATACGTACAAGTGTTTTCTTTTCTGGACTTAATGAAAGAAAAATTTAAAATTGTTCAAGGGTTTGTTGGTTCCAAGCGCTTTCTGCTAAACTGTTAGCCATTTTTAAAGATTATTTCTTGTAATACTACTATGATGAATGGCGTGTATATGCTATTATTGACGACATAAAAGTTGCTGAAAGTAGACATCTTCTTATTTTCCGAATACGGTCAGTACATTGTGGTTGTGTTCATAATTAATGTTATCAAGGGATGATTTCTTGTTTGTTTGTTTTTTAATATTGTATGCATATAATACGCAAGAAGTCTAGAAGAACTGAGAATGCTACTTTGTAACCTTTTGTTTGACAGAATAAAGCCAAGTCTATATGTACACATAGAGATATTTTATATCTATTTTTATGGCAATTCTTCTGATGAGCTTTCCTTTTTGATACCTAGACGTCACGAATTCAAGCGCAGACGGCAAGATCTCATTAATTTTAGATTTGAAATGGCTACACGTTACAATAAGTTCTATGCTATCAGTTCTGGCTTCTTGCTTTCTAGTCAACTTTGATCTTCAAAAATACAAATGCAGTGTTAATCGTTATATTCTTTTTTCTTAATTCCTGTTCTTTTATTGTTATCTTTCCTTAATAATGTTTTCTTTTTCTCATATTCTCTCACACTCAGTAACCCCAGTGCGTCTTAGTGGCGTTATTGCCTTGCTTGGGGCGAAATGATTAACAAAAACTACGTTTTCCGCTGGAAAGAAGTAGAGAGATTATATTGAATCAATTGCTTGCTCCACTGCTAGGAGATTTGGTTCACTATGTCATGTTAGACAATTTTTATCGCCATAATCAATCTTACATATTTATAAGTCTGCAATTCGACCATGCTTTGAATATTGCTGCCACACATGATTTGGTATTCCTGCGATATATTTAGATATTCTTGGTAAAATGTAAAAAAAAAAGAATTTGCATTGCTATTTGTCCTTACCTGGCATGTCTGTTTCAGTCACTTTCCCACAGTCGTAAAGTAGTTTCCTGTACCTTTTCTATAAATAATTTCATGATAATTATTTTGATAAACTTTCCTCTATGGTACCTTGACATTATGAATTTAAGCGCAGTACTAGATTGTCGGCTATGTCTCATCATTTTACAGTTGAAAAGGCTAAATGTAACCGTCATTTGTATGCTAATAGTTTCTTCTATCGCACTTCTCGTCCGTGGAACTCTCTTCCGGCTTCTTGCTTTCTAGTCAAATTTCATCTTCAAAAGTTTACATGCAATATCAGTCATTATCTTCTATCTTCTTAATTCGTGTACATTTGTTGTTCTTGCCTTTCAATAATGTTTTTTTTCCTCATATTCTATAATACTCAGTATCCTCTTGCGTTTAGTAGTTTTTTTTGCCTTGCTTGTGGTTAAAGGATAAAAAAATAATTGAAAAATACAGTATGTCCTGAAGATGTATACAAGCCATAGTGTAATGAGAAAGTGTTAACTGAACGTTATATAAAATTGAATAAGTATTACGATAAAGTTTAGAAACAAAGTGAACCCATTAGATGTATGTTATATTCTAATAGTTTCTTTTTTCGCGTGTCTTCATATTTTAATGACAGTTGTTCTAATAGATCTCTGACCTTGGTACACCAACTGCATGAATTCAAGCGTACTACTAGATTGGTCTTCCTGTACCTTTTCTATAAATCCTTTCATGATAATTCTTTTGATAAACTTTCGTCTATGGTACCTTGACATTAGGAATTTAAGCGCAGTACTAGATTGTCGGCTATGTCTCATCATTTTACAGAATAATCTTTAGTAATGGTTGAATTATTCTCTTATTCTGGTGATATATTCCAATGGTTTCTTTTCTCGCGCTTCTCGCCTGTAGAACTCTCTTCCGATTTCCTTTTCCCCTGCTACCTGCAATTTTTAGAAGTTTAAAGGCAACGCCAATCGCCATCTCCTGTCTCCCTTAAACATATATTTTTATTGCCCCTTCTCCCCACTAAACTCTTCTCATTCTCTTTAAGCCCCCGTAACCCCTTCCGTCTTAGTGACATTATCGCCTTGCTGAGAGTGAAATGATTAAAAATATGTATTTTACTTGCAGAGCAGGATATTAATGAAAATTAAATAAACATTATTGACAATATATACGATAACAGCAGTTTAATTACTTATGTGAGATACTTAACCCTAGAACACTAACCATGGGTATATAGTACCCAGCGCAAATTTTCCTATTTTTAATTACAATTTTCAATACCTGATTTTCTTACCTAAATAATGTTTTTCAGTTCCTATTAATGTTAACTCAAAGTACAAAGTTTGAAGTGCATGCATGTAAAATATTTCAAATAAAGATTTATATTTAATTTTTTTTTTTTATATTTTCATGATTTCCATGGTTAGTAGTGGTGTAACTTTAATTGATGGTTAGTGTTCTAGGGTTAATAACAAAGGTGATAAAGACAAAAAAAAATGCAATTAATTTTTTCTTACTCTTTTACAATTACATTGTTCAAAAAAGGGCTTGCGGCCATATCACGTTTAAACACCGGTTCTCGTACAATCACCGAAGTTAAGTAACGTCGAGTCTGGTCAATACCTAGATAGGAGACCGTTTTGGAATGCCAGGGGCTTGGACGTGCGGGTGTTGTAATAGATAACAGCCCGGAATTGTAAATCGGAGAACCGAGTTCAAATTCCAATCGGGTTCGTTATATTCACTTACGTGAAAATACCCTTGGGAAAGCTATGAATTCACCTCTTCGCCTTCCTACCTACCATCAGCTGTGGGTTAATTTGTAGGATTCGTATCAGTAAATCATTATTATCTCCCCCAATTTATTACAATTTAAATAACCTTCAAAAACATTAATAAACCGTAAGCAAATCAATATATACGTAACTTTTTAAGTATATCGAGCAAGTGGCAATATTCACCAAGTACATTGTATAGACCGGTCGGTAGGTGTCCACCAATTTCAGGAAACTATGGGGTTTACTAGGGTGTTTAGCTAATCCCTGTTGCAGACGCTTGTTCAGAAACATTTGGGAATCATCGACATAGCTTATACAACAACTACGTTGTAATTAAGTTGCAGTATAACTCACAGAATGGTCGTGTGGGTGAGTAGGTAGCATAACTCAGCATATGAAACAGATTTCGTAATCCATTAGGTATGTTCGATATTTCATATACTGAGGTTTATAATATTCGTTCCATATCGAGATTTATAATTGCGGGCATGACGGGGTTTTGCATCACTTTTAGTAGAATGGGATGATGATGAGGCTCTTTAAGTAAACTGTACTGGTCTTGTGGTTCTTTTGGTATATTTTAAAGCTTTGTTGTACTGATCAACTCTGTGGTTATGCACCTATTGCCTTTATGAAGGTATTTTCGTTGCAGTCAGTTTTAATACCCGTAGAAATCTTCGATATCCAAATGATGTAAATATTTCATTTTCTTTAATTTTTCCTGTTAAAACAAAAATAAATTATATATCCAAACTTTATTTTTTAATATAAAAATATTTTTATCAAATAACAAAAAAAAAAAAAAAGAAAAAAAGAAATCATTTCATGATCTTTATTTGAATTTATTTTCTAATAATTAATCTGCAAACACCGAGATATGTAGGCTGGCTATTCACTTTGAATTCCAGTTTTGATTCTGTTCGTATTTTGACAAAACAACATTTTTTTTAATAACAAAAAGGGAAAATAGGGAAACAAAAAACAAAAAATAACAAATGTCAAGGCGAACAGATATGAAATATTTCAACTGAAATAAGTAAGTTTTGCGTTCCCAGAGATTTGAACAGACAGGAAACATTGTTGGTGGAGAAGGCTGAACGCAAAGAAGTAAAAAGAGATGAACAAATAAATGAACAAGGAAGAAAAACTATTTTTTAAATATTAAAAAAACAAAACAAAAAACGCTAAAATAAAAAAAAGAAAGAAAGGAAAAGCAAAAAGACAAAAACAACAATTTAAAAACAGCCACATTCTCCATGACATTGGCGTCATGCGAATGGATATTTCAGAAGGTATTTTCTTTGAAAATACATTCATTTTTTAATCAGCATTTTAAAGTCGTGTCTTTCACATCACGTCATAAATACCAGTTATTTTATTATCGGTTAAGTTATCTTGCATTCGGTCATTACTTAAATGAGTTACAAATTAAGAATACTCAGCGATGTCTGCTAGGAGAAAAAAAAAAGAGAAAAACATAAATTGACTACTTTGGAAAGACAGCTGCTTTAATTTGTTATCCTTGGCAAAAAAAAGAAAGAAATATAAGCGCTTGTATTTCTTAGTAGCAGAAAACAAGACGTTGTAAAATTAGGCTAGCAAGTAGAAGAACTAAATAAAAGAAGAAGCAAAAAGTTATTTAAAAAATAATTCAAAATATATCACCAGAATAAGAGAATAATTCAACCATTACTAAAGATTATTCTGAGGAATTTATTTCCTGCAGATATATATTTGTCCTGTTTGTTTTGCAAGTTTCATTTTTGCTTTGTGAACTAAAGCGAATTTTGTTCACTTTTATCAATCACTTCTTTCTTGTATTTATAAATTCATTTGAATGTAAGTAGATGGTTTCTAAGCAGTTTTTTTTAACATGTAACATGGATGATTACCTTCATTTGTTCTTTGAAGCATAACAAAAGAATTAACAATGCGCACCGACCATGATATTTGAAGAACTGCCAAGGAGATGCCTTTACAAGAGATATCAAAATATACTTAGTCCACACTGCAACTGTACTGATAATATTTCATCGAACAACAATTTTGATTTGATTTTGGTTGAATTATATATTCATTTATTTTAAATACAAAGTGATACGTGGGTACGAAATTCGGAAATGTCAAATTCATTTTTTTCCACAGGTCAGAGTTGAATAACTGGATTGCCGAAATGTTTTTCTTAGTTATACACAAAAGAGGTGAAACACATTTGAGCGTACTCTTTCTCTTTTTACAATCTTGATTATCACCTCTGTGTTTGCACAGTTGAAAAGTTTCTGACCTGAATTGTTTTCTTCAGATGGAGACATTTGAATGCTTCAAAATCTTAGGAGAAGTAGGCATTAAATGTCGACCCTCTTTTTCCTGCCCCCTGCCCGCCTCACCAGACTGTGATTTTAAATTTGACAGGGTTTAAATGGATAAGTAAAGCAACCGTTGTTTTTCTTTTGCATAAAAAAAAATTCAATATTTTCTTTGCTATCAGCTTTTAATTAGGAACTTTTAATTTTTGATCAGAACTATTTTTTTATGACGAAAACACATCCAATTGGACAGTGAGAGAAAAGGATGAAATAAGTAGATGTTCGTAAAGAAAATCTCTGAGAAATATAGAAAAGACTGATAGGGAAGAGAATAAGAAACGTGCATGACAAATTACATGCGCGCGCGCCCACACACACACACACACATAGACACATGTATATATATATATATGTGTGTGTGTATAGGTACTTCCACTAATTCGGCATACGTAAGTTTTAAAAAGAATTTTTTTTAAATGAAAAAGCTCTCTTGAAGCTGTCATTTTAGTTTTAATTGAAAGATAAACGATTAAAATTTATTATTTCCAGTAAGTAAAATACACTGTGGTGTATTTAAAACAGAAATTATAATGATTGGAATCAATTTTTTCAGTAAAATCGATAAAATCGGCCATTTTGACACATTTCTAAACAAAAGTTAATTCTCGGGTTTAAAAATCTTCCAAAAGTAACATATTCAGAAACGTTATTTGAGGAAAATTAGGAAATGTAAAATTAAATTAATCTGATTTGAAGCAAATGTTAATTACTTATAGCATAAAATGTTGTTTACACGCCTTTCATAACCACGGTGTCTTGATTTTCTGACGTGTTGATCGATTTATTTACAGCCTAACGTGTTAACAGTTAAATATAGTGAAGCAGAATTGCTAGCAGAAGATAAATTTTACATGAGGAACTTTTTCGTAAGGGGAAACTCTTAAAACGCGTGACCTTTTAATGATAATGTCATGTATGAACTAGCATACTTAGAAAAAAAATAAGGCATTTATACACAAACAAATCGAAATTCTTTTTAAAAGTATTCTGGGATATCAGATTGTAATAAGCTTTACAATATATGATTAGTAAATATAGTTTTACTTAAAAACAATATTTTCTAAGAGTTACACCATTTAAACTGAATTTTTAGAGATTTAAAACTTTATAAATTATTCAATTTAAAATTATAAAAATGTGAAAACAAATCTTGTAAAAATTCATTTTTTTATCGAAAATGTTTATTTTCTTCAAACAATATTTGTCTTTAATATATTACCCATAAAAGCAATTAAAAGCGTCTTTAATTAAATAATGTCTTGGTTTTATTGCGTTTTTTTATTTTTCAATTCAAAACAAATTTTCGGTTAGACGGGGGGTTCAATTTTGAAAAAAAAATCTGTGATTTAAATTCTTCGAAGAATTCTGCTTTTATAAAATATTTTCAGATATAAAATATTTAAAAAAATAATTTTATTCATTTGTGAATAAGTCCTAAAAATTTCATTAAATTCCGGCAATTATTTGACTTTGGCAAGAATGTTCAAAAAAGAGGCTAAAATTTGCTTGAGTTATTACAATCGCTGACGCAAGAAAAACAAGCTTTTTTTTATCAAAATTTCGAATGTTCTAAAAAGAAGTAAAAAAATTAATTAAATATTAAAAAAATACTTTAATTCTTCATTTTTAATAATAACAAAGATTTTAACGCTAAAACTATGTTTTCATTACGCTTGGAAAATGTTTTCATTCTGGTATACTGATTTTTTCGTGGACGTACTTTTGTGTGTGTGTGTTTAAAATTTGCTATATTCATGGAGTTAGAGCGCTCAAAGCGTTCGTAGATATAGACAGTTTTGACATAGGAATCAACGCGGCATGGTGACAGTCAGTTTCGTTACACAAGAAATCTTCAGACCAAGTTACATGCACGCACGTATATGTTCTCTCTCTCTCATATATATCTATACTATGTTTTACTAAGTAAATAATAAACAAATTAACAAACCACGAACGCACACATAAATACAAGTAAACGGAATAATAACAATCAACAAAAAAATAATAAATAAAAAAGGTAACAAACAAAACTATAAATAGCCAAAAAATCCCACAATTATTCCCACTCAATAGACCCTAGAATAATTCGAAACATAAAGGTTACCGCCCATTAAAATGAGCGTTAGAATAATACAATGGACTACCCACAATGTATCACTGATCTGTATATATAATTAGTCAAACAAAAATACAACATATATGGTTTGACGATTGCGTTTAGCATGAAACAGACTGTCACCTCTGGGTGTTGACTTTAATGTTCATATTTATATTTACATACGCATTATCTTTGATATTGATCACTTTAATCCATAAATATAGCATATCGTAAAACTATTTTATCATATATATATATATATATATATATATATATATATATATGTGTGTGTGTGTGTGTGTGTGTGTGTGTGTGTGTGTATGTATATATATATGTGTGTATGTATAAACAGATATATGTATGTATATACATATATATATGTATATATGTATGTTTATATATATATATGTATATGCACACATACACACACACACACATATATGTATATATATATATATGCGTGTGTATGATTGAGAGAAGGAGAGAAAGAAAAAGAAGAGAAAGCGAATGGGGAAGCTAAAAAAAGTAAATGAGGTAGCCTGAATAGAGACAAAACGGGGACTCTGTCCTTGAGAGAAAATGATTAAATTGCAAGACGGGGGACTACATAAATAATCCCAATCACAAACATACAAAGACATATGCATGGATGTATATATGCATAAATATACAGACACATTATCTATCTATCTATCTATGCATACATACATATATACAACTCTCTTTCGTCTAGACTCACTTCTCAAAAAACTAACAAAGACCAGAATTTTTGTGGGAAGGGATTTTTGATCACATATGCATAATAAAATATATGCTATATTTATGCGTAAAATAGATTTATATATATATATATATATATATATATATATATAATAAAAATATAGTTTTAACGTATGTTATATTCATGGGAAAAGGTGCTCAATGTCAGGAGTAGAGCGTATGTAAAAAGTGGACACTGTGGCCAACACTGAACGGTGACAGTCTGTTTCATGCTTGAACGCAGCCTTCAGGCCATGTGTCTTTACGCTTGAGTGAGGATATATATATAAACACACATATTATATATATATATATATATATATATATATATATATATATATATATATATATATATATATATGCTAGAAGGAAATTAAGAAATGGATCAACGAAAAGCAACTGTATAATTAAACTGCAGGGGAGAACGGAGAAACCTAACTAAGAATTTATTGGATTCTATCAAACAGAATTTTAAATTGTTACACTTCGTTTAGATTCCTCGAAACGGAACAGAATTATTATAATACACACGACACCCGGAATAACATTATAGAAAATGAATTTAATTATGGAAAATAATGAAAAGCTTTCAACAATTTAAAAACAAAAATAAATAAAATGAACGAAAATAGAGGAAGTACAAGAATAAATACAGGGCGGGAAAAGAGTAATAAATACATTATGGAGATTTGAAAAATAATGCAGCTAAATGTATTAATTTTATTCTATTACAATATTCATTTTACATATTCGAACCAATTATAAAGTCAGCAAATGAAAATAAATAAATAACGTTTAAATTATTGCGAAGATGTAAAGAAATTTAACCCCACTAAAAAAAATTACATGATTTCAAATTTACATCGTATTTGCATAATATATGATATATAAAAACAATGATAATGAATAGGAAATGTATACGTCTAGAATTAAACCTAATTAAAATGAAATATAAAATAAAAATATAAGAACGATGAAAAATAAAGAAAAACGGAAAGCAATAAGAAATAAATATTTAGAAAGTAAAAAGCAAACGAACAATAAAACAAAACGAACAGTTAATACATGAAGAAAAGACATGAAGAAAGTTGTGAACCAAACTTGGTCGGATAAAATGAAATTATAAATACAGCTTATTCACAGTTCCATATTAGGCAGACTTTGAAACATAGGTAAAAATCCAAGTATATAGTGTTTCAAGTTTTGGTTGTTTCCTATATTCCTCTACACCACCAGTCTTTATCTTACTCTGCGTAAATACATGAGAATTTTATATAGTGGCAAAGTTCACGTTGCCTTCAGATTTGAATCACTTTTACATAGCGACACAGTGTTCAGAGGAACGTCCAGGCTTTGCTGCTGTATGTTGTTGCACGACTGAGACTGGGCTAAAGGTGCTCCGACGGAAGCAGATTCTCCAGTTGATGCACCTAACCGCTTCTGGTTAGCCGAATGCAAATCGAGATTGTCCGATGCAATTGACCGAATGACCCGGAAGAGCTCCTGTTCCTGTAGCAGGTTCTTCCGGTACTCGCTGCGATACTTGTAGAGAGCGCACAGTTTGGTGAGAAACAGACAGATCAGGTTAACCGTAGCATTGATAATTAGAGCCGACGACATGACCAGCACCTTATGATAGGCACGCGACGTAATAAAATAAGTTGGCAAGAAGCTTAACCAAATGAGCAGGGTTGTATCCACGCAGAAGGCGATGTAGCGCGACTCGTTGAAGTTGTCGGGTAGTTTGCGGCTTCGAAACGCGTAATAAGCGCAAATCATGACCAGGATGAGATTAAAAGAGAGTGGCAAGATGAGGCCCTCTGGCGACATGTGGCAGTACATCTCGACGAATTTCTCTGTTAGTACAGGCATACCAAGTTGAACTGCAGGCGGGGAAGTGATTGTTACAATCAGTAGGAGCACGACCTGTAACGACAATCAAATATAATTAACAATTTACTGACAGACAGACTCAATATTGCTTTAAAGTATTAGTGATCGGCATGAAGCAAAATATTACTTTTAAAAGCTGCTTAAATAAGAACTAGGATGTTTAATTTATACATACAAGTTACAATAATTATATAACAATAATAATTATATAATAACAATAATAGTAATCAAAAACAAATAAGTAATCAATAATAAATAATACGTAAAAAGTTTACAAACAGCAGTATAAAAAGAGCTGCAAATAAGCGCATTCGAATCCGTAATTATTCCTACTCAATAGACTCCAGGCTAATTTGAAACAACCGTTACCGTACGCCCACTGTCAGGAGAATACAACAGACCATCTACCCATAATGCACCATTCAATAGCATATATAAATAGTTTAGCCAAAACACAACACACATAGCTTGAAAATTGCGCTCAAGCACGAAACAGACTGTCGTTGCTTGATGTGTCCACTTTTATATTTACAAACACCTTATCTCCATTCCACTATGTCGTTCTTGAGGATTACCAACAGATTATTGATTGGATTTAAATCAAGAGAGTTTCCGGGCCAGTTTATAGTACTTTGATTTTTCAATAGTAAGGCTTACCAGTGTGTTCGTGCAGCGTTACAATTTCCGTACGCTTCCTTGGAGTAACGTCAATCACAGACAATTTCCATAGGACAACTAATCGACAGTCGAGACAATAGTGTCTGGGCGTGATAAAAATCTGATGCAAGGCCAAACAAATTTCAGGATACAACCCAAAAATAAATTCATATTACAGCACACCACTGCAAATGACCTAATCTGAGAAAAAAATCAATTACAACCTGTCATTCCAGTGGGGGTCTAAAACTGAGCGTATGGTGAGATAAAGGAAACTAAAGCGGTTGTATCAATTAATTTGCACAAGGGTGTATATTGTCTAGCCAGTTTCATTTAGTTTATTTTTCTTGTTTATGTTTCTATCACTTTTGTTCTTAATTATTAAGCATTAATTGTTATTAATGATTAATTTACTACTCAATACATATGAGAAAACAGATGAACACAAAATAATTACCGAAACACAGAAATTTAATGCGGCAATTAGAAAACTAGTAAGTAATGCAAACAAATCATGTTGTAAACTAATAGAATATCAACTTAGAATACACAAGCTTGATGATGTATCTAAACCCCACAAAGCAGACATTCCAATGTTTCCTATTATATCAGGTATAGGTAGCAGTCCCCACAAACTGGCGAAAGCCATAGCAAAATATTTTAAAAACCGATCCTCGGAAAAATCAGTCTATCATATGGTCAAAATTCAGGCAACTGGTTCGAAAATCCTGAGTTAAAAAGACATTTATTTGGCTTAAGAAAAAGAATGACCATTAAAATACGATCATACATTTTTTCCTTGTGCGTGAAGTAAATATATATTTGATATAGGATAGATATATATATATATATATATATATATATATATATATATATATATATATATATATATATATATATAATTGCTTTATCAAATATATATATATATATATATATATATATATATAATTGCTATATCAAATATATATATATATATATATATATATATATATATTTGATATAGCTTTCAAGGATCTTGTACCATATATATCGAAAGGAGGCTAAATAAAAAAAACAAACAAACAAAAAACAGGAAACAACGTAATGTTAATCGTTATTGTTTACTCGGAGTACATTTTTCACACAAGTTACGGGTTTGAACGATCCGAAAGTTAAAACTACGTGAAATGCAGATTACAAATTGGAGCAATTTACACTATTTGCTTTGTTCGGACCGTTGTCCTCATCTTTGCTGCCATATTCACGACGTTTCGACCGTTGTACGTTCCGGCCTTCTTCCGGTGATTGGAATTTCGAACCTAACTTTTTTATTTTGTCCAGCAGGGTAGATTGATCTAGTTCCACGTGCCATGCCTCTTCATGAAAGCGTTGGTTGAATTCATTGACTTTACCCAGTGATTTGTGAGTTCAATACCTGGCTGCAGCAGAGGTGAACAAAAACTTGGAGAGTTGAGTTAAAAGGGAGATAACTGATACTGAGATATCCGGAAATGGACTAAATAAAGGGCTCGGTTCGAAATTCCAATTACTTGAAGAAGGCTGCAGCGTACAACGATCGAAACGTTGTGAATATAGCAATAAAGATGAGACAATTGTCCGGATCATGTAAATAGTGTAAATAATTACAATATATTATCTCAGAAATATAGACAGATACAAATTGGAGATACCAAAATCAAACAAGTACAAAACTTTAAATATCTGGTAAGTGTTCTACCTGAGGGTGGAGAGTGCGACATTGAAATCCGAAGGCGCATTGAGATAGCCAAAGATGCCTTCCTAAAGCTAAGCAAAGCATTAATAAACAGAAAAAAAATCGTTAAAAACAAAGAAAAGCGTGCCGAACGAACTGTTATGTAATATCTGTCCTATTATAATGTCAATGAATGCTGATCAATCTCTTCAAAGATGAAGAGACTTGAAGCAACAGAGATGTGGTTCTATAGAAGGATGCTAAAGATACTATAGACCAAACATGTAAGCAATGACGAAGTTGTAGCGACAATGGTAGTAAAAAGAACGCTTATACTTAACACCAGGAAGAGTCAGTCGAAATTTTTAGCACATATAATAAGGAAAGAGGGCTTGGAAAATTTGATCCTCACAACTATTACATTAATCGCGTCGGCGTGGAGTAATGCTTAAAGCCTGTTTGACCATTGTTATTTAGAGAACTATATCTTTACAGGGCGCCCCACACATTTAGCCTTGTGTCAAAGTAAGCAACGCTTAGTAATTATATGGGCACCTTAGTTTGGGATAATGTTTAGTGAACTAAGCAGTTTGGCCATTAATACTGAGTAGAGAGTCCAATCTTCTTTAGCTGCTCCATAGTTCTGGCCTTCTGCCAGATGAAGCTAAGATTAGTAAATGACGTATGCCTGCCATATTATCTAGTGGAGTTTAGGCAGCAAATTGACATATCAGAAAATAACACTTAGATGTTGTACATTGCACAATACAAAGATGCAAACATTAAACTCTATTGAAAGAATGGGGATGGGTTATAGATTATCTTACACAAAGAGACTTCGTTCCGAGTCTAATGGATAATGGAATTGCTAGAGTTGGGTGATAGGATGAGATTTTCCAGAAAAAAGGATAGGTCAAGGACCTTTTTATCATAACAATTTTATTCTTTTATTTACAAACAGGAAGATGTGGCTTAAGTGGATAATTTTCTGAAAAAAACTGCATAACATTTTCTTACACTTAAAGAGTAAACTTTATATATATATATATATATATATATATATATATATATATATATATATATATATATATATATATATATATAATTTTACTTTATATATATATATATATATACTTTATATATATATATATATATATATATATATATATATATATATATATATATATAATTTTACCCCAAGCAAGCGATAAAGTCACTAAGGCACAAGGGGTGACGCCGTGTTGCATGAACACTAGGTCACATTTGTCATTCGTGTACATTTGTGGCTAGTTTGTCTTCAACGTTTAACGTGTGTAATAGTGAATTAACTGTGAGGTATTCCGTTTAACAATGTTAGGATATTCATATTCTAACTATGGCCTCATCCATAAACAAGTGAAGTGACAATCGGATCGGCAGTTTGAGCAATAAACCATCGGCAAAAGTTCCCCCGAGGTGAGTGATCAGAGGGCGAAAGACCATGCACACATTGCAAATGATACGTACACAGGAGGTACTTTCGAAGTACTACGATGCGATACTATGAGATGTACGACATGCTAGTTTCACTTTGACGTGTACTGATACCTGGATAGTCTCTATCAGGCTGTAGAATGTGTTCTTCGTAGTCAGGCGTACGAGCGGATCTCAGTCTTCCTCGATCCATAATTTGTGGTTCCACGAATCCTGTCTCAGCAGCACGACAATAACAGCACAAAGGTTGGATGACTCCGCAGCCTTCGGTCTGGAAACGCAATCTGATACAGCCGTGTAGCCCCGCGTCCATAACCATTCGTTCGGCCGTATGTAAAAATCATATCTACTTGCTCACGATATGAATATCCTGACATTGTTAAACGGAACACTTCCCAGTAAACTAACTACTACATACGTTAAACGATGAAGACAGACTAGCCACAAATATACACGAATAACAAATGTAACCTAGTGTACCACTCACTCAAGCTCGCCTGGTAGGTTACGCGTTGTTTTCTTCTGCCCCCTTACCCTTAATCTGTCCTGTAAGTATCAAATTTTATAAACCCTCTTTCTTCATTATGTGCCCTAGAAATGTCAACTGCCTTTTACTGTTATTAAGTATAAATGTCCTTTTTCTTGTCTCTAGAACTTCATCATTGCTCCCATGTTCGGTCCATGGTATTCTCAGCATCTTTCCGTAGAATCATGTTTCTGTTGTTTCAAGTCTTTTCTTCATCTGTTGGAAGATTGTTTAACATTCACTGCCACATATTTTGCTCAGTTTTTAGA
This sequence comes from Acanthosepion esculentum, assembly GCA_964036315.1. NCBI lineage: Eukaryota > Metazoa > Mollusca > Cephalopoda > Sepiida > Sepiidae > Acanthosepion > Acanthosepion esculentum. Next base: position 92,693,094 of record OZ038478.1, read on the forward strand.
ATCTATCCCAGTGCCCCTTCGGAATTCCGTGTTGCACATTTCGTCCTCAGTCAATACATTTTCCAGAAGAAGGGAAAAATTATTTACTTTCGATGTTGATCAGCATTCTGTTACGGTGGAGTAATGGATAGCAGCTTGGACTGAGGAATCGGAGAGCCGAGTTCAAATTTCACTCAAATCCATTACATTCACTTACGTGCTAATACAGTTAGGAAAGGTATGAATCCTCTTTTTCTCCCCCCACCCCAGCTATGGGTAAAGAGCAGGACAGATCGGGTTCTATATCCTTGGATGGCAACTGGTCTATCGCAGAAAGAATTGGCAACCTACTGCGGGAAATATCTGCCTCGTCAGTCATGTATCGAAAGATACTTGATCGCCTAAGCGTGAATCACGCATGGCACATAACTGAATAACTGATTTTGTAAATAATGATAGAATTTAAAATTTTTGACTTTTTTAGAACTACGACTAAAGACACTCTCTCAGACTAAAGTATTTTTAATTGTTAAGTGGCTATAAAGCCGGTGTTAATTAATTTCACTTCGAGGCGATGAACTACAGCCCAAATGGTACCATTTTTTTCACAAACTGTAGCTGCTTAGAACTTAAATTGTAATAAAAGTGAACAAAAATCTGTACCTATGTGATACTATGGTAATGCTAATGACAATATTAGCTGTTTCCCTACAAGGAAACATTTGGCTTTCAGAGACCGAGCAGCTAGTACTACATAAATTATATAAAATAATATTATCATGAAATATTTCTCTTAAAACAATTTTTTAGGAAAAGAGGTTTCTCAGGTCCAGTAGCTGTTATCGCTCTTTCCTGGATTGATGTGCGTTTCCTTCTTAACTTTTTATTTGAAGTGGTGTGGAATGTTAACATATTGATTAAGTCAGTATCGTTTTTTTTTTAGTTACATGTGCTATCGACTTTAGTTGTTGCTGCTGATGTGACAGTACTATGTTTGTGATTCTGTAGCGCCAGTCAGTCCATAATGTTCAACAAAGAATGATCTTTGCCAAAACAAAACCCTTGGCCTCTACTCGCTAAAATGGATACCCACATAAAAGGGGAAGAGGCAGTTTTGCCTCGATGTAAAGTATTTCTGTTAGTTTGACCAGCAGATAATCACTTTTAAAGTTCGGATATCTAAGCGGCATCCATTTCGACCGTAGGTTAATGCATAAGAAAAGAGAGTGGATGAGGGATTTTTGCAGATCAAATGGCAAAAACGGAAATATATTATATCCGGTTGCTGGTCTATATTAAAAGTAATACTTGGGATCGGGAGACGGACGTGCTTGTGTCGCGATTCCGTATTGCCATTCGCCACGTAATGATGAGTAAATGGACGAGGAATTGGTAAGGAGAAGAGCTGATTTAGCAGTAGTTGTCCCGAGTATCATCTACCTACCCACCTGGACGAGCAGGCGAAATCCTGAATAAAATATCTACATATAATATGGAAAACAGAGTTCGCGTTCTTATTTTTAGACATGATTTTTTTCATTCATCTTGTTTCCTTGTGAGCATGCATCTCGCCTTTTCGGGGAAACACTGACGCGATCGAGCATTGAAATTTAACGTGGGGTGATCACTGGTCGGTAGCTATGTATGTTTAGACCTATATGATGTTGCATCAGATCTAGTATGGCCGAAGCTGAAATAGTATTATTTTTTGTTGGATGAAATTACGTAATGTCAACTATCGTTGAGTAATTTATTGCCAATTTTTGTAGGTGACGCCCAGTAAAAATTAAACTCAAAAATAATAATAAGAGGTCAACTAGACTAGCCTCGCTAACCACTACCTCGCACCGAGACACCGTACGATTGAAAAACTTAAGCAGTAGGACTCTTTAACAACAGATAGCTCCTAAATAATAATGCCATATTTTTGTTGTAACAGACTTAAAATATCGATGACTTTGGTCACGGAGACTGGACAATTTTTGCATTTTCAGAGTGCAACAAAAAAAAAACGACCTCGTGTTACATGTTGTCACCGTGGAGAGGCGAAGAAATATATAATTTCAACCCAAGAAAGGTAATATAGCTACTAAGACGCAAGGAGGGGTTACTGACGGTGAGGAGAGAGCACAATAAAATGACAGAAATTAAGAAGACAAAAGATAACGATTAACATTGTATTTAAATGATTGAAGATTAAAGTTTTCTGGAACGCAAGAAGCCGAAGAGAGTTCGACAAGCGGGAAGTGCGATAAAAGTAACTATTAGCATAGAATTATATTTGCATCAAGCTTTTTCTACTGTAAAATGATGAGACCTATCCGCCAATCTAGTATTGCGCTTAAGCCTAGGTACTATAGAGTAAAGTTCATCAGAGCAATTACCATGAAAATATTTATAGAAAAGGCACAGTGAAGCTACGTTACGACGGTGGGAAAGTAAGTGAAGGCGAGATGCCAGGTCAGGGCTAATAACATTGCAGATTCTTCTTTGGATTTTATCAAGAATCTCTAAATATGTAGCAAGAGCATTATACTAGATATGGTAGCAATATTCAAAGCAAGGACGAATGTAAACTTATGTAAGATAAATTCTGCCGAGAATAATTGTCTACCACGACATAGTAAACCAACTTTCCTAGCAGCAGACATAGCAACTGATTCAATATAATCCTTCCACCTCATGTCAATAGTAAAAGTTTGTCCGACAATGTCCAATGTGTTACTGTCCTGGGGGTTAGCATCAGCCATGCTGATGAGAAGCAGAAAGGGTTCTCTCAGACGATTAAAAGAAAGCAGTTTTGTTTTGGTTTATTAACATTAACAAGCCATTTCTTGTCCCAGTTAACAACAGATTGTAGGTCATTTTTTAGATCATCTGCTAATTTGACCTTATCGAACCGATCAGAGTTACCATTATTCAGACAGGAGTAAATAAGTGTGTCATCAGTATAAATACCGAATTGAGAACTGGTGGCGATTAGTTTTACTGGAATATTAATGAACTGAAAGAATGTTACGTTGAGATCTTTTCAAAGATTCTATTAACGTTGGCTCATGCCATGACGATTATTTTAATCTATAATTCTCAAAATGTGTGTGTGTGTGTGTGTGTGTATGTATGTGTGTGTGTGATTGGATGTTGTTTATGCATTTCCACAGTTTTCATCCGATTTCGATGATTTTTTTTGTTTGATAGATAATTCTTCAATGCCAGTTTTGAATTCAGATTGTTGGCGACAAGGCTCTCCACTACTTCCTGTCCATTACAACCCTCAGAAATGTTTTACTATTTACTATAGATATATATCTTTCATAAAAACTTTAATAAAAATACATAGTTTAAATTATTACAATAATATTATTTATTACTATACAGTTTCCTTTTCAGGGCCACCCCCCATTCAAATTGTTACCCCCCCCCATTTGTGGATGTGCCTCAGTTGCACCTAATTGTTGTTACCAATATTGATTTTCGGCTGGGCTGACTTTAAACTTAAACTGCTCCAAGTGAAATGCAAAAATTCCCAGTAGTGAAAGACCCGGGCAAAGACGGGTTATACTGCTAGTCTTTTATTAAAATAATTTTCTACATTAAGACATTTGAGAATAAGTAACGTTTACCGGATTAAAAAATGAAAAAAGAATTGGAAAACGTTATAGGATGAAATTACTTAATGCATAACTGAAAAGAAAAAATAATTTGAAGCAATTATATACGCATGCAAATGAAATGCATATAGTAAAATCGCAAGTGAACACAGCCACTATTATTTAACCATTGACTTTTCTGTAAACAATTATATTGACCAGAAAGAAAATTCTATCTGTGAGCCTAACTTAGTGTTGGACCAATAGTCTAGAATGTAAGTTTTCTTGTTTCAATTTCGATAATGGAAAAACAAACAAACAAAGAAAATCGAGCACTTAGCGTTCGAATGCTTTTAAAACGCGTTACTATAATTAACTATACGTTAAATGTACTGTGGCGTGATCTTACATTACAGGAACAACTTCCTGGCCGATAACCAGTATGGATTTCACTTTGCTAGATCCACAGCTGATGTCTTAACTGTCATTACTCACAGCGAGGCACGAAATAATAAATTCATCACGGGAACCATTGCCCCAGATATATCCAAGGTATTTGACAATGTGTGGCATCAGGGAAGGTGTGGCTTCTGCATAAACTCTCCAACTATGCAATCTCTGTAAGGGGGCTCTCTCAATTGTCAAACCCCCTTCCTGTAACAGGTCACTGGAGGTCATTGTTAATGGCCAGTCGTTGGAAGCCCATATAAGGTCAATGCCGACATTCCTTGATAGTAGGTTGGTGCAAAAATAATGTCGTTTTTTAACGTTCAAATTCATGTGAGAAAACGACATTATTTTTGCACCAACCTAACATTTACTCGCTTTCTAACGCATATTAATGATCTGCCTAAGAGCATACTACGATTATTAGTGAGTATCTATGCAGATGATACAACACTTTCTAGGTACACCTCTAAAACTCTGGAAGACCAGAACCTAGCAGCTCATCTGACCTCTTACGTAGCCCAGTCGGGAGGAGGGGTCTCAATGGGAGTAAAAACTGGCTTATAAAATTCAATAGGGCCAAAACCAAAAAAAAAACTTTCACCTATCATGATGGATGGGTCTTCTCTCAAGTAGAGAACTTCTTACTTTGAACTTCTATGGGGACTCAAGCTCTTCCCAGACCCCAAGTGAAATATATATTCGATCTATTGCTAAGGGTGTCGAAAAAATAGTTCATCGTACCTTTCCAGTAAGATCAGACCAAAAATGGAGTATCCCTGCCATATCTGTGTTGGAGCAGCCCAGTTCTCACTTGCCTGTTGTGATAGAGTTCAAAATCCTTTTCTAACAAAGTGATGAACTATTCTCCACGCTGCAACCACTTTCCCAGGGTGGTTCTATATCTGTTTCCATGGTCTGTGTTCTGTAAAAAGGAAGCTCTATTCGGACATCTTCTTCCCAAAAACTGCTGCTCTTTGGAACAAACTCCTGGATGAATATTTTCCTATTCACTACAATCTTGATCTCGTCAAGTCTTTCCATGCACTTCACTTCACGCATTTAACGGTCATTCAGCAACACGCAGTAACACTCTAACTTGAGTGGCTCTTTGGCTTTGTGCTGGGTGAACATGAGTATAAAAATATATTTGCTGAAAACATGGCTGGTGCACGGGTCTCATGCCCCTACGAATCTATCATACGGCCCCCACTCTACTACATCTCCATTTTCGTAACTTAGTATTCATATAAAATTTTATTGTAACCTAATTATGTAAAATAATGCATCATATGCAATATAGGTGAACGATTCAACTAGAAAAAATTGAAAATAAATACAATGTATCTCAATACAAATTAGAGACATGTCATAATAGATCATTCCATCTTAATAATTAGAGACATGTCATAATAGATCATTCCATCTTAAATAAATCAATAATGTTTTGCGGCAATTTTTAACATCAGATTGAGATTTTTCTTGTAAAAATTTGAATAATTTAACACATTCAACATTATAGATAAAATATATTGAATTTGATATAGTCTTTTTTTTTCGAGACTTAGCACGAGCAAAACAAATTCACGAATTTGGATAAAAAAAATCCGCGAAAATTTGTCATCCTTTCATAGTCAGTTGTACTTGGTTTAATTTGTAACATATATAGATGTAAGTAGAACATCTAATATGGATAAGATAGCGAGGATAACAGAATACTTCCCGGAGTCCGCAATCAAGTTTACACCCCCTCCCCCTGATCGAAGGGATTGGTGGGTAGTACATGACCGTCCTGGCTGAAAAACCTATTGGATGTAAAGATGAGAAATCACACTGGTTTAAGGTCGAAATAGCTTTGCTGTTGTTGTTGTTTTTGTTGTTAATGATTATGATGGAAAACACGACCAACGAGCTGAATTAGTTGTGTTTATCTTCGCACAAATACTCTTTGGAAAGGTGTAAATCTTTTACTCCAAACTATGTGTTAAAGAGTAAGGCAGACTTAACTCTTTAACTTTGGTTGGTAACCAGACTTTTCGTAGAAAAACTTTGAATTCAAAACCGGTTGGGTGTGAGATTAGCCGCTTCAGCTCGTGAAAAGCCTACTTGTTATGGAAATCACAACGGGAACACAAGCGTCATTAGACTGTGGCTTTATATTCCACCGGAGTCTACTGGTACTAAAGAGGATGAGGATGAGGTCTAAAATTCTGGATCTAGATAGTAAGATTCAGAATTTTAGGTGTTAGTAACCTGTCCATGCTGATATCCGAAGCCAAATAATTGGCAGTGAATCGAATGTCGTAAACTATAATTAGCTTGAAGTATTCACTACTATTTCTCTAGTAGTTTAGTCTTCAAGTTCAGGATTAGTTTAGCTTCCAGCTGTATCAACTGCTATTTATATGATGGAGATTTGCATATAAATACAACAGAGTATAAGTTATAAAGATTATTGAGAGATCAACGTTTAAGCGCTCTGGATGCCATTGCTCATATCATAAACCTAAACATAATAACACGAGTTTGATTTTCCAATGACGAGATTTTCCAATGACCTGTTGCAGATTGGCGAATGTATTTTGCATATCAGAAGGTTAGGTTATCAGAAGGCTTAGAAATGTAGGTGTTCACAAGACATTCATCCACAACAAATATAAAAAATAAGAACATTGAAGGTAAAACATTTAGGAGAAATAAAAAATGAGGACAACGTGATTAAAGGTTTAACAAATAACATTCATTTATATCAATTGAACATACACAATCAAGATAGATCTTGCTGATCAAGTGCGACCAGTTGTAATAAAATATGTAGAAGGATTATGCTGAGTTTCAATGTGTGTAGGTTTGTGGTTAAGATTTGTATAGGGTTGAAGTTCTGACTGTTCGAATCGAATCGAACCGCCTCTATTTATTGAATTTGAGGTTTCAGAAAAGGCACCAAAAGCGGTACGCGGGAAAAGGTATTTTTGCTCAAACTTGCTACAGTTTTAACGTCTCAGCCAATGAAAAGCTTAGTTTGCTGAAACTACGATGCTGATTGGTTAAGAGGTGATTATGCGTGAAAAGTGCATTATCCCAGAGGGGTGACAGGTAGGTATGGAATATTCCATCAGACCTAAGGAAAAAGTTATGGAAAAAATATAACGACGATTAGGAGAATTATTATACAGATTTCAGCTGTATACGGTTAAGTAAAAATATAAAAATTTGATTTAGTAAACGAACACAGAATAAGTGTTCAGTTTAGCATTTTACTTTGACTGTAAATCGATTCTGTCGCAAAAATATTAAAACGGTTCTGATAATGTCCGAAAGTACAGTCTCATTAGTAATGACAGAAAATTTGGTAGTCATATATTTCGCAGTCCTTCGGTTAATTGATGAATTATAATAAGATTATATACAGGGAGCGACTGGTAAATTGTCGCTATTTTATATTTTTAATTTCGCGCATGCGCGTTGTTTGTTTTTGATTTTGTCTACAACACGGTCATTGGGCGCCGTCGGTGAGAAAAAGAACACCACGACGCAATTGCGTCGTGGTTCTCTTTTTCACACCACCAGCAATTTTGAAACGGCTTGCTGGACTGCTTAGCATTCGCACCGGAAGCTCCAATACGAACATTTCACAGTGTTTGGATGTCAATCTGAGGTCAGGGCAGAGAATTCGGAAGGCTCTGGATGAGTCTAATCGTAATTACGAGGGTACAGCAGCTCGGAAAACTCACTCTGATCGTTCTACTAAGAAATGGACTCCCGAATTTGTTGGTGAGGGCCTCAGACTCAAGTGCTTTGAGGTAGTAGCTGCTGGAAGACCCTATGTCTGGCAACAGAAATCTGCACCATGCTACACAAGCAAGAGAAACCAGTCATGACTGTCAGACAATTTCTGCGACAACATCACCCCCTTACATCTGGTCACCTAACTCCCCAGACTGCAACCCCCTTGATTATTATGTGTGGGGCACAGTTGATCGAGATATGAACAAAACTCATTGTGACACCAAAGATGAACTGAAGGCAAGGATTATGGCAGCATTCACCAAAAAGACCCTCCCAAAGTTGGAGGAGATTCCGAAGTCGTCTGGGTGCTGTGGTTAAAGGCAATGGTTATTTTATTGAATAAATTTACTCTTTAGTATTTCAAGATATTTTTGTAATTTTGGTAAATATATCTGTTAAATGAAATGTCAGTGTTATTTTGATTTTTGCGGAATTTAAACGACAATTTATCCATTGCACCCGGAATATCGTGCATTGAGTGCTGGTGCTAATAAAATAGTGCTCGATGTATAACAGCAGAGCTATAATTTATATTAATAATAAATATACTTTTTTATCCTTACCGCTAACGTAACATTAGGGTTGTGGTACCGATGAGGAATATATATATATATATATATATATATATATATATATATATATATATATATATATATATACCATTTAACCCCAATCAAGGTAATAATGCTATTAAGATGCAAGGCACTACTGGGAGTGAGAGAGAAAAAAATACAATTCTAAACATGGAACAAGGGATAAACCTTTACTCGTCTTCAAAAGACCGGTGTATATATATATATATATATATATATATATATATATATATATATATATATATTGAGGGGTCTCCCCTTTTTACACAACTGGACTCACCCGAGGTATACATATAATACTACCAGTGAATACCCGGACAGTCTACAACAGAGCTTCTCTGTTGGACGGTCGAACTCTCTGCCTCTGTGCAGAGAGGAACCCGGACGAGGCTCCGCCGAAGGGTAGAGCCTCGTTCGGGGAGGTTGACCAACCCGATCCCGTTTATACGGGATGTACGGGATATTTTTGGTCAAGCCTACGGGCTTGGGAATACCCCACTTTAAACCCGGCCTTGTGCCACATCTATCCCTCATGGGGGGGGGGGACAGTAAATACTGTCTGCAACAGAGCTTCTCTGTTAGACGGTCGAACTCTCTGCCTTTGTGCAGAGAGGAACCCGGACGAGGCCCCGCCGAAGGGCAAAGTCTCGTTCGGGGTGGTTGACCAACCCGTTCCCGTTTATACGGGATCTACGGGATATTGTTGGCCGAGCCTACGGACTCGGGAATACCCCACTTTAAACCCGGCCTTGTGCCACCTCTATCCCTCGTGGGGGGGACAGTAAATACTGTCTGCAACAGAGGAGACGGCGACGCCTTCTCGGCCAGACGGTCGAACTCTCTGCCTTTGAGCAGAGAGGAACCCGGACGAGGCTCCGCTGAAGGGCAAAATCTGGTTCGGGGAGGTTGACCAACCCGATCCGGTTTATACTGGATCTACGAGTATTTTTGGGGCGAGCCTATGGGCTCTGGAACACCCCACTTTAAACCCGGCCTTGTGCCAGATCTACCCTTCGTGGGGGGGGGCAGTAAATACTGTCTGTAATAGAGGAGACGGCGACGCCTTCTCGGCCAGACGGTCGAACTCTCTGCCTCTGAGCAGAGAGGAACCCGGACGAGGCTCCGCCGAATGGTAGAGTCTCGTTCGGGGAGGTTGACCAACCCGATTCTACGGGCATTTTTTGGCCGAGCCTGCAGGCTTCGGAATACCCACGTTAAACTCGGCCTTGTGCCACATCTATCCCTCGTGGGGGGCAGTAAATACTGTCTGTAATAGAGGAGGGTAGCACAAGAGTCACCGTCAGCGAGCACGTAGACTCAGTAAGGAGCCATCCGCGATACTTCAATACCAAGACTGTATATATATCATTGCTACTAACCCGCATTCCTGGATCTACTAACCCGTATTACCAGTTTGTATTATTACGTTAATACATTTATTTCCTTATCCATTTCTGGCGTTTGATATTCATTGATATCGGATTCATCCCAGAATCCACAACAATATATATATATATATATATATATATATATATATATATATATATATATATATATATATATATATATATAATGCGTGTGAAGTTAAATGTTCATTTATGTTGTCCTTACTCCGAGTTTCTTGAAGGATTCATCCAGTTATATTTAATTGTATACATAATTATTAATACTCTATCTCTTGATATTGAACACTACATTTAAAAATTCAAAGTGCCTTTTTTAATCATTTCAACCCAAGAAAGGCAATAAATTCACTAAGACGCAAGAGGTTATTGAGTGTGAAATAATACAAGGGACGGGAAAACACAGAGAAACTGACATTGCATTTACATTTTTGAAGCTTGAAGTTAACTGAAAAGCAAGAAGCCGGAAGAAAGTTCCACAAGCGCGAAGTCAAAGAGAAGCAACGGTTTACGCAAAATTTACGATTACATCAAGCAATTTCAACTATAAAATGATGAAGTCTTACTTTAAAAAGTTATCTTTCAAAATACTCTCGTCGACTGTTTATTTTTGGTCATGCACAACGTCTGTTTTTATTCTATCTACAAAATGGGTGGAGCGAAATATAGGGACATTCACTATAACGAGTGATAAGTTAGAGAGATCTATCAATTCGTATTTGTGCACTGTCGTTCGTGATAAAAAGCACATTTGCGTTGATATTTTAAAGATATTTTACTCATATTTTCATACTATCGACTTGCTCGGGAGTTATTTTCGTTTTTATTCTTTCACTGTTTTATAGCCAGGTTTAAATTAGGCGCTGGCTGACAGTAAAACGGATCTTCTCTCATAGGAAAACAACTGGATCCAAAAATAATCTTTTTGTTTGTCTGTGAAACTAGACACGACTGTAGACAAAAAATACTTTATTTTTGCCGTTGTTATTTTGAAGCTGTTCAGGATTCACCTTAATCTTGTCTCGTCAGGATATTTAAAGAGGGTTTATTTATTAATATATTTTTTCAATCTAAGCAAGTTTGAAAAATGTATGAAAATTATTGGTTTGTCATTGCCATTATGAAAATGTAACATTTTGGAAGATAAGTCGGAATAGGTAGATAATCTCGCTATAAAAAGAAGAAACAAATAAGTGTCATTGGTACATGATCAGCCATACATAATTTCCTAAATTCTTCACGAATTAGATCTTCAAGCATTAACTTTAGGGTGCAACTGGTTTCATCTTTCTATTTCTCCCTAGAAGAATTTCAGATAGAAAAACTTAATAAATAACTGATCGCTCAAGAATAATATGATATCTTGATAAATAAATGACTTTGTAGCGTGGTGTCAACTACAGTGAAGAGATATTGGACTTCGATACACCATTAATATGCTTGGTGGGTTAAATTGTTAATTGTTTACATTCGGTCAGTTTAACACCGCAAGATCCTCTCGAGCCAATGAAATGCTGGTGATAAACAACTAGACTACACTGTGGAATATTGAGGTGGGGTAAAAACTTGACCTTGTAAAAATGTCCATAGAGTAAAAAGGAAAGGAAGTAGAAAGCAGATAAATTTTAAATAAAACTTTTTTATATTCCAGAAATTGTTGAGATGTCTGACAAATTTTCTTTGCTTTTTTTTTAAAGTTCAGTTTCTTCTTATGAAGACAGTTTACGTACGACAGGAGACATAACTAAACACAGGATGATTTCTTAATGATTTCGACTAGCACTGTTACACCCGGCTACTACACGTATTATCACGCGGACTGCTTGAACGCTGACTAGGTGAAACGTTTTTCCTTGATTTATATCTAGCGCGCAGACGTAATAGTAGCCACAAAAGCGCGCAAATATTTAACATAAAAATGCCTGGCTTTATTTGAATGTATATTACTTGAAGGGTATAAAATTTATAATAACTTAAGAACTATACCTGCTTAAAAGTTGAAACTTTGCAGATTAATAATTTGACACGTTTTAAATGTTGTGTAATCTTTTATGTTTCTCTATAAATAATAATTAAATTTTAAGTTGGCATCTACTCAGTAGGAATATCGTATTTTGTTAATAACTTTCAGTAAAAAGACGTTTTTATTTTTACTGAAATTGTTAATTATTAGAAACTGTTGATTGATACAATAAGTTTTAATAATGTGTTCTTTATAATTTGAATCTAATTTGCTTGTTTTACACAATCTTAATTTATACAGGTTTTTAAACATCAGTATATTTGGGTATTTTAAAATCGGCAATTGCCATATAGTATCTTTTCCTTTTTATATATTTCTCTGATCATCACATATGTTTCTCAAATCCATCTATCTGTTTAATTCTGTATATAATATTAATAATAGCAGAGCCTTCTTTCAGACAAGAATATGGCTTTCGATTCTCTAGGTCAACTGCTAATATATTAACGATTATTGCTGAAAGAGCCCATGAAGTTTGAGATAAGATTGGTGAAGCTCAGGCTGTTGCTTTGGACATTTCGAAAGCATTTGACATTGTGAGGCATACTGGTCTTCTTCATAGGTTGAAAGGCTCTGGTATTTTCGGACGAATTTTGGAACTGATTCAGTCATTATTAGCAAGTCGCGAAATGAAAGTTATCCTGAATGGCCACTCTTCTAGCTCTTTTTGTACTAATGCAGGTGTCCTCCAGGGCTCTATACCTGTTTTTAATTTTCGTCAATGACCTTCCGGCTCTGTTCTTTCCAATCAACTTTGATCTTCAAAAATTTAAATGCAATCTCATTCGTTATCTACTGCCCTCCTCATTACTCTTCTACTGTTCTCGCTCCTTCATAATGCTTCTCTTTTATTTTACTCTTTCACACTCAGTAACCACTTGTGTCTTAGTGGCTCTACTGCCTTGCATGGGGTGAGATGATTAAAAAAAGAAAAGAAAAGAAGACTGATCGCTAACGTCTAACAAAACATGTCGGTCACTAAATTACCGGAATCTAATGTTTAAAGGCGAGCAGATGCTTGTAAACAAAGTGGTCGATATTTAAAAACAATCAAACAAAAACAAAAAATAGGGAAAGAATAGTTAATAAATAAATAAATGTTCAAATGACTTATCTTCCGACTTTAAATTTCGCATATACACTGTTCAAGGTAAGATAAATGTTTATTTTTCTTACTTAGAACAGCGGCGCATCTGCAAAACTTACATCTGGAAGATAAGTCTTTTGAAACTTTTATTTCTCTTTTAACAAATACTATTAATACATATATATATATATATATATATATATATATATATATATATATATATATATATATATATATATATATATATATACATACATATATATACATATATATATATATATTTGAATTGGACAAGGTCTGACAATTTATTTAAAGACATTTATGATATGTTTAACGTTCTTTTTATAGATACAAGTATTTAAGCAAATGCTCTGTTTTATAATAAACAGTATTAAATAACATCTATGAAAATTTCTCGGACATTCAGGCCGGTAAATGTTATTTAATACTGTTTATTATAAAACAGAGCATTTGCTTAAATACTTGTATCTATAAAAAGAACGTTAAACATATCATAAATGTCTTTAAATATATATATATATATATATATATATATATATATATATATATATATATATATATATATATATATATCGATAAATCTATCTCATTCTATTTATATTTATAACGGTTATAATTCTTTCGATTACCCTACTGCATAATGTTCATATGCATTTTCTTATTCTGATTATATCTAGTTAACACTAGATATGATCAGAATAAGAAAAATGCATATGAACATTATATAGTAGGGTAACCTCAAACCATTGTTGATGCAGCACGACTGAAAATTGAATCTGGCATTGCCAGACAAACAGATTTTGATAGTACTATTAGAAATTTTGTAAACAAAAAATAGCCAGGAAAATACATTTTAATTAGTACTCTAGTTAAATGATAAATTTGTTTGTTTTTTTTTAAGTATTTTCGTTTGAAAGAAATTATTATGAACGTTTCAAAAGCATTTCCGAATGATAAAGCCTGAAATGTGATTGGTGAATGTAACCGTAAATACTGATTTATGTTGCTGCATAAATTGAATATGTTTATTGCATTATGTTATACTTGATCATGGAAATAAAGCATTCAGGAGAGTTTACATGTAGATTTACTGGACATCAAATCCTCAATTTTGAGAAAAATCTGTGCCTGCTCCAGTGTTTATTTATTTGCTTTTCAGCATATCAACATCTTATGGGTCATTTAATGCTAAAATTTAATTTTCCTGGAGGCATTAGTAATTTATTTTACAAAAATGCATTGCTGGTAATTTCTTAACTATGAGAATGTATTTTTACGATGAAAATATACTTTCATCGTGTTTTGACCCCAGTTTGGTGGTTAACTATTTATCCCTAGCTAGGACCCCAATAGGTGCTATCACCCCGGGTCTGGGTGAACAGTAATTAAGAAGTGGTTCCACGCTCCTCAAAACCTGAAGTCTCCTGATCTGAGGCCTTGCTGCCAGATGTAGATTATCGTCAGACGTAGGACTCATTTTTAAACCTACATATCATGTTTTCTTATTCTAAAAAATAATACTTGCTGGTTATTTCTCTTTACACACACATACTTATCATATAAACCTACAGCATGGCGTCAGCAATGTGTTTGACAACCCACGGTGCAGGTTGACTTACAAAACGGTCAACTCAAATGTAGGTCTTATCTATCTATCTATCTGTCTATCTATGTCTGTTCACTATCCATATATCTATGTCTGTTCACTATGTATCTATCCTAGTTAAAAAAAAATTCTTTCGTCTTTACATTGCTTTCTTCTAACCCACATTTTATTGATATCATCCCATTTCCTATTGAGTTTTCGTATTTCCAGTTCATTACTATTTTCTTCTTTCTTTCTTTTCCATTCTAGAAAACTTTGGGTTAACTCTGCGGATAGCATCTTTATTTCATTTACAATTCTTTGAAAGGCCATCGACTGAAATAGATTTAATTCCCTTTTGTGTTGATATTCCCTCCATTTTGTGTCTAAAAGCAGCCACATAAAACGTTTAGAATGCTACTCCTATCATAAGATTTTAGGTTATGGATCTAGTCACATTCTATGAACTTATTGATATTGCTGTTTCTCTTTTAGATGAACATTTATTACAGGGTTTGTTAATGTAGGAACTTTAATTAAAGTTATTTGTTCTTCGGTCTCAGCTCTTTCGAGATTATATTTATAGTGAGGTCATCATCCTAACGTAAGAATAATAATATAGTAACGCATTACTCTTTGAACAAAGCGCCTTCATTAGTTCATAACGAACTTTTTATATATTCTTTTTCAGTAATAAGATTAAATAAGTTAATCATTTTTCTCTATTGACAACATTTTTGCCTTTCGGAAATTTGCGGTTATTCACCTCTCTGAAATATATTTCAGTAAGTTTTCAAGCAAAGATATTTCTGGAACAAAGTCAACATTAGTAAAATGCTAATACATAATAATTACGTTCGTGAGGCTCCGTGTCAACCTCGTACTCTCTCGCTCGCTCGTTTGCAGCATCTTGGAGGTCTAATATGCCAGCTACCGCTCTACGGCAGATATTTAATCAGCTTAACTTATTTCTCACGTGCACTAATCATTCCTTTACAATAAATATCACATATCTCTAAATTAGGCACTCGATATTTATATAAGTTCTCTAAGTACGACACAAGGCTAATTCTAAGGTAACCGCTCTAACCTAGTGTAAATTGGCATTATTAATTTTTTTTCTTACAGTGGAGCATTTTGATCTGATCTGAAATTCAATATTTTCTTGCTGAATATCTGGGCAATCTTAAACCTTCGTGCCCACAATAAAACGGTGTGTCAAAAGGAGAGTTTTTCACTTGAAACCGACATTATTTTAACTATCGTCACTCCCTCGGCTATGTTCGTTGCTTTAAAAAACGATAATTGGAATTTTAATAAAACCCAAAGGAAATTTAGACATTTTTTTTTGTTCTTTGAGAATTCACAACAGAAATATTAAACACTAGTTATTCATTAGATTGTTTATTTACAAGAATAATTTTATATTTACAACATTCTAAAAATGTAAACACTAAAAATGCGAATCAACTAATATAATGTACTCCATATCATTTATTAAATTTTTAAAGAAATAAATAAGAAAATATTTTTTAAATTCATAAACTATCTGTGAACAAAACAATTTAAATAAACAGATAATGACCAGTAAGTATAAAACAAAATTTTCCGGGTATTTCTTTAATTTGCTCTCGTCACATCGGAATTAGTTTACATATTTTTCTAATCTTGTAGATAAATATTTACGAGGGAGTGAAGGTTGTATAAAATAATAGCGATGTCAAGGGAAAACTGTCCTTTTGGCACACCGTTTTTTTGCGGGTCCGAAAGTTAAAGATTGCCAATAACTGTAACTATACTCAACTACCCACGATTTAAATCTTGTACTATTTGAGAATTATAGTCTTAAGCCACAATTACAAGAATTATTATTAGCACTGATATTAATATATATTTAAGCTTCTCCAATCTAAGAATACAATAGCTGAGGACGACAAGCCAAGACCTATATCAAGTAGGTTTCTGACGATATAAACTGTAATACCTCTGACCTGGCGAATATGATTAACAATAGAATCGGATTTTAAAATCAATTCACCGCAAGCAAGGCGATAACGCCACTGAGACGCAAGGGACTACTGGAAGTGAAAGTGAAGAAAAAGACTTTAGAAGGAACCAGAACCTAATAAGAATATAAATTTCAGAATTTAGGCAGAGATGTTAGAAGTATAGAGTTGAAGCAGATTTTAAAGGAAATTGGAAAACCAATTCTAAACAGAAAACAAGGTATAAACCTCTGCTCCTCTTGAAAAGACCGGGAAGGAGCGTGATCCGGACGATATGTGACACATCTACTCATATTAAAATGAATAAATATGTGAAAGAGGTGAGAAAAACGATAACAATTAGAAAATATGAATTCCGAAACCGCCACGTGAATACCGAATTACAGTATGGACAACGGAATATGGCGTCATTATTTGTGGTATGTGTAAACTAGTATTAATTTCTTTCTGCCGGACAGAAAGTGATGGTTTAGTTTTCTATTGTTACGAAGCAATAAATTGATCCTCCCCAGAATGACTATATATTAATATAATAGATATATTTAAATGACTCACATGTGAAAACATAATAATAGTAAGGACTCAAAATGGCGGCAGAGTCACAAGAATCCGGGTAAGAAGTGCAAACGAATAATCTATTCTTATAAATAAAATTTAAGAAACAAGATAGATTAAGAAGTGGGAAAGTTTTAAAACTATTATTTTTGGTGGTTTTATTGTTATTCTTTGGTCAATTACACTAAGACTGAAAATATTGAATGCTTATATATTGAACAAGAAAGAGAAGGGAGATATATTTGTTGAGGTCGGTAGACATGATAACATAGCGATGTCTTTTTAATGAAGACAAATCTTGCTCTAATCACATTTCCATTGGAAAATCTCATATAGAACATTCACAAAGAAAATAAAATGATCTATTCTTAAATCCTCAAGCAATAATAATTTCATGAAAGAGAAAAAATATCTTCCAAATATTTTGATAAAGAATTTTTAAGCAAGCTACTTTCTTTCCTAAGAATAATCAAATCTTACGGAACTGACACACGGCTGGCTTTCTTTCTAAAACAGGGTTTAGAGAATCGGAACGAACGGTTTAATCCTTCGTGAGACAAGTAACATGAAGAGAAAGAAACCTTTAATTTCAAACACTAGAACGACGGTTTCTTTTGGTTTTGATCATTCTGTTTATATATATATATATATATATATTAGGTATGTCCAATATTTCGCTAAAAAGTGGTATACCTTGACGACAAAAGGTCCCCAAATTGATAAAACAATTTTTAACGTTTAAATATTTATGTTCTTATTAAAGAGGAAAGACCAAAGTATTTTCTGAATATTTTTTCAGATTTTTTAATCCTTCCTATAAATGTTAAAAATTTTATTAAAAATTTTGTTTTTTTTTCGAGTCAAAAAATTTCGTAAAATGGAACTTATCGACATTTCTGTCGGAAAGATCATAGTTTGTTAGTTAAAAAATCATGAAAAATCAATTACACCTTTTTCTTTTGTTATCTTAGGAAATTTAGAATGATTAAAGTATACTTAATGTAATTTGAAAGAAACATTACTTACATTTTTAGCAGAAATTTTTTTAAGAGAGATATTTCCAACCGTAGTCGTTCCTTTTTTAAGGAATTGACAGGCGTTAATTGATGTACGTCAATATATTCACAACTTACTGCACGGAAATTTATTGAATGGTAGCGCCAAAGTGATATAATTCGTTCTAATTTTAAGTGAATCTGGTTAGTAGATTTTTTTTTTTAAATTCACTTTCAAATTTTTTTTTTTTTTTTACCTTACGTTTGAGGAAGAATTCTGCACTGAAAATAACATTTAAATTATGAAAGAAAATCAAATTTTACAAGTAAAAATAAAACAGTAAAAAAAATACATTTTTTTAAATTGAGGTTTATTATTTCAGTCATGAAATATTTTTCTGAGAATATAAAAATTACATGAAACACCATTAATTGAAACGGGTTAACTTAATGAAATGAGATTTTATTTCTTTTTTATTAAGGCAGATTTTTTTCTATTTATTAATAATTATATAGCAGTAATATGAGTTTTATTTTATTTATTAATAAAATGAACATGCTATGTTGGTTTTGTTTTGACTCAATAAGTATTTTTTAGTTTGAGTAGTAGCGCGCTAACTCCAGAAAATTTAAACTCCAAAAATCGTTTTAATTGATAATTTGTCGTGTGGATAATAATTCCAAAGTAATGTACAATGAATTTATGCATTCGATTTCAAACTTGAAAATTTGGGTGGACTTCCAAGGGCGTTTTTTTTTTTTTTTGTAATTGTTAAATAGTCGATATTTTCTTTTATCCCACTATTCGATTATATTTGAATAGAAAAAGAAAAAAATTGAAAATAATACGACGATATTCAGAAAACTTGACAAGCGTTGTTTTCTTCTTACTGAACGAATCAAAGCCATTTCTGAAGTAAAAAAAAAACTTGCTTCTATCAAAGGAAACTACTCATGTGACATTATTTCAACAATGTGCATCCGTACTTTCGTTGTAGACGATTTTAAATACAATTTTGGAATATTAAAAATTATTTTTAAAATAATTATGGTTGTCAGATTTTAATAAGCTTTCAAATTTATGATCTTTAAAAAGTAGAGAACATAATATATCATTTCCATAAGGTTGCAGAAAGAACTTAATGTATAAATATATAACAACCTTTTGTCATATTGTGTACTTAAAATTGAAAAAAAAAAAGAAAATTAAAGTAAAAATTCATTGTTCATCAAAAAAATTTTTTTCTTTCAGATAATAATTACCTTCGTATATATTATTCAGAAAAGCCATTAAAAACTTTCTTAATTAAATATTGTCTTAGTTTTATTGGGTTTTGTATTTTTACAATTGAGGTAAAAGTTTGAACAATTTCGGACATTTTTTTAACAAAAAACTCGATGATTTAGATTTTTCAGAGTTTTGTGCATTTAATTAAAAAAAAAAATTCAGGTTGCAAATAAATTTTTTTTTGTGTTTTCATAAAATTAAGTTCGAGGGGGGTAACAGATATAAAAAAAAATATTTATACCCTGACTTTCAAAGAGACAAACATTTCTAAAATAAGTTCATTCATTTCTGAATAAGTTCTGAAGTTTTCATTAAAATCCAACAAGTAGTTAATTTTTACAAGAATTTCGAAATTAATGTGTCTTTCAACTGACAAAAAAACAACTAAAAAAAAACGCTAAAAAGGTCAAAATTGGACATACCTAATATATATATATACACACACACATATATACCGTATGTACTCGTGTATAAGTCAACTTCATGTATAGTGTGAGCACAGATTCTTTTTAATGATTTTTAAACACTCCAGAAAAAAAATCTTCATATAGTGCAACTGGTCACTGAAAATGTATGATTTTTAACCTCATTAAAAAAAAAGTTACCTATGTGTGACTCCTATGTTTTGCGTAAAAATCTGATAATAAAAACTTGCATTATACTGAAGTATATACGGTAATGTTAATTAACTGTTGTAATTTTCCTGTAACTCGCGTACTGATTTGGGGGGAGAAAATTTGCAGAAAACATGAAATCGTAAATTTTCGAATCATCAAAAGAGAAAAAATCTAAATCTTTGTTGCTTATTTAGCACATTGATTACTTGTTTCTTCGTTTGTCTCTTAAAGAAAAATAAATTAAATGTTTCTGTTAAAACACGTCACATTTGATTTAAGAAAAGTTACTTTATATTTATGACAAGAAAGACTGTAATGAGAGAAAAAATGCCATGGGTTTTCATAAATGATACAAGTGATAACTTATTGCCATATCTGACATTTACTTGAGACATCACCGACATTGCGTACGTTTTTATTTGTTCATATTCAATATGGCGGAAAAAGAAAGTGAGAGAAGATACTATCAATCCGTATAATGATGATAATAGTTATCACAAACAAAGAAAAGAAAATGTTCAGATTGTGGCCGACTGGAACGAAGAAACAGACTGAGTTAAATTAAAAGAAAGTGAAAAGCTGAATAAATATCGGTACCTTGCTAGAGAATAGAAATAAAGTGGGACATGATAGTGATGGTTGTACTTATTATTTGAATGCTTAGAGACTCGTGAAGAGGTTAGAAGGCCTGGAAATCAGAGAAAATAACAGAACCATCTACAAATCAGTATAATTGTAATCAGCACGAATAACGAAGAGCAGTATCGAGGCGATGTGTTATTTGATCTTCAGTTAAAGCCACTTGCTGTCACTCAGTCAGTTATGTGCCATGCGTGATACACGATTAGGCGATCATGTATCTTTCGATACATGACTGATGAGGCAGATTTTTTCCCGCAGTAGGTTGCCATTTCTTTCTGCGGTAGACCAGTTGTCATCAAAGGCTATAGAACCCGGTCTGTCCTGCTATTTACTCATAGCTGGGAGGGGAGAAGAAGAGGATTCATACCTTTCCCAAGGGTATTAGCACGTAAGTGACTGTAATGGATTCGACCGGAATTCGAACTCGGCTCTCCGATTCTCCAATCCGAGCTGCTATCCACGCTTATTGGTATTAATATTATTAGTAGTAGTATTAGTAGTAAGCGGAGCGACTTGTGTGGTCCAATGACTCTGAGAGCGATGCCATCGGGAGTTCTAAACACCTGAGAGGGCAATCCTTGGGGGTAAGGTCGAAGACGAGGATCCAGACTAAGCGCAATCAACTCCAAAGGCCCCAACGGTAGAACAAGCGAATGATGATTACAACAGATCTCAGTGGTTGAACCTACAGACGAAGAGGGCTACGCATGACGGACATACTACAGAAGGCGCCACTCGAAATTATAACAAAGTCAGCGGCAGTCCGTTACAGTTTTATAACTGGATTCTGTATGTCTCCTTCCATATCCGTTGCGGGTGAAGGTCATGAAATGAAGTGTGCCAGTCAATTCCTAGCACGTTGACATCTACCATAAACAAACTTACTTCATCGGCATTTTCCTATACTCTAACCAACTCTTGTAAACACAAACGACGATAGACATTGGGTGACGGGAGCAGGTTTTGGTGAAACTAGAAGCTTCTCGTCTTGAACCAGGCACGCTGGCGGCGAATTTCGTCATCACCACCATCATCATAAAGGAAGCGATCAGCAAAGAAGAAATTAAATTCTTGGAAACAAGATGAAGCCGACGAGTAGTAAGCGATACTATTGGTGAGAAAACTCAGTTAGTAAACGATGATTATAGAGAGAAGGGGGAGAGGGAGGGAGAGAGAGGGAGAGAGAGGGAGAGAGAGAGGGAGAGAGGGAGGGAGAGAGGGAGGGAGAGAGGGGGAGACAGAGAGAGAGGCAGGGAGACAGAGAGAGAGAGGGGAGGAAGAGGGAGGGAGGGAGAGAGAGAGAGGGAGGGAGAGAGAGAGGGCGACAGAGAGAGAGGGGGAGGGAGAGAGAGGGAGGGAGAGAGAGGGAGGGAGAGAGAGGGAGGGAGAGTGAGAGGGAGACAGAGAGGGAGACAGAGAGAGAGAGAGTAAAACAGAAGAAATAAAAAGAAAGCGCGTGGAAGAAAAGTTAAGGAATAAAAAAATAGCTACACAAAGAATTGTTTTTTACGGCTTATCAACCCTTTGTGGGTTATTTAAATCCGAGACATATTTTGAATTGTAAGAATATTTTTTGCGAGTAAACATTGCATTAACACTATTTTTTGAGAATAACAATGATTTTTCCAGATACAAGTCCTACTATTTAACCCATAGCTGGGAGGCCGGAGATGCATTCATACTTTTCCCGATGTTATTTGCGTGTAAGTGAATGTAACAAACCTGACTGGAATTCGAACCTGGAAAGCTGAGTTTGAATTCCAGTACATCAACCTCACATCCGTCACATAATGAAAAAAAAAAGGCAGGGGTAATTTAAGACTCAAAGGACATACTGAACGCAATTAGTGTAGGTGGGGGAAACAACCAGTAAGCCACTTTACAAGTTAGAGAGAATGAATGGTAGAACAAAGACAAAGTAGCGCAGTAAAGAGGTTATGGCTTAATTATTTGAGTAACAAAAACAGGAAGTTGTGAAGATTCGTGATTGCTCAGGCCACGAAGTAACGCAACATATAGAAAAATTACTGAGAAATAGTATCAATGTAGTAGTGCTGAAACTCTTCTAGGATAGACTTTTGACTTCGAGAGTTACATACTTAAGTACATAGATATTCTATCAGTATATTTTGTGCCAGGCTGAAACAAAAACAGGTAAATGTATTTTTATATTGATGTTATGCTTTTCAAATTGACGAACAAAGTAAATGGGAACGAGATAACTGAAGCAACGAGACGCTTCGTAGAGCACTTGATGATTTTTTTAAATCATTTCACCACATGATTAAAGCCACTAAAACACAAGGGGTTACTGAGTGTGAAATAATATGAAAAAGAGAAACATTATTAAGGAGAGCGAACAATAGAAGAGTAGTCAAGCAGACAGTAGATAACGATTGACATTGTATTTACATTTTTGAAGATCAAAGTTGGCTGAAATGCATGGAACCGGAAGAGAGTTCCTAAAGCGAAGACATGCGAGAAAACAAACTCTTAGCATAGAACTTATGGATACATCTAGCCAATTCAACTGTGGATCTAGTACCAAAATCTAGATACCATAGAAAAGAGTTTATCCGAACAATTGCCATAAAAGTATTTATAGAAAAGGCACAGGGAGACTACGTTACGGCAGTGGAAAAGCCGAGTCGGTAGGTCAAGACCAATACTATTGCAGATCCTTCTTTGGATTTTATTAAGAATTCCTAAATATACAGCAGGAGCACTGGACCATAAAGGGCAGCAATATTCAAAGGATGGACGAGTGGTAGACATATAAATATGTAAGATAGTTTCTGAGGAGTAAAAATGTCTAGCACGATACAGTGTGCCAAATTTTTTTTAGGGAGCCAGTGTTCTTTGCTGTCAAACTCTCTGCCTCGGCGGAGAGGAACTCGGACGAGGCTTTGCCGCAGGGCAAAGTTTCGTCCGGAGAGGTAGACAGTCCCTGAACCCGTGTATACGGGTTCTAATGGGCATATTTTTGGCCGAGCCTACGGGCTTGGGGAGCCCACATTAAACCGGCCTTGTGCCACATTCGACACACGTGGGAGTGTTGTTAAATATCAACACAGCAATGGATTCATTATAATCTTTTCATTTTATGTTAGTCTAGAATTTCACTGTCATGGAGGTTATTATCAGCTATGCTTATGGGAGGCAGGAATGTGTCTTTCAGGTGATTGATAGGGAGAAGCTTAGTTTTGGAGGCGTTAAAACAAACAAACCATCAATTGCCCCAGTTAACAGCTGATTGCAAGTCATTTTTGAGACCAGCTGGCAATTTGACCATATCGAACTGAACAGACTTACTATTGAGACAGGAGTAAATGGTTTTAAAACTGAATTTGCGTCTTACCACTCGAACCAAAACAAGGGGAGCTGATAAAAAACTAGGTGCCTACACACCCTGAAGAATATTTATGAGCGTTCTTAAATTTGAAAAATTTGAAAAACTTAACGATAACATATTGCAAAATAAAATCCTTTCCATTTGCCCTGATAAAGTCTATCAGAGAACGAAACGCGCTGGTAAAGAAAAGTTTTCCTTTTTGTCTTTATTTATATAGTATTTTCCCAGATATATATTTTTTTTATTTTTATCTGAATTTCTACACATGCACACACAACCACATACATACACTCAGATACATACAGCAGTTGGCGCATAAAAAACAGAAACGCACATATATTAACTCAGGAACATACGCAAAACGTATGCATACATGCAGACAAGATACCAAAAATAAAAATCACAAGAAATACGGACGCACACATACACATAGAGAGCAATACGCATATAAACATATATACGCACACATTTACAAAACCAGTTGTACAAATATACACAAAAAGCACACAAAGTTATGGACAAAGTCACACAAACATGTACATGTAAAAATTCACACAAATACAACCTCCACACACACATACATATATATATATATATATATATATATATATATATATATATATATATATATATATATATGTGTGTGTGTGTGTGTGTGTGTGTGTGTGTGTGTGTGTGTGTGTTTGTGTGTGTGTGTGTGTGTGTGTGTGTAGAGAGAGAGAGAGGTAAAAAGACAAACAGAGCAAAGGAGTTTTTTTCAGAAAAAGAGAATGAAATGTAAACCCTTGAAATATTGCTGATTGAAGTCTACTCTCACCGCTACTGTGATGTTACTTCCTCCAGTTCACCTATAAATAGTCGGATGCTGAGTGACGTCAAGAGCGTTCGATTTAATGAGTCAAGACAAAAACGTTGTGAGTGACGCATAGTGGAAAACGGACATTTTCGTTACAGTATCGATCGGATACAAATACGTTCACGAGAAAAAAACATGGTGTCCATTACAACATTTTTGCCGCCTAAAAATAGAAATTGATGCACATTCCACAAGTGAAGAGATAGTCACTTATCATTTAAGCATTGCATGCCACATCCAAAACGAATCTACCAATAGAAGACAAAGATCTTGCTTTCCATCCCGAGGCTAATGTACTTATGACGAGGGTGGCTATGCTGATGACATAGGTATTTATGGTTGGGATAAGAATGATCTGGAAATGAAAATCAACATCCTTCAAGTGTTCCAAGAAATGGGACCCAGGATAAACTATTCCAAAACATAAATTATGATCTGGAATTGGAATGAAAGCAGTTATGACACCTATTCTGAATCCATCATAAAAATGCAGGATGTCGTATTTGTAAATACTAAACACTTTAAATACTCCGATGTATGAATCAGTTATAACTAGTTTAGCATAGGAGAAAAGGAAATCGAACACATAATAGACTGCTCTAGCGGTAGTTTTTTTCCCAACACCATAAGTTGCTACAAAAACCAAAACATTAACCTGAAAACTCGAGTAATGTTCTTTAATAGCCTAGTCAGATCAAAACTTTCAAATGGGTGTCAAGGACGGCACCAAACCCGCTCAGAAATATCTAAACCTTCATCTGTATACAACCTCTTTCTAAAACCAATAGCTTAAATGACTTTGAGTGAGTGAATCCTGAGGTTCTTCGCAAAGATTATCCTTCTTTTAATATTATGGCCTGGCGCTATAGAATCGCAAGTAAAGAACTGTACCAAATAACAAAAAATAAATCACACGAGAACTACCAACAGCAGCAACAACTAAAGGGGATAGCACATGTAACTCAAAGAGAACATAATGACATAATCGAGATGTTAACATTCCACCTCCTCACTTCAAATAAAAGGTTAGGAAGGACCCTCAACAATATTAGAAAGAGCGATAACAGCTACTGAACTTGAAAACTCTATTTTCATGAAAACTTGTTTTTTAAGAGAATTTAAAAATATTTTCTAAATTTCAACTAGTACTAGCTGCTCGGTCAGTAAAAGGCAAAATATTTCCTTGTAGGCTAATATTACTATTATTATCCGCAGGCCAATTCGAAAGAAATATGGCATAGGACCGAGATTAAAGCATGTATCCCATGCGTACACGAGGTTAGAGATAAAAGTTGTTGAAATCTCAATCGGTATTTCCATTTTTAATAACGCCTCAGTCTCCAGAGATTAACCCTATCCCATGCCTAGTGGCAATGTAGGTGTACGGCCACTTTAAAAATTGAAATGCAAATTTCCATTGACAGATTTAAACTTTGTCGCTGTGAGAACCATTTTATTTTTTTTAAACTCACAGATTAAAAATATACTAAAAGAAATATAGCTGCCGTTTTCTAAATCTGACCAAATATCACATTTTCAAAAATCGCTTTTGGTCGGTCTGAGAACTTTTCACCACACCGTTGTATAAAATACGTGTTTACCTAATAACATTAGGTACGCGCACCGAATCGCTAACATTCTGAAATGAAGGATTTGTCAATTTTATACAAACACAGGAGTATCCTTTATCCGAAATTCCGAAATCCGAAAAACTCCAAAATCCGAGATTTTTTCATGTGATGACATGATTTGCCACAAATGGAAAATTTCAGAAGGCACCGAGAAGGTTCCTAGGTGAAGTGCAACTGTTGTAATTGACCTCATCTGCCATAGGTGGTGGCCCCAGCCCAGCTATGTAGCCTACGTTGGTGCAAGTGTTAGAGTAGCGATCGTCACAGCAACTTCTTCGTTCGTGGATTACTTACCAGATGTTTCGTGCCCAGTAAAGATATCATTCAAAAAATCAAATAGTCCTGCATTTATATATATTTTGTAAGTCGTGACCATATTTTTTGTATGCGTGCAGAAAGTAAAAAGCATTATTTTTACATGAAATTTTAATTTCCTTGGGAGAATTACATAACTAGCGTCATTACCCGTTTCTGTATGTACGCAAAATTTATTAAATTTTATATAAAACTACCTTCAGGTTATATATATAAGCTGTATTATGAAATGTAAGTGGTTATGCTTGGGTTCTATTCCCAAGCTGCCCCATTTTATAGATGCTTTATACAAATTAAATAACCTATACCCCAAAATCCGAAAAAATCTGAAAACTGAAGCACATCCGGTCCCAAGAATTTCGGATAAAGAATTCTCAACCTGTGCCAGGTGTTTTGTAAAGATATTATTTAAAATGTTAAAGTCCAGTATTTATATATTTTTCCTAAGTAGTGATCATATTATTTACACGTACAGAAAGTAGAAAACATTATTTTTACGTGAAATCTTAATTTTAACACTTAAAAATCCTTGGGAGAATTACATAACTAGCGTCATTACCTGTTTCTGTATGTATACAATATTTATTAAATTCTTTATTAAACTACTTTCAGGGTATATGTTATTTATATAAAACTACCTTCAGGTTATATGGATAAGCTGTATTAAGAAATGTAAGGGGATATCCTCTTTATGCTTGGGTTTCATTCCCAAGCTGCCCAAATTTATAGATGCTATATACAAACTAAATAGTCTGTACTCCAAAATCTGAAAAAATCTGAAAATTAAAGCACTTCCGGTCCTAAGAATTTTGGATAAAGGATTCTCAACCTGCACATATTTTAATTGCTTAATGAATATTTACAAACAATATGACTTGCAATCATTTGTTTTCACATGCTGTATCGTCCACTTTTTTCGCTTGCATTTAGTTAATATCTTTTGGTATAACACAAGGAGGCAAGGTGGAGTATTGGATTACGACTCGGATTGAAGAATCCAATTACAGTAGATTTAAGCTCCGTCATGCTATTTTGTTCAGGAAAACAGCGGCTTCAGTACATGTTGTGCTCCTACGACCCTAAGGTATTACGGGAATCGTGATCATGAAAAGCGACATTATACGGAACAATGGTTGCTTGTTCGAAGCATCACAAATCTAAGAACCATTCAAATAGCTTCCAGTCAGAAACGACCAAGAAAAAACGTCTTTATATTAAAATGTTTTCTTCGTACATAAAATATTAATATTCACAATTCATGTTAACATGACGATATTAGCAATTGCCATGACAAAATCATGTACAACAAAAACAAAGAAATACATTCAACTAACCATTTGAAATTTATATTTTGCTGATACAGTTTTTAATAAAATGATTCCTTATACATTAGAAACAGAAGAATTTTGTTAGAAACAAAGAAAAAAATACTGAACTGTTATGTAATATCGTTCCTCCTATATGGCACTGAATGCTGGACAATCTCGGCATAGATGAGGAAGAAACTTGAAATGATAGAATTGTGGTTCGACAGACAGATGCTGAGAATAACATGGACTGAACATGTCAGCAACGACGAAGTTTTGGAGCAGATAGAGATAAAAAGGACATTTATACTTAACCTC
This sequence comes from Acanthosepion esculentum, assembly GCA_964036315.1. Lineage (NCBI taxonomy): Eukaryota > Metazoa > Mollusca > Cephalopoda > Sepiida > Sepiidae > Acanthosepion > Acanthosepion esculentum. The sequence continues at coordinate 92,721,493 of OZ038478.1, forward strand.
AGAAAGCGGCAGTTGAAATTTCTAGGGCACGTCATGAGAAAATTTGACACTCACGTGACATATCGAAGGCAAGAGGAACAGATTGATTGATTGATTCGTTGTCTTATCACTTCTTTGAAAGTTATTTAAAGGCAGAAAATATTTTTAAATTATAAGAATATTTTGTTGTTGGGGAGATAATAGTTTAGTGATACAAGTCTTACTAATTGGCCCATAGCTGGGGGGGGGGAGAGAAGAGGTGGATTCATATCTTTCGAAGGGGTATATATGCGTAAGTGAATATAAGGAACCCACTGAAAGTTGCAACTCGGCTCTCTGATTAAAAATTCCGTGCCATTATCTGTTACGCCACCTGCCCATCCAAGCTTACAGCACCTGGTATTCCCAAAGGAACAGGGATAGAGGAAAACAACGCATAATGTACCTAGCCTGCTTGAGTAAATGGATGGCAAATGGTTTAGGGGACAAAATTTACTAAGAGCTACAAAGGAGAGGAAATTGTGGAGAGCCATGATCGCCAACGCCCTGGAGGAAAGCGGTACATAATAATTAATTTAATACATTTTTAGCGACAATAATAATGAATTAAAATGTAGAAGTCATCAAAAATAGCTTGAGTAATCCTTTTTTTAAGGAAGCACGGTGGAGTAATGGATAACGAGGAGACACGGTGGAGTAATGGATAGCGGCTTGGATTGGGGGTTCGAGTTCGAATTCCATTTGAATAAGTTCACTTATACGCTAATACCCTTGGGAATGGTATGTATCCTTTTCTTCTCCCCACCCAGCTATGGGTAAATAGCAGGACAGACCGGGTTCTATAGCCTTGGATGGCAACTGGTCTACCGCAGAAAGAAATGGCAACCTACTGCGAGAAAAAAATCAGCCTCGTCACTTCATGCATCGAGAGTTACATGATCGCCTAAGCATGTATCACGCATGGCACATAACTGACTGAATCTTTCTGAGAGCAGTTGCTGTAATGCGTGGTTAGATTAAAACGTAATTATGTACTAAGATATGTAATCACGCATGCGTAACACGCTCGTCCGTCTTTCCATTTGTTTTTCTGATTCTAGAGTTTCAAACCATTTGCTCGATATAATAAATCTCTATCGATAGAATTAAATACCGTATATACTCGCGTATCATGCGACTTTTGAAGACCTAATTTTGAAGCTAATTTGACAACAGTAAATGGATATATAGTTTGGTCACCTGCGTAGCCAGGGCCAACATTTCATACGCTAATTTTTATATCTCGTGTATGATACGACCCCCTTAAAATTAGCTTCAAAATTAAGTTTTCAAAAGTTGCCTGATGATAATAATAAACAGAGAGATTTTCAGCAGTCGTTTGTATTTTATTGAAAATGACCATGGCGCTCTCTACTAAAGTAGAGTACTAAAAATCTAAACGAAAACTAGTAAATCTTCCCTCCCAGTGGAACGTCGATATTTGAGATAGGCCTTCAATTCTTAGTGTGAGTTGCACTATGACTTAGCCTTTAGTAAAGAAGGCCATGAAAAGAATCCATTAGATATCAGTTGCATTGAAGATTATTTCATTACTTTTGCTTAGAATTCGGCACTATTAAGCATTCATTATATTGTATAGGAGATGATTGAATCACTCTATGATTATATTGTTGATCGACATGCCACATGTAGACAGAAGATCGTTGTTTCTTAATTGGTAGTTTAGCAACTGCTCTTTCATTTCGAAAATGTTTAATGTTCAGCCTCTTCCAAGGTTTAGCATATGAAGACAGAAATGTGAAGTTGCTATTGACAACTCGAATCAACTCAGCCATCTTATGTAATCAATGTATTCTGGTTTCACTTTCTAGAAGCGCCACTAGATGTCATTGTAATCAAATTCATAAGTCGCTGTTTTGAAAAGGAAATATGATAGTCGCTAAATGAATTGATAACATGGTCAGGATCCGTGTCTTTGCCGTACTGCTTAGAAGTTGTCGATTGTTGCTTAAGTGAATACTATTGAAGGTGAATTAATGTTTGTAGAAGTGAAGTTTACCATTTATTTAAGAATAATTATAAGTGTAGTAGTATTATTCATTTCTGCAAACTTTGAAAAATGGAATGGTGGCGAATGTTACCAATAAGTATAATCGAGATAAGAGTACATGTTCAAAGAGATATATACCTGAATATATTGAGGATATTATCCCGAATAGTTAATGGAATAATAATTATCTTAATTTCAGCTCGATTGATCTGCGTTTAAACAATTTCTCTTTAATTGGTTATCAAGGGTTAAAGTAAAAAAAAAAGGAGCTGATATAACTTAATGGTTACAATGGTTAGTATTTATACGTTCTTAAACGTTACAAAAACTATTACCATTATTTTTCGTTTCAATTTTTATAATGTTGCCATACAATCGTTAAATATTAGCAGCATCAACTCAATTCAAGAAAAAATGATACTTAAATTTTAATTTTTCAAAATTCAAAAAGTGTAAAGAACTAAAATAGGGGAAAAATCGTTTAACCCTCCACAAAAAAAATTTTGTCTATCGTAGTTGTACTTATCAAGCGTGTTCAAATAATTTTGACCGATTTTAATGTGAATAAAGTTTTAGTGTCTAATGATTTTTTTCTTTTTCTTTCAGATTTGGCGAACATTTGGGCGATATTACTTTTGACACATAATTGCAATGACTTAAATAATATGATTCAATAGGGTAATAAATAAATGTTCAACAATAAAACTGATTTATTTGCTGCTTACTTTGATCTGTCTTAATGAAACACTCTTATATATGATCCGTCTTAATGAAACACTATTATATATGATCCGTCTAATGAAACACTATTTATTAAAAGTGGGACACATAAACGGTGAAAAGAGTAAATCAACTTGTATATACGATACCAGTCTTCCCAAAATTCAATTCGGTGATCTTATACGTGAAAAATATAAGATATTCAAATAATTTTAGTATCAACGCTAGCGGAATGTTTCCTTTCTTTGTAAAAATCAAAAAACAAAATGTATTTTCTCTGGAGCTCTTTCTGATCGAAAAGAAAAAAACAACGATGTATAACTGAATTGTCCGTTTTCTTTATATTGTTTTCTGACATTCCACACTTTGGAATTTTGTCTTCTTTCATTTGTTCTTTTGTACAAATGTGTTTATTCTTGTTAATTTACGTCCTTATGGGAAAAAAAAAGAAAAGTAAAAAAAGACAGTTGTCAAGCGCGCCCCAAAAGAATTAATTTAACTGTATCCTTCAGTCAGGAATTGTTTGTGGCAATTACTTATCAGCATTTGTTGACAATGAAGGATTACTGACGCTTCTTTCTTGAAATTTGAAACACCAAATTCATTGAAGGAAACATTGTTTTTCTCGTTTTGTACTTTTATACGTTTTTTTGCGGAGTTTCTTGAGTAATTTCTATTTCCTTCTCTGACCATGTTTCAACAGATTCTTACAAGTACAAAAATGCAATGAAAAGTTGTTTTTTTTTAAATCTATCTAATTAAAAAGGGAAGCATATTAATTTTTATTTATTTTCACTGAGCCCTTATTGGCGAAAAATATAATGATGTCTTTTGCTATTACAAATGCAATCGACCAAATGATGTCTCAATTTTGAGCGCAAACACGGTGAGAATTCTTTTGTGAAAAAATTATGGTTTAACAAGTTTAACTTTGCATTCTCCTTCCTAGAACATAACCGATTTTATAAGTACCAGATTAATAATTACTAAAAGAAAAAAAGATTCCATTTTTGTGTATTAACTGTTTGAACTGATTAGATATTTATATCGATTGGGTTATTCAAAAGGAATGAAAAAAATTCTCTCGATTTATATTTAAAATAATCCTTCTAACTGCCTTCTTTATATGGTTAACAATAAGATCAGTTTTATTCTTTTCGACTATTTTAAGTGAAAGCAATCAAATGAGCAAGCGGCACTTTCCGATTTTGGTATTGAACTGATTCAGAAATATTTAAAATCTTGTCCGTTAACAGGGTGAAAAGATTCCCAATTTTATGAACGAAGCAATATATATATAGAGAGAGCTATCTTGTATTCTCAGTTGAATAAAGCTTGCTTTAAGCCTACACCTGCATCCTCTTGTCATTACAATATATGTATATATATATATATATATATATATATATATATATATACATACATATATGTGTGTGTCTGTGTGTCTGTGTGTTTGTGTGTCTGTGTGCGTGTGTGTGTCTGTATTACAGTCGTGTTCACTCTGGACAAGGCCCGGAAGGCACTCAAGGTAGAGGGTTACATATAAGAGGCACAGCTTATTCGGATATGTGTGAAAGATAACAATTATCCCTAGACTTGAACAGGTTAAAATTGTAGTAATCGTGGAAGTAACCTCTTGGAAGCCAGTTCCACAAAGCAGCAGTTCGTGGGAAGAAGCTGCTTGAGTGGAACTTGCATCTCACCAGGGCGATATGAAGGGAATGGGGGTGATCCGAAACAATGTGCATGGCATGCGGAGTCTTAGTCGTGAAGGCAAGGACTGGTAGAACAAAGGTGTTCATTTGAATACTGACCAGGGAAATAACGATAGGACAGCAAGTGGCTTGCGACGTCTCGCCTGTGAGGTAGGTTTTGCAAAATGGAAAATAATTCGTCGCCTATAAGGACGCGGAGACGCTTTACACAAGCACATGCATACACACACACACACACAATATATATATATATATATATATATATATATATATATATATATATATATATATATATATATTGTTGTTGAGTTATTTCCATAATAGAAACTGTATTCGGACTAAATGCGTCCTAAATAGGTTAAACGTACAGAAACGTTAGGAACTTGTAATAAAGTGTTACGCAGAGTAATCGAGTTGTGGTCGCTGAACACTACTCCTTCCCTCGACTACTCCTGACTCCTACTTATAATAGGTGGGAGAGTCTATTACCTAGACAAGGTGTCTTTCACTATATATATATATATATATATATATATATATATATATATATATATAGGCAGTATATCTTCATTCAAGCATGTTTCATTAAATAACATAGACATATAATAATTTCTCTAATTATCTTCTTGATGTTAAGTTGAAATTCATCAAGAAACGCGGCATATTTTTTGTTAACCTAAGTACTTTTGATCTCCTCCGAGATCATCCTCCGGGTTCAAGTGTGAAAACAACCTTAATGTAACTGTAATCGTTTTGATAGTGATTTTGAAGACACGCGCGTGCGCGCTCGGCTATAATTATTTTAAAATTAACAGTTGTGGCTACGATGTTCTATAAACAAGCATTTCCAATCCAAGGGCGATAACCAGAGATGGTAAAATTTCAACTTCGTAAATTTTAAAATGGTGTTAAATGTTAGTCAACTGCTAATAAACTTAGAATAAATACCCACAGAAGAGTGACATATTCTCGGCTGACATGAAATGTGTCGTATTAGACAATTTTTCTCTCCAGAATTTATCTCATATATTTATAAGTCTACCGTTCATCCATGCTATGAATATTGATGACACATATGGTCCGGTGCTCCTGATATATATTTTAGAGAAAAAGAAGAATCAGCAATAATATTGATCATAACCTGGCGTCTCGGCTTCAGTCACTTTCCCACGGCCGTAATGTAGCTTCCCTGTGCCTTTCTATAAATACTTTCATGGTAATTTTTCTGATGAAATCTTTGCTATGGTACTTAGATTTTATGAATTTAAGCGCAGTAATAGATTGGCGGCTAGATTTACAATCAAATTGGCTAGATGCAACCGTAAGTTCTATGTTAACAGTTTTTTTCCTATAGTTGTCCTCTGTGGAACTTGTTGGATCACTTACGTCAAAACAGCAGAAATTAGCTTCGCGTTTACAGAGAAAAAAACATACTTGACAAGAAATAAAACGTACAGTAATAATAGGAAAGCATCGCAAATTATATGCCAATTTCATACAATTTATTTATATTTTATGTGTACTGGTATGTGTATTTTTGACTGTAAATGTTTCATGGTACATGTAATGAGTGGAAGAAGTTATTTCGCATTATTACACACAATGTTAAAGAGAGAAGCTGGACACATGTTGCTTGTCCGAGGGTTCGTGGTGAAGAGATTGAATTTAATGCCTTTTGGCGGGATGTCCGTATTTCCAACAGGAACAGTTTTATTTGCATGCTGGGAGTATTTTTATTATTTTTAATTTTTATTAATTTATTTTATACAAAGTGTACCTTGTGTTTTAGTGGCTTTACTGTCTTGTACCCGAATAAAAAATATGGTCAAATAGAATAACTATGTAGTGGTTAACGTATTATATTATGAAAGGTTATTTTAAAGAGATAAATATAACAACGCAGATAACGATGGAAATTTGGAAAGCAAATAATGAAAAATATTTCTTAAAAAAGAAATTTTTTTTAGAGAAAGCAAAAGAAATGAAACAGATGAAAAAAGTAAGAAAATATATAAAATCGAATAAATTAAGAAAAAGAAGAAATATTGAAAGTTAAAATACAGAAAAAATTACAAGGAAACGAAAAAAAGAAATAACGAAAAGAAACAGGAAAATAAGAAAAAGCTAGCATTTTTGATTGACGATCTTTTAATTAGCATTCATCTTATCTGATAGATTAATCTTCAAGCGCTTTTCAATAAATCTATTTTTGTTCTATGATTCAACTCGATGAGGGCACACCTTCATTCTGTCAGACGTGCAGATATGTCTTTGATTTACACTGGGTAACTTTTGTATAAGAAAAGACCAAAGCCATCAATCGACATTTTAACATCCACTTACATTTTCCTTGCTCAACCATAGGTCCCATAATCCAGATAAATTTCAAATCCAATTCAATTTTAAAAGAAACGCGTCTGAAACATTTATTAAGAGAATTTCTGTCATTCAAAACGAGCCAGTAAATTTGACTTTCTTTTTTTTTCCTTTGCCTCAACAGGAAATAATGATTGAAGACATGAAGTGAAAATCATAGTTCGATTACGTTTCATTTTGACACAAGGCCCGATAATAGATTAAAGAGAAGAGAATCGATTTTGGCAAGTTGATGGGGATAGTTTCGAGTCATTGACTGGACTTGGGAAATTTGGAGGCGAATAAGGAATGAGATAAAAGGGATAGCTAGAAAGATAAGGGGTTGATTTTGTTTTGAAAGAACATACCCAGTGAAAAATGAATATGAAACGAACGGTAAACGGGAAGAAAGAAAAAGAGAAGGAATAATGTTATAATGAAAGAAATATAAATTAAGTAATAAATAAGAACGAAAAAATGACGACGAAGAATAAATCAATAAAAATAAGTGAAAGTACATTGAAATTAGAAATAACATCAGTTGAAGTAACACAGTATATATCTATCTGATTCTGTTCATATCTATCAAATTATGTTGATACCTATCTATCTATCTATCTATCTATCTATCTATCTATCTATCTATCTGTTTAATTCTTTTGATATATATCCATTTCTCTTAATGTCTACCTATCAATCAGCTGAATTCTGTTGATATCCAATTTTGTTGATATCTATCAAATTTTAAGAAATATATATATATATATATATATATATATATATATATATATAATTCTTTTCATGTATATTCAATTCTGTTGATATCTATCTTCTGCCTGTCTATTTAATTTTGTTGATATCTATCCACTTCTGTTGATACCTTTCTATATAATTCTGATGATATATATCCAGTCCTGTTGATATATATATGCAATCCTGTTGATATCTATCTATCTATCTATCTATCTGTTGATATCTATTGATATCTATCTATATCTGTTGATATCTGTCTATCAATCTATCTCTCTATCACAGTTGAGAATTATGCAGTTTTCTTGATTTCTATCTATTTTTGTCTTATAATCACATCACACCTACCACAACTCGGTGGTCTTTGAAAATGGAGAAGCTTCTTGTTAAAGCCAGCCACAATCTTTCACTAAATGACCATTTGATTCGAGTATAGCAGGAATTGAAGACGAAATCCACATGTATTAATAGAAAGGAGCGCTTTTCCCAAAATGCTGGAGAATCGCATATTTCTTTAGCATTGAGCAATGGGACTTATATATACTAAGTTAAAACTTAATTATAAAAAAAAATTGTTTCCTTCCTCCCCTTTTCCGGTAAGTATTCCAGTCGAAATGTCGGTGACTAAACCGACTATTCCACTCCAAGTTACGAGTTTGAAGGGTTTTTATAAAATATTCAATAATAATAATAACAACGAAATTAACACTTTATTTAAAAGTCTTTAAAATTTTAGCTCTTTTTGCCTAATCTACCTTGATGGTTAATGGTAATCTAAGAATTTAGATTTTAGGCAACCCCATTTCTAAATATTGGACTCCATGCACCAATGGATTAAATAGCTTTGTTGTATCCTGTCGGCACTCCCACATTTTTTAAAAACAACTCCGCGATCCAGAGACTATTGTAGTAACTGTTCCGCTGCCATTACCAGCTAAGACAAGCTTTCAGCTCGTTCCCGCGCAAGCGGCGGCTGGGTAAAAATTGACCAATATTTTGACCAGTGACCCGAGAGTAAATGCTCAGGTACCCCACGTTAAATAACTGACCATGGGTTGCATCCCGTGTCAGTGAGGGCGCATGGGTAAATACCGTCGTTCCACGGTTCAGAGATTATTGTCATATAGTATTTATTCCGCTGTCATTACAAGCTTTGTGCCCGATCCCGCGCAAGTGGGAACTGGGTTAAAATTGATCAATGACCCGAGTGTACGCGTTCGGGTTCCCCACATTAAATAACTGACCTGGTGTTGCATCCTGCTCCAGTGGGGTGGGGAGGTCGTGGACATATACCCAGGCATTCCGCGCTGGTGATACCAAGGATTAAAGTGTAGTATCATGTTCGAGCAGAAGCCAACTCCACGGTTCCAGCGATCAGCAGCAGTTCCAGCTAGCCAGCCAGCCATCATCATCTCCAGCTGGCCATCGTCCAACGCTCCAGCTCCAGCCATCCTAAACTTCAGCAACGATATGCATTACACTGTCCTTTTCAGGACATCGCTCTTCACCGACCACTAAACTGTCCTTCTCAGGACAACGTTCTTCTCACCTACATGAGCTTGCAGATTTTTTTTTTTTACCTAGTACCCTGTAACAGTTTTGTTGATGTATTTTCTTTAACGACAATAAATTTGGCAATATATTTTTTACTCAGGTTTATTTGTTGTATTCCGTTATTCAATATCCGTTGAATATACCACCGCCACAGTTTCGGCATTCCAGCATAGTAGGAATTAATTAAAGCAAAGAAAGTGTTAAACTTATTAATTATTAAATTCAAAGGGCGGACTCAAACTTTTAGCCTATATTCCTTATATATGAGAGTTGTCTAGCAGGAAGAAAAGCAAGAAAAAGGTGAAGGGATATGTAAACAGTAAAAAAATATGTATTATTCTGTTCAAATTTACGCACATACATATGACGAGTTCGGCGGAGAAGGGCCGTATTCAATAAAATTGCTTTTTTCACTGCAAATTATTCATTATATCAAATCCAATTATTTTACAAAAAAACTTAGAAACGATTACACAATATTTCAAGTTCAATTTAGGTTTAGAGTTCGTAACCACGTAATCAGACGAGGTAACATCATCCGTAATTTGTCTGCGGAATATCATTACATTATTGTCACATAATTACAGTGAAATTATTAAGATTTTTTTGTCAAAAGCATTTTATCTTTGGCCGTATAATAATTTAAAATATTCCTCTTCACGGGTTTTATTTCTGAAATGGAATAAGATCATTTCAAATTTCAGAATTTCGCTATTGCTCATGAAAATGATTGGAAGAAAACGATCTAAAAACAACAATTTAAAACAGGGGTAACTTAGCGTAAACGAAATAGCTCCAGTTTGTTCAACTTAGGAAACAGCATTGCAGTCAAAGTTTTCTCAAATGATACCAATAACAAAGGAGAAAATTCAAAATATATAACAACAAATCGAATACAGCATCAAAATTTATATTATTTTTATTTATTTGTTATGTAACTAAATACATAATTGTCAATAATGTTTCCGTAAAACTTTATATTTCCTTTAATAAATTTTTAATAAATATTATTATTGTTATTATTTTACTTAAGTGTTAGGTGGTCCTACATTTAAAATTCCTTACGGCTAAACATGAAAAGAATATGTTGATTAAAACTGCCTAAATAGTTTAAGCGCGTATTGCCGCAAAATTATCAAATGTTGAATACGCCCCTCCTCTGCCAAACGCGTCATATATTCTTCGAAAATTAATGACTTTTTACCTGGTTCATGATAAAAGAATAACTTCTAATAGAAGAGATGGTGGAATTTTTCAATCATTTTTTATAATAATATTTTATGATTTTGGACAGACAGAAGAAGACTAATAAGAATTTGAAAAAAATGTAAGGAAAATAACTGATACTTGTGAATGTTTTATTACAGTAAGAAAAAACTTCCACTCACCATTTCTCATTTTCTTCTTTTGTTTCTACTTGAAGGACTTTCAAATTATGTACCAGAAACGAAACTTTTTTCACTGTCTAGACGAGACATTATATATATATATATATCACTGTCTAGACGAGACATTATATATATATATATATATATATATATATATATATATAATTCATGGATTCATACTTGCTAAAGAGTATTTGTGCGTAAGTGAATATAAAGAACCCAACTGGAATTGGAACTCGGCTCTCCGACTAACAATTCCAAGCCAATTTCCATTACACCACCCACATATACAAGCTTACAACATTTCAAGCGCTCACCCATCTAAGTACTAACAGGGATCGACGTTGCTTAACTTCAGTGATCGTAGGGGAACCGGTGTTTTATCGTCATGCAGGGCTCTGTTGTTTCTGTTGTCTTTTTTTCTCGGTAACATCACTCTCTATAACCCTTTGTGTCTTAATGGCTTTTACCGCTTTGTTTGAGGTGAAATAATAAAAACACTTTTTTGCGTCTATATTTATGAGAGGTATTGTAACTATTTATCCTATCTGCATTGTTCGAACTGCTACCCTCGTCTATACTGTCACATTCACGACGTTTCGGTCGTTGTACGCTTCGGCCTTCTTCAGTTGATATTTGTTGGAATTTCGAAACGTCTCCCAAGGACACATAGGTCAGTGGATAAAAGCATAGTATAACTGATCCAAGAAAATATGACTTGATCCAAAGAGTTGTGAATTCAATCTCTGGCAGTAGCGGCGTGAACAAAAAACTTGTTATCAAGGCGAATATAAAACTAGAGATATACAAAGGCATTAGAACAGTCTACCCCCCCCCCCCCCAGTGGACCAAATAAAGCTTTCGGTTTGAAATTCCAGCGAATATAACCCAAAGACGGCCGGAGCATGCAACAGCCAAAACGTTGTGAATGTGAGAGTAAAGATGTGGAAAACACACTTTTTTCATATTAAAGAAGCAACTCGATGCTGTGCTACAAAAGTATATAGATAAAGATATATAGAACAAATATATATATATATATATATATATATATATATATATATATATATATATATATGCACATTTCATTGAATACGACAGACAATGTGCTTTGATTTAGTTTTTTATACAATTTCTCGTGATCTAATAATTTTTTTTCTTTTCAGATGATAGATTATATAAAGACTGTCCGAATGTTCTTTTTATCAGAGGGCTTTCGGCTATACATTTAGCCATTTTCAAGGATGAATTATATTAACTGTTAACAAGAAATAGTTTGTTGCATGTATGTATTTATATAATGTTTTAATTTTCAAAACACGGTCAAGATATTGTGTCCATATTCATAGTTGATATTGACTGTTGATGCTTTTTGTTTTTATTAATAAGGCTTCAGTTAGCTTTCGCCTTTTTTTTGCATGTAGATGATGCTATTATATTTGTGTTGTCAACAAGTATGTTACGAATAGTGTCCGGTAGGTCTCCATGAATATTTAAATGAGACCTAACTGAACTGTAGTCAGAAAGGTGTAGTGTGAGTCTTCGTGTCAAATATGTTGTTTTATGGCCTATATAATTTTTTGTGAATTTTGATTGATCAGGAATACAATTTCGTAATGTATATTTAATAGACTTTTAGTAATATGTATCTTATATATATATATAGATACATACATACATACATGTTGACTTCTATGTTCACTTTTATATATATATATATATATATATATATAAGATACATATTACTAAAGAATTAATGAACTTATTTTTATTACTTCAAACTTAATTTTTCAAATAGATACCCAGATTAAGCAGTGTATATTACGTCTATCGGCCTTCGCACACAAAAAATAATAAAGAAAATGTGTTCATTACCAAATAAAAACCACCTCACTTAAAAGCTTCGAACAACAAGAACAACAAAAATTAATGGCTCTTAAAACGACAAGGGAATATAATAATATAATGAAGATGCTGAATTTTCTCTCTGCCTTTAACAAATTGTTTGGAAGGAAACTCCCGTCAATAGTATTAAGAGCGATAACAATGAATTTGAGTATAATTTTCTGGAAAATTGTTTTAAGAAAAATATTTTATAACTTTTAACCGACAGTAATAGTTTTCTAATTGTCGAATTAGCGCATACAAAATTACGAAAATTATACATTAAATTGAATGCTACAGACTTAATGAAAAGAATAATTCAAAACAAGAGACATCATATATGGTGTGGGTGAATAGTTTCTTTTCCTTATACACGCTGGGGGTCATCAAATTTTGAGGTGTATTCACTCACATCATAGCAACTAAAATTATCTTCATGTTCGCGAAGATAAAAGCATACTTGACAGAAAATAAAACATACAGAAATAAAAGAAATGCATGGTAAATTGTGTATTACTTTCATACAATATATTTATAAATGTGTGTGTATTGGTGTGTGTATTTTTAGGTTACAATTGATTTATGGTACATGTTATAAAAGGAAGAATTTTCTCTATAGTGTTACAAGCCATATCACACAGAGAAGTCGGACACATATTGCCCGCACCAAAGTTCGTGATGATGTCAGTCAGTTATGTGCCATGCGTGATACACGCCTAGCCGATCATGTATTTTTCAATACATGACTGACAAGGCAGATTTTTTTCCCGCAGTAGGTTGCCATTTCTTTCTGCGGTAGACCAGTTGCCATCCAAGACTATAGAACCCGGTCTGTCCTGCTATTTACTCATAGCTGGGGGAGTAGAAGAGGATTCATACCTTTCCCAAGGGTATTAGCACGTAAGTGAATGTAATGGATTCGACTGGAATTCGATTCCTCAATCCGAGCCGCTATCCATTACTCCACCGTAGAGATTGAATCTAACCTTTTTTGGCGGGAAGTACGTATTTCCGACATGAACAGTTTTTGATGCATGCTGGGAGTATTTTATTATTTTTATTTTTATTTAATTCATTTTATACAACGTTCTAATGTTATTGTTCTAGTTTATTTTATTTATAATTTTCATTATGATTATTTTATATTTTATTTTTATTTATTCATAATAATAATAATAATATTCCTACATCTCATTTCAACAGACATACATACACAGTCAAATCACAAATATGCACCGTAAAGACACCCCGTGGAAAGAAAGAAGTTCATTAATTACTTTCAGTTAAATTTCTACCATTGGTAGTCATTTTTGTTTGCCGTGTGGAGGAGGACAATTATAGAAAACAAACTGGGCTGGAATAGTTAATATATTAATTACGAACAACATTTGCCTGAATTGCAAATGAGTTTCATGAACAAACACTTTCCGATTACAAATAGCACAGGTTCTCTGAAGACTCCGTCTGGTCTGTAACTGATTAATTAATTACATGGACACACTTCATCGAACTATTGTATGTATTTGCTTAATGGTAGGTTTTTGTTTTAATTGTTGTTACTTATATATATTTTTCTTTTTTTTTATACAGATAAATATAACTATAAATATTAGAATGAGATAAAAAATGAGTAGACCATTTACTATGTCACCAATGTTTCCCAGATTCGGATGGAGTGGTTTGAAATTAATATTAATTCAAGGCCTCTGTGGTCGGGAGGCATCACCCTAGGCAGTACCTCTCCTTCGGGAGTGGGCTGGGGTGATTACCAGTTGTATGAGGCGTCCCCAAAAGAGGAAATGTCGAATGTACTTTAGCAATTTTCCGGCAGTATTGCCGTCAAACCCAGTTTAAACCTCGGCCTTGTGTCACATTCAGTAGCGACGTGGGCGCACTGAAAGATCCTACTCTGTTACCGAAGTTAGGCCAAACCCAGACTTGTCGATTAAGAATGGTCTCTATCTTTTAGGATTCAATGAATATTGTTTTTTTTTTCTTTTTAATTATCAAAAATCAGGAGGGGCGCTTCAACGTGGTGTAATGCTTAGCTAACTTGTCTCACTAGAGGAATTACGAGTGAATAGTGAATCCGATCTTCACCCGGTGCTCCTTAATCTTGGCCTTGATACATCACTAAATCACTATCAGCAGGATGAGGTTTGATGCACGCCTACCGAGAAAAATCTCGCAGGAAATTCCATTTCATTTCCTTTCATTTTATACATTTAATTTGTATCCATGTACAGTCAGTACATCATAAACAAAATGAGAGAGGGTGGAGTCGGAGCGCGCATGCGCATGAGAGAGAAAGAGAGAGAGAGAAAGAGAGAGAGAGAGAAAGAGTAGGAGGAGGAGAAGAGAATGTACCAGAGAGAATAAGAGAGAGAATTCTTCTTCTATGTGCCGCGTCCCTTCAGGACATGGTGAATCATGGCTCTCCACAACCCCCTATCCCTTATGGCCCTTAGCAGTTTTTTCTCTCTTTGCTAAGGCTCCTGCTTCGACTTCATTCCAACATCCATCACACAACTCCTTCAAGTAAATGGCTCGATACTCTCACCAATCTCTCTTACCTTCAATATGCCCCGTGAGGGTTACATTTTCCAAGCCTTCATTATCTATTCAAGGAATTTCAGTTGTTTTTTTTTCCTGATTCTGAGTATAAATTTTCTTTTTGCTGCCATTTTTTAAAAAGATTTTCTCGTTGCTTACTCGCTCCGTTTATTGAATTCTCAGTATCCTTCTGTAGCACCACATTTCTGTTCCCTCCAATTTTATCCACATCCGTTGGGGGAGATTGTCCAGCATCCACTGCCATATAAGAGGATGGATATCACATTCCAATCCGGCACTCTAATTTGTTTATAATATTTTTTTCTGTTTCTCAGGACTTTGCTTAGCTTTTGGAATGTTTCTTTCGCTCGTCCAATGCATATTCAGATCTCGGTTTCGCGTTTACCGTCGTCTTTTTAAAACACTAACTCAACATACCAGCTTGATGTTGGCATCTTGAATTTGTAACATGCATCTTGATTTTTTCCCCTTGCTGATGCCCATGCGATACTATGGACACTCAAAAGGTAAGATATGGTTTTATCCCGATCTCAACTATTTTTGTTTAATGAACCAGCAGATATTTCCGTTTGAATTTCATTTTTATAATCGGCATTCACTATAACCAAAGGGTAAAATGTGAAGTATAAAATATCTACATGCAATATGGAAAACAGGGTTCGAGTCCTCATTTCTCGACGTGGTGTTTATCTTTCATCGGATTATCTTTTGATCAGTGAGTTCTTCCACAGCTTTCGGTGCACACCGACAAAATTGAGGATTGAAATGCAACGTGGAGTGAACATTGGCTGGTCGGTAATTGGCTTGGTTTGGTTTGTTTTACGGCATATCAACACCTCAATGGGTTATTTAATGCCGACAAAATTTTTATTGATGGTAATATTTTTTTCAAACATGTATTGCTAGTAATATTTTCCTTAAAAAAAATCTATTTCTGATAATATTTTTTCCAGAAAGGATTGCTGGTAAAATGTTTTTGTCTAAAACGTATTGTTGATAATGTATTGATGGTAATAATTTTTTTTTCTTTTACAAAGTATTTCTGGTATTAAGATCTATTTTAACACTTTCATAATATTTTGACCCCATTTGGGGGTTAACTATTTGTCCATAGTTGGGACCCTAACAGGTGCTACCACCACGGGTCAGGCTGGATCTGGGAACACCAGCAATTAAGAGGTGGTTCCACACTCGTCAAAACCTTCAGATCAGAAGTCTTGATGTTGGATGTAGTTTAGCATCTTACCCGTACGCGGATGTAGTTTATCGTCATACCCAGGATGTTGGCTGGTCGGTGAAAAACCGGGGCGAGGAACGCGTTTTATATTTACAACCAGACTTTCCGTGTTCTCTCAGTTGATTGTTAGCCTTTTTTCACCGTTTTTTATTCCGTTAGGGCAGCCTCACTGTAAACGTTGAGTAAATCTGAGGAGAATACACTCCCTTGTATTCTATACCATTCTATTTTTGTGTAGCTACTCAGTGATTTTCTATTCGCATTCAGGTGGTTTGCACATAGTTCTTGAATATTCTAAAATCCTTCCATAAAACATCTAGTTTTCCTAGCAGTGCAGATAGATCCTTGCGTCATACGTTGTCAAATGCATAAAATGAATGCTTAACCGGCGTTAAAGAATTCGGAGCGATTATGAAAAGGTCAGGATCGGTAACTGAGAAAGAAAACGAAAATGGATGCAATGAAAATGGAGACCAATTTTGGATTCTTTATATATTCGATATCGATGGGTCTTGGTTGTGATGAGGGGAGAACTATTGATTAAATGATTAAAGAAAGAATTTTATGCATACATATTTAGTTACTGAAATTATGAGCCCAGTCCTGCAATTTACTGGTATCGTTCGATAATTTATTATATATTTGACCTAAAATTGCTCTGCAATTCATTGAATATATATAACTAACTGCTATTATTCGAGTGAGAAACGAAGAGGAGTAGTGGGAAATATTGAAGAAGGGGGAGTAGGAGGTGGAAAATGAAAGGATTTCGGACAAACGGTAAGCATCAATAGCAGGCGGACAGGCGGGAAAAAGGCATCATTTTGATTCTGGTGCAAATAAATTATCTTATTGGATTAGAACAATGCGAGTAAATGAAGTCAGTCAACCTGATTCGGGCAAAGGAATATAGTGTGACCATACTGATATCCAGAATAATGGCACACCCTCTTTGTTATCTATCTATCTATCTATCTATCTATCTATCTATCTATCTATCTATCTATCTACCGCAACTTCTTTACTATCTGTCTTTTCTGGAGGATAGCATCAGCCAAGCTGGTGGAAGGCAGCCAGGGGTCTCTCAGATGATTACTGGAGAGAAGTTTAGTTTTGGAGATGTTAAAATTAACAAGGCATCTTTCCCCCCAGTTAACTACGGACATGAGGTCGTTTTGGGTGTCGGCTGACACGACGAGGCAATTGTTGTGTCGTCAGCGCAGATACCAAGTTGAGAATCTGATGTCATCTGGAAGGCCATTAATGAAAATTAAAACCAGAGACGGACTAAGGATAGTGCCCTGGGAGACACCTGCGTTAGTACGAAAGGATTTAGACAAGTGACCGTTCTGGATTACTCTCATTTCACGATTTGATAGGAAGGACTGAATTAGTTCAAAAAAAGTGCCTGGAGACACCGTAACTTTTCAGCTTGTGAAGAAGACGTGAATGACAGCGCCTGTAAAAGGCTTTCGAGATGTCTATTGCAAGAGTAAAGTTTGAGGGGGATTTATGGGCAAAGCATTCAGCTTTATCAGCAGGGGACGATAACACTTCATATTGATTGAAGAGTGGAGGAATAGAGACCTTACACTTATTTAGTACCTGTGCCGCCAGTAATCGCGAAAGCCAAAGTTGTTAGAGGTCATGCAGTGACTCATTCTCTCGGCAAACAGGGACTTCGCTCCTTCGGGAACTCGCTTATATTTATTGCGAGCAGCAACGAATAGGCGCCTGTTGTGAAGAGAGCCGTCCCGCTGGTATAGCCAAAATAGTGGTTCCTGCGTGCTACTATCTATCTATCTATCTATCTATCTATCTATCTATCTATCTCACCCTGTTTATCATGTCTAGCACACTTTATTATCTATCTATCTATCTATCTATCTATCTATCTATCTATCTATCTATCTATCTATCTATCTCACCCTGTTTATCATCTGTCTAGCACACTTTATTATCTATCTATCTATCTATCTATCTATCTATCTATCTATCTAACTATCTATCTCACCCTGTTTATCATCTGTCTAGCACACTTTATTATCTATCTATCTATCTATCTATCTATCTATCTATCTATCTCACCCTGTTTATCATCTGTCTAGCACACTTTATTATCTATCTATCTATCTATCTCACCCTGTTTATCATCTGTCTAGCACACTTTATTATCTATCTGTCTATCTATCTATCTATCTATCTATCTATCTATCTATCTCACCCTGTTTATCATCTGTCTAGCACACTTTATTATCTATCTATCTATCTATCTATCTATCTATCTATCTATCTATCTATCTATCTATCTATCTATCTCACCCTGTTTATCATCTGTCTAGCACACTTTATTATCTATCTATCTATCTATCTATCTATCTCACCCTGTTTATCATCTGTCTAGCACACTTTATTATCTATCTATCTATCTATCTATCTATCTATCTACCTATCTATCTCACCCCGTTTATCATCTGTCTAGCACACTTTATTATCTATCTATCTATCTATCTATCTATCTTTATATGTCTGTCTGTTTAGCTAGCTAGCACTTTAACATGTGATGTTGGCTATTCTTTTATAGTTCAGTAAAATATATTTCTATTTACCAGGCAAAAGATAACCTTTAACTGTCATTATGTGAATAATTATCAAAGGAAATAAAATAACAATAATATTAATAATAATAATATCTGCATAAACAAATACAGCTACAAAGATAGAGATATACATGGCAAATTATTTTTATATTTTACCAAAATATTTTGTAATAAATTAAATGTCAAATTTGTAAATGTCAGATTTTAATTCTTAAGATGAAGTTAATTATCTTGTAACCTCCATAAAGGAAAGCAAAACAATTTTCTCTTGGTTTTCCAATAAATTATACTCGTTAAATTTTCAGTTTTGTTCATACTTCCATAAGCTAACACCTATACAATATAAAAAAATGCAAACATCCCACCTGAAAAAAATAAATAAGGATTAAGAAAAAGAAAACAGGAAAAAACAAACAATATAAACAAAGCATCTTACTTGTATTAATATTAACGTGCCTGCAATGACAAGCTGTGAACAGGAACTCGTGCATGGCGGCAGATTGACAGATTTTCGTCCCGATTTGAATATCCGGTGAATCCGAATTGTTTTGACAAGAAGCGGAGCGTAGACTAGTGTAAAACTGAGATTAAAGCCAACATAATTAATGTAACAGACGACATCGCTGGGAGTAGCCATGAAGCTGAAAACGAGGAGGTAGGCCACTGAAATGCCAAGAAGCATTAATTGACTAAGTTCACGACTCGAAGCTCGTATTGGCCTGTCGTTTCGATACTGGAAGAAAATCATAACAATCGATATACAGACAAATGACCCGAACGATGCCACCGAGCAAGCAATAATGGCCGTTTTATCACCGAATTGCGAGAAATGCGGTGCTATTTTCTCACAATTGTTCTGCCGTTCGTCTACCGGCCAATAAAATATGGGGCACATTTTGCAACTAGAAAAGTTTCCGGCGGTGATTTCATTTTCTTTGCACTTTCGACATTCCCAGCAGCAAGTTTCTTTTGTATAGTAATAGATGGATCCAGCGGGACACGGGGCACCGCATGTTGACACAGGCGGCGTTCGCGAGAAATTACGGTGGCTTCCCGGTACCGGCCAGAGAAGTTTTTTATTTTCGATTTCTAAATGATTGGTTCGCATGTCCCACGACCCAACCGAGACGTATTCTACTTGACCGTTCCGGCCGACCTGATATTGAATAATCTCGTACATTCCGACTACATCTCCGTTCTGGTCGAACGAAATCTCTCCGTACGAACCATTGAACGTCAGGTTCCTCATATGCTGACACAGGATAACGGGCTGGACACACTTACGCAGCTCTTCCCCGATCGCCCCGGGGCATCGCTCTTTAATAAGTAAATCTGCTCCCGTGGCCAGCGCATTCACAGCGTCGATATAAAAGCCAGCCGGTATGTACATGTTAAAATCGTCATTGATGGAGCTGTTTGCAGTTGGGTGTATTCCGAACGCCGTTTTGTCCGTGGGCGGAAATCGCCTTTTCATTCTTCTATCACACTCCTGTTCGAATTCTTCGACCAGCTCCGAATATGGCCGTACGGTCAAGGATCCTACAGCCATGTGCTGTAGATCATACGGCAACCCCAGACTGAAAGAATCGCTGGCAACCCAGATATACTCTTGTTCAATTCCCATGGCCTTCACGGATCGTAGAATTAATTCTACGTCGACGATTTCAATATAAAGCACGACAACTTTCGGAGATTTGGGTCCACGCAAAGTGGACATTGTTTTTCGCATATCATCAGCTGATCGCTCGTAGCCGATCTCGAGTGTCTTTGAAATGCAGATACCTTTTTGACCAAGCACAGATTTGAGTCTTTTCACCCCTTCGCGTCCGTAGCTACTGTCTGTAAAAATAACCGACACGTGTGACCAGTTGAAATACTCTAAGACGACGGAAATGGCTTCCACTTGGTAGCGATCAGCCGGCACAACGCGCATAAAGTTTGGATAGAGTTTCTTGTTACTTAGTACATCACTTGTTGACGTGGGACTCACCTGCCAAGGAGACAAAAGAGAACAAGATTAGTAAAGAATTTACAGTTTGGGATACTTTTGTTTACAGAGAATAATCATTAATACACTTATAGATAGTTATTAACAACTTTAATCTTCCCCCCGCTATCCCACTATCTATTCATTCTCGTGTCAGTCGGAAAAATACCTCACTGGCTATCTTGAAATTAATTTGTGGGAGATAGGGCACACTTAATAATGAAAAGAGCAGCAGAGGTTGTTTGTGGGTGAAACATACTGAAGCATAATTTTTTCAGGTAGCAACATCAACAGTAAGACTTGAAAAATAACACGGAAATTTCTGCAGACATGGATCTTCGTGCCCGCAAATGACAGAGCATCAAAAGGATGGTTTTTCCCTTCGCACTGCTATTATTTTAACTACCTTCACTCCTCGGTAACCTTTATTGTTTTAAAAAGGTTTGATTAGGATTGTAATAAAACCAAAATATATTAAAGTTAATTTATCCATTTTCTCTGTTCTTGAGAAGTGACAACAAAAATAATAAACAC
This sequence comes from Acanthosepion esculentum, assembly GCA_964036315.1. NCBI lineage: Eukaryota > Metazoa > Mollusca > Cephalopoda > Sepiida > Sepiidae > Acanthosepion > Acanthosepion esculentum. The sequence goes on from OZ038478.1 coordinate 92,742,820, forward strand.
TATTTATTTATTAGATTATTTATTTACACTATTTACTTATTATATTATTTATCGGAATGGTTGGAAAGACATCGGCTAATTGCTAATTAATTCGAACTTTATGAAATGGAAAGTAATTAGAATTTCTGTATAGTTGCTTCTCATATTTTAATAATTTAGTAAATGTTTATAAATTTTTGAATAAAAAAGTTGTTTTCATATTTATTTCTTTTCAAATTGATAATATTGCATTGCATTAGTTTGAACTGTATTAGTTTTAGAATGTTGTAAATATAAAATTATTCTTGTAAATAAACAATAGTGTTAAACAATTTTCTTGTAAATTCTCAAGAAAGAAAAAAATGTATAAATTAACTTTTATATGTGTAGGTTGTATTGCAATTCTCATTATCGCTTTTTAAAGCAATAAACATCGCTGAGAAGTGAAGGTTGTTAAAATAATAGCGGTGTCAATGGAAAAACTCTACTTTTGACACTTTGTTTTTTTTGTTTTTTTTTATTTTGGCGAGCACGAAGGTTCAAGTTTACCAAAATGTTTATCGGACGTATACGGCCCTGTACTTATAAGGAGTCGGCCATAGTCGGGTTCATCGAGTCAATGTGAACGATCCTTTCATTGGCAGCATAGTATGCGCCATGGCTACATACAGTTTTGAACTCAGAGTTTTCCTCCTCCAAGATTCATTCTGTTTACTATTTACCCATAGCTGGGTGGAGAAGATTTGGATTCATGCCTTTCTCAAGTGTATTAACCGGTAAATGAATGTAATGAACTCAACTGGAATCCATTACTCTACCGCATTTAATAGGAAGCGCTTTTTGTATAGCTATAGATAGAAGGCTACACGAGCAGCACTTTGACGTCAGTTCGATTTTCATTTTTCTTCAGTGAGATGTAGCTAAGCATAGTAACTATGTAGATTATAACCGAAGAATAGAAGTTAAAGGTCAAGTGTAGAAAAGAAGAAACAGTAGAAGGACACTCATTACAAAAGGTGCGTATAAAAGAAGTTAAGGCTGCAAAAGAGTTGAATGTCAATTAATAAAGTTATATTTAAACAGACAAAAAGGTTATTTTACACCCACTGTGAAAACAACAGAAATAGAGAAAGAAATATGTAAGCGATATATCCTTTGTTGGTACTCTATAGATAACGGCGCTGCATGACGCCAAAAAGTTTTGCAACATTTTCATTATAAACGCAGGGAGCGCGTTGGCCGCACTGAGATATTTTTCAGCATTGCTGGAATGAAGGAAGGAAATATGAAAGTCAAATAAGGAACACGGGCTAGCAGAATAAGAATGTATTCAGCCTTCCATTTTTTTATCTATCTTCACACACACACTCACACGCACACACACACGCGCGCGCACGCACGCATACATATGTGATAAAAATATAATTTTAAGGTATACTATATTTATGAGTAAAGGTGCTCAATATCTGCGAAGGAATGCATGCAAATATAAAAGTGGATACTAAGATCAAATTTCTTACTGTTTTTCTGCATTTAAAACTATAGTTATTCTATATAAAATGTACTTTTGTTAATTTTTGCGGTGTGTGAAACGGATTCATTGGATTTACATTAATTCTTATAGGACTATTACCTCGGATTTCGTGCATATATATATATATATATATATATATATATATATATATATATATATATATATATATATATATAAAAGTGAACATTGAAGTCAACACCCAAAGGCGACAGGCTGTTTCATGCTAGGCGGCCTGACGATTGCGACTTGCAGGAAACAGCCTGTCGCCTCTGAGTGTTGACTTCAATGTTCACTTTTATATTTATGTTTACATACGCTCTATCTCTGATATTGAGCACTTTATCCCATAAATATAGCACACCGTAAAACTATATTTCTACATATATATATATATATATATATATATATATATATATATATATATATATATATATACATATATATATACACATATATATATATATATGTATATATATATGTATATATATATATATGTATATATATATGTATATATATATACATATATATATACATATATATATACATATATATATATATATGTATATATATATGTATATATATATATATATATATATATATATATGTATATATATATGTATATATATAGAAATATATATATATATATATATATATATACATATATATATACATATATATATATATTATAAACGACTGACAACGTACAGCGGTTAAGTTTTGATGTAATTTATCTTGTGTTCTTATAATTCTTTCTCTTCTGGACATAAATGATGAATAAATTCACATTCCTACCCTGTCTTTTGAACAGGAGTAGAGGTGTAACCTTTGGATTCCCGGTTCCTTCTCATTCTCTTTCACTCCCCGTAGCTCCTTGCGCCTTAGTGGCAGTATTTCCTTGTTTGGGATGAATCGATTAAAAAATGGAGTGTACGTTATCTTGTAACAAAATGACATCATTTCCATTCACAAAAAGAAAAGCTCTTGGAGTTTTGAATTTACCGTTTTAAAATTTCTCTATATATCTTGATGCATTAATTATCTGCACGAAACCATTCCAATTTCATCAAACACTCAGGGCCGATGCAAGGGTCTCGTAGCCTTCCACGGAATCTATTATACGAGACACCCATAACCCCCCCCCCAAAAAAAAACAATTGTATATATTTTCATATAATGAGTGTTTCAGTAGGATGTATTATGTATTTGTTGGATCGCAACGAGAAAGTTTTTCGAAAACAATTATTCGAAAAACATTTATTCGAATTGTAAATTGTTTGAATGAAAATTAATTGAAAGGATAATTATACTAAATGATAATTATTCGAAATACATATTTTTGAAATACGTATGTTGTCTTGCTTTGAGAGTCAATGCTGATTTACTTAGAACTAATAACGTCCTTGAAGGACGACATAGGGCTTTTTGGCAGCAAGTGTCATCTAATCATGCCGCAATATGGAAATTATTAGACGCTCTTAAAAGAGAAAAGGACATGCAAGAAATTCATATTGCAAAAGTAAGAGCAGTTTGTCAAAATATCAAGAGCACCAATAAATACTGCGAGGTAAATGGAAAACTTAAAAATTTAGTGGCATCCTTTAGCAAGTACTCTTCAGTAGTTGAGTATTTACGTACAGTATCACCTAATTTAAGGTTATAAGGATTTTTTCTAGCTAAATTGTTTTATTAACGATATTTGTATTTCGAATAATTATCCTTTGTGTATTTCCTCTTTTAATTTTTACGTTTTTATTGCAATAAAGAATTTTGCATTTTGAATAATTATCATTTAGTATAATTGTCCTTGCGATTAATTTTCATTCAAAAAATTTACAATTCGAATAAATGTTTTTCGAATAATTGTTTTCGAACAATTATATTCGAGCAAGGATCACATAATCTGTTAGATTGAATGGCGATGGATACGTTCTTGATGTGTATGAGTAAAATGTAATGAATGGGCCGTGAACCAGATTAACTCGGTGTAGGATAGTCAGTAACCACCAACCATTCACCACCTCCCGTTTGGCCTTGTGCTACATGAAATGTAAATATTACAAAATAAAAACATTATGAATAAAAAATAGTGAATTTTATATAACATTTTTTCGAGACTTAGCATGAGCAAAACAGATTCACGGATTTAGACAAAAAATAAAAATCGAATCGAAATTGATCGAAATATATCAGATTTTACCATACACTTCAAATTTTCACAATGAAATTGGTGTTAGTAAGTAATGATAATTTTATAAGATATGATAAATCTTCCATTTGTAATTTCATCAGATAATATCTATTTTTGTGATAAATATGTACAGTAACTTTGTAGAGAAGTGAAGGTTCTTAGTATTATTTATCAGAAACTTTGAAATAAACGAACAGAATCAAAGGTATAAACAAATGATATATGTTTATTCATTTGGTATCGATTGGCGTGAGTCCTTTGTAATTCGGGGTAGTGAAAGTTGTTCGGCTGGGCATTTGATAGGTCACAAGGCTGATTTTGATAGTAGTCGTCATCATCTTAGCTGATGTAAAGAATGTGATTACACTGGAAATAGGTGCGGCGTCAATCTGCAGTATTGTCTCAGCACCCAAAAGGGCGGCAAAATGTCTTAGGCAGATAACCGCTTAGTTTCTTCACGCAACACGCTTGGCTGGTTTCCTCGAGGTCCCTTCTCTGTCTCTGCCTCTCAGCTGTTTGTTTATATCCACTTAAGAAAGAGTCCCAGACTACTGGCGCGAAGCTTGGTTTCGGATAACATCAAAGGTCTCTTTATTTTTGTTTTCGATTTTGATTGGTCAAAATTCTTTTATTTACCGGCGTTCCTTTATTTTTCATTTTTTTTTTAAGTGGAAGCTATGCGTGAAGCCTCTCTTATTTTGGTCGATTTCTAGTCACAATAACTAGACCAGCAAACTGTACCAGCAAACTGTACCAGCAAACTTTCGCTGTTTTGAGGCCGGATTCAGTCTTCTTTTTCTTCTTTTTTATTTGAGCGATGAACATTGAGCTATGTTGGACCGGCCTGGCGGCTGTTCTAGGTGGTTGGTTCCTATATGAAACAAGTAGTCAACATGAATCAAAAGAGAACAGTGAATAAGTGGAGTAATGTTTTGGGCTTGTATTGTTGATACAGGATGAAAACCCTTATCCGAAATTCTTGGAACCGTAAGTGATACGGTTCTTTATTTTTTTTTTTTTTCGGATTTTGGAATACAAGCTATTTAATTTGTATATAGCATCTATAAAATGGGACAGATTGGGAATGGAACGCAAGCATAAACACGATATCCCTTTACATTTCATAAAACAGCTTATACATATACACTGAAGGTAGTATTATATAAATAAATAACATATACCCTGAAAGTAATTTTATATAAGATTTCATAAATTTTGTGTGTACCAGATACTGATAATGACGCTAGTCATGTAATGCTCATACGAATTAAAATTTCACATAAAAATAAGGTTTTGTGCTTTTTGTATGTGTACAAAAAACATGATCACTACTTACAAAAATATATAAATGCAGGATTTTTTGATATTTGGAATAATATCCTTACTGAGCACGAAACACATGCCAAGTAATTCACGAACGAAGTGGTTGCTGTGACGATCGCTAAAACCTTGCACTAATATAGGCTATGTAGCTGGGCTAGGGACCTCCCACCCATCGCAGATGAGGTCACTTAAAACAGATGCACATCATATAAGAACCTTCCCAGTGCATTTTGAAATTTTCCATTTGTGACATGTCATGTCAGCACCTGAAAAACTTTCTGATTTTGAAGGTTTTTGGATTTTGCAATTTCAGATACGAACCTGCGTTCCAACTTTCAGGCGGAAACGTAGTTTGGACGAGCCTGGTTTAACCACTCGACTACAAAGAGCTTCACAAGCACGCCAGATTTTATTTGCTTATCTGCCGTGGGGCACATTTTCTTTAATACATCTCCCCGAGTGTGCCGGCCGGTAGACGAAATAAATATTCTTTAAAATAAACGGAACGTCTACTCAAATACAGTAATAAATTTTCATAAAAACCGAAGCTTAACATAGTTCAAAGTTGACTGTAAGAAAATGACAAAAATAGTCACGTCAAAGGAAAATACCAATGTTCATATATCATAGCCGAGAACAATGTCGAAAATAGAATATTATCAACCATACTTTTTGTGATAAAAAAATCTGTTCCAGTTACCTACTTCTCTGTTAGAATATTTCTACACTTGTAACTATAAAAGATGTGAATAAATTGCTGCATATCTCTATCAAAACTGTGGATAAACCATCCAAAAGTTTTTTTGTTTTTTAGCTCGAGTAATTGAGTCCGTCTCAGTTATTATCAAGAATCGAATGTTGTCAGTATGGTAGACAAACTTTTATTCATTTCATCCTGGCATTTTTGGAATGCTACAATTTCGTGAAACCCTTACGATGCGCGTTGAATTGCAATGAATTTGTATCGTAGCCTTCCTCAAAATGCGAGGATGTGCGTTCGCTTTTCGGTTGGGATCAATGCGTAGTATCTGTTCTCATTTCACAAGAATATTGACTCTAACGTGAGAGTAATTTGCGAGACTGAGCAATTTTTGAATTGACCAAAAACAGTACCATATCAAAAAGACCTTGTGTCACATTTTGCCACTCTGGGGAGCTTAGTAAATAACCACAAAATGCAAGGATGTAGCTATCAAAATCTTGTCTGTCTTGTTGACAACATTCAGTTCTTAATGACTGAAATGGTCGAAAGTATATTAATATAAAGATGATTGGACAGTTTATCCGAAATTTTCATTTGGATGTATAAAAATAAGAGAAAATTGGGAAATTATAATAAAAAATTAAACAGAGTGGTCGGAAGAATTAAAAAGATTTTAAAAATTAAAAAAAGAATTTTAAAAAAATCGTCCCAAGCAAGGGAGTAAAGCCACTATGGCACAAGAGCTTACTGGGCGTGAAAGAATAATAATAACATTATAAGGAACGAGAACAATAAAAGAAGACAGTAGCTGACGACTGACATTGCATTTAAATTTTTGAAGTCTTTCAGAGAACGAAAATACGTCGGCCAAGATAAGTTTTCCTTTTGTTTTTTTTTCATATTATCCTTTAACCGATATATTCTATCTGAAATTTTTACACACATACATACATACATACATACACACAGATACCGACACACACATATATACTTAATATAATATACTTACTTAGTCGATGACTTACTTAATTATAATTATCAAATCCTCCTAATAATTTCTATCATTTACATATATATAACTATATATAACTATATATAACTATATATATATATATATATATATATATATATATATATATATATATATATATATATAACTCTTAATAAAAACAACAAAATTAAAAGAAACTTGCCCTTAAAAGCCAAAAAACATGAAAAAGGCAAAAATAAGAGTCATTAACTAACGTACCTTAACTTAATAAGCGATAAAATAAGCGATAAAATAAACAAAAAAGCCCCGATAAAATGAGTGATAAAATAAACGATAATATAAGCGATAAAATAAACAATAGAGGGCGATAAAATTGATAAAATAAACGATAAAAAAGCGATAAAATGAATTATAAAATAAACCATAAAATAAGCGACAAAATAAGTGATAAAATAAGCGATAAATGGCGATAAAATAAACAATAAAATAAGCGTAAAATAAACGATAAAGCAAGCAATAAAATAAGCGATAAATTAGTCAATGATCTAAAAAATTCCTGTAAGAAAAGCCATTCTGACTAGAGCTGGTACATTCTAATATTAAAATGTTAGATGCACAAAACTTTATTTTTTCACAAAATTTATTTTAAATGCATCCACACCCGACATGCATATTTATATGTTCCTGTATGTGTTTAAGATAAGGTTTCATTGTAAAATAAAGGCATATTAGCTACAAAGCTTAACGTGTACTAAGATCTAGATAAGAATAATGAAAAATAAGGGGGAATCAATGTGAAACAAGATGAAGAAAATAACTCTAAAAGAGAAAGGAGAACATCTTTTTCTGTAGTATTTTGTCTGTGTCGTGTATGTAATATCATATGATATCATTAAAATCAAATGAAAATAAAGTAGAATAATAGTTTTAAAGAAGGCGAGAATATTTAGAACTCTTGTATCCGTCAAGGTACTTGAAACGAATCACCCAATCTAGGCCAGAAGAGAAGATTGTTGAACATTTGTCAGGTATTAGATGCTACTGTTGCAGCTGATCACAGAGTAAAATTGAAAGAAATAATTAAAATCTAGAAAATATCTATATTTGGATTGTTGGAAGGGTCACGATAAAATTTGCGAAGAAGTTGGAAGATTGGAAAATAAAAAAACGAACAATCGAGATGATAGCGTTACTAGTTTTAGCTAGAGTACTGGAGAATCTGCTGGAATATTGTGGAAACTTTCTTGATCTTCATTGAAAGGCACCAGTTACTATTGGTGTTAAAACTCAACAAATCAAATAACTAACCTGTACGGTACTCTCACTCCAATTGTAGCATCATCTACCACTTCTTATTTGAAAGAAGTGACGGAAGAGAAGCCGGGTCGGGGTAAACATACAGGAGTAAGAAACGCAAGTCCTTCGAGCAAAAGATTGTATACTGGAGTTATGGTTCAAACTACCAGAAGTGTGACTAGAACGCAACGAAAATATAAATACTGCAACGATTGGGCAGTTATGATGATGCCCATACAATATAGGCAAGAAGAGTGTAGCCGTTAATACGACGACAGTTAAATTCAACTTCATGCGAGAGACGGTCTTGAAATTGTCAACAACGAAACAAATAAGAATTTACGAACTAGAAACGAAGAGAAAGGAAATTGTAATACTACATATATCCAGATTAATAGAGAAAGACTTTGGCTTTTAAGATTATTATTCTTGCGTTATTTATCTCCATAACAATCTGAGAGGAGAACGAGGATGGTAATGATGTTGCTGATAATCGCATTCTAAAAATCTAGAAACATATTTTGAAAGAGATAAAGTTCTCCCAAAAAATGAAACATTAGGCAAAACCCCAAAATATCTGAGCTTTGTATGGATTGAATTAAAGAAAGAGAAATTGCGAGCAACATTACTGTTTAAAACTGTAAGGAAACCTAGTTTAAAACGTTTATGAAATTAGCTTCTACAAAACATATATATACTGAAAAGGTAACTGTATTATAAAGATTCTATTTATGTATGTTTGATACTATAATATAGCACAAACGGTATATCGTTGTGCAATTCTACTGAGCACAATACCGTTAAAATGCTCTAACTTGGAGAATAAAGCAAATTTCAGTTCTATTCGTTTTCGAGTAAGAATTAATTAAGTATAAAAAGTGCAAGTCCTAGGTATTTAACTCCAGATGTATTAACTGCTCACTCGTAACAGCGAGAAGATAAAAGGAACATGCATTGAAGTTTTCTTGATTTGTTTGCACTGCACTCTCCACCCTCAGTCATAGTGACAATTTCGAGAGACATTATTTCATTAATAATTAATCTTTGTGTTAAATAATTGGTAGTTAATTATAATATAAACTAACTAAGTAGGAAGCGACTTTTAAATGATGTCTACTTATTTGCTTGAAGAATCGAACTCAGTTACTGTCAAAAGTTTCTACTCAAATCACAGAGGTTTTCATGCTCATCAATCCGATAATGTCAAATGGCAGCTGATGTCCAAAACAACCTCAAGTCCGTCGCTAACTGGGGCAAAAATGATTTGTTAATTTTAACGCCTCCAAAACTAAACTTCACTCCATTAATCATATGAGAGACCCCTCTCCGCTTTTCACCAGCATAGCTGATGCTAACTTCCAGAAATGTGAACCGTTGCGCCTTTTCGGGCTAAAGCTCTCAGCTGACATGAAGTGGAAAGACTATATTGAATCCATTGCTAGGTCAGCTGCTAAGAAAGTCAGTTCACTCTGCTGTACGAGACAATTTTTCTCTCCAGAATCTATCTTACATATCTACCATTCGTCCATGCTTAGAATATTTCTGCTACATATGGTCCGGTGCCCCTGCTATTTACCTTAAGCTCCTTAATAAGATCCAAAGAAGATATATAATATGAGGCTCGGCTTCACTCACCTTTCCACCGCCGTAAAGTTGTCACTCTGTGTCTTTTCTATAAATACTTTCATGGTAATTGTTCGGATGAGCTCTACGCTATGGTACTTAGACTTTTTGAATTTAAACATAGTACTAGACTGGCGTCGTGATCTAATCAATTTAGAGTTGAGCTGGCTAGATATAGACGTAAGTTCTATGCAAACAGTTTCCTTTCTCGCACTTCTTGCTTGTGGCAGTCCCTTCCAGCTCCATTCTTTCCAGCCAACTTTAATCAGCAAAAATTTAAATGCAATGTCAATCGCTATCTACTGTCCTCCAGATTACTTTTTTTCCTCTTCCAGCTCATTATTAATGTTTCTGTTTGTAATTATTTCCCACCCTGTAACCCCTTATGTCTTAGTGGTTTTGCTGCCTTGCATGGGTGGATACTGATAAAAAATGTATTGGGTTATATTTCTTGACGGCATGTCGAAAATATCTCCAAAAGAAACTCATAATTTTTAACTTTATGTTTCTTCCTTAAATAACCCCTTTAAAAGTTTACTTTTGGATTTATTATATAATGGAAATACGATGTGACCAACAACAAAATGCTGGAAAGAGCCAACAGTTAAACCAGCGAAGCACTGATCATGAAACACTGTCTTCAATGGTCAGAACATATGTAGAAAAAATGGAAGAGTTAATGTTTCTACGTTGAGTCTTATTCAGCGAACTAACTTCAGGGAAAAGACCACGGGGTTTCCCTCTACGAAGATACAAGGGCCAACTCAAAACCACATTGTCAGTGGTCGTGTACCTAAATCGTTTGGAGCACAACCCCGAGATCGTACCAACAGGAGGTGTTCCACCAAAATTGGAACCAAAAACTTCAAAGCCACCAGAAGAGAAAAGTAAGTCAAAGGACAAGAGAGAAAGGCCTGACAAAATCAACATCATCTTCCACCAACATTACCATGCAGTCAATACAATTGACTCTTCCATACAAGAATTGGTCTACTTAGTCATCAACGTTATCATGATAAAAGAAGCGATCAGCAAAAGAAATTAACTCCTTGGATATGAGGTAAAGCCGACGACGACGATATATTTTATTAAAGAACCATTTTTGAAGAAGCATTAGTAAATGTCAATAATTTGTTTGAAATACATAGTAAACTTGTAAGGTTTTAATGGTATTTTAAGATCTCTGAGAATTTCTAAAATTAATTTGTGTTTTAATTAAATCTTAATACAGAGTCTGAAAATACTAACAGAAAGTATACAGAAGTCGACAGAAATTTCCAAAATTACTTATTATTCTGAACTTTTATAACATTTAATTTAATTGATTTATGTTTCACAGCCCATCAACCCCCTGAAGGTTTTAGATTGTAATAAATTTGGGGCGATAATAATGATTTCCTGATACAAGTCCTACTAATTAACCCATATTTGGGAGGGAGAAGAGATGAATTCAATATCTTTCCCAAGGCTATTTGCGCGTAAGTGAACATAAAGAACTCGAGTGGAATTGGAAATCGGTAGTATGGTTAACAATTCCGAGCGTTTAGGCATTACATTCCGCACACATCCAACTTTACAGCAGCTGGTATTCCCGAGTGGTCACCCATATAGGTACTGACCAGGCTCGACGCTGCTTAATTTCGGTGATCGTTAGAGAACCGGTGTTTCAACATGATGGTCGTAAGATCCATAACATTTAGGAAAGAAGCACAAAATAAATGGTTATAAAGAGTAAAATCGCTACTTGCATTTAATAAGTCATAACGTATTCATAGGCTACTATGACACGCATATGATAAAGGGAAATAAATAAAAGTAGTCAACTATTTCACTGCATCGGTGTTATGGGCTGGTGGACAAAGAGGCTAGAACGATACACCTGTGGGTTCAGGATGATATAAAAGTGTTCAGTTGTACAAATAAGAACCAGGTAAAATATGGATGTGATATTTGCATATCTTATAGGACAAATAAAGTAATACATAGAAAATATTCTCGGAAAACAGAGAGCGCCATTTTTTTAGTGTGTAAATTGCTCTCGAGTAGTTTATAAAACCCTATTCATCATCTCTCAGTTGCGTCTCTGTCTTTGGGCAGAGTGCGCTCAGGGGCGACTCCGTCGGACAGAGTCGCAATTGAGGAAAATTATACTGAGAGATGCCTAACCCTGGGGAAAAGCTGGCCGAGGCCGCGCTTTTTCATTGCACCAGAGAGAGGGTTGCGGGGGCTCGGGCAATTTTTGTTCCTAGCCCTGGTGTACACGTTCGGGCTCCCCACATTAAACCGACCTTGTGTTACCACCTGACCTCGTGGGATATGGAGTAAATAAATAAATAATTAAAAAAAAAAGAGAACGCCTTCAAGAACTTTCGTTCTAAGCTAAAATCAAATAAATACAATTGGGAACATTTTGACCAAAACGGAATTGATAATAAATGTGTAAATATCTTCCTCTTTCCAAACAAAAATCAACCTATACCTGAAAACCTATACCTTAAAAATTAATTTATAGAAAATATAGTTAAACGTCGAAGTGTAGCCCTAAGTTTATTGGAGGATCGAGTACGAAAAGGGCTTCCTTAACAATAAAAAAAGAAATTGACAGAAAATTATCTTTTATTTCCTAGTAAAGTGATTTCAAGAGATGCGTGAAATATCTGATGAGATATGGGTAACGCGTGACAGACAACTACGTTAGTGACTTCGATTCTCACTGTTTACACTGCATTTGTAACCTTGATTTATACTAAAATAAGCTTAGTAAGTAATATCAGCCGAGATAGGTGTTCGAATTCAAGTATGAAATAACCAGGATTTCAAGTGTTGATTTTCAAAGCAGATGATATCAAATTTAAAAAAAAAACTCCCTGCTTTTTATTTTCTCATTTGACCCTGTGATATTTGGAAAAAAACTTAGCTGAGTACGGCACAAAGCTATTGTAGGATCGAACTCACGAATAAATTGTTTTCGAAACTAGTTAGCTAAACATCGCGTTACGTAGGCGGCGAGGGAATGTTTGAGGGAGAATAAAAATAAAACAAGAAAAACAGTTGTGTAGATAATAATCTAATCTAGTTATTTTTGCCTTTAGACAGTGACTACGAGATTTGATAAAAAAAAATGGCGGTGTGTTTTATGCACTTTGAAGTGGTTTATATCACCATAACACAAGATAATTGGAATTTCTTTTTCTTTTTCAACATTTACGTTACTATTTTTATCTTTTTTCTATTATTGCTGTCTGATTAAATACCCTTAATGAAAAAAATATAGCATAAAAACAAACTATTTCCCAGTCTTTTTCTCTTTTCTTGGTTCCGGGCCAGTTTTAAAATTGTAATGAACAGACGACAGTGAGTTAGAGTGATGCTAACTGATTGATGGATTTGTTTTTTACGGCTTATCAACCTTTTGTAGGTTATTTAAAGCTAGAAATATTTTTAGATTGTAAGAGTTTTTTTGAGATAATAACGATTTTTACTGATACAAGCCCAACTAATTAACCCGTAGATGGGGAGAAGAAGCGGTGTATTTTCCCAAGGGTATTTGCGCGTAAGTTTGTATAGCATTTACTATGAACACGGCCACAATGCGATGACCGTATTTGGAAAATAAGACATAATACAACCCATATATTCAGTCCCGTTACTTGTTGTTCAGACTTCGTACACACACACACACACACACACACACACACACACACACGTCTGTATACGCACACATACACACACATAAGCACACATACATACACAGATATATATGTGTGTATGTATGCACACATACGTACACACGCACACACACACATATATATATATGTGTGTATATACACACATACGTACACGCACACACACAAACATATATATATATATATGTGTGTGTGTGTGTGTGACTGGTGCTATAAAAAGTCAACTACAACACATATCAATTCCGCATTTAAACTCCTTCGAAGTAATCCTCTTCTGAAGCCACACACTTTATACAGCGTTGTTTGCATTGATGGAAGCATTCCTGGAACTCGTTTCTGAGTATAGCAAGCAGAGCCTCGTCGCATTCTCTTGGATTTTCTCGACGTCTTGAAATCATGTCCCTTTTGGTGTCATTTGATTTCCGAAGAGCAAAAACTGGCAAGGGGCGAGATCTGGGGAATATAGTGGTTGTCGGAATTTTGTGCTTAGTCAAAATCTACTGCACAAGCCATGGTCACTGATGGAACCTCCGTGGTGTGGTGAAGTAAGACGACCACACTCTACACACTTTCCTTCCCAGCACTGCTATAAACAACTGAAATGAGCAACAACAAGCGGCTTCACTTTGCGCACTTTAGTTCAATTATCATAGCAACAGTCCCGATACTTTTTGATTAGACCTCAATCTGCAAAGCATATAAATCACTAAATATTGAGATCGTTATGGTTGAGCTGCTCTAAAAAATACCTAATGTGATACGCGGAATCTTAGAGCGTCAAAAAATAAATGAGAAAAATACCACAGCTTTTATTTGGTATCCCACATCATCTCTCGAAGATCTTAAAGAGTCAACCAAAGATATTATTATTGAATGACGTAAACGGCAGCTTAAATCTGGCGTACACTCACAAACTCCATCTTAAGTTGATAGAATGAAATGCAAAATACGCTCGATTACGTCTTCACAATTCTTGTCCGTTAATCATCTGGTTTTCACGTAGGATTTGCTTTGCCTATTGCTAAATCGATTCTACGCGCTATTTTGAACAAAACCGGTTTTGAAGTGATTGAGAATACTTGGGTAACATCATCTGAATAATCGAATGAATCATCTGAGAATATCCGATACAAATTTGTTTTTTTTTTTGTTTTAATTTTCTATTCTGGATTTGATTGAGCAAGATATCTTCTGGCTGCCACAAAGATAGAGATAAAGAATAGGTTTTGAAGAACGGGTACGATCCAACAGGGAGTTCGATTGTCATGGGTCTCCTAACCCACTGTGCCCATCTATCAGTCTAGAATTAGCTTAATAAATATATTTTGGAAAACATGAAAGAGTGGTTTGGTTTATTAAATAAAAGTCATTTTTTTTTCGATATTTGCTGCTTCTGTACCAGTGGATTCGCTGACGGCAAGATGACCAAATTTCAAATTTAAATTGTTTTCCCATTCAAAATACGACATATCTTAGAAAATATATTCATTTTAAATACAGAAGAGTCATAAAAATAACTTCAAAAGCTGGCTTATAATCTTTTTCCTGTTGCCCAAGGGATGTTTTCAGATATAAAAGTGTTATGGGATCTTACCCATAATAGTAATGGACTATTCCGTACCTCATAAATACTGCTCCTCAAGAGGAAACAGCAGTGAGTCAGGCAGTCCTTTTGGACGACTCGGCTAGACGGTCGAACTCTCTGCCTCTGAGGCAGAGGGGAACTCTCTGCCTCTGGGCAGAGAGGAACTCGGACGAGGCTCCGCCGAAGGACAGAGCCTCGTTCGGGGAGGTTGACCAACCCGATCCCGTTTATACGGGTTCTACGGGCAATTTTTGCCCGAGCCTACGGGCTCGGAAAGCCCACATTAAACCGGCCTTGTGCCACATTTGACACACGTGGGCGTGTTAATGAATATCGTGAGTCAGTCAGTCCTTTTTGGACGTCTCGGCTAGACGGTCGAACTCTCTGCCTCTGGGCAGAGAGGAACCCGGACGAGGCTCCGCCGAAGTGCAGAGCCTCGTTCGGGGAGGTTGACCAACCTGATCCCGTTTATACGGGTTCTACGGGCATTTTTTGGCCGAGCCTACGGGCTCGGTGAGCCCACATTAAACCGGCCTTTTGCCACATTCGACACACGTGGGCGTGTTGCTGAACATCGTGATTGAGTCAGTCAGTCAGTCACAGAGTCAGTCAGAGACAGAGTCGCGTCAGACGATTACTGTAAGACATTGGAATAGTGATACTGGTCGACACAACATAGTTCTTTCTAACCTAACCTGATTGTTATTACTAACACTTCTACTTCTTTTTTGTACATATCCTGTTTGTAATATATCTGTGTTATTCCATACCTGTGTTCGAGTTATTCTTCAATGGTTCTACCTTGGACCATCACCGTGGTACAAGGAACCTGGACCATAACAAAAAGGAAACTAGCCCTCGCAACACAGATATCCATTTCAATTTCATTCAAAGTATGTATATCTGAATATGCTCATGTTTACGTTTATTCAATAGAAAGCCTAAAATATTTTTACAAATTGAAAAAAAAAAACTACTTCAAGATATGATTCTGTTTATGACTGAATAATTTCTGAAAAGTTCAATAAAATCTTACCGAATTTTTAGTTAAAAGTTTTTCTCTTGTCACTATCTTCATAGTTTTATTGCTCAGCCGATAGTAGTGGTGGTCCAGAATGTGCCGGGGAGAAACGTATTGGGACTGTTGCTATGGCAACGGAGCTAAAGCACGCAGAGTGAAGTCGCTTGGCACAAATTAGCCTTGAAATCTAAAAGGAACAAAAGAGGTCGGGAAAATACAAGGGAATGCGACGAGGTACCTGCTCGCTATCCCCAAAAAGGAGTTTCAGGCATGCTTCTATCAATGTGAAAGACGCTGTATAAAGTGAGTGGCTTCAGAAGGGAGATTACTTCGAAGGAGATTAAATACACAATTGATATGTGCTGTAGTTTTCTTATAGCAACACTCCGGATAGATTTTCTTTTTATCAGACGTCGTATATACTTGCGCGTGTGGTTGTGTGTAAATTAGATGACACAAGAACATATAAGTCGCTGACGTACAACACAGACTAAGGCATACAAGTTGCATACGCACACGCAAAGTGACACGTAGATTTTGTTTTTATAATGGAACAGCGGATTTACGGTTTTGATCCATATCTTATAACATTATTCAGGCAATTTCTTATTTCCATATTCCCAGAACAGATTTTCTTTCTCACTAAATATTGGTTTTCCTAAGTAAGCTGGAAACCTTGCCAGGGTTTATTGTCGGTGGGCGCAATCTTAACAATTTAAGATCCGCAGGCGACAGAAACCCATGGTAGTCACAGAAGGGAGACTGCAAGACTTCCTAGACAAGGTAGAAAGTGAAAACGAGAAAAAAGCACTAAACGTCAATTGTAAGAAGACAATGTATCGTTGTCAGCAAGAGAAAAAGCAGGATATATTATGCAAACAAAGAACAACATAGTTTGATTTATAAATAAGTCTCAAAACATGTATTTATCAACACAATATTCCATATACTTGAATAGATTATTATTTTACATGTTAACATAGACTCCTTTTAATTTGTAACCTTCAGCAGTTTTTTTAATGATTTGGTTAACGTTCTACTGTTTCGATTTGCATTGCTTTTTATTTTCCCCCGGAGATCTTCTTTGCTTGAATATTGTTCTCCATTTCCATATATATCTATTTTAATGATAATTTACAAATCTTCTGTTGTATTAATAGGTGGAGAGTCTGGGGGCTATTTTATTAACTTGGTGTCTTTGAAAACATTTTGCAGGGATGATAATTGGCCAGTTTGCACTGTCTTGCATTTAAAGCGTTTTGCACTACTCAGAAACCGCCTTGTACAAAAACATACAGTTATTATGATACTATTATCATCTTTACAAGACCTATAATGTTACTGCATAAAATACTAACATAACATTATTCCACCTACTTTCTGTTATGTTACAATCGTTGATTGACAATTTCCATCATCTCCAGTCATTGTAGCTCTGTATTCTTTACAAGAAATTAGATTTGAGAAATCAGTTTTCGTGTACTTCACCCAATTTTAACGTTTCCTTTTGTGATGTTTATTAGAGATCTCTTTAGACGATGCTAAAATTCTGCATCTTTTCTCTTTTTTACATTTACAACAACTTCAAATATTTTCTTGTGAATCAGCAGACTTTTCTTTTTAAATTACTCTTAATTTTTCCATAATTTCTTTTCCCTATTTTGGAAATGTTTTAAGATTTTTTTTTTTGTATTATTCTATGATGTTCAGCTTTTACCCAAATTTCAATGTAGTGTATTTATTACTCAATAACCTCACAATATCCTATCTCTACTTTGAGATTATATCTTTCTTCGAGTAATCAATCTCTTTATATATCTAGAACAAATATCAATAACAGTATATATATATATATATATATATATATATATATATATATATATATATATATATATATATATATATATATATATATTATATATATCTATTACCCCTCTATATAGATCATGTGTCCCCCCACACTATCACACATACTCTCACCAATTTCTCCCGGAGTCGTTTTTCCGTTTTCATTTTGAATCTGTAGGTCTGATGAATTGGGTCGTTTTTACGATTCCAATGGAATAAATTATGACCATAGAATATTAGTGTTTAAGTCTTTTTATTATATATATATATATATATATATATATATATATATATATATATATATATATATATATATATAAGAGAGAGAGAGAGAGAGAGAGAGAGAGAGAGAGAGAAAGAAAGTGTTAAAGAAAGATGAAGACAAAAATAGAAAAAAGACAAAGAAAAACAGCAAGAAGGAGACCGACACTATCATATACAATAATATATCGCTCAAATTAATCAGAAAATGAAAATGACTCCAGCCATTCCACAATGAATCTTAGAGAAAAGTGATGAGATAAAGATCTTTTATGTGCTAAGCGACTTCAGGGTGCAGACGATTATGGCTCTCCAACATTTCTTGTTTTCAACATTTTCTTTTGTTGCTATAAGTTTTGAACCTTTACCACGCTTCTTTGTCTATATTCTACCATTTATTATCGCAAATTCGTTAAGTAAGTCACCCGCAGTTTTCCACGGATTCCCTTGTCTTTTCTATGTCCTTTGATTGTTAAATTTTATAAACAGTTTTTTCTCATTATGAGTCCCAGAAATTTCACTTGTTTTTTTTTCCTATTTACCTTAAGATTTCTATATTGACGACATGTTCTAACCATGATATTCTTAGCATTCGTCGCTAGACCAACATCTCTGTAAATTAAAGTCTCATCTTAATCTACAGATTAAGAGATTGTTCAGCACTCATCATCATATAGGTGATTAATTACATGATAATTAATCAATCTTTTTCTATTTTTCTGACGATATTTTCCTATGTTTTAATCGATTTCATTATTCATTCATTAATTTCCCTGGTCTCAATGCATTCGGGATAATCTCTCTCCGGTGGGATTATCATTTTGTTGAAATCTGTCGAGTTTTTCGCTTTATTGACATGGTATCTACATCCCATCTCTATGCATCTGTATACAGTTTTCAGATTGCTGAATTTTGAATAAAGCATTATCCTTCTCCTAGACTGATTACCAACCAAGGCAACAGAGTCCAATATGCTCTGCTATATGACTCTTTGCTGAGAATCTTTCAATTTACACTGCTATGTATTTTAATATTTTGCTTAGTTTCTGTAAGGCATTTTTATTATCCTGCTGCGCTTTTGGAAGGGAAAAAAACCCAGAAAAAACAGAAAAATTATAAGCGCAGGAAACGAGAGAATTGAGTAAATTTAAACGAATATAGATTTAAATCAGGACTAATTATGGCAAGTGAAAAAGAAACTGACATATTTTTAGATTGGAAAGGATTGAGTTTAGAAAGCGCAAGAAAGAGATCATTCTTATAAATGCACATACTTTAATGTGCCGATTATATGCTAAAACTCTTGCTGTTACGAGTAATAAGAAAGACAGATGTGAAGAGACGAAAAGATAAAACACGAAAAATACAAAAGAAAACAAGCATCAATAATAAAAAAACAAAACAAATAAACAAAAAGAAAGAAAACAACAAAAGAAGAAAGACTTAGATACTAACAAGCGTCAATATATCCGCACCAGTTACTTTTTTTTAGTGTAGCATTATCTCGTAATGTCTTTCCAGTAAATCACTGTAACATTGTCCGCTCAAAATGTAATGACCATTTCTGTTCATTATGCCGTAAGTTATTTTTACGATGTTGTACGTGGATTACTTTTTATCGATCCACTCTGCATACTCTCTTCATCTCCATTTTTAACAATTTTCTGATAAGTGGATATAATCATGAAATGCGTTGGAACAAAAAAAAAACAAACATATTTTTCAGAGCAAGGGAACTAGGCGTGAAAACGACAGCTAAGTAGAGAAGGTCTGTATTTAAGCACTTTTCATATGATAAGTCCCAGAGTGACAGCTTATCATCAATCGAACATGTGACGACGGCTGGCAACCATATTTAAATATGCACAGTGTTATTCAGTCTTAGCAGAAACGTAGTCTTGAGTGTCCCTCGACTGATCGTGGTCACGTTGATTGCCGATGCTAAGCAAAAAACATGGCTGGAAGTGTGTATCAATTGAAAGAAAAATTTCTTAAAGCTGAAAATATCTTTTACAGTGATTAGATTTGAAACAACATTTACTATTCAAAACTTGTCTCGATTTGAAGGAGAGCGCGGAGAATGGGTTTAAGTAACTGTTTTTCTCTGAATTTGTGGGTAAGGTCTCATGCATCGGCAATTTAAACAACCCTTTAACTGTCAGACTGAAAACCAGATATACAGTTTTCTTTACGATAAAATGCAACTAAATGAAATTTCAAATCTTTTGAGAAAATGTACAAAGGGGGCATAATAAATTTGAAAACACATTATCAACGTGCATATATAACAGGGGCTATAACTGTAACTTGTTTTGTTCGAATTAACCAAATGATGTTAGTAAAAATGAAATTGTTATTATCCAAGTGATGTTAGTAATAATGAAATTGGTATGAACTAATTGATATTAATAAAAATTAAATTGGTATTAACCAAATTATGTTAGTAAAAATGAAATTGGTATTAACTAAATGGTATTAGTAAAAATGAAATGAATTTATGTTAGTGAAATGTCCTATTTTTTTATCAGCTTCTATTATATGAAATGTAACATAGATTTTATATATAAATAAATTCAAAGATATAGGCCGCAATAACATATATAAACCAACATACATTATATCTGAATAAATCATTATTTTACGAATTAATATGGGCTCTTTGACATCTTTTAATCTGCCTAAATTTCTGGGATAAGGAGTTATCACTATTTACACAATTTATATTCGGACTATTGTCCT
Source organism: Acanthosepion esculentum (assembly GCA_964036315.1). Lineage (NCBI taxonomy): Eukaryota > Metazoa > Mollusca > Cephalopoda > Sepiida > Sepiidae > Acanthosepion > Acanthosepion esculentum. Next base: position 92,763,597 of record OZ038478.1, read on the forward strand.
CATCTGTGTTATGATTATCACAAAGTTTCGGTCGGTGTGTGCCCCCCCCCCCGGCCTTCCACAGGTGTATATCGATCTGGGTAAACCTACAGGCAATTCAGAACTGAACATTTTATTTAATCAACGGAGTTAGACTGTTCTCGTTCCATCGCCCAATGAGCGAGTAATAACTGAGCTGTACCAAAAATAAGAACTAGATATCCTTAAACATAATATTATATATATATATATATATATATATATATATATATATATATATATATATATATATATGTCAAATCGAAACACTCGGGTTTCGATCCTAGATTCAAGCAATCGGATGTCTAGCTGAGGAGGTTATATATATATTTGTGGCATTCGTTGCACCAGGTCCCTGTATTCGTCCCTCCAAAAAGTGTGGATGGCCCTGCACAAAGCCTTCACCACTATAATCAAATCCTGTGTGGGTGTCGGGCTTTCAGTTTCTGGGAACTGATCTGTCTGGCCCTCATACGTTGAGTTCGACGGGAGAGTCCATCATATATATATATATATATATATATATATATATATATATATATATATATATATATATATATATATATATACACACACACACAAGTAATAGGATTGGTGTATACGGAATAAATTCCAATAACCAAAAAATACTATTCTTAAAAGAGTACTCAATACAGAGTAGACCAAATATAATTTATTCGAAAATTAGAACATAAATATGTTATAAAATCACTACAAAAATAGCCATTTTGTTTCAACGCTTCTGGTATCTTCTCAAGTGATGGAGTTGAATGTAGGATCTACATTTAACACCATCTCTTTACGCTTTGGCGTTGGAGCCTCTCCTTCGCCGGCTGAGGAACAGGGCGTGCAAGCCCGGCTGTATGTGGAATCGCTGTCCCTGGAAGGGCTCGAGCCAGGGTTTCCGCGTATGCCGATGACGTATCCACTTTTGTGTCATCCTGCAGCGACATTGAGGTGGTGCTGAAGGCGCTTGATACGAAATTAACCGCAACAAGTCATTTAAATATTTATTCTTTTTAAAAAAATATATATTATTTAATATTTTAATATAATAAGTGAATTATATATATATATATATATATATATATATATATATATATATATATATATATATATACTTCTAAATGTCATATCCAATCAATTGCCACGATTTTTTCAAAATAATACAAAGGTTTCTTCTCAACATTTTGAATTCCGAGTTGTTCTCCTAGACTGCCTACTTCCTACAGCTACAGACATCAGTCTAATCTGCTATTTAACCCATAACTATGGAAACAATTCCTGTTTTTTTTCCAAAGATATTAGTGCAAAAAATTAAAACATGTCTATGATAGAATTTGAACTCGGCCCACCGATTGCATTTCCAGGGTCGACTACCGTTACAATACCGCACATCCGTTTAATTTTATGTAAACAAATGTAAACGTTATTTTGTTCTGTTTTTCATTTTTTATCTTTTCTATCTTGTTTCATGTTCCTATTCTTGACCTATTTAGCAGAGTAACACCTTTGTTGTGTTTTCTTTCTAAATGTATCCTTTCTGTACCGCCACTGACAGTTATGTTAATTTGCGCTTATTCAAGCCATTTTTTCTGTTCATGTTTCTACTATACACCTTTTATACATTTACAACCACTGTCGTGTCAGTGCATTACAGAAACTCTTGTTGTTGATGTTTTTATATTCCAATAATTCTCTTCAGACGTATTTCTTGCTGGAGATAAACAAGAAGCTTGCACCAAAAATCTAAATATTTCAATCATTCTCTGATCTAAATGATGGATTGATATTTTACAACTTATCAACCTTGTGCAGGTTATTTAAAAACATAAAATATTTCTAGATTGCAAATATTTTGTGGGGATAATAATGATTTTCTGATAAACATCCTACTAATTAACCTATAGTTGGGAGGAGATGTGGTTCGATACCTTTCCCAAGGATATTTGCTCCTAAGTGAACATAACGAACCCAAATGGAATTAGAACTCGGTTCTCCAATTTTCGAGCCATTATCCGTTACATCACGCACATTTCTAAGCTTACAGCACCTGCTATTCCCAAAGCGGTCACCAATCTAAGTACTAACTAGGCTCGAAATTGCTTAACTGATCGTATGAAAGCCAGCGTTTCAATGAGATATGACCGTAAGCCTCTTTCAGCTAAATGTATGCCAGTAAAGAGTGAAAATACTAATAATGTGTTGCAGAAGTATTTCACGAACTACTGTGTCGGTTCCACAAGAAAGCGGTTCATGGCACTAAGCTACCGGAGCAGAACTTGCATTTCACCGATGGAATACGAAGGGGATGAGAGTAGTTCGCTACAATGGGCGCGGCATATCGGCTCTTAACCGTGAATGTTAGAAGTGGCAGAACTAAGGATTGTATTTCGTCTGAACACTTTCTCTGAAAATAGTGATGGAACAGCGAAAGACTTAGGACGTTTCATCTGTGGGAAAGGGGTTGTATGGTGGAAAATAATTCATCACCCACAAGGATTCAGAGACGATTTTGGACTCTGTCGAGACCAGAAAGTGAAAGCTGGGAAGCTCTTTCCCATATATGGCACCAGTGATCCATTTTCAGTCCAATCTGACTCTTGTAAATGTAGAGGATAGCAGGAGGAGTCAGCTACTTACTGGAGCGGTTCAGAAAACCGACCATTTTTCTAACATCTTTAGTGATGAATCGTATGTTTGGGTTGAGCTTAAGTCTCAATAGGCGCGATCAAATGTGGCAGAAGGCCGGGTTTAATGTGGGGCATCCAAGCTCGTAGGCTCAGCCAAAAATTCCCGTATAAAACCTGGTCGGGTAGCTGTTTCCCGAAACGAGATTCTGCCTTTCGGCATAGCCTCGTCTTGGGATCCTCTCTGCTCGGAGGCAGAGAGTTCGACCAGCACAGCTGGAAAAGATTCCAGCTATCGTATCTAGCAACTTCCCCACGCAGTCACATGCGGCACAAGGCTGAATTTAATGTCGGATTCCCGAGCCTGTAGGCTCGGCCAAAAAATCCCCGTAGATACCGCATAAACGGGATCGGGTCTGTCTACCTCCCCGAACGAGATTCTGCTCTTCGGCATAGCCTCGTCCGGGTTCCTCTCTTCCCGAAGACAGAGAGGTCAACCAGCACAGCTGAAAAAGATTCCAGCTAGCCTCTGTAGTCCGTTGATTTACTGATACTTATAGGTAGTTACTATCTATAGTGTAGTCACTGATGGGGGTGGCAGGTTATTCCATTATATCATTCTTCTTCTTCTTCTTCTTCTTCTTCTTCTTCTTCTTCTTCTTCTTCTTCTTCTTCTTCTTCTTCTTCTTCTTCGTCGTCGTCGTCGTCGTCATGCCGTGTCTCTTCAGGACGTTAGCGATCATTGGTCTCCACAATCCCCTGACCTTTGTAACTCTTAGCAAATTTTGTCTTTTTGATATCTCTCTTAAGCCTTGCTCTGCTATCCATTTACACAAGCTCGTTAAATGGGTTATATGTCGTTTTCCCCTCTCCTGCTTGTCTTTAATATGTCCTGTGAGTGTCAAACTTTCCATGCCCTCTTTCTTCATTATAAGCCCTAGAAATTTAAACTGTCCCTTTCTGATGTTACATATACATGTCCTTTTTGGTTCCATTTTCTCTAAAAGTTCGTCGTTGCTCACATATACTATAAGTATTATATATATTTTTTTCCCGATGAATAAAAAAAATCTGATATTCTTTCGTTCTTTCTTTCTTTCTTTCTTTCTTTCTTTCTTCTCCATCAATACCTATTCATTATTTCTTGTACAAATTAACCTAAAATGAGGCGCTTACGTAGAGCTGTATTGCACGCTTAAGTAAGTGATTCAGCAAATTGTATTCAAATTATATTTAAATACAAATTTTTATAAAGTTGGGGTAAAGTTTAGGGTTAGTTGTAGAATTGAGTTTTAAAAGTAATTTCTTTCTTTTTTAATTGACAGTTTTCGAAAAGGAAATCTCTTCAGTTCTCTGTTAAAAACGGTCGCCCTTAGCGTATAATCAACCAGTTACAATAAGCTCTTACAATAATCGATATATTATTATTGTTATTATGAATTGATATCACTACTCTGGTAAATCATTGTTGTCTTTATGAATTTTGAAATAAGATTGCATATACGAAGAGATTTAGGTCAGTTAATCAGTCAAAGCGTTGACGAATAGATAAGAACAGACTGCATAGACAGATGGATATCACTTTATGGTCCCGCTGAAAGTATTGATACTTGTTTTAGCACTTAATCACGAATCTAATCAGTACTGAAATAGGTGACGGTTTAGGAACGCAAAACGGACTTTGACTGCGTGCCGTACTACGTAAGCTAGGTTAGAGAACACTGTGATTACATTGGAACATTGAGTAATGTAAACAATTCCCGGCGTTGTACCAGATTAAAGAAAGTTTTATAAATAAACAAATAGATGGAATGATATGCATCAAAAGAAAAGAAAATAGCGTGAGGTCTATCTCAATATGCTGTGCCCCTCCCCTCACGTGGCCATCAGGTCAGGTGAGGTCTAACATGGACCAGGTCAGGTGAGGTCTAACATGAATCAGGTCAGGTGATGTCTAACATGGATAAGGTCAGGTGAGGTCTAGCATGGATCAGGTCAGGTTAGGTCTAACATGGATCAGGTCAGGTGAGGTCTACCATGGACCAGGTCAGGTTAGGTCTAACATGGATCAGGTCAGGTTAGGTCTAACATGGATCAGGTCAGCTGTAGTCTAACATGGACCAGGTCAGGTTAGGTCTAACATGGACCAGGCCAGGTGAGGTCTAACATGGATCAGGCCAGGTGAGGTCTAACATGGATCAGGTCAGGTGAAGTCTAACATGGACCAGGTCAGGTGAGGTCTAACATGGACCAGGTCAGGTGAGGTCTAGCATGGATCAGGTCAGGTTAGGTCTAGCATGGATCAGGTCAGGTGGGGTCTAACATGGGCGAGGTCAGGTGAGGTCTAACATGGACCAGGTCAGGTGAGGTCTACCATGGATATTTATATCGGTCTCATTTTCTAAACACATGAAATTGGAGGTAAACTTCACGCTATAGTAACACCGATTCGTTTATTGTGAAAATATTGCTTTGCATGATGTAACAATTCTGGAATAGACAGATTATTACTTAATAACAGAAAACCAACACCCATTTTATGGTGATTTTCTAAGTTTAGCTGTAGCACGAAGCCGAACGCATGGGGATCCCAATGAGGATCGAATTGTTTTTGGTATATTAGTGCATATAGCCTCCTTCAGAAATAATGGGTTGCCGTCAGATCTGAAGAAAGCGGTAGACATAAAGTTCTGGAATTTCACAATTTTCGAGGAAGAAGGTTTGGTGCTACCATAGCATTAGGTCTACCACAATATGCCGCGCTCCTTTCCGCACGTGGCCATCAGGTCAGGTGAGGTCGAACATGGATCAGGTCAGGTGAGGTCGAACATGGATCAGGTCAGGTGAGGTCGAACATGGATCAGGTCAGGTGAGGTCTAGCATGGATCAGGTCAGTTGAGATCTAAATGGGATATTTATATCTATCTCACATTTTCTAAATACATGAAGACCTCTCGCTATATTGAGGTATACCTCACGCTACAGTAGCCCCAAGAATATTATAATGTTTCTATGTGTATTTTCAACTCCAGCTACAGTAGAAAATTATTTTTCTGTTGTATTTTTAAATAAATTTAGAGGAAAATTCTGTTAAATACGACATATTTCAATTGTTAATTCGTTTCCTCATACCTCCCTACCTACCTACCTAAAGTATGCTTATACTCATCTCCGAATCACGCAGCAGTGACAAATTATCCTTACCTTTTGTTTTTATAACACTTTTAGACTTCATACGGGATTTTAAAAATGTAGAGCCTTTTGTTTGTTTATTTGTCTCGTTTTAACGGTATATCAACTCGTCATGGATTATTTAATGCCGAAATTTAATTTTCTTTGGAGTGTTAGTAATTTATTGTTGTCAGTTTTTCTTTTACAAAAATGTATTGCTGGTAATAATTTTTATAAAAATTGTATTGCTGTTAATTTTATTTATTATGAAATTGTATTGATGGCACCTTCACTATAAAAATGTATTTCTACAGTTTCATAGCGTTTTTACTCCCGTTTGGGGGTTCACTATTTACGCAGGTGCTACCACTCTAGATCAGGGTGGACCTGGGAACAGCAGCAATTAAGAGTTGGTTCCACGCTCCTCAAAACCTCCCGATCAGAGGCCTTGCTGCCAGATGTAGTTTATCATCATACCCAGGACGAAGATCCTTTTGTAGAACAATGAGGTTTGTTAATATCATCTATATTAAAAAAAGTTCTGCATGAAATTGAATTTGTTCCAAAGTTGGTTAACTGATAAATAGAAAACAGACATTACTTTCGGGGCATTTCTCATATTATTTATTTTATTTCCCTTTCTTATGACATACTGATGACTTCGTGCTTTGAATATTAAAGAGGTGGAAACATCCTGCGTTCTCCTGACTCTATAAACATATTTAAAAAAACGTCTTTTTTCAGCAAAAGTCGGCAAAATAAAATCTTGTCCGCCTTTGCTTTGTTTATGGCCGCGCGCATGCTCAATTTATTTTTTTGATTGTCTTTCCTGTTTCTCACATTATTTAATGACTTCTACTACCATCAGATTTCTGATATTCTATTTTTATATTTTACTTCAGGTTATAGATTTCTTTTCCCTATTTTCGAATGACGTCACACTTTTCTTCGTAGACTTTCATTTATAACTGAATGAAATTTCTATAAATAGTTGCAAATTTACAATCATCCATGTTAAATCCAAAGAAAAAACTACAGAAGACGAAGAAAATTATTTAAACCCCAATACAATATTAGAATAAATTTACGAAAATTTTAAAAAATACGAAGTGCACTTATAAAGTTATAGACATTTTCAAATATATTAAAAGCATAATCCCAAAAGTAGAGACCATTTCACAGTTTTGTGAAAACTAATTACAACATCAAGTCAAATAATACAAAAAAATAACTGTTTTTAAAGTTATTTTTAACGAAATGAGTATTAAAGTCAAATTGCTGGCCAAATACGCACCTATATATATATATATATATATATATATATATATATATATATATATATATATATATATATATATATATATAGGACGAAACGGCCGTCCAGTGATTTCTGTATTCTGTTGAGGTTTCTTACAGACTCAATGAATTACTTATCAAATCCTCCTAACAATTTCTATCATGTGTATCTCATTGCTTGATCCGGCTTCTAATGCTTCAGTTTGAGCGGCTTGGTGATAGTAGTCGTGGCTCCAGGGGGCACAGTCCTATGGTTGCAGTGAATTTCTGTTGAGTTCCACCACGGAATATGTGAGCGAGCGGCGCTATATTGAGTCTGATTTGCTACCTCTTCGTCACCGAGGAAGAGTTGGTATGACGTTTGCTTGATAGCCTAACTGTCAGGGTTTCAATTCTAAATGGGCACTGCGGATGAGTCCCAAATATAGGACGAAACGGCCGTCCAGTGCTTTACGCATTCTGTTGAGGTTTCTTTCAGACTCAATAAATTACTAAATTATATATATATATATATATATATATATATATATCCTACCTAGTTTTCACCACACGAGATCATCAGGAGTCAGTTCAAGCCGATAATCCCATTTGGTGAAACCTAGATAGGAACTACCTGACTCGTTAGGATTTATTTATTTTACTTTGCGTAATGAGTACTCTTTGTTTTAAATTATTACTCGCTGTTATTTTTCTTTGTACCAGACATTTAAGGTACTGGACCATTTTTTCGCCCTGTCCGGAAGTTTCTGGTGCGTTTTCTTTCTTCCGAATTTTTTCTCGGATGCCAATTTGTTTGATAATTGTGCCATCCAGGTTTTTTTACCCACCGAGTTTAAATAGATTTACATTATATATATATATATATATATATATATATATAATAATATTTTTAGTTTTTAAAAATATGATTCCTCCGCTACATAAGAGTTCTCATGTTTCAAAAGCGAGAGCCGAGACCCCTAACATAATTTTTTAAGTTATGAAGAGTTAAGGTGTCTGGACCCGCTTCCTTGTCAAGCGAGAATTTGGGAATAAGCTATCTTTTGATTAGCTAGTGTTTATAACTACGGTATCGTTGGAACATTTGTTGCTATGGAAACGGCTAGTTTCGGCCGTTGAAGTTTGGTGGTTTAAGGGGCTAAGAATTAAGAATTAATTTTTATCTACAGGCTAGTCCCTTTCTAAAAAGCGTATCAAGTTACAATGGTGATTCTATGTCCAGAGTGGTTTTGGCTTATGCTAGTCAGACGGCGTCTTTTTTATTTATGGGTTTGCCATGAGTCGTTGAGTGACTAGAAGGTTATGTTTCATTATTATCTATTTGATCTGTTTGTTTATTTGTTTATTTACATGGCTTTTTTTATCAAAGGGTTTTTCTCAATAATTATTGGGCTGAGTTTTTTAAGGCTTTTAAATTATGGACTTAATTTGTTTAAATCTATTTGTTAATTATTTAATGCGAAAATCATTTGATGACGACAGAACACCGTTAACTCATGTCTATGGTTTAGTAACTTTTCACTATTTAGAAATCTAATTATGTGCAGTTTTTCGTGTAGGCACAGAGGGCATGGGTCATCCCAGGTTTTACATGTTCTAGTTCTATTTATTATTTTCCATTTTACTTTCGGTGTTTTGTTCGTTTCCTTTAAATGCCAGTAGTATTGAGATAGAGATGTCTGACTTCTATTTTGGATGTTGTTGAAGGAGCTTTTGTGTTGTCTCCATCTAATTTTAAAATTATTCTTAGTTGACCCTATGTATAATTTTTCAGTGTTAGGATTCTCCGTAGATGAGATGGTACATTGGTATACCACGGATTTAGTAAGGCATCTGTTTTCTAACGGGCAGTCATTAGGGTTTCTACAATCACATGATTTTTCATTTTTTCTGTCTAGTTGCAGTTTAGGAGTTTTATTGGCACTGTTTTGGCATGGGTGTTTTCCTAAGATTTTACTATTATGCTTTTTTATTATTCTTTCTAGGTTTTCAGTGCAGCTGTAACTTAACTTTAGGCTATTCTTATTAAAGATTTGGCTTAGTTTGCTATTTTTGGGGAAGTGTTTACCTATTAAAGCTAGGAACTTATGGATGGCCAAGTTTAGTGCTGACCATTTGGTTGAACGGAGGTGTATACCATATGACATTTCTTTTCCCATTCTTCTTACTATTTATGCTATTGTTTGTATAGCTTATGTCAGCGTTTCTGTATCCGCTATTTTTCAAGGCCGTGTTATAAAACTTACTATGTGCTTGGAATATTTCCTTATTTGCAGAGTTCATGCTTATTCTTTTCTCTACTGATGTGGGTATATGCTTAATTATAGATGGGGGTGGTTTGACTTAGGGTGTACATACAGGGGGTTGGTATTAGGTTTTCTGTAGGGTGTGTAATTTTTGTTTACTAAGTCTAGAGTTAAGTCGAGGAAGTTTACCCTTTTTAATTTGGTGTTTACTATAGTTTTTAGATCTATTTTTCCGAATTCACTATAAATTATCTTTCTAATCTTATCTGTTTTGAAATTTGTGGAGCTCCTCACTACCATGAGCCCGTCGTCTCGGTACAGCCCGATGTCTTCAATGTCTAATTCTCTGTGCGCTGAGGATTATGTTCGTTTCTTCCTTGGTTAAGTCTGAGTATACTGCAGCAAACTCCAGGGCAGTAGTGAAGAGGTCTTTCGATATAGACTGGTAGTAATCCACTATATCGAACTGAATCAGGGTGCTAAGAAATCCGTCCTCATCCACAATGAGGAGCAGTGGATTAAAAACACTGCTGAAAATTTTGACATCAGCATGGGATCTCTGGACTCTGCAGAATCTTCGGACCTTGTCGGTCTGTTTATATTGTACAACTTAACAGCGCACAGAGAATTAGACATTGAAGACATCGGGCTGTACCGAGACGACGGGCTCATGGTAGTGAGGAGCTCCACAAATTTCAAAACAGATAAGATTAGAAAGATAATTTATAGTGAATTCGGAAAAATAAATCTAAAAACTATAGTAAACACCAAATTAAAAAGGGTAAACTTCCTCGACTTAACTCTAGACTTAGTAAACAAAAATTACACACCCTACAGAAAACCTAATACCAACCCCCTGTATGTACACCCTAAGTCAAACCACCCCCATCTATAATTAAGCATATACCCACATCAGTAGAGAAAAGAATAAGCATGAACTCTGCAAATAAGGAAATATTCCAAGCACATAGTAAGTTTTATAACACGGCCTTGAAAAATAGCGGATACAGAAACGCTGACATAAGCTATACAAACAATAGCATAAATAGTAAGAAGAATGGGAAAAGAAATGTCATATGGTATACACCTCCGTTCAACCAAATGGTCAGCACTAAACTTGGCCATCCATAAGTTCCTAGCTTTAATAGGTAAACACTTCCCCAAAAATAGCAAACTAAGCCAAATCTTTAATAAGAATAGCCTAAAGTTAAGTTACAGCTGCACTGAAAACCTAGAAAGAATAATAAAAAAGCATAATAGTAAAATCTTAGGAAAACACCCATGCCAAAACAGTGCCAATAAAACTCCTAAACTGCAACTAGACAGAAAAAATGAAAAATCATGTGATTGTAGAAACCCTAATGACTGCCCGTTAGAAAACAGATGCCTTACTAAATCCGTGGTATACCAATGTACCATCTCATCTACGGAGAATCCTAACACTGAAAAATTATACATAGGGTCAACTAAGAATAATTTTAAAATTAGATGGAGACAACACAAAAGCTCCTTCAACAACATCCAAAATAGAAGTCAGACATCTCTATCTCAATACTACTGGCATTTAAAGGAAACGAACAAAACACCGAAAGTAAAATGGAAAATAATAAATAGAACTAGAACATGTAAAACCTGGGATGACCCATGCCCTCTGTGCCTACACGAAAAACTGCACATAATTAGATTTCTAAATAGTGAAAAGTTACTAAACCATAGACATGAGTTAACGGTGTTCTGTCGTCATCAAATGATTTTCGCATTAAATAATTAATAAATAGATTTAAACAAATTAAGTCCATAATTTAAAAGCCTTAAAAAACTCAGCCCAATAATTATTGAGAAAAACCCTTTGATAAAAAAAGCCATGTAAATAAACAAATAAACAAACAGATAGAAATAGATAATAATGAAACATAACCTTCTAGTCACTCAACGACTCATGGCAAACCCATAAATAAAAAAGACGCCGTCTGACTAGCATAAGCCAAAACCACTCTGGACATAGAATCACCATTGTAACTTGATACGCTTTTTAGAAAGGGACTGGCCTGTAGATAAAAATTAATTATTAATTCTTAGCCCCTTAAACCACCAAACTTCAACGGCCGAAACTAGCCGTTTCCATAGCAACAAATGTTCCAACGATACCGTAGTTATAAACACTAGCTAACCAAAAGATAGCTTATTCCCAAATTCTCGCTTGACAAGGAAGCGGGTCCAGACACCTTAACTCTTCATAACTTAAAAAATTATGTTAGGGGTCTCGGCTCTCGCTTTTGAAACATGAGAACTCTTATGTAGCGGAGGAATCATATTTTTAAAAACTAAAAATATTATTATAATATAAGCTCTACTTCTGTATGGAGCACTGTCCTTTTGAAAATAAAGCTAAATATTAAGGAACACCGGATTATCTACCTAACGTGTTCTTTCCTATTTCACTGCACACCTGCATACATATATATATATATATATATATATATATATATATATATATATATATATATATATATATAAAAGGAAGAGGTTATAGTAGTTCCAACGAGAGAAAATTGTGTATATTAAAAAGAAGACAGAAACCGCAAACGTTTTTGGTTGTAATTTGGATGGTTTTTTTTTAAATAATTATGCTTTATTTTGGAAAATAAAGCATAATTATTTTTTTTAAAAATCATCCACATTACAACCAAAAACGTTTGCGGTTTCTCTCTTCTTTTTAATACATACATACATACATACATACATACATATATATGTTATGGGAACTTACATGGGAAATATTAAAAATCCCTGCTACGCAAAAGCTTCGGAAGGGGGGTGTTAGGGGAACTTACCCGTAATAATAATGGACTATTTCGGACATTATAAATGCTGCGCTTTAAGAGGGAGCAGAGAGGATTATTCTAAGAACATTGGAATAGTGATACTTGTCGAGACAACATAGTTCACTCTAACCAAATCTGATAGTCATTACTAATACTTCTACTTCTTTGTATATATTTCTGTTTGTAATATATCTGTGTTATTCCATGCAAATAGGTTACTAAGATGGGGTACAATTCTTCTGAACTACAATTTCAGATTGGAATATCTACCAACGAAAAAAATCGGGCATGCAGATGGTCTGTCGAGACTTATACCAACGAAAACAGAGCTATTGGAAGATTCTGTAATCGCAGCCCTACGACATGAAGAAGATATCAGGACAGTACTATGTTGTACAGTTCGAAACCTCCCCGTCACGAGATAAAAAATGAAGCAATAAATGATGAATTCATAAAAGAAACAAAAGCAAAAATAGCAGAAGAAAATAAGCAAATATCGGACAGCTTTTCTTTATGCGATAATGTGCAACTTTACAACGAAAGGGTTGTAATTCCCAAAACACTACAAAAGCGAATCCTAAAGGATTTCCACAGGAGCCATCCAGGAAAAAATTGAATGAAATCGCTAATGCGAAGCTATGTATATTGGAAAAACATAGACCAGGATATTACTCAGATGGTGGAAATATGCAAGGGTTGTTCCTTAGCAGCCAAAGCACCGCCAATCATCCATAAGCCATGGACAGAGACAGATCGTCCGTGGTCAAGAATACACGCAGATTATGAAGGCCCAATAGATGGGTTCTACTATTTGATCATAGTGGATAGTTATAGTAAATGGCCGGAGGTGTTTCGTTGCAAAAATCCTACTTCAGAAATTACCATAAATTTCCTTCACGAGCTGTTCGCTCGGTTTGGAGTAGTGGATTGCCTAATCACAGATAATTGAACGAAAATCACATCAGTGGACTTTCAAGAGTTTTGCGAAATTTATCAAATCAAACATATAAAATCCCCACCATATTACCCAAGATCAAATGGTCAAGCGGAGAGATTTGTTGATACACTCAAAAGAGCGTTAAGAAAAGCGTATGATGTGCCTACGGAAAAAGTATTACAACAATATCTACAGGTATATAGAATTACGCCAAATAATGCTACGCCATCGGCATTAACACCCGCAGAAGTGATGTTCGCTAGAAAAATCAGATCTGTATTTGATAAATTGCTACCAAGTCAAACGAATCAAATAACACAGTCGTGCGCACCAAAAAGAAAATTCCACCCAGGAGAAAAAGTTTTTTTTAAAGCCTATAAAAATAATACATCTTACTGGGAGCAAGGTACAATTGAAATAAGAATCGGGAATATGGTTTATATAGTACAGGGACACGAATTCTCACATAGAAGACACGTAAACCAAATAAGGAAGAGACTGTTACAGGATGCTAACGGTCCACCTCAGGAAGAAGTGATGGATACGATTTTCGATACATTTGATATAAAAAGGCCGCAAACAATACCAGAACCACGAAAATCGTCAAGAAAAAGGAAGTTCACAGAACCTTTGGAAATAGATCCAAAGAAGAAAAATATTAAAAACCCCTGCTACGCAAAAGCTTCGGAAGGGGGGGGGTGTTAAGGGAACTTAACCATTATAATAATGGACTATTCCGGACATTATAAATACTGCGTCTCAAGATGGAGCAGAGAGGATTACTGTAAGAACATTGGAAAAGTGATACTTGTCGAGACAACATAGGTCACTCTAACCAAATCTGATAGTCATTACTAATACCCTACTTCTTTGTATATATTTCTGTTTGTAATATATCTGTTTTATTCCATACCTGTGTTCGAGTTATTCTTCATTGGTTCTACCTTGGACCATCACCGTGGTACAAGGAAGTTGGACCATTACAATATATATATATATATATATATATATATATATATATATATATATATATATATATATATATATATATATATATATATATATGAGAGAGAGAGAGAGAAAGAAAAAGAGAGAAAATGGATGATAAAAAAGTATGGGGACTGTTGCTATGGTATTGAAACTAAAGTACTCAATATTCATTTTTTACAGCAGTCTTTGGAAGGGAATTGAGCAGAGTGGGGGCATCTCACCACATCACAGCAGTTCCATTAGTGACCATGCCTTCTGAAGCAGTTTTTGCCCAATTACAACATTCCCCAAATCCGGAACCAACATATTCCTCTGATCTCGCACCTTGCAACATTATGCTCTTTAAAAATCAATGCACACTTGAAAGGAACAGGATTTCAAACCGCCGAGGAAATCTATAAGAATGCATCCGCTGTCCCCAAAAAGAGAATTCCACGATTGCTTCAATGTGCATTGCTTCAATGGACACGACGCTGGATAAAGTGTTTAGGTTCAGAAGGGGCGGAGGAGATTAAATAACAAATTAATATGTGTTGTAGTTTTCTTTTTGTAGCACCAGCCCCAATTCTTTTTTATCATACTTTATATCTATCTCTTCATATATATATATATATATATATATATATATATATATATGTGTGTGTGTGTGTGTGTGTGTGTGTGTGTGTGTGTATATATATATATATATATATATATATATATACACACGATTACCTCTCTCTCTCTCTATGTGTGTTTCTGTGTGTGTGTGTGTGTGTGTGTGTGTGTGTGTGTGTGTGTGTGTGTGGAGGTTGATGAGAGTTATTGGCAAGCTGAAGAAGGATTTTATACCCAAATCTGTCTGATAGGTGATAGTATGCTCCGATTTTAAAAATAATTTTTGATCACCCGCAATAAATTTATCAGCTTTTTGTTTGCACATATTTCGATGATAACAATAATTACCACAAACTTTAGATACGTATATCAGCACGTTAGTTCAAAAACTATAATGTATACAAAAATGAACTTACACTATCTTTTTATAAACACATTCAAAACCAAGACTTGAAACCTTATATAATCAGTTAAGCCAGCCAACATATTTAGTAACTGATATTTTTAGATGAAGTTGTTTCTAAAAATAATAGATTGGTTTAGGTAAATGTGGGGTACCTTTCTTTAAGTGAAACAATTTTGTATCCATCGGTGATTTTTTTTTCAGTAACTTTCTGACAAGAACTAACTTCACTCAATATTTGTTTGTATTTATACACATGGGGGATCTAAACTATGCACATTTCCGAAAAGGTATGTATATATATATATATATATATATAAATATATATATATATATATATATATATATATATATAATAACATACAGAAACGTCCTCTTAATATATGGTAAGAAATATGTTTACCATTGTACAAATTCTGTTCATCTATTTATCTACACAATTCGAAATAAGTTATAATTACAAAAATGAATTTTCTAACAAAGTTAAAAATTACCATTATTCTTACATCGTTCAACATATAATTGAAATTGTAATCCTAATAGCAGTTACTATTAAACAGGCTTCTTTATTCAAAATTTTAATAATGGTCTTCTGGTTGAACATGAATTCGAATCCTAAGGATGGTCTTTCATTTGGTTTTTCAATCAGTTCTCACCATCACTATTTATTATTATTATTATTATTATTATTATTATTATTATTATTATTATTATTATTATTATCTGGAGATTCTGGCCGAAAGTCAGAAATGGCTTAATGACATCTTCCACTGTTCATTTTTGTACCCCACACCCACAAAAAAAAAAAAACAAAGGTCACACACATTTTACAAAGATAAAGCTCTTCGTAATTCTAGAAAAAATATCTTGTCGGAAAATTAAAAGAATTAGAATTGCAATGCTGAATTAAAAGGATTCAGCTCATAACAATTTATTTGTCTTTCTGTAATCATTTTACTCGCAAGGAAGGCAATAAAGACACTAAAACTCAAATGATTATTGAGTGTGAATACATGAGAAAATAAAAACATTGTTAAATAGAGAGAACAATAAAAGAACAGGAATCAAGAAGACAGAAGATAACGATTGACATTGCATTTACATTGTTGAAGAGCAAAGTTGACTGAAAAGAAAGAAACCGGAAGAGAGTTCCACAAGCGAGAAGTGTCAGAAACTGTTAGCATAGAACTTACGGTTACATTTAGCAATTTCAAATGTAACATGATGAGACCTAGCTGCCAATCTAGTAAAGCGATTAAATTTATAAATAGAGGTACCAAAGAGGAAGTTTTATCAGAACAATTGTCATGTGAATATTTATAGAGAAGGCACAGGGAAGCTTCGTTATGTCACTAGGGAAGAGACTGGAGCCGAGATGCAACAATATAAATTCTTTTGTAGTTTTCAAGGAAATATTGTTTTATATCTTCAATTTGGCTATTGTGACCCATTCGCTCGTATCCAAGTACGTTTGTCTGATAAAGAGGCTAGCAAATTTCAGGCATATTTCTGTTTCTTCAACATCAACAGAGCCAACATGTTGTTTATACAGCAGCTAAGTTGAACGAGCCTTAATTACAGTTTCTGAGATGATGAACGGTGTGAATAATGCCTCTTCACTAAAACTTCGGTCACGATAACTTGTGATTTCGTGCTAGCACAACCCTCGATAGGTGCGGTCTATCTAGTTGCACTCACAAGGTACGGTTTTCAGGCACCTCCTAACAGTGTCACATGCTTTCTACCCGATATTATGATGAAGTCACTCCGCTGACAAATTGAACAACATTCTAACCACTCCGCCACAAAATATGGGAGTCTATGGCGTCAGGAAGGTCGTTTATAAATATGAGGAACAGAGTAGGGCCTAGGATGGAGCCTTGAGGAACACCTGCGTTAGTGGGATAGGAGCTGGAGATGAATCCACTGAGAACGACCTTCAATTCCCGGTTTGACAGGAATGACTGTATCTTCATATTCCTTTGGTGAAATGTAAGTTCCACTCGAGCAGCTTCTTCCCAGGAACCACTGTTTTGTGGAACCGACTCCCAAGAGGATGCTTCTCTGATCCCTACAATCTTAACCTGTTTAAATCTAGGATCAGCCGTTATCTTCCACATAAACTGTGCCTCTTACTCTGTAACCATCTACCTTGAGTGGCTCTTTGTACAGAGTAACCATCACTTTAAAAATAGGTTAAAGATGAATAAAAGTGGCCGCAATAAGATGTAGAGTAAAAAGGATGTATTTTTCCGCTTTTTGAACTACCTTCACTTTTCGGCAATGTTTATTGTTTTAAAAAGCAATTATTAGAATTGGAATAAAACCGATGAAAGTGTGAATTTATACATTTTTTTTAATTTTTTTGTTGATCGTGAGAATTTATAGCAAAAATATTAAACACTATTACGTTGTTTATGTACAAGAATAATTTTATATTTGCGACATTTACCTCGTCTCCGTGCGAGGTAGCGGCCCAAGGCCTGAGCCGAGAGAGAGAGAGAGAGAGAGAAGGGTCAGCCAGTATTTTTAGTCAGGGGAGAGAGACCCCTGTTGAAGGATTAAGGAAATGAGGAGGAGCTAACTCCGATATACCTCCTCTCAGAATAAAAGTTATAGAAAGCAAACTTTTATTATGTAAAAAGTTTTGAAAATTATTCTTGTGCACTGAAAAGAAAATGTGTCTGTGGTTGCGATGCGTGATTCGACGAAATGTGCTTGTTGTTGGCATTTTTCTCTAGTGCGTCAAAGTCGGGGCACGTCCTAGAAGAAACGTCGGTAGTGTTCAGTTTTTGCTCTTTTTTCCAGTGCTCCACGTAGAGTTGGGTTTGTCGTCCCGTCAACCTGTTTGCTGGCCTGGTCGTAGTTTTGCTTGAAAGATGAGGTTGTTTTTTGGGGGGATACGTGGATAAAATTGACGTACCATATTTAATGGTAACATCGTTGTGGCGAAGTTGGTGGCTGCTGCTAGGCTTGGCGGCTTCTTGTGGTCAGCGACGATGGTCGGCCAAGTAAAGGTGAGAGCGGGGAGCGCGTCGCTCTACCCCGGGGCCAAGTTGAGCTGATGTAGAATTTCTACCGAGTGTCGAATGAAAGTTGGGAGAATTTGCTATTATTGACGGTAGAATATCGTTCTCGCAAATTCTTAGATAATTCGTGTTGCATCATTGCAGGGTAAGATAAAGGACGGTGAGTCGCCTTTGTTTGAGATGGGGTTCACACTTTATCTATTTTAGTCCAGAAGAAGAGAGTTGAATTTAGTTAAAAATGGCGTTGCGTTCTCCGTTTGGTAAGCCGGGTGAAATTAAGGTCAAATGTCGCCGAGAGAAAGAAAAGGTCAAGCAAATATAGAGCAGTGCGGAGAAAGAGTTGTAAGGCTCGGTTATAGTAGTAATTACAGTTTCCACGTGTTGTAGGAGAAATTTCTTTTGCCGTGCAGGAGAAAGTTGTTTTGTAGACATGTTGTAGTGAATTAAAAGTTCTTTCGTTAATAGAGTACGACGTGCGTAGGATAGAAAAGAAGTTTCCAATATTATGCTGTTTTGACTGGCTCTCAATTGGAAGGTCTGTATAAGAATTTGCTTGTACATATATAACGTCTTGTGTGTGTTAGCAGGAGTTGAAACTTTAAATCACGTCGGGAAGTCACCATGTGTAGCGGACCGTGGGGGTGAAGATGTGAAGAGAAAAGGTTAAAATTTCCTGCTAGCCGGTCCAACTACATGAGAATGTTGGGGTTTAATTAAGTCTAAAGAAGACAAACAAGACCGATATATATGGGTAAACAAATATATATTAATAACGAGTTACACAAAGACATGAAAAATTACATAGTGTTTGTATGGAGAAATTATGTGTGTGTGTTGTGTTGAGTGTTCGTACGTACGTGTATTGTTCTTAGCGCGTTCCCAGGATTTGGAAAACGCTGTACTTGTAAGAGGTCACATATTGGTGTAAGTGGAAAAGGAACGATTTTACCTCGTCTCCGTGCGAGGTAGCGACCCAAGGCCTGAGTCGAAAAAGAGAAAGAGAGAGAGAAAGGTCAGCCAGTATTTATAGTCAGGGGAGAGAGACCCCTGTTGAAGGTATAAGGAAATGAGGATGGGCTAACTCCGATAAGGACTTATTATGATATATTTTCTGAAAAACAAATCTGATACCCTACAAGCTAGAAGAATGTATTTATCTGATATTTCACCTTATGGAAAAATGAAAATAATTAGAACAAACAATGGTGGAGAATTTATTTCTGATGATTACGAAAACCTCCTAAAAAATGAAGGCATTAAACATGAGAAAACCTGTCCTTATTCCCCGCACCAGAACAGAATCACTGAACGTAGTTGGCGGACTCTTTTCGAAATGGCTAGATGTTTGCTAATAGAATCTAAGTTACCCAAAAATCTGTGGGTCTATGCATTAAATACAGCCGTATATATAAGAAACCGTTTCTATAGTAGTAACATTAAAAAGACTCCTTACGAGGCTTATACGATCTACAAACCCAACGTAAGTGGTATGCATATTTTTGGTACAATTTGCTACACATATGTCAACCACAGGGCAAAACTAGATCCAAAAAGTGAAAGAGGCATATTCATTGGCTATGACAAAACAATTCCGGCCTATATGATTTATTTCCCACAAAGTAAAATAATAAGGAAGATCAGATGCGTCAGATTTACAGATTCCTTTGAGCAAGTGAAGGATCCCGAAGAAAAGAACATTAACTGCGAGGAACTGGTCCAACACGAATTAGTATGGCCTAATTATGATAAATAGAAAACCCGTTCAAAATCCGCAATTGAAGGAAGGTATTATACCAGATGATATAGACGTGGAAAAATCAGACGCAAACCTTGAGTTAAAAGAAGATACAACCAAAGAAGAGGGGCAAATTCCGCGTTATCCGACCTGAAATAGAAGAAAGCCAGACTATTTTGGAATGGGCCAATGTAATATCTGTGACATTGACTGTTGCTATTCGGTGCAATGTATCCCAAAGAACTATCAAGAAGCCATAAATTCTGATAATTCCAAACGATGGATAGCCGCCATGCAAAAAGAAATGGAATCCCTAGTATCACATGATACTTTTGAATTGAAAAAAGCCCCGGATGATAAAAATATCGGCAGCCGTTGAGTTTATACTATAAAGCGAACTGAGGATGGCTCGCCAGTGTATAAGGCTCGTTTTGTAGCTAAAGGATTCTCGCAGATATACGGGGAAGATTATGTAGAAACATTCAGTCCAACAACAAACATGACAACAATCAGAATTTTGATGCAAATGGCCGCTCATTATAGTATGGGTATACACCATATGGATGTTAAAGCAGCGTATTGAAATATACATAGAACCGCCAGAAGGTTTTGAAAAAGGTGATAATTATGTATGGAAACTCAAAAAGTCACTATATGGGCTCAAACAAAGCGGAAGAATGTGGAATAAATTACTATATTCCTATTTAATTGAACAACATTTTGACTCCCCCCCCCCAGTTGACTCATGCCTGTACACAAGAATATTTAATAATGAAATATTAGCAATTCTGCTTATTTGGGTCGACGATATGTTAATTGCTTCCAAATGTTAAGCTGCTCTATTAAAAATTAAAAATTCTTTAAATATAAGGTTTAAAATGACCGACTTGGGTCGACTATCATGGTTTCTTGGTATACAGTTCGAATTTAAGGATAACACTATTACAAGGAATCAATCCAGATACATCAAAAAACTTTTATCTAAATTCAGCATGCAAAATTGTAAAACACGAACTACTTCATGTAAAATGGATTTAAACACAATTATGAATAATGAAGATGGTATAGCGGCGTGTGAAAAAGAATACAGAATATTGATTGGAAGTCTTATTTACGTCATGACATCAACAAGGCCAGACATCTGCTATACAGTTACTAAGTTGTCTCAAAACTTAAATAAACCGAGGACTGTGCACTTAACAAGAGCTAAGCAAGTATTACGTTATTTAAAGGGAACTAAGAATCACTGCCTAGTATTTCGACAATCAAAAAACCCACTACAACTGGAAGGATTTTGTGATGCGGATTGGGCAAATTCACCAGATCGTAAAAGTATCACAGGCTATTGCTTTAGATTGGCAAAAGATAATCCAATAATTGGCCGGAAATCTAAGAAACAGGGAATGATTTCACTTTCAACATGTGAGGCGGAATATGTTGCATTGTCGCAAGCAACACAAGAGGCTATTTTTCTTAAATTGCTAATAAAAACACTGATAATAAGTGAGCCTATAACTATTTACTGTGACAATAAGGCCAGTATTTCTTTGGCTAAAAATCCAATAATACATCAAATATCAGAGTATATTGATATTAAATATCAATTTGTTAAGGATCAGGTATAAAAGAAAACAGTACAAATTGAATATGTTCAATCGGAAAATAACGTGTCGGATTTGTTTACAAAACCAATTACAAAATTGAAATTAGGGTCTTTCATTCCTGGCATATTTGTTACTGACCTATAAGGTCCTTATTTGTCCTGGATAGGACGTAAAACTGCATCCATTAGTTATTGTCTTAAGAGACGTCAGTTTTTGGTATGAATGTGAGTCCTTAGTTTCGGGTTATAAACATAAATAGTCCTACTTTTAGCCCAATCCTCCTCTGAATGACTCTCAGAATCACTCTGACCCGGAGTGATAGTGCCTGTTTTAATGGGTCCCAGCTATGGGTAAAATAACAACTTTTTTGTTGTGATCACAACCCAAATTTATAATATTGTCATTAATGTTTATTAACCTGAAATACTTAACAGTGAACAAAATGATATAACTAATTTTTGTGGATATTAATTTTAAAAAAAATTTAATTACAAAACAAAAAGATATATTTTATGACCACTAAAGTATTTCTTCCATATGAATATTGATTTTACTAATATTTTGAAAGAAGATTCCATAATGTACCCAAAATGTGAGGTGTTGGAGTTTTGATGTACTCTGGTGTACTAGTGAGCCAGCCAAAATGAGCTGACTCATTTTATAGTTCACCAATAGAATGATTAACCAATCAGAAGGCTCAAAATATTCAATACAATGTGTATAAAGGCGGCCACGTTTTTCCCGAATATGCACAGCCAGCCTTTGATATCGAAGACTGAAGAATTACGGAACAGCTGCTGGTGGTATTGGCGATATAGTCAGATTCAGTAGAGTGTCTGACTCGTGAGTGTTAATCTTTAATGTTGTTTCATTGAACAGATTACGTACTGCGCTGTATTCTATATTCATAGACTATGGTGAACATGGTTAACATTATAGGCGTAAGACCTGTAACAATTGGAATTTTACAATACACACAGATAAAACAATCAAAGCTAATCGCCCAGACCACAAAAGCAGAATTTGCTTTCTTATTAAAACTGAAGTTCCTGCAGATTGTAATGTATCTTTGGAAATCTTCAAAAATCTGTCAAAATACAAGGCTTTTGAAGTAGAAATAAAAAAACGTGGTACAAGAAGGCATCAATAATTTCATTTGTGGTTGGAGCTCTCGGTTTGATTAGAAAAGGTTCCGATAGACTCATTGAAAGGACCCCAGTAGCCCATGCTTTAAAGAGATAAAAAAAATTGTTCTCACAAGTACAACTCACACATTATCAAGGGCTTTATCTATGTAAAATGTGTGTGATCTTCGGTCGTTTTATTTTTATTTTCATTTTTTTTTTTTACAAAAATGTTAATCGAAAATGTCATGATGCCATTTCTGCCCTTAGGTCCCTGGTTGGGACCCGGAAGGAAATGAGTATACAACAAAAATCAAAAGAAATAATAATAATAATAATTTAGTGGGTGTTAAGAGCATGATTCAGCTGGAATTGTCTTACAAAATTTCAACAATATGACTTTGTAGGTATCTTGCAGCTATACAAAATTGCATGTCAAAACACGTAATGGAGCATGAAAAAAGTAAAACGCTTTCTCCTGTATCAAAAGCGGGAGGAGGGTGGGAACTGATCAGTGTAAAAGATTGCACTTTGATTGAAAAGAATTGCTTTTTTGCTTATACTTGACTCAATCTTCAGCGATAACTACTATCGACGTACACAAAGGTAGATCAATACGTCCGCAGCCTGATATGTAGTTAGCTGAATTTTGATTCGAAATTTTCACAGTATAATGATGTCACTCAGGCAAAAAGAAAGAAATTAAAACTAAATATTTCTTGAATAAAAAAAAGGTTTTTTTATCATATCTGTTACTGATGTCTCTATATATCTAACGTAATGTTACTACTACTACTTCTACTATGACTACTACTACTACTACTACTAATAATAATAATATCAACTTAGGAGGCACAGCCTTTAATCAGAAAGCCTCTGAGTGAACTGAGTCTACCCGAACTGGAGGTATTTCTAAATGGGCCCCAAGTACAAGGTTATGCGCTGCTTTTATTAAAAATCTATAGCTATATCGCGCGCATTTGGTTCTGTTGCATATAGCAGTTATGCTCTTACCAGATAATAATAATGATAAATTTATCACGACTGTCCTGACGAACCGTACTTACACTGTTTTCGAAGCAGACAACATTCTTTCACTGGAACAGAAGAGATGCATGAGATGTTCATATGGTTGCAAAGATCAACTACTGATAAACAAAATGATCCTGGAAAATTGCAAGAGACGATGTATAAATTTTAGCCCAGCGTGGATAGATTATCGTAAAACCTTTGATAATGTGCCACAATTTTGGATACTTAAGACTTTGTAAATGTACAAAGTCTCCCCTGTGGTAGTAGATTTCCTTAAGCACAGCTTGGGATTGTGGAACACCACACTATACTTAAATCACACCAGAGGCACTGCCATCTCCAACAGTCTGAATATCCAACGTGGAATCCTTCAAGGAGACTCCCTGTCATCCCTTCTGTTTTGTTTGTCCTTAATCCCTCTTACACATGAACGAAACAACAGTAGCTATGGTTAAAGACTAAATAAGAAAATATTCAATCATCTACTCTATATGGATGGTCTCAAACTCTTTACCAAAGACAACAATGTGTTGAAGGGCCTCCTTAATATTGTAAAATACTTCAGTGACGACATAGGTATGGACTTCGGATTAGATAAATGTGCAAAAGTAACATTCAAGAAAGTGAGAATTACAGAAACACACTCAACAGATTTAGATTCTGACACAAAAATTTGGGAACTGGAACAAGATGAAGCTTACAGGTACCTAGGAATCAGCAAAGAAGATGGTATACAACATGCCAAAATGAAGGAGAAGGTAAGAAATGAGTACTACAGGCGTGTGCGTCTGGTACTAAATACCGAGCTGAATTCAAAAAACAGAATGTCATCCATAAACACCTTGGCTGTCCCGGTGGTGCAGTATAGTTTCAACATCCTTAACTGGACTATAGCTGACATTAATCGAATGGACGCCCAAACAAGAAAGCTTCTCACTTGCTGCCGCATACATCATCCCAAAGCTGATGTTGATTGTCTGTATGTGCCCAAATCCAAAGGAGACGGAGAATTAGTTCAGTTAGTACTGTCTTACAAAAGTACAACAATTAGCCTTCAAAGATACCTGGAAACTACAGAAGACTGGATGATGATATGTGTCAAAGAACATGAAAGTAGTAAGCGAATTTATTCCGTAATAGAGGAAGCCAACAAGTTCAAAATGGAGTTTCAAATGGGTGTAAAAATACAAGTAAAGCGAATACACCGACTGAAGCTGCAAAATACTTAAAAAAAGAAAGCAAAAGAAAAATGTAGCTGACCAGATACAGAAACGATGGCAAGATAAACCGCTTCACGGTCAATACTCTGCCCGTACCAAACAAGCTGATGGAGAAAAAGCCCGTACCCATCAGGGTTAAAAGCTGAAACCGAATGTTGTATTCTTGCTGCACAGGACCAATGCTTGTTAACTAGAAATTATCAAGCACACATACTAAAATATTGTGTTAGCCCAAAATGCAGATTCTGTGATAAATATCCGGAAATAATTGGTCATCTTGTATTAAGTTGCACGGTATTGGCACCCACTGAGTATAAAACACGGCATGACAGAGTGGGCTAATATCTGCACTAGAAAATCATCAGCTTCTACGGAAAAGAAACTGAAAGAAATTGCTATGAACAGCACCTAAACCCGGTTACGGAGATAGGACCTGTACAATTTTATGGGACTACACAATACATACAGAGAGAACAATCAAAGCTAATCGCCCTGACATCGTTATTAAATACCGCAAAGAGAAAATGTGCTTCTTTATTGACATTACAGTCTCTGCAGGTTGCAATGTATCTTTGAAGATCTTCAAGAAGCTATCAAAATACAAGGACCTTGAAATCGAAATCTCAAAAATGTGGCACATGAAGACATTAACAATTCCAGTTGTAGTTGGAGCCCACGGACTGATTGGAAAAGATTACAATAGACTCATTGAAGAAATCACTGGTAGCCCATGCCTTGAAAAATACAAAAGTTGTGCTCACAAGTACTGACCACACCTTACGAAGGGTTTTATTTATGTAAAATATGTGCGATTTTTCTTTTTTTTCAAAACTGCTCAGTGGAAAATGTCATGATACCATTTCTGACCTTAGGTCTCTGGTCGGGGCCCGGAACGAAATGAGTATACACCAGAAACCAAGGAAAATAAAACATTAATAATAATAACAATAATAATAATAATGCTTATTGGCATAGCAGTACCATCTAAGAGAAACATCCCCTTAAAAATTATCGAGTAATTGTCCAAATACAAACACCTGGAAATCGAGATTAACAGGCTGAAACTATATCAATAGTAATCGGAGCTCTGGGCCACGTGAGAAAAGGAAAGGAAAATGTTACTAACAGTCTCCTAGATAACATCAGTTACCCAGAAGATCGCCCTACCAGGAACATCCCATATACTAAGAAAAGTACTATCAATTAAATGACAATTCTCCTATAAAGCCTAAGGACCACAGTTTGGACCCGGCTTTACAGGAGACAAAGCAGGAAACAGAACATACACAAATAATAATAATAATAATAATAATAATAATCACTTGCTAGTAACATTGTCATGGCGGTTCATTGTTAATATAATAATACTTATTGACTTGAGAAAAAAGAACACATGGTTGGCGATATATAAAGACAGCCTTAGGCTAAAATACAAGAAACTTGCTTAATGACTGAAGCATCGTTATTACAAACAGTATTATAGCTCAACCAAGAAAATCGGTTTCGAATGGCGATTTTTCAATACAAGTCGATCCTTCCCCCCTTTTAAGAACTGCGCAGCACAATCTTCCTATTCGACATTTGTTTTATTGACGAATTAACTAAGCTCGGTAAATATCTATGAACAAAAATATAATTGTAAGAGTAATCTGACTTTTTTCTGATGTTTCATCATTTTACAATCCATCTTCAGTTATTGATTGATTTCTTTCTTTTCTACGGTTTATCAACCTATTGCAGGTTATTTAAAGCCAGAAATATTTTTAGATAGTAAGATTTTTTAGGATGAACATGATTTAATGATACAAGTCTTATTAATTAATTCATGGCTAGACGAAAAGAGGTGGATTCATACCTTTTCCAAGGGTATTTGTTCGTAAAGAAATATAACGAACCTAACTGGAATTGAACCTCGGTTTTCTGATTGAAAATTCCGAGCCGCTATCCATCACACCACCCGCACATCCAAGCTTACAGTATCTGGTATTTCTAAGCGGTCGCCAATCTAAGCACTGACCAAGCTTGACGTTGCTTAACTTCGGTGATCGTAGCGTTTCAACGTGATATGAATGTAAGCATCATCGTTAGTGAGATCGAGTCTAATTTATATTCTTTGAAATGATAGAGATTGCAGATTACCAGTCATAGGGTGATATATGCAAGAGCCAACACATGTATTCAAGTGCTAACATGTTTTCTAATGCCAGAAATCTGCTCCGAGGCAAGTAACGTCCTCAAGTAATATACTTCATAACCGTAAGTTCTATTTTAATAGTTTCTTCCCTTTCGCTTCTTGCATGTGGAACTCTCTTCCGATTTCTTGCTTCCCTACCACCTACGGTCTTCAAAACTATTGATTAAACGTCAATCGCCATCTACCGTCTTCCTGAATCCTACCATTTTATTGTCCTTTGCCCCCACTAACATACTTTCATTCTCTTCCGCTCCCCTTACACCTGAATGGTATTTCCGCATTGCTTGGGTGAATTTATTAAAAAAACAAAAACAAAAAAAAAAAAAACTAGAATTCAGCAAATAAAAATACAAGAGAAGCATCATTATGACTATAGCGAGACGCAGTAAAGAAGTTCATCTTCTTATCGAGTCGCTATACCACACCTATCCAGTGTTGCCAGTGTTGCCCACAGTGCCTTGCCTAGAGTGTTAAGGTTTTTAGGGTGTTAAGGTTTTAGGGTGTTAAGGGTTTTAGGTTGTTAAATGCTCATGAATCTTTAAGAATGGGGCAAACTAGATATACCATAGCTTGTGATTGCCCGCATTGGCAGTTGGGATCAACAATGCAGGCATATCTCCACCTCTGAAGGTTGGCCCTACAGCGACCAACAGCCGTTTGGAGGCGATTTAGGCAGAACCAGAAGGGCCAGGCATCATTGAGGTCAGGAGGAGGTATTCTGTAGGGCTGAGAGTGAGCCTGTATTCACGTTGTTAAGGTGGCTGCATCACAAGGACAGACGCTAAGATCTTTGTTGTTCAGTGGTTCGGCTGAGTGTAAAAAGGTGTGTCTTTACTTGAGCCTCATTGTCATTGTCAGACAAGGGTCAAATTCCTGCTTGGGTGTGGACTGTCTTTCTTATGTAAGAGGAAACAATGCCACTAAGCAAGTAGAGGTCATCTACTTTGAGTGGCTTGAGACACCAAGTGATCGATCTGCAAGAGGTGTTTAAGACAGGGTCGATTCTCTTTGCGCGTGATGATTTAATCCACACTAGCGAGGCATATTCTGCTGGGGAGTAACAAATTTATTAAAGAAATTATTTTTTTTTTATAAGGAAATTAAAAAAATCGAATTTTAAAAAATTGGTCCATAGTTCAATAAAAAAAAGTTTCTCGTTGAATTAGTGTATTTCCTAGCATCTGAGATATTTTAAAGACAAACCCCAATTTTGTTTACCAAATTTTGCAAATAAATAAAAGAAAAAGAGAATTAATATTAAGTAAAAAAAAAATAGGTAGACATCAATGTGTAAAGACTCGGGCCAAATTTTTGAAACTTATTTAAAAAAAAACAAAGAAAGAAAGAAGGATCTTCAAGTCGGAAAATACAGTAAGTCGAAAAAATAGGGCGTTAGTAAATTTTCAATTAAGCTACTTTTGCACATCAGTAAAACTACACGTGCAAAAAATACGAATACTCTTAAAATAAAGTATATTTGTATCAACTTGCGTATGCAAGCAGATTGTTCCATATAAAAACAAAACACCTTTCTTTTTCTTTGCAGTTATTTTTTGCTGTTTTACAAAAAGTTTCAGGATATTTGTTTCCGAAAATAGTCGATGAACGGCTTGAAAACAAAATAAAAACATGTTTGAGTGCTTCTCGCTACGATATATACCGAGTAAAGATTGCTGTGTTAAAAATAGCAGAAGATAAAAAATGAAACAGTCTGAGTTTTCAAAACAATAGTAGTTAGCAAAAAGAAAATCTCACCTGTGGTATTTGGAAAAGAGTTAAAATGCTAGACACGGCCAGGCTAAGTTTTGTCGTGTCGGCACCCACAACTCCTATTACGTCATAATACTCCGTGAAAAACTCCTCCCTCCGATCAAGACCTTTCTGATTGCTTTCCGTTGCTATAGTGATATCCCTCTCTTTGTGGGTTGTGGGAAAAGAGGTAGTGTTGATGGAGGATACTGATGGGGATTCAGACGCTGTCAGAAATCCCGTCGAAGTGATGCTGGAAACGGAGATGTCGTCAACAGGTGGTGTGGAGTCAGTGGTCTTCGATGTAGTCTCAAAGTTCGAAACAGGGTGGCAAACGAGTGATTCTTGCTTGGCGTTCGGACTAGAGGCAGTGTTATCCTTCGTGCGTCTGATTCCACGTTCGCGCATCTCTTGTGGCATGAACTGGAGAGCTCTAGCCAAAGCCATTGTAGTGGACGTACAATCATCCAAAATGACGTACCCTAGCGTCACATTGTTGAGAATGTCTGTCCGTCTGTTGATGTTCTCTACAGCGAATTTAATCGCTTCTGCAAGTTTGACGCGTTGTGTGTAGTTCGCCTTGCCGCATGTCGTTATATCAATAGCATGGTGTAGCGAAATAACGCTTCCGATGTTTAAATCCCCTAATTTTATATTGTTCCCGGTGCTGTCTCCGCATTTTGTTCGTCGCTGAGACGATGTCCCTTCATCGTTGTTCTTTCCAGTTTGTAAATTCCGCTCCTTTGGTACTCGGTGATGACTTTTCCCACTAACCCCATATGCATGATGTATGCTCACTGCGTACACGTAGCAAAGTCCGAGACAATAAAGTACAGTGAATGAAATCATCATTTGTGTGATTACGAAAATGCCTAAACGATTACAAGTTATTACAGACAGAGCCATACCTATAAGTTTCTCTGGTATGGTTGCTCACCGCGATGTCACCGTTATTTAGTCCAAGGAGATCGTTGGCAAGAGAGAGTAATCTCCGCAAAACTCCGCATAAATTCTTTTCTTTTTTTTTTTTTTTTTTTGGGATCACCGGTCAGTGGCTGACATTGCAGCTGTGTCCCACTGATGTTTTCAGCTAACTGTAGCGTATATTTCTGAATCAATGTCTTGACTAGGAGTTTCCACGTTGCTAACAGATGTCGCTTCACGTGAAAATCACATGTACCATTTTAAACTTCCAAAACTGACCGAAGTGATACAGAACAAGATAATGCAGTTCCGATGACTGTCTAATCTATCAACCTTCTGAACTGTTTAATATAGATTTTAATCTATATGTAAACTGTTTATTTAAATTAAATTCTTTTAGATAGAATTAATATAAATTTACCTTGGTTTCAGATATTTAGGGGTAAGATTTATAGAATGGGAAGTCTGACAGACTTTTTCTTTAAACACAGAGCTTAAACATGTACATTCAATAGGAACGGACACATATTTAAATGGAGTTATATCTCGCCTTGTCCCCATTCATATCAATGTATTACATATAACTTTATATTTTTGAATTGGACATAGTCCGACAATTTATTTAAAGACATTTATAATATGTTTAACGTTCTTTTTATAGATACTTTATATCTATATATATGTCTTTAAATATAACTTTATGCACATCTTTCTTAAGAATATACATATTGAACAACAATGAAAGTCCATAACGTCCTATTTTTAAATGTTGTAGAAATTAATTGTTTTAAAACTAAGACAATAATTAAAGTCCAGATAGACAAACCTTATCGAGATATTTAAAAGATATTCATACATTGAAGTAGCAGATTCTAATTGTGTGTGCGCATGTATATGAAAATGAATGGATCTGTATATGCATGCATACACGTGTGTGTTAGTGTGCGTATAATGTGTGCGACGGGGTGGATGTCGTACTAACTGTGAAATATTAGTTTTAGGCTCAGTTCATTACTGAACTGAAAGTTGTTTTTTTTGCAAAGAACAGGCCATCTCTGTAAGTTGCGGTTTTACAAGAATTCTTGTGTTGGTCATTTCACTAGTCTTATAAAATCCCATTTTTGTTCTCGTATATATTTTATAAGGTGGAAAAAGAGTTTTTTCTTTAATATTTTGACTTAGTTTAAATTATGTTAAAAATCAGTTGTTTATTACACGTAAATAAAGAACTTAATCCTATTCACCGAACATGCTTTAAGATATAATGGATATCTTCAAAATGACATTTTTACAGTGATGTTTACTCTGTACAATGTCCAAGAGCCACTCGAGTTAGAGGCTTAAATATATTCAATACATGTTATTACAATATAATAATAATAATAATAATAATAATAATAATAATAATATATTCAATAAATGTTATTTCTATATAATAATAATACTATATTCAATACATGTTATTTTTATATAATAATAATAATACTATAGTATTATTATTATTCAATACATGTTATTTTTATATAATAATAATAATACTATAGTATTATTATTATTCAATACATGTTATTTTTATATAATAATAATAATACTATATTCAATACATGTTATTTCTATATAATAATAATACTATATTCAATACATGTTATTTCTATAAAATAACAATAATATATTCAATACATGTTACTTCTGTATAATAATAATAATAATTATATTCAATACATGTTCTTTCTATGTAATAATAATACTATATTCAAGATAGGTTATTTCTATATAATAATAATAATAATAATATATTCAATACATGTTATTTCTATGTAATAATAGTAATAATACCTGACTTTTCGCTTAAATATTTTAAATTAATCTTCTCATTATTAAAGTTTTCTTAAAGAGTTTTTCTTTACTCTGCTGTTGATTTGTACAATCAATTTTTGACATGTTACAATTTTAATCCCAAATGTTATTTCTCCTTAATTTTTAAGGGTTTAAGAATCATATTTTTGCATACACATAGATTATAATCATTCCTAATTCACTTTTAAATAGCAGATCATTAAAATGTTTAATACCCGAACTAATTGATTTAAATCATTCAAATTATTTATCATAACGCTTTATTATTGGTTGACAAATGTAAGTACTATAAACAGGACATAAATAAATGAAGTTTAAGAAATTCGGATATCACATAAATTAACAACCTAAAATGTTCTTTCTGCCTGTGGGATTTCAGTTTTTCACTTCATAAATCTTTGTTTCGCTATTTGATAAAAAAAAGATACACGCTAAATACACGAGGGCAGATCAATAATTTCGTAGCCTGATATGTGGTTAGTTGAATTTTAATTCGAAGTTTTCACAGTATAAAGTTCGACAGATGTGAATAATTCTCACTAATGAAAAAGAAGAAAATTAAGAATAAGAATAAATAATTGTTGAGTAAAAAAATACTTTTTCATTATATGGATTATTGATGCTCATGTGTATCTAGCGTAATAATAATAAGAAGAAGAAGAATATCAAATTAGGAGACAACCTGGGAACAAGCAAGTGTTTCATCATAAAAGTTAAATTTCACAAAATATTATACAATCGCTTGCGATATATTATTCTAGCTTTGTAAAATTAGAAAAAAGACTTCATCAACTTTTAAATACATTTAATTATGGTATTATTTTACTTTATGTCTTTTCAACTTTGTTTTTCTTTTGAGAATATTTTTTTTTACTAGCATATTAGTTACATTTTGAGTTTTGCGGAAAGGTAAAATATTATTTTCCGAGAAATAATAACATAATGTAATCTTGAATAATTAGTTTCGTTAAAAAAAATTACAAAAATATTAGCCTGAGTTACTTCCCTTTAATTATCACTGACACTCCCTGTCAAAACCTTCGGTTAGATCATATTCATATATATATATATATATATATATGTATATGTATATATATATATATGTATATATATATGTTTAATCCGACAATTTTATTACTTCAAACCTTAAGCACGCCAGATCAAACGGTGGTTTTCTCTATAAAGGAGGACGTAGGTTCGATCCCTGTCACGGAATTTCTCGAATGCGCAGGTCGATAGATGTAATAGACATCTTTTAATAAATAAAAATGTTTTGGCTATATTAAATACAAAATATCTACTAAAAGTAACGTTTGAAGTAATATATATATATATATATATATATATATATATATATATATATATATATATATATATATATATATATATATATATATATATATATATATATATATATATATTACGATATAATAAGATAAGTGTACTTGTAAGACATTTTATCTATAAGGTCTGTAACTTTTTGCTGGATCAAGAGTTATCTCCTTTGTGTCAGCAATACTATGTCGATGACAGACCGTTACAAGACGTTGGTGAAGTCGGAGGCGAAAAGACACTCTGTGAAAGAGCAGAGTACAACAATAATAAAAATTGGAAAATATATTTAAAGAGATAAACTAACAACAACAGCAATAATAATAATAATAATAATAATAATAATAATAATAATAATAATAATAATAATAATGACTTAACAAAATGTTATCAAAGGTAAACTATTGTATATATGTATACGCAAAAACAAATCCCACGTGAAATGTGCACACAAAATGTTCGTAATATTTTCGTCATTGAAATAAAACTGTTTTCTAAAGATGAACTAAAGCGTTATTATTTCTTCTTTGTCTATTTGAAAAGATATTCACAGCATCTCATTGCAAATAGTATATGTAATTTTCTATTTTGTCTCATTTCACTTGAATTTAAGTTTCTAGTTGTATATAAAATGGATTTGAAAATATTTTAATGCATTAATGAATTTCTGAAACATTTCATAGATATCTAGTGTGTTCAAAACCGTTTTTCAAATTGTAACAAACAATCCAATATGGATACAATACTGGATTCAGGAATTTGATGCATAAATATATTCATCTACATTTACTCAATTCAGTATTTGTTCATTCCTATATCTGTATACAAATTATTAATTAAAATATTAAATTAGAAGTACAGCTGTATGTATTTTTTAAATTTAATTTTCAATTATATTCTAGCTTAAAATAACTAAAATACTTATAAAACTTTGATCCTGGTAAAAGAAATCCAATATGTCTTTTTTTTATATCTGTTAATTTAGTTCTAGATAATTAAAAAAAAACAATTTCCTTAGATTCCGCCGTTAGAAATTAATAATAATAATAATAATAATAATAATAATAATAATAATAATAATAATAATAATAATCAAAATTCAATAAACGATAATGATACTTTTCTAACAATCAATAAAATTTGTTCAGACAGCGTGTTCATTATTTTCATCTATTTAAATATCCAATATCTGATAAAATTCTTTCGTTTTTTTTATTTTATTTCTGTTCGAACTGATCCACCGTTAGTGTGATACTCCTGGATGATTCAAATTAACCCCTTTACCCGCAATAATCCATCTAGCGATGATGAGGATAGTTTAATGGAGAATATTCGTTGAACGGGTCCAAATAAATAACCTGAAGGTCGCATGACTGCAGATGAAGTGTATGGTCTAAAAATAAGCAATTCTTCAGAAATTGACTCATAAATACCTTCAGATTTGATATTGTGTTCATAAATATCTATTTTATTTTTCTTTCCTTTCCTCATTATTTCATTTTTTTCTGCATTTATTTCCTACATTTATTTTCTACATGTATTTACTGCATTTATTTTCTACAATTATTTTCTACATTTATTTTTCTATATTTATTTTCTGGATTTATTTTTTGCATTTATTTCCTGAATTCATTTCTGCATTTATTTTTCTGCATTTATTTTTTGTATTTATTTTCTTAATTTATTTCTGCATTTATTTTTCTGCATTTCATGCGCAGCTGCTTTTATGTCTTGCTTCTCATGCTAAAATAACTTTTTCCGAGTTGAAAGTTCGATAAACTTAAAAATTAAGAGAAAAAAAAATTGAGTCTTGTTATAAAACTTGCTATAATCAGGGAGTCGATTTCTGTAGAAATAAATATCAATTTTTTGTTTTATGCACATGTAAGAACAGAGGAAAATACGTACACAAACTTAAATATCTTTTAGTAAGTAACTTAAATATTCAGAATGCATATGTTTTTGTTTCTCTACATATTTATACTGGTAAGCATGTATATATATTGGAATATAGTACAATTTAAGTATTTGGACGTAAACATACTATATATACATGTCATAGTAGGTTGATGTCATATCTCACTGCTTGTAAGGTACAGTAGCTGTCATGCGGGGATTACTTTAAAATATGTACTTGTTTCTTAGATTAAGCATATGCAGTAATATACACGCATATTTACCTACGAATGTTCGAATATATATGAGTACATAGGTATATTATATTTAACGGTGGACGTGGATATGTGTAACTAAATGTATATGTGTAAGTCAATAACATCTATCTATCTATCTAACTATCTATCTATCTATCTATCTATCTATCTATCTACTTTCTTTTGTTTTAATCAATTCACCCCAAGCAAGGCGATAATGCCAATAAAACGCAGGGAGCTACTGGGAGTGAAAGAGAATGAAAAGACTTTAGAAGGAACTGGAAATGCAATCCTAAACAAGAAACAAGGGATAAACCTCAATTCCTGTTCAAAAGACAGGTGAAGAGGTGTGTAATTTAGATATCCGTATGTTGGCATGTATGTGTGTGCAAGTAATTATCTTTATGTAAGTGCGTTTACAGCAATTCGTTTGCTGTATATACATGTGTGTATGTGTGTATGTTTGCGTATTCGCACTACATTTCCGTAGTGTTTATCTACAATCATTTCACCCTTTTATTTTTCAAAAAAAAATTTTCATTAGTTTTTTTTTTTTTCTGTTTATAGCGAACTTTCCGACAGTGGCATAAATTAACATAGAAATACCCAGGTAAGAGCCAACAGATCCAGTCGTCAGTCAAGTTCAAAGGTGTGCAGGTAAATATATAATCCTATATATTGGTGCCAACTTCATCGTTGTATTACGATCCTGGGCGCGCTATGTAAACGTCCTGTTCCGAGATTCGACTTCCATGTCGCTAGATGAGTGTGGCGAAAGAAGCCACCAGCATATTATTCTTGGACGATTCAGCACTTTATGGCGGCTTCAGTTGGAGAAAGAGTGATTCCACTGTAGTATAATAGAAATAGAGTGTTGAAGGGAAGGACTGAAAGAGAGAATGTGTTTGTGTGTGTGTATGTGTGCCTATGTGTGTGTGAGTGAGTGTGAGCGAGAGCAAGAAGGGAGAGCGAAAGGGAGAGAGTGAGGGTGGACGAGCAAAGAACGTTAGGCGAAATGGAAAATGAAGGTGGAGGAGGAGGGGGGTATGTGGTGTTGCATAAAGACTGGAAAATATGACGAAGAGAAAAGAAGAGTATTAGGAAGGAGGAAAAACAGATCTAGAATAAGGGGCTGGAGTGCGAGAATAGGACGACGATTTGCTTGAAGTCGCGGAAAAGTAAACAATGCGAGTGTATAAACAAAATGTATAAACACTTATGTTAATAAATAAAATAAAATAAAATAAAAAAGATTAAAAAAAAAACAAGAGGCGAATCCAATGATGAAAGAAAAAAAACACAGAGACAGAAAAGAATATATTTATATACTACACACACACATATATACACACACAAAGACATACACAGACACACACAAACACACACACATATATATGTATATGAATATTACAGATACTTTATACAGATATATTTTTTATTTACATCTGAAATATTAGTTATATATATATATATATATATATATATATATATATATATATATATATATATAGATAGATAGATAGATAGATAGATAGATAGATAGATATATGTATACATTCTAACGAATTTATAGACTTTATTTTTCGATATATTTTTATTATATATTTCTATTCGGTACTTTTGTTTATGTAAATTCTAATTTTTCTTTCTTCTTTTCATTTTAATTACGGTTACTGGCCTGCCCACTAAGTTTTCCTGGAGTGCACAGTGGTCTAGAGACGAAATAAACGTTATTAAAAAATCGGAGCGTCTATTCAAATATATATCTGCCCATGAAAAAAACTTTTGAAGAATATATATATATATATATATATATATATATATATATATATATATATATATATATATATAGAGAGAGAGAGAGAGAGAGAGAGAGAGATAGATAGATAGATAGATAGATAGATAGATAGATAGATAGATAGATAGATAGATAAAAATGAAATAAAGAGAAAGGAATAGATAGGCAGAGAGATAAAATAAAGACAAAGCGATAGAGAGAGAGGGAGATAAAATAAAGAGAAATAGATAGAGAGAAAATAAACAGAAAGCGATAGATATATAAACAGATAGAGATAAAATAGAGAGAAAACGATAGATAGAGAGAGAGAGAGAGAGATAAAATAAAAGGAAACAGACAGAGAAACAGATAGATAGATAGATAGATAGATAGATAGATAGATAGATAGATAGATAGATAGATAGATAGATAGATAAAATATAGATAGATAGAATAAAGTTAAAGGGAAATGATAGATCAATACATAGATTGAATAAAGAGACATGATAGATCGATATATAAATTGAATAAAAAGAAATGATAGATCGATAGATAGGCTGAATAAAGAGGAATGATAGATAGATAGATAGATAGATAGATAGATAGATAGATAACTTGAATAAAGAGAAAGAAAAATGATAGATTGAATTAAGAGGAGAAATGATAGATAGATAGATAGATAGATAGATAGATTGAATTAATAGAACGAGAAATGATATATTTAATAAAGAAAAAGACTAATGATAGATTCATTAAAGAAAATGAGAAATGATAGATAGATAGATAGATAGATAGATAGATAGGAAAAAGAGAAATGATAGACTGAATAAGAAGAAAGAGTAATGATAGAGTGAATAAACAAAAATGATAGATAAATAGATAGAAAAAAGAGAAAAAGAACTCGATAGATAGTTTGATAGATAGCATAAAGAGAATGAACGATTGATTAATTGAAAGAAAGAAAGAAAGAAAGAAAGTAAGTAAGTAAGAAAGAAAGAACGAACGAACGAACGAACGAGAGAGAAAGAGATTTGGGACTTATATAGAAGAGTTTTGTCTTTATGATTCCTGTCCATTTATTGTTCATGTTCCTTAGTAATGTTTCTCCTGTTCTTATATTCTTTGACGCTAACCCCTTACTTTGCCATAGTGACTTTATTGCGTTGCGTGGGGTAAAATGTTTTAAAAAAATCATAATTAAAAAATGTGATTAATTTCGATAGGGTTTGGAATTTGAAGCGCGAATCTAGGATAAGGTTTTTGTACTTCTCACTACTTTTAGACATTATTATTTATCTTCCTTGCTGCTACTGCAGACACGATGCAAACTTCTTCTGCTATAACTGCTTCAACAAATTCAAAACGTTCTTCCTCTCCTGTTTTGCAATGTAAACAGTGATTGTTTATAACATTGCCGTTTTGTGGGGAACTACTTTCGACCATCCATGTTTTATCATTTTATCTCCTTCTTCAACCAGTGACCGACAATCTTTTACATTTTCAGTTTTCTTTTCACTTCTTCTCCACACCTGCCCAATATCCTTACACATGCCCCATCATTTTCGGTATACATACATACATACATACATACATACATACATATATATATATATATATATATATATATATATATATATATATATATATATATATATATATTGAGTCTGTTCATATATATATTCAGTCTGCTTATATATATATATATATATATATATATATATATATATATATATATATATATATATATATATAAAGAAATAACAGTAAGCTATATAATCCTGTGTTCTTACAGATATTTTTATTTTTACACAATAGTGCTCAATGTAAATTTACAGAGCATTAATATTATAAATTAACTGATTTAAAATAACCATGTTTCCAAAATGGAAGCTAAAATTCGAAGCTTTTAGCTTCCATTTTTGAAACATGGTTATTACTGTGTAGCGAAAAAAAAACATATTTTAAATCTCTTAAATTACAAATTTACAAATTTACAATATTCATTCATGCAAATCACTTAAATTACAAATTTACAAATTTACAATATTCTTTCATGCTAGACGCAATCGTCACGCCACGAGTATTGTTTTTTCGCGGCTATTTATATATACGGGTCAGTGGTGGATTGTGGGTAGTCTATTTTGGCGGTTATTTTGCTGGAAGTCCTTTATTTTTTATTTATTTATATGGGTTAGATTATTTTGCTTGTTTTTATTTATTTTTATTTGTATTTTTACACACACACACACATACACACTCACACACACACACACACACACATATATATATATATATATAGACTCAAACATGGGTATCCATTAAAATAACATTTAAGTAATATACATTGTGTGTGTATATATATATATATTTATGTGTGTGTGTGTGTCTGTTTATATATATATATAAGTATTTGAGTCTGTTTATATATATATATGTCTGTCTGTTTATATATATATATATATATATATATATATATATATATGTATTTGAGTCTGTTTATATATATATATACATATATATATATATATATAAAGACATTTATATATATTATGTTTAACGTTCTTTTTATAGGTACAAGTATTTAAGCAAATGCTCTGTTTTATTATAAAACAGAGCATTTGCATAAATACTTGTATCTATAAAAAGAACGTTAAACATAATATATATAAATGTCTTTAAATAAATTGTCGGACTATGTCCAATTCTAAAATATATATATATATATATAATCTGTTTATTTATTAAACAGTATATTTATTTATTATTCATATTATCTTTTGATCACTAACTCCAAATCTTCTTACATTTATTGATTTTAATTATTTAATTAATTAATTATTTCCTTTTTAATCCTACGATCATATTTGTTTGTGCCTATAGCAGATAGTATTGCTCACCAAAATTAGTTTGATTTTTCCAAATGTCGTTGGGAAAAGAGATAGTGGACATCTTCATGAAGGGAGATTTATCAAGAAACTTTATAAGAACTCATTTCTGATAATGAAACTTCTGCCAGCGATGAACTGTCGTGCCTCTTCCACGCGATTGCACATCT
This sequence comes from Acanthosepion esculentum, assembly GCA_964036315.1. Lineage (NCBI taxonomy): Eukaryota > Metazoa > Mollusca > Cephalopoda > Sepiida > Sepiidae > Acanthosepion > Acanthosepion esculentum. The sequence goes on from OZ038478.1 coordinate 92,803,495, forward strand.
CTTAGCACTTGCTCGAAACTTTTCGAAAACCGATCCACTGGCGACTGATCAACTTTCTACGTCGGCCATTTTGCTGTAAGGCAGGCGCCTCATATAAAGAAGCCGGGCTGTCAAGCAAATTTATATGGCGCACGAACGCTTACTAATATGCCCCAACTCAAATGAATAAACATGGTGATACATCATGCCTTTAAATATCAGATGCCAGACCTTTGGTGAGCATAACGTTAGCTCGACTTGAAACTGATGTCAAGATGATAACACGAAATTTCCGGAAAATAGCAAAATGCAAACAAAAATATATAGAAGCTTACATAGCTTATACATACATATATATATATATATATATATATATATATATATATATATATGTGTGTGTGTGTGTGTGTGTGTGTGTGTGTGCGTGCTTTCGTGCGTTTAGTAAGTAGCCGACGGCTTCAGTTTTGATGTATGAATAATCAGTTTCAGCGAAGATAGTTTAGAGTGAAATAAAACAGAAATAATACTGTAGGGTTATTCATTTAATTAAGGGCTCCTTAGCCATAACACATTGTATGTATTTGTTTTATTTTTTTTTCTTCTTTAGTTCTTGAGTTAATAGAAAAGTCTACTATTGCTTTTGAAAAGATGGTTTTAGTGGAATGGTTGCACATATACCAGCTTGATTCTTTATGTTTGATCTTGACTTGGTTGCGGTTCTAAACTCAGTATACGAACACTTCATGTGCATTTGTCTAAAGAAATATTTGTTCCTGGTAATGGGTGGGTCTTTGTATTTCTAACTTCCTAGGAAATAAATGCGAAGATGCTTTTGAATTATCAACGTTTCCCTTTCTTAAATGTCAGTGTCGATATTCATTCAAATTAATCTTTACTTTTTTTACTGAATATACACGAGTATAGTGCGAGTTTTTCTGATCAGTTTTTTTACGTAAAAAAATAGAGGATCGCACTATACACAGGTAATGTAAAAACATTACCTGTGTATATTTTTTGCAAGATTAAAAATGCATTTTAAAATGAGCGGTTTAAGAAATTAAAAATGCATTTTCAATGACCGGTTGCACTAGATACAGGAAATTTTTTTCCGGGGGGATTAAAATTCGCGTATTTTCGGTGACCGTAACCGATCTGGTAAGTCTGCGAGGTACCTTTGGCTAACGTCAACGGTACCTGTAAGCTGCTTAGAATATTGCTGACACATATGGTCTGTGACTTCTACTATTTATCTAGAGCTCCTTGATATAACTCAAAGAAGAATCAGCGATATTATTGGTCCCGTTTCGGCTTCAGTCAATTTCCCACCGCCGTAAGTTTGTCTCCCTGTGCCTTTTCTATAAATACTTTTATGGTAATTGTTCGGATGAGCACATTGCTATCGTACCTAGACTATTTAAAAAAATTTAATCACAGTAGTAGACTGGTGTCTAGATCTTATCAATTTACAGGTGAGTTGGCTAGATTTAACCGTAAATTCTATGCTATCAGTTTCTTTTGTCGCACTTCTCTCCTGTGGAAATCCCTTCCGGCTCCATGCTTCCAGGCAACTTTAATCTGCAAAAATTTAAATACAATGTCAATCACTATTTACTGCTACCGTGATTACTCTTTTTGTTCTTACTCGTTAGTAATGTGTATGTTTCTAATTCTTCCACACTCTGTAACCTCTTGTGTCTTGGTGGCTTTACTGCCTTGCTTGGAGTGAACTCGATTTTTAAAAAAAGAAAAGCTCCTTTACCCTGTTGCTATCAGAACATCATTAACTATATGTACCGCTTAAAACTAGAAATACCTTATATAAATGAAGAATTAGCAATGTATTTTTTCTTTCTCCAATTTGCGTTAATGTTCGTCCACACGTGTTTACAGCGTTAAGGTATTGCTTTTACAAAGGTACCCCTTTTGTGTGATACGTATCTATACCGTATATGTTTCAGTTGTGTTTCTTATTTTATCTCACCCTGTTTATTTATATTTATTTTTATTTATAATATTCTTTATATTCACTGGTAAAATTTATACAAAAAACAATGAAGACCATTTATTTAATTGATTATGTCCAGTTCTGCAATATTTAACTACAGTAGACATTGCTCAGAAGCTGGAGTCGCATTCGAGACGAGCTATGTGAAAAAAATCAGGTTTTTCACAAAAGAAATCAAGAGTATTTACAGTATGCGACGTAATTATGGAGAGCCAGTCATTTGATAACCTGATTTTAAACCATTGTCGAGTATAGGACGCATTAAATTCATTTCTTTCTTAAAGGTATAACATTATGAGTTTTGGTATTTCGTTACATTATGAAATAGTGCATTCTGGGATAGATGGTGTATTTTGGAACAGATGGTGTATTCTAAAACAGATGATCGCTCTCATAGTAATTTCATATTATGTGAGCCAATTGATATCAGTAGAATTACATAAATGCATTAGTTTTGTTGAGTCTTTCACAACGAAATCGTTATCAACCCAACTATTGCTGCTATATGCTGTTATTATTATGGTTTTATTATGCTGAGAACATAATCATTGAGAAATATTAATGAAGCTTAAGTGAGAACATTATTATTATTATTATTATTATTATTATTATTATTATTATTATTATTATTATTATTACTACTACTACTACCAGAAATAAGCGTGAAAAATTCACGGTTTTCCTATCTGAATTATCTAATGTATCTTAGTTCTTAAGTTAATGATTGAATAAGATCATTGCGTGTTCTATTACAATAAAATACCCGTATAAATTCCCCTATCGCATCGTTAAATATTTGAGCTTAACAACCTTATCAAAATATTAAAGTAACAATTGCGAATATGAATGCTAGTCGTTGTTTAAAGAAGTAAGGAGGTACAAATGAAAAGATTTGAAATTAAAAACTTTTTTTATTTCACTAAAACAGACGTTAAACACTTCTTTATTTATTATTTTATTCACTGAAACCAAGTAGCGTCTGTGATCAGTCTTTTCTGTTTTTGTACGTGGTTAAAACGAGATTATTATTTACGTGGTATTAGCAGGAGGCCGTAAGCACTTTTTTCTTTCTGTATATTATTTACGAGGTATTAGCAAGTCATAACGGTGGCACTAACTAAGGAAAAGACAAGAAGAATTATAATAAGATTATTTTTTAACAAGAGTTGCTTAAATAGACGAAAATTGACTCAAAAATATCTATTGCTATAGTGTCACTAAATCCTTTTGAATTTGTTTGGCTGCTATACTCAGTAATAAGTGCATCTTCTCCTACATCACCACCATGCGATAAGCTAAGATAGAATCTCGTCGCATGTTCGCTCACTGCTTTTAATGTTTATCGCACAAGATGGTATCTCAGCTTCAGCTATAATTGATCGATGCCAGAACACGTGCGTAATTACTACGAGTTTTACATAAAAAATTACAATTTACCATAAATTGACATTTATTTATATAATGGCCTTTAACACGTTTCTCAGCTCTCCTGAAAAACAGAAAGGACCAAATGCGACGCAGACTTCGCTGAAACCTGAAACCTTAAAAACACATGTTTTCTCTCATTCATGACCTTAGTGATTATAACGAGATGGTCATCGAAAAGTTTTGTCTATATTTTTCAATTAATATTGTTAAATGATCGTCTTTAAAACTAGAACTATTAAAGTCACTAGATAGTAATGAGGAGTATGTACTCTTTGAAATTGTAGAGTACACTAGCATCATCGCCGATCGGACCCTGAACTATGACCAATCACGATGAATGGATGTTCCCTCAGGGAGATCCCATGCCTTGAACGACTATTTTGTCAACTCAACCCAGACCTCAAGTGGAACTAGTACATACAATCCATCGCTAAAGATGCTGGAAAAGTGGTCAGTTCTCCGTAACGCTTCAGTAAGTACCTGGCTCCTCCTACTGTCCTCTACCTTCACAAGAGCCAGTTTAGACTGAAAATAGAGCACTGCTGCCATATATAGGTAGGAGCTGACCCATCTTCATTTTCCGGTTTCGACAGAATCCCAAATCGTCTCCGTATCCTTGTGGCGGACCAATTATTTTCCACCCTACAACCCCTTTCCCACAGACGAAACGTCGAAAGCCTCTCGCTTCTCTATCGCTATTTCCATGGAAAGTGCTCAGATGAACTACATTCCTTAGATCCACCAGTTCTAACCTTCACGGTTAAGACCCGCCATGTACCGCATAATGCAGCGAATCACCCTCATTCCCTTCGTATTCCACTGGTGAGATATAAGTTTTACTCGAGTTCCCACCAACCGCTGCTTTGTGAAACCGATTCCCAAGAGGATGCTTCCTCAATCACTATAATCTTAAACTGTTCTGGTTAACCATTATCTTCCCCACTTATTCGCATAAACTATATCTCTTACTATGTAATCCTTTACCTCAAGTGGCTCCCGGGCCTTGTACAGAGTGAACATCATTCTAAAAAAAAAAAGAGAGAAAAGTAACTGTGGGCAAGCGACTGGGTCTCAAAAGGCAGACGAGGGATTAGCAATTTCAATAAAATAGTAAGAAAAGAAACCCCTAAAACCTGCATAGTCCAGATTTGCATATGTTGATATTTATTTCCTACTAACAAAAAAGTACAGAAATATCTACGAAAACAGCTCCATCCTATTTCAATTAGGTTCATTTTTGAAATCATATCACCCCATCCGTGGTAGTAAAGCCATTAAGACGCAATGGGCTACTGAGTGTGAAAGAATATGAAAAAAGCGAAACATTATTAAAGAGCGAGAACAATAGAGAAAGTAGATAAGGATTAACATTGCCAACTTTGATCTTTAAAAATTCAAAAACTTTTTAAAGACCAAAGTTGGCTGGAGAGCACGGAGACGGAAGAGAGTTCCACGAGCGAGTAGCGTGAGAAAAGAAACTGTTAGCATAGAACCTACGGATACATCTAGCCACATCAATTGTGAATTGATGGGACCTTGTCGCCAATCTAATATTACGCTTAAATTCATAAAGTCTAGGTACCATAGTGTTGTAACCTAGGGAGAGGTTATTGAATAGAATAATCACACGAAGTTTGGTAAAGCACGATAATACATATAAGATTTGCCAGCGGCGCGTAGAAGTAGTCAACTGCTAGAAGTGAGTCAAGGGAATTCCACAATGAATCTCCACCTGCAGGATATCTACCAACTGCCCCACGTGGTCAGATGTGACACAAATCCGAATATAATGTGGGGAAATTCGCAGTAGACCCCGTTTAAAACCGGGTCGGGTAGCTGTTTCCCGAGATGAGACTCTGCCCTTCGACATAGACTCGTCTGGGGATCCTCTCTGTCCAGAGGCAGAGAGTTTGACCAACACAGCTGGAGACGAATCTCCAACTTAAAACCAACATACAGTATTTACTAGTGTATTTAGTAATACCATCAAATGTGATTGGGTTTGGAGTTTGCCTATAAGTGGCCAAAAATTGTTGACGTGACTCTTCCTTCTCCTCTTTTTCCCTTGATTTTTTCAAGGCTCTTTTAAAAGTATCTATAAATTTTTCTGTGCATCCATTTGATCTCGTGTGGTGCGGTGGCGTTGTTATATGTTCAAGGTTCTGCTATTTGTAAAACTCCTTGACTTCAGATGCCGTAAACGCTGTATCATTATCTGTTACTATTGTGCCCGGAATTCCAAATCTGGCAAACAGTTCTCGTAATATTTTAATGGTATTCCTGGGTGTCACTCTGCTACATCTTACCACCCCTGGCCACCTAGAAAAAAACTATATTCTATTACTAAATAGTACCAGCCATTCATTGGTCCAGCATAATCCATATGTAACCTGAACCATGGCCTTTTCGTTTTTGGCAAAGGTTGAATTTTTACTGGTGGCTGTCAACGCATAAGACTTCTCAAGATCTTCAACATCCTGATCCATGCCATTTAATTATACGTAACTTCGCATCAATGCTTTCAGATATTCCAGGGTATCTGCCGTGGAACTGCTTCAATATTTGTTTTTGCAAAGTCTCTGATATTACTACTTGTTCTTCATACGTTAAATATCCGTCACATATGGAAAAATGACTTTTCCTTGCCACGGAACATTTTAATTCATTTGTTTTTCCTTTTTTACCACTTCTCAGATATTCGTTCATTTTTATATCATTGCCGTCTTTCTGTGATTCACTCTTAATATCTTCTTTCGAAATTGATAATGCTCTTATTTTATTCCATAGAGTATATTTTATTTATTCCTCACTTATTTATCGAGACAATGACAGTATCTTCAAGTAAACCCCCATACTTAGGTATTAATCTCGACAAACTATCCGCATGTCCTATTTCTTTAGATGGCAAATATTCAGTAGTGAAATCATATCGTAGGCACAACGTTGTAGGCAGTTTGCCAAATGTACGGAAATGCCTTTTTTCGAGCCGAATATTTCCAAAAGTTGTTTATGATCGGTTTGTAGTACAAACTTTCTACCGGGTAACATTCTGTGGAATTTGTTTATTGCAAAAATTATTGCCAATGCTTGTTTTTCAGTTTGGCTATAGTTTCTTTGACACATGAGTAACAGCAGCTTTTTTTGTTGTTATTCCGTCCTTTTTGTGAAGTAATACAGCTCTGATAGCGTATTCACTAACATCAGCAGCAGCTTCTATTATTTCCATTGAAATGAAGCTCAGAAGTTATCACTTTAATTTTTTCAAATACTTTCTGGCCGTCAGCCGACCAATTCCATTTTAGTAGATCATTCAATGGAGCTCTTAAGTTCATGCATTTTCAGTATATACCGACTATAATAATTCACCATTCCTAAAAATGATTCTAATGTAGAAAGGTTTAAAAGGTGATGAAATATCCTTTAAAACCCTCATTTTTCAGAATCCCATCTACGACAACTTTTATCGATAAATTCGTCTAAATATCTAACTTGGGACATAAATAATTCGCATTTTATCTACAGCCAATTTAAAACCAAACTCTTTTATCCGTTCGAACACTCTTACTACGTGGCTCCTGTGTTAGTTTACCGTTTTGCTCCGAATCAAACTATCATCTAAGTATCCAACTGAAAAATCAAGTCCGGCCAGCTTAGTATCTATAATCTGCTGGAAAATTGCCGGAGCGAATTTTACACCAAAGATTTTTACCCGTAAAAATGCCTTTACTTTAGTGCAAAGACCCAATTCCTCTGCAAGCAAGTCTTTATACTTTTGTATATTTTTTTTCTTTAAACTGTTAATATCCTCATTTGAGCATCTGACAAACTCACAAATAGAATTGATTGATTCATTCTATAAATTAAACAAGTGAGTCCAATCTGCATCTAATAAATTTAACTGTTTTCCTTTTGTCACGTATGCTACTACATTAACTTTTTTGTTTCGGAACAAGACTTTGCAACTCAGTTTTTAGTTTCTCCCCCGACACTTCGAGGTTACTTTTTTTTCAGTTTCTGTGCACCTATTTTTTCCAAGCCTCTTCTGAATTTTTAGTAATATCAGAGTCCATATTTAATTGTAGTTTCACGGGTTCATGCAGAGGCAAATAAATTTTCTCCTCAAAATATTTTTTTCTTTTTTTGGGTAGCGATACATACTTTCACAAAATCTATTACTTTAGCATGATTATTATTCATTATTTTTTTATTTTTCCACATTCAGAAATCGTTTTTGTGCCAAAGCTTCCCACAACAGAAACATTTTTTTTCGTTTGAAACTGGTAATTTTTCTGGAAATTCATTCCCCCTACAACCGTTACGGGGGGTCGGTGCAGTATTATTTTTTGCCCTGTTTTTTTTTTTATTGCTTCGATCTCCATTCTCATTATTTTTCGTCAGTCCACTTTAATGTCGTTCGCATTTTAGCTACAGTTATAACATGAAACATTTTTGCACGGGTTTGGAAACTGTTACAAATTAAATGATGATGGTTTAAAAAAAGTGTTAAGTTGCAAAAAAGAAAAAGAAAAAAGATTCTATACACGGTTTCTTGATGACGCTCGGATGTGGCTTCTATCTGCACACCAGTTGAATGAAACTCTGCAATCAAGTAAGCAAACAGGAGGAAAAGTCTTCGATTAATTCATAGACGTCATTTTACAACTTCAAATAATACTGATCACATGGTGATGCTAAACAGATATTCAAATTTAATTAAATTTAAATTTGCACGCACGCAGACACACAGACACACACACACACGCGCACACACACACAAAGCACGCAGACACACAGACACACACACACACGCACGCACACACACACAAAGCACGCAGACACACAGACACACACACACACACGCGCACACACACACAAAGCACGCAGACACACAGACACACACACACACGCGCACACACACACAAAGCACGCAGACACACAGACACACACACACACGCGCACACACACACAAAGCACGCAGACACACAGACACACACACACACACGCGCACACACACACAAAGCACGCAGACACACAGACACACACACACGCGCACACACACACAAAGCACGCAGACACACAGACACACACACACACACGCGCACACACACACAAAGCACGCAGACACACAGACACACACACACACGCGCACACACACACAAAGCACGCAGACACACACACACACACGCGCACACACACACAAAGCACGCAGACACACAGACACAGACACACACACGCGCACACACACACAAAGCACGCAGACACACACACACAAAGCCGTTGAAATGTTTCCTTATGGTCAATCCATTGTTTTATGTCCTATTTTTGTAACATAATCGGTCATTAAAAAAAAAGTGTAGTTGAATTTCTTAATATTTCGTTTCTTATATACTCCCCCTCTAAACACGAAGAAACAACGATCAATTAATCATCCCGCTCTGAAGAGGATGGACTAGACATCGAAACGTTAACAAAAGCATATGCACTGTTTTGTTGAACGATAAAATATTGGTTATTTTTACTGTCTCCCTTACAGTTATTTTCATGTTTTACATTTTAAAACTGATAAACACAGAATAGGATTATGAAATCAACTTTTTATTGGAAGTCAATGAACGAATCAGGATTTTGAGAAGAGGAAATCAAACCGAAAAATATTTAAATTGCGAATAACCCTCAGTAATTATAAAAGCAACTTACTTATAAAATGTGTTAGGAGATACAATATATTATTATAGAAATTATTTTATTGTTTGTACACTTGAAGTGCAATATCTATTCTATTTGAAACAATGATGTTGCAAACTATACGTTTTTGAAACAATGATGTTGCCAGCTATACGTTTTTGAAACAGTGATGTTGCCAGCTATACGTTTTTGAAACAATGATGTTGCCATCTATACGTTTTTGAAACAATGATGTTTCCAGCTATACGTTTTTGAAACAATGATGTTGCCAGCTATACGTTTTTGAAACAATGATGTTGCCATCTATACGTTTTTAAACAATGATGTTGCCAGCTATACGTTTTTGAAACAATGATGTTGCCAGCTATACGTTTTTGAAACAATGATGTTGCCGACTATACGTTTTTGAAACAATGATGTTGCCAGCTGTACTTTTCTGAAACAATGATGTTGCTAACGTTATCCTTAAATTACGTTTACAAAGTATATATATTTAATAAATATGTGGAAACTGGATCTTCATTAAATAACCCATAGTGGTTGATATGCCATAAAACACCAAACAACCAACATTCAATATCTAGACATTAGATAAGCAGAATTACCAGTATCAAACAACGTTTAGACACTTAGGAGTTAAACAGGATAACAATTCAATTTTTATCAGAATATTTCTAATTTTTGCAAAGCATTTGTGCGAAACGGAAAAGCTGATGAATTTATGGAATTTAACTTATCGCTTGTGACGATATCGTGAAAACAATTTGTGACCGTTTCTGTTATTCTGCTTAAATCGATTTTTCCGTCTTGTTCCTGTCATTTGAGAAAAACAAGAAAGATTATAAATTGATTGATTTTCGAAAATAATTTCTGCATAATATATCAAAATAAGACAAAAGTGAAAAAAGAAACAAGTTTAAGAATGAAAATTAGGGCAGACCTGAAAAGTGTCCGAATATTTCTGGCTGTTGTATTTCATTTACTCATAGGAAGGAAACCAGTCTCTTTCTTTCCACAATCACTTTCTATAAAGACTTGAAATTCTCAGGTGATAGAAACTGAACAAATTTTGCTAATATTGCTATTGTTTTCAATTCAATTTTCAAGTACTGATTATGAAGGAATTATGTCGATGACATGACACAGGTATATATAGTTAGGATAAGAACGATCTTCAGCAAAATATCAAGATCTTCTAAAAGTGTTCCAATAAATAGGACTCAAGATAACACTTTGCAAAACAGAAAATATGTTCTGAAACAGGGATGGAAGCAGTGATGGCACCTAACCCTGAATAAAGGATGTTGAATTATTAAATACTAAACACTTCAGTTTGATTGTTTTATTTTTTTACGGCTTATTTAAGGCCAGAATATATTTTGAGATAGTAAGAATTGGTGGGGGTAGTGATACAAGTCTTATTAATTAATATAGTTGGTAAAATAAAAGGTGGATTCATACCTTTCCCAAGAGTATTTGCACATAAATGAATATAAGGAGGGCAGATTGGGTTCTGTAGCCTTTGGTGGAAACCTATCTAGAAGGAAAAATCTGAATTCCGAACCGGCCTGGAGAGGGTTGGGCTCCTCCAGGCTACCTTACCCAAGAAACACCACTTCTACTGCGGCTGCAGTACATGTGATACTCCTACAACCCGAACGGATCACGGGAATCGTGATCGTGATCGTGAATATAAAGAACCCAATTGGAATTAGAAATCACATGAAACTCGAAGAGAAAATAATAACATAATGAAAATATTGACGTTCCCCAAAACTTTAAATAAAATGTTAGGAAGGAAACCCCCATCAATACTGAAAAGAGTGATGATAGTTACTGGACTTGAGAATCATTTTCCTGAGACATATTTTATGAATATCAAGCGAATGTAGCACTGGTTGTTTGATCAATGAATGCCAAATGTTTCCTTATAGGGAAATGGATGGTGTTACCATTAACATTATCATTTTTTTAAAAATCATTTCACTCCAAGCAAAGCAATAAAGCCACCAAGATGCAAGGGGGTTACCGAGTTTGAGTGAATACGAGAAAGACACTATTAATGAGGGGGGACAAAAACGAACAGAAATGAAAAAGACAGAAAATAACGATTGATATTGCATTTAGATTTTTGGAAGTTCGAAATTCATTGGAAAAAAGAAGCTGGAAGAGAGTTCCACAAGCGAGAGAAGAAACTGTTAGCATAGAACTTACGGTTACATCTAGCCATTTTGATTTTACGATGATGAGACCTTGCCGCCAATCTAGCACTGCGCTTAAATTTTTGAAGTATTGATACCGAAGAGGAAAGTTCATCAGAACAATTACCGTGGAACTATTTATAGAAAAGGCACGAGGAGGCTACGTTACAACGGTGGGGAAATCACTGAATCCGAGATGCCAGTTCAGCACCAATAATATTGCAGATTCCTATAATCGGCCTAGTCGGTTACGTTTACTTTCACACTAACGCCATTGGTATGAATTCATCTCGTCTCAACAACCCAGGTATGTATTAAATAGCATGGTAGCCTGTGTTGTCTAGACTTGAATGACTAAGAGGGGAGTATATTATCAAATGAATATATTATTTTGTCAAGTCAATAAAGAATAATAGCATTTTCAAATTACAAAATTTGCAATGTGGAATTAACTTTCGACCTTATGAACGACGTAGATAAAATCTGCAAAATTAACTAATGGCATTTTTATGGTTCTAGACATTGTAGAAAATATATTGTAGTTGTCAGAAATGTCCAATAATAAGAGAAGATATTTTTTCATAAAATGAATGCTAGAATTATTCCAAGATCGAACCACTGAGTTGAATGAAATACATAGTTTTCTTAGGAGAATAATATTAAATGGATTTCAAAATAAGAATAATTATAGATGATAGAGAGAAAAAGACAAATAAAAAAGATATTTCAGTGGCAGCTATCATGCTGTATTCATCGCAATCTCATTTAGCAAAAGTAGATTATGAGACCAGTAATCACTTAATCTATGTTGATTAGGTTCAAAGGTCAAAGTCTGTTGCATTGGATGAGATCTCTTCTGCTCCGTTCAACAGCAGATATGAATAAACTAAGAAAATGATACCATTTTGTTTTAAAATTTTGGATTGTGTTTTTAATAATCAAGTCTTTTTTTATTTTACTTTTTTTTACTAACCCCGTCTTTGAAGCGTCCTGGGTACGATGATAAACTACATCCACGTCCTGAGTATGACGATAAACTACGTACAACAGCAAGGCCTCTGATCCGGAGGTCTTGAGGAGTGTGGAACCACCTCTTAATTGCTGATGTTTCCAGGTCCAAAGAGATATACTTAGGTCCGGTTTATATTAGAGTGCAAAGTGGTAAACATAAATCCAGTTTATACTAGAATCCGAAGATGTATTGGTTCAGTATATACTAGCATCTAAAGAGTCATACATATGAACAGTTTATACTGAAGTTAAAAGAGGTGTATACATGTATGCTTTATACTAGCGTCCAAAGAGGTATACGTATGTACGGTATATACAAATGTCCAAAGAGGTATACATAGATTGGGCTTATACTAGAGCCTAAAGAGGTATACATGGACGTGGTTTATACTAGTGTCCAAAAAAGTATTCATAGGCCCAGACTCTAGAGTCCAAAGAGTTATACATAGGTTAGTCATATACTAGTATCCAAAGAGCTATACATATGCATGGTTTATAATGGTGTCCATAAAAGCATACATATATATGGTATCTACTAGAATCCAAAAAAGTATACCTAGATCCGGTTTATACTAGAGTCCAAAAAAGTATATATAGGCCCGGTTTATGCAAAAGTCACAAAAATATACATTGTACGGATTGTACTAGATTCCAAAGCGGTATCTATAGGTTCAGTATCTAGTAGAGTCCAACGAATCATATATATACATATGTACTGTTTATACTGGTGTCAAAAGACCTATACATAGGTCGAGTATAAAAAAGTATTCATATGTCCGGTTTATACGAGAGTCCAAAGAGGTATACATAGGCACGGCTTATACTAGACTCCAAATATGTATTCATATATACGGTTCATACTAGAGACCAAAAAAGTATTCATACGTCCAGTTTATGCTAGGTTCCAAAGACGTATATATTAGTAAGATTAATAGTAGATTCCAAAAACTTATACATTGTTACGGTTTATACTAGAGTCCAATGAGATATACCTAGGTACAATTTATATTAATGTCCAAATGTGTATACATTGGTACGGTTTATACTAGAATCAAAAGTGGTATACATAGGTATTGTTTATACTAGAGACCAAAGTGCTATACATATGTATGGCTAGAGTCCAAATATTTATTCATATATACAGTTGATAATAAAAACCAATAAAGTATTCATATGTCCGGTTTATGCTAGATTCCAAAGAGGCATGTTCGGTTTATATTAGTGTCCAAAGTGATATACATAGGTGCGGTTTATACTATTATCAAAAGCGGTGTACATAGATTGGGTTTGACATAGATATGACTTATACTAGAGTCCAAAAATGTATTCATACGCCCGGTACATACCAATGACCAAACATGTATTCATAAGTCCGGTTTATGCTAGATTCCAAAGAGGTATACATTAGTAAGATTTTTAATAGATTCCAAAAACGTATACATAGGTACGGTTCATAATAGAGTCCAATGAGTTATAAATATGTCCGGTTTATACTAGTGTCCAAAGTGGTATACATAGATAATGTAATGTATATTAATGTCCAAATGTGTATACATTGGTACGGTTTATAATAGAATCAAAAGTGGTATACATAGGTCCGGTTTATACTAGTGTCCAAAGAGGAATACATAAGTACGGCTTATACGAGAGTCCAAAAATGTATTCATATATCCGGTTCTTACTTTCTTTATATGTGCCGTGTCCTATCAGTTATATTGACATACACGCGCAAATACCCTTGGAAAGGTATGAATCCACCTCTTCTACGCCCCTAGTTATGGTTTAATTAGTAGAACTTGTATCAGTAAATCATTAACTCCCAAAAATTCTTACAATCTAAAACTATTTTCTGGCTTTAAATAACAATCTGAAAAGGGTTGATAAGCTGTAAATAACAAATCAATTTCTCTGTCAAACGTTAATTTTTATACTTTTTAATCTTTTCTTTCAGCAGTTTTATCAGCATTCATTCAAATGGCAAAATGTATAGTTTGCCAGTTGGATTGATGCTGAAATAATACAAATCGGAAATTGGAAGACACATTCATCATAAGTATTGTTCAAGGTGACTATAAACAAACATATATATATATATAAAGATTATCTGATTCGGACACGTCAACGTTTCAAACCTTAGTCATCAGTTGCTTCAAAAAGAGTTTCAAGGGTATTCATGTCAAGAAGGTAGTAAAGGAAAGCGAGAAGAAAGGAGTAACCAGCAATTGTAAGAAGACAGAATGCACGTTTGTCAGCAACATCTGCGCACTATAAATTGGAGACACCAAAATCAAGTACAACAATTTAAATATCTGCGAAGAGTTTTAACGGTGGAGAAAAATTATGATACGGAAATACGAAGGTGTATTCCAATAACGAAAAATGCCTTCCAAAAGTTAAGTAAAGTATTAAGAAACATGACAACTTCGTTAAGAACAAAGTAAGAGCGTTTAACTGTTATGTGATATCAGTTCTCTTAGATGGCAGTGAATACTGGACAATCTCCTCGCAGATGAAGAACAGAAATATAGTTATACAGAAGGATGTTGAGAATACTATGGACTGAACATATGAGTAACGGGGAAGTTTTAAGTAAAGCTGAAACAAAATGGACGCTTATACTTACAATCAGAAAGAGGCAGCTGAAATTCCTAGGACAAATTGCGAAGAAAGAGGTTTTGGAGAATACGACATGCACAGGGCATGTTGAAGGCAAGAGGGAAAATGGAAAGCAGTGAGTAATCTAAGTAACAAAGGAAAAGCAGTGAGTAGTCTAAATAACAAACTTGTTAGACCAAGGACTGGAAGGGATGGTGAAAAGGCAGACGTCACTAAGTGCTAATGGATAGGAAGATGTGGAGAAGATTGATCGCCCACGTTCTGAAGAATATAAAAAAATGAAAGATTTACTATTTAATTTTTTAAAATAAAGTTCTACTAATCTAGAGATGGAATTCTTATAAAAGAAAATGTACCTCGCGCGATCTGATCTGTAATAAGACTTTCGACCATTAGGCCGGTAGATATTAAGGGATATCTGATAAAACACTAAATATATTATTTATAATAATAAGAAATATTGTCGAATTAAATTGCTTATTTTAATATATCAAGAATCGGCTATGCGGCCTTGATGTAACTTAGTAATTAATCAAAAAGAACTTTACTGCATATGTGTGCAAATAGACACTCTCGTATGAGGTTGCTCAGTCAACAATGGAGACGCTGTTGTATTAGCTTGTGTATTGTGTGAATGTCGCATTTACACAGCGAATAGATTCTTCTTATTTCATGCAGGTTTTTTTTCAGTCATAACAAATATATCTTGTATTAGCTTCGTGTACGTCAACTAAAATACTATTCATCGTGACGAAACATTTTTTGCCGTCAGACAATATTATTTTAATGCTAGAAAGAGCTGTAGACAATGCTTATGTAAATTTTTGGCTATTCTGAATAAATCATGAAAGTAATGAATGTGTGAAAAACAATGATTTATAAAAACAATAGATTGAGGGAAAATTTTATCGTGAAACTTCGGACATTTGAAGCGCCTGTTTTGATCATAAACAAGTGGAAAAGGGAAAAGACTATCATTTTTGTGTAGCATAACTTTGTCCCAAATTGTTTTGAACACGCAGATATTTACCCAAATACGCATGCGTATAGAGAAATTTTACCCAGTGATCGTCCACACATGCACATACTTATGCGTCTGAAGAGTGATTATCAGAGATTTCGAAACAGCTATTTAATTATGCGTTGCTCATGTTTTCGCTTTAAAAACGGCAGATACGCAACAAGGCTGCACAACAAGACTCTGAAAATTTTGTCGTAGACAACTGGGGCTAATATTCCCGGCTGACATGAATTGGAAAGATTATCTTGAATCCATTGCTAGGTCTGCCTCCAAGAGTGTTGGTTCACTGTGTCGTACTAGACATTTTTCTCTCCTGAATCTATCTTACATATCTATGTCTACCATTCGTCCACGCTTTGAATATTGCTGCCACATCCGTTCTGGTGTTCTTACTGTATATGTAAAGATTCTTGATAATACCCAAAGAAGAATCAGCAATATTATTGGTCCTGACCTGGTGTCTCAGCCTCAGTCACTTTCCCACCGCCGTATTGTAGCTTCCCTGTGCCTTTTGTATAAATACTTTCATGATAATTGTTCGGAGGAACTCTCCACTATGGTACTTAGTATTTATGAATTTAAGCGCAGTACTAGATTGGCGGCAAGGTCTCATCAATTCACAGTTGAATTGCTTCGATGTAACTGTAAGTTCTATGCGAACAGTTTCTTTTCTCCCACTTCTTGCTTGTGGAACTCTATTCTATCTCCATGCTTTCCAACCAACTTTTATCTTCAAAAATTTAAACCCAATGTCAATCGTTATCTACTGTCGTTTTGCTTACCCTTTTCGTTTACGCTCCTTAAAAAATTTTTCTTTTCTTTTTTTTCTTATTTTTTCACACGAAGTAAGCCCCTTGTGTCTTAGGGGTTTTATTGCCTTGCATGGGATGAAATGATTAGAAAAAAGTAAAAGAAAAGACTGCGAAATGCCACCATATATCACCTGGATATTATTATCGGTGAAGAAGAAGAAACACCCAGCGTCAGAGGGGTGCTTCTACAGATGGATGCTCACAATACAATGTGATCAACGAGGAAGTTTCAAAGAAACGAAACTCAACAAATCCGAAGGCAATTGTTATAATAACGAAGAAAGAGGACTTGGAGAATGTGACACTGTCAGAACATGTTGGAGTTAAGAGGAATTAAATAAGAGAGAGAGAGAGAGTAATCTACCTAACTAGTTTTATATGAATGGATGGCAGAGTGGAGGCAAAAAGGGATTGCAAAACGTTCAACATTGCTTAAAGCTATAAGACATGATCGCCCACACCCTGAAGGTGACACGGTATATAAAGCTCAGATTATATACTCGTTTTTACAAAATAAAGAAATAAAACAGGTCATCGTCGTGACTATTGTTGAAAAAATGGCTAACACACTTCATATTTCGAATGGCAATAACATTTAAAATGCTTGTATGGCGTAAGTAACATTGAATAAGAAATTATTGCTTAATCCAACGCTCGCTGTTAAATTGAAGAAAGAAAACGGATATTAATCCATAGTCGCTTATAAGTCCCATCATATTTAAATGACAATTTTTTTCTTTCGATCTCATCATGAAAACATGCCGCTTGTTTTACAAGTACTTGTGTAAATGTCTTGATATCTGCGTTTAATATTGGAGAACGAGGTTCTAGTGTTCATTTGTACTGGTTTAGTGTTTCAGCTATCATTAACAATTATTCAAACTAAAAAGACTCACTACAGTACAAGCTAAGAAGTCTTAATTCATAAGTTTTTATACTTACGCCATTATATTGTCAATGGGCACGTAACCGAATGGTTTAAACATGAGACAAAGGTTTGAATCTCACCATGGTTGATCTGTCAGGAAGCTGACTTCTTGACGTTATAGGGCGTGGAAGGCGATCCCAACGTACGGCACATTTGGAAAGTGGCTAAAAACCATACCCCACAGGTTGACACAAGCCTTGTGAGTGAAATTGGGTAAACTGAAGTATTTGGAAGCCGTCTATCTTTCCGTTTTATCACAATTCTTATCATCGCTTTAAAACAATAAACATTGCCGATGAGAAATGGTAGTTAAAATAATAGAGGTGTTAAGGGAAAAACTGCCCTTTTGACACTTTTTTCGGACACGAAGGTGCAAGTTTGCCCAGATTTTTAAGGCAAGTAACCCACGTTCATTTGGAAAATTGGATTAACACAATTTCTTCTACTACATTTAAACTTTTCTGAAACTAAGCTAATCTTAGCAAATTTATATCGTGCTCTGAAAAGTGAAGAACGAGAACCGGTCAACATTTTCTATATTTTAATTAAAATATATATTTATATATTTTATTTTTATATATTTTATTGCAGTAATTGAATTCTGTAAGCCTAAGGATACCTTTACATATCTATATAATTAATATTTTTTACACCAAAAGAATAATTCTTCAACTTTAGCCATATATTTTCTCTTCGAATCCTGTGGATACTTTTGTTTATTTTTTTAAAAATCTAAACCTTTTCATCCTAACTTTCCTTCCCCACTTTCCTCTCTTTTCTCTATTTTTTCTTATAATGTTCCTCATTAATCACTCGATATCCCGTCTTTCTTTCTTTCTTTCTTTCTTTCAAAAACATTATTCTTTTTCCCTTACTCCTTCTTCGTTTAACTTCTGCTACATCGTTTATTTTATTTTTTTTATTATTCCCGCGTTCCTGTCAGCCATGTTTTTAACAAATATTTCTCTTTCCGATTTCCAATCATTTTGACATCGCCAAAGGGCTTCTGTCTTTTACATCGGCAGATCATGTCAATGTCAAAACATCCATTTCTGATTCACACACCATGCATAAAAACGCTCTTAACCTCGTAAACTCACTCCCGTTTCTGCATTTCTAACGTTTGCGTAGGCTCATACGCACGATGCTGTGGAAACTTTCATTTAAGCGCGTAAATTAAGCGTCGTTCACTTACAGGATTACCTCACTTTGGGTGAATGAAATGTCAGAGATCCTACTCGAAATACCTAGCTGGTTAATATAATTGCTAAACGGCTTTCTGATTTCAAGTTTCGTGAGCAATCTCTTATCCTTAGAGCATTTTAAAAATGCTCATATACGTTTGTTTGTTATTCTGTACATGCCTTTCTCTATCTTTGTAAGTGTATATTATCATTATCATCATCATTATTATCATCACTCTGACGGAAGGGTGTGGCCATAGGGCCGCTGCGCGGTGGAGCACCTGACCAGTTATATCCACACACCTGGATTCATTCATGAGTAGTATACGTATCTTGGACCTGGCGAATTCCATAGTTCTCTAGGTTAAACCCCAGCTGATGAAGTCACGCCTTGGTCACGGATATGTAGCCGTTGATCACATCGAGTAAACTCTGAACCTTGACCGTTGGCGTCGGTCTTGGAAGCTCTCCGTTCAGCGATGGCGTGTCAAGTTTTTAATCCTGCTGAGTATCTAGCCAATTTCCTTACCAGAAAAAAGCCCGGTGAAGGAACCGGTTTTAGTTGCCGATTCTCCGAGCATACGGCAGTTAGTACTGGGTTACATGGTAACTGTAGCACTCGTTTTTTATTTTTTTTTTAATCATTTCACCCCAAACAAAGCAGTAATGCCACTAGAACGCAAGGAATTACAGGGTGTGAGAGAGAATAAGACTGAGAATAGATTACATTAAAGTTGCTTCTTTGAATTTTATCAAGAACCAAGAATCTCAAGAGATACAGCAGGATCACCAGACCAGATTTGGCAACGGTATTCAATGCACGGACGAGTGGTAGATTTATAAATGTGCAAGATGGATTCAAGGTTCAAATTACTGCAAAATCTCCTGAATTGGTGAATAAAAAATAAATAGCAAATATATTTTTTAGTCAATTATTAATTTAATTCTTCATTTTTAGACTCTAGACTTTTTTAGGTTAATGGTTTTCAATAAATTTTGATAACTTTTCTCAATTATACAGTCTTTTTGTAACTTTACTGATTAGATATTGTTCAACTAGCACTGGTCTCTATACAAATCCTATATTTTATTCCCTTTCATTTTACTGTCAGCATTGTTAAAAATAACTGTACAATATATATCCTCTTCAGATAAATTTACCTATTGCAGTATTACGGTTGTTACTGGTACCACTGCTACATATGCATATACGCTTTCAGCATAAACATCATCTCGAGTATTAAAACTTTACACAAAACAGAACATTATCATCACACACAGATACAAATGAAAACAATTTGTCATTTGGATTGTCAAATATTTTCATGTCACACAAGATCGGTGAAAGGGTTTCGTGCCCCACGACTGAATCTATAATATGCCCCCCTCCAATCTATGATACGCCCCCCACCACTCTACTACATCTCAATTTTTATTAGGTAGTATTCATATAAAATACAAATTTTATTGCAACCTAATTATGCACAATAATAAATCATATGCCATATGGGCAAATAATTCAAGTAGAAAAATTGAAAATAAATACAATGTATCTATTAGGTTGGTGCAAAAATAATGTCGTTTTCTCACATGAATTTGAACGTCAAAAAACGACATTATTTTTGCACCAACCTAATAACTACAGATAAGAGACATGTCATAAGAGATCATCCAATGTTAAATAAATCAACAACAATTTTAATATCAACTTGAGATTTTTCTTGTTAAAAAGTTGATATTCTAACATATTCAACATTATGCAGAGCAAATAGTGAATTTTGTATGGTGTTTCTTCGAGACCTAGCATGAACAAAACAAATTCACGGATTTGGGTAAAAAGACCCCAGAATGACGTCAGCATCTGCAAAAAATGTCAGTTGTGCTTAGTTTAATCTGTAACGTATATAAATATAGGTAGAAAAAGAAGCAAATGTTGGTCAAATAGAGAGGGTCAAAAAGCACTGCCCTCAACCCCCACTCCCCATCAGGCCGGTGGCTGGTATGCACCAGCATTTCAACTATGTTTACGAACATTTTAAAAATGTAAATAATATTTTTTAAATTTGTAGATTTATATAAGCTTTTGTTTATCAACAATTTTATTTTCCTAAAACAACTTGGTTCCATCCCACAATACTTACATAAATAAGCAACAGCTAGATTCCAGATCTAACCTGGAATTGGATGAAATTTTTTTTCTTCTCAGTGATCATCATTTCTCGTATTAATTTTTGGCAATCTTTTCTTCCTAAATTTCTGCGTTTGTCACGTTTCTTTTTCTACCTACATATCCCCTCTTATTGTTCCTTTATCTCTTCAAATTCTTTATTTTATAAATCATATTTGATTTGTACCTTGTTATATTAGACAATGAATTTTGATATCAAAGTTTTCAAAGAAGCTCCGTAAAACTTTGCATATGAATTCGCATATGAATTTTCTTTTCCATATTTAGTTGTTAGCATTATACTTTTCCGATTTTGATACATGAAGCCTTTGTGGAATTTCGAAGTTGATGCCAGCTAGAAAAACATTGTCCTAATTAATAAAGGTTTGTCTTAAAGCCTGTTGTTAGTCTCTTTAGAAATGTCGACTTTTTAAGCTCATACCATTATTATTGTATGGCTTCTTATGTGTTATTTCTGTTGCTGTAGTTGTTCTGACTTATGAAAGCCCATTGAGGTTCTATAATTATAGTGCGACATTAACGAAACGGAATTAGCTGCTTGCCTTACTGGAAGCCTCGAAACTTGGACGGAAACTAAAAAGAATAGGAAAACAAAGAACAAACATGTTGTTGAATTGAGGAACTGGAGATATGAGGATAGAAAAGAAAGAAAAAAAGAAGATAAAAGAAAATAGGCAGAGGAAGAAAGGATAAAAGAGGAAACGAAGGAAAGGGTGAAGAGGCGAGACATGAAAAAAGGAAATAAATAGAGAAGATGGAAGAGGAGGAAGAAAGATAGGAAGAGGAGGTGTGAGTTTCAAGAGGATGAAGAAGTGAGAAGAAATGTTAGGAAGTGGAAGAAAGATAAAGTGATGCGAAAGAGATAGAAAAGGACGATAGGGAAATTGCAAGAAAGTGGTGAAGTACACAATATGTGTAGAAAAGAAAAGGGAGTAATACAGAAAGAGGGGGGGAAAGTTTTAGAAAATACGATCAGAGGGAGAAGAGAACATTTTATTGGTTGGAATGACAAAAAATGGAACTGAATATAGAATAACCGTGAGAAGGCTACCAAAGATTGTTCACGAAAACACTGCAGCCATGAGTTGAGGTTTGTGATGAAATATGTCAAACCAGTGATAAATCCATTTAGAGGTTTGTATATTATATTAATGGAGTCGGTCAATGTGATAAGTGCATTGAACATTTATTGAGTTTTTAAATATATATATATATATATATATATATATATATATATATATATATATATATATATATATATATATATATATATGTATGTATATATATATATGTATGCTTGTGTGTGTGTGTGTGTGTGTGCGTGCGCGCGCTGTCGCTACACACTGTCGATATTAGAATAGCAACAAGGTCTCATCATTTTACAGTTGAAATAGCTACATGTAACCGTAGGTTCTATGCTAACGGTTTCTTCTCTCGCACTTCTCATTCGTGAAACTCTTTCCCGGCTTTCCAATCAACTTTGTTTTTCAAACATTTCAATTCAATGTCAACCGTTATCTCCTGTCTTCTTAAGTCCTGTTCTCTTAATGTTCTCTCTCCTTATTCATGTTTTTCTCATATTCTCGCACACTCAATAACCTCTTGCGTCTTAGTAACTTTAGTGCCTTGCTTGGGGGTGAACTGATTTATAAAAAATAGAAAGAAAGAATGAAATAATCAGTGTTTGATGAGAGAAATGTACACAAAAAGAGTCATAATAGTAAAGAGGTAGAAGTTTCTCATAAAATCAAGTTTTTTTTTATGTGAACATTTTACAAATATATAAAAGAATAGGAGAGAAAGATTCCCGATAATGCCCTTCAAAAATATCTTTTCAACTCTCCCCAACAGAAGAGTAGTTTTATTGAATCCGTTTTGAAATCATTCGCAATTACTTGATTTGTCTGTTTCGATGTTGCAATGTTTTCATACTAGATTGAAAAAACAGATAATAAAAAATATCAACAAATCTAGATTGTTTGACTTCGAAAGAAAATTAACTTAAATATAAAAAAAATGTTACAATGAAATGTTAAAAGAATGTTGTAATCGAATGTTAAACAGAATGTTATAATCAAATGCTAAACAGAATGTTATAGTCGAATTTTAAACAGAATGTTATAACCGAATGCTAAAAGAATTTTATAATCGAATGCTAAAAGAATGTTATAGCCGAATGTTAAACAGAATCCGAAATCTGAAGATGCATCGCAATAGCAAAAGAGGCCTTCCAAAATCTCAGTAAATTACAAAGAATCAGGATAATTCTAAAGTGAATTTGTTGGAAACAAAGAAAATACTGCTGTAATGCTATGCTATATTAATTCTCCTATATGGCAGTGAATTCTGGACATGACTACGATAATTTAATTCCCAAACTAAACATTTTTTTCTCTGATGACTTCAAAGTGATTCCTCTTGGCGTTCTTAACCGGAATATGCTCATTGTTATGATTATGATAATAAACAAATGTCCTCCTGATTTTTCAACACCTTAAGCATTTCTCTATAGTTTCCGTACCAACGCTGAGGATATTCGTTTCAAGTTCAGAAAATATGAGAATTATAAAAGCTTAAAAGCTAAAGGACTGAGAAATAAATTGGATGGAAGTTTAGTCGTCACTCACGTACGCGTATAGTGGTTTACTAAGCAAGGCTTAGATGTGGCACAAGGACGAAAGTATGGAGCACCCAGTGAGGATCGAATTCACTACTCAATCGTAATCGATCTAACGAAACTAGTTTCGAAATGACCCTCAAATAAACGTAAAACATACAAAAAACATGGCCGCAACTCAACGTGTTATGTTCAACTACCGATGAACAACGCAAGCGAATTAGGAAAATTTGCAAAGAAGGAATTAGGGTTCTTCATGAGCTTTCGATTGAGATCCGAACACAAAGTTCCATCATCGGCAATATTTCTCTTAACCAAAAATGCCAAACTTTCTTTTTTTGAAGCGCACTGTTACAGGTGTTAAAATGGGTTTTATAACAGAAAACGAAAAGGAAAGTGGTTATCACAAAATGAGAAACCAGTGCAAGCACCAAAAACCAGGCCTCTATCGGCAGTTCTTGTTTTGTATCTCGTGTAATATAAAGCGTATCGTCCATTACGGGAAACTGGAACATGAAAGGACCGTCAATGCAGGCCGTCATTCACAGCAACTTGATCGGGTAAACGAAGCCTTACGTCGAAAGCGTCCTTTGATAAACAGAAAATGTCTCATTCTCCGGCATGGGCACAACAAATAAGATTGTTAGAATGGGAGGTTCTAGCACATCCTCCAAACTCAACAGACTTAGCACCTGCAAATTTTAGAACATTCAGAAATAAAGAAATTAAAAGCCTTTTTTTTTTTAATTCTTCAAAGAAAAACACTGATTCTTTTAAAAGCGGAACTGAAAATTTGCCTCCTCGTTGAGCTGCAGTCTTTGAAAATGAAAGTGTAACATTTTTTATGTAGAATATCATGTAATATTTGTGCTTGGACCGCCCTTCGTTAGTTCGCACAACCATTACGCCCTGCCAATACCTCACGAATAACGGAATATGAGAAAATGAAACAAAAAAGAAAGAAAGAAAGACGTGTTTAGCCTCTATTTCATTGAAATGGGAAAAGTTGTTAATTTCGAATCTTTTCGATTGTACCTCCTTACTTCTTAACATAACAACCAACATTCACATTTACGATTATTATTGTCATATTTTCTTAAGTTGTTAAGCTCAAATCGATAGGAGAATTTCTCCGGATATTTTATTATCATAGAACTCTCCATGTGCTTATTCAATAATTCTCTTAGGAATTAAGATTCATCAGAAAATTAAAATAAGAAAACCTTGAAATTTTCACGGGTTAAAACTAGTACAGAGTGATTGAAAACTGCTACAGGGAGGCACTACCTCCCCAAGTATTAGATGTATAACTCTGTGTTGAGTCTGAGGCCTTTTGGAAAGATGAATGGAGACATAACGTCACCATTACTAGTGATCACACTAAACATCTTCGTAATCACCATTATACTCATCCAACTCTTTCTGAATCCTCTGCACTCTTCTCAGATTGATACTTAAACACTCTCGTATTGGAGGTTCCGGCTCCAATGCTAAGCAGTTCAGCGTGCCGTTTTCAAATTTCTAACAAAATGAATTGCCTCACTCTTTTTCTCACAATTGACCCTATTATAATGTGCAGTCGACAAAATCAAAAACAAACAACGCGCATGCACGAAATTAAAAATATAAAATGGCGACAATTTCCTCATCGCATCCTGCATATGGCACAAGATAACATTACGTGCCTGCATATACACTGAAGGACAAACACAAAGCTGAAACAGGTTCGTGCATGTACGCTCAATCACACTTATGAGGGTACTGAAATATTCTCTGTGCAAATAAGAAAGTTTCTTTTTTAAATTACGATATTAATTATTTGTCCTGGTCTTAAAAAGCAAGTAACGCCGACAACTTTTCAAAACTCCTTCTTTTATATCTGCACTCATGAAATATAATATGTATACTGTATGTGCAAGACAAAAACAACAATGAAAAGTTAAGCTGAGTGAGTGTGAGAGAGTGAATTAAAATAACTGGACGTTAAGTTATTAATATTAACTGGAACTATTTTGCTCTGTTTGTTACAGATAAGAGAAAGAGAAAATGATGATACATGTTTGAATAAAGAACTTCAGTCATGTCAATCTTTACTTTCGTAATGTTGTGAATGGCGATAAGAAGAATACAAATGTTGTTTAAATCTCAAAGCTAACAGTGTGTTGTTCCGGCTACCCTAAATGACAAACAAGATAAACCTAAATGCCATGGTTCCGGAAGTCAGCCGCAGTGTAGTCCTGAAAACATAATTTACTTGTTAATTTTATGATTTATTTTACGTTATTTGCAAAGAGGAAAAGGCAAGAATAGAAATTCGAAACGCTGTTTCTTTTGGCAAGAAGATTCAGGCAAAAGTAAACTAAAATAAACAAAACGAAATGAGACAAACTAAAAACAGCAACAATACAACAACAAAAAAGAAGAATATCCACGAGCGCCTAGCCGTGGTGTAATGGTTAGTAAGATAACCTTACAGATAATTAGTAGTGAGTTTGATGCTCACTGTGGGTCGCATATTTTTGCTCTTGGGTACAAATTATACATGAAACAGACTATCACCTCCGAGTTGGCTTCAATATCCACTTTTATATTTATATATTTACATACATTCTATCTCAGATATTTTAACCCATAAATACAGCATTCTTTAAAAGTATATATATATATATATATATATATATATATATATATATATATATATATATATATATATATATATATATATATATATATATATACTCTGGACCTATGCCATCACTAGCTCCTCAAGATATTTGATGTGGGCCTCCGTGTTGAGTCTGATGCCCTCACCAACAAATTCATGCGTCCTTTTCTTATCAGAACGATCCGGGGGAGTTTTCTGAGCTGCCCTACCTGCGTAATCACCATTAGATTCATCCAACTCTTTCTGAATTTTATGCACTGTCCACAGATTGACACCCAAACACACGTATTAGAGCTTCCGGTGCGAGTGCAAAGCAGTACAGTAAGCCGTTTCTAAATCTCTGTTGGAATGAATTGCGTCATGGTACTCCTTTTTTCACAGATTGTGCCCAACTGACCATACTAACTGTGTAATAGGCAAAATCATATATATACATATATTTCATTAAAAACGACTGACAAGGTGCTTTTATTTAGTTTTTTATATAATTTCTCGTGCGATCTAATAAAGTTTTATCTTTTCAGAGGATAAATTATATAAAAACTTACTAATAAAAACAAACAAACCAACACTTAATAATATTAACTTTGAACATGGGCATAATATCTTGACCGTGTTTTGAAACAAAAAAAAATGAATCATTTTATAAAACATACATATAACAAACTATTTCTATTTCTAATTCTAACAGTTGAAATATAATCCTTGAAAATGGCTAAATGTATAGCCGAAAGCGCTCGGATAAAAAGAACATTCGGACAGTTTTTATATAATTTATCCACTGCAAAACTTTATTAAAATCGCACGAGAAATTATATAAAAAAGTAAATAAAAGCACCTTGTCAGTCGTTTTTAATGAAATGTGCATGAAAGAAGGATTGCTGCCTAAATACACAAATACATATATATATATATATATATATATATATATATATATTGTACAGGTAATAAATGCGTTGGTATATAATCCAAGTGGATCTTAGTAATATCAAATAT
Source organism: Acanthosepion esculentum (assembly GCA_964036315.1). Classification (NCBI taxonomy): domain Eukaryota; kingdom Metazoa; phylum Mollusca; class Cephalopoda; order Sepiida; family Sepiidae; genus Acanthosepion; species Acanthosepion esculentum. Next base: position 92,830,831 of record OZ038478.1, read on the forward strand.
TAAAACTGATCCACAAAAAGAGCTCAATGTATATATTATAACAGAGCAAACTTGTATTATATATATATATATATGTATATGTGTGTGTGTGTGTGTGTGTGTGTGTGTTAAAAAGGCACTTTTTTTAGTACGACTTCTTGACCTAGGTCGGTTGTCATTATTTTCACTGTTTAATAAAATAAAAAAAACAAGGATTATGTGATGTCAACGAACACTCGTTGCCACTTTTGTCATATCAACGAATACTCGTTGTCACTTTCGTAATGCTCGTTGTAGTAGAGACTTTGTAATCGCAGATCCAACTATAGTAACGCCGTCAAACAATACTGGTGTCAGACGCCTTCGAATAACAATCGCACAAATAGTCCTTGATCGATGATACTCGCTCGAATAGCAATCCGTATAGTGATCTGAATAGAGAAATAGTATAGAGAATAGAATAGAGAATAGCGGTCCGCATAGTAATAGTGGATTAACTAGAAATAGAAAGCGTTTAGACGTCACGCTAATTTCTATTTATGCTTTTCCCCCCATATGGTCACGTGATCCACTCAATTCAATAATGGGATCACCTGTGTTTGCTCACTGGCGATCTATGTTCAAACTCAAGTGTTGGCAGCGACACTTTATTCCTATATAACAAATGATATCAACTAAAACACGTTTACGCACTAAAAATAACGTTTAGAATAATAAACTCTGCCGGATAAATAAATAATAAAATCCATGCCTTCTTCAAAAATTGCTTTGTTTACGTTAGGATAGAAAACTGAGGAGATATGAATATTTCGACGACGAAGCAAAGTTAAATTGTGAATTATAAGCGAAAATCTTTCTCAGACACCCGAAACATTCAAATCGGATATAATGATGGTTTCCCCTATTCATATACCAAGGCGTATGCCTGAATGAATGATTATATCTTCGGCAGTATGAACTACAGGCATAGAATAATAAATTACAATATCCACTTCTTGATATTTACACTAAAATACAATTATTTTGCACAATAGACATTATTAAACAACGAGGATTTAACCGTACAAGTTACTGGTATATGCACAAATTAGAATCCGTCCTAAAGAATTGAGTGTCAAAATGATTCTTATATTTACTTACTTCAGATTGATTGATTTTTATTTTAAGATAGTAAAGGATTTTTTGGAGATAATAATGATTTACTGATACAATTCCTACTAAATTAACCAAAATAGCTGGAGAAGAAAAGGTAAATTCATTTTTTTTCCCAAGGGTATTTGCGTGTAATTGAATATTACAATTGGTATTGTAACTCGGCTCTCTGATCTCCAATTCCGAGCCGTTATCCACTACACCACCAGTACATTCAAGCTCACAGCACCTGGTATTCCCACGCGGTAACCCATCTTGGTACCGACCAGGCTCGGTGACCGTACGCTAACCGGTGTTTCAACGTGATATAGCCGTAAGCCAATCCACAGAAGACAAACTCTAGTTATCGTAAAGAAGAAAACTTGTTAGTAAATTTTGCTGGTGCAGTTGACCATGGAGTGAAATTTGATGTTGCAGTTGAACATAGAATGAAATTCGCTGGTGCAGTTGACCATAGAATGGAATTTGTGGTGCACTTGATCTATATAAGGAAACTGAAAACAAGTGAAAGGCCGGACAAATATCTCTACCTCACGAATCAACCGAGAAGCTTGTGAAACAAAAAAGGTGACATCGGTGTTGGAGCACCTAGGACGCTAGCAAAAATGTTAGAACTGGAAATTAGACGAAGAATCGAGACTCTCCAGACAAGAGAGATCCTGAAAACAACTAAAATATTAAGGAATTACAAGAACATGGAGGCGGCTTGCTTGTAATTTGATCTCTAGTGTAATTTAACAGTTGCTCCTTGTATGGCCAAATAATAATCTAAAATGCCTTACAAAGAAGTTAGAAATACTGGAAATCTGAGGAAACATCGAAGCTTTTCTAGATGAGAGCATTACTTAAATAAGCTAGAACACTGAGAAGAGTACTGGAACATTAAAGTGACTTTTGTCACTTGATCTTTAATGAAGCTGGCAGTTGCTCCTGGTACGAAAACTCAGTTGACGCACGTAACAATAACAAGACAGAGCTCAAATTTAAGCGAACGTGACACTTTTTCTTCCATGTACCGTGTCCCTCTCTTTTGTAGCTCTTAGTAAATTTTATCTTTTGTCATCTCTCTTAAACCCTGTTCTGTCATCAATTTAAACAAGATCATTAGGTAAGTTATGCGCTATTTTCCTCTGTCACTCTTGTTTTCAATATATCCTTTGAGTGTCAAATTTTCCAATCACTCTGTCCTCATTATGTACCTAAGAAATGTCAACTGTTTCATTCTGATGTTAAGTAAAAGTGTCCCTTTTGCTTCCATTTTCTCTAAAACCTCGTCTGGTATTCTTAGCATCCTTCTGTGGAACCATATTTCTGTTGCTTCAAGTCTCTTCTTCATCTGTGAGGAGATTGTCCAGCATTCACTGATATTACGTAACAGTTCAATTCAGTACGAAAAATGGCCCTTATGTTGAAAATCATGTTTTCTTACAATTGATGTTTATTCCTTTTTTCACGCTTTCCGTCATCACCTTCTGAAGGAGGAGTTTTGTAGTTTCCTTTCCATGTCTGCTACCAACACTGTGTTGATAGCAGACATGGAAATTGGCAAACGTTTACTTACATGACGCCGGCAGCAAGCAAGTGAATATATCTAAATGAACCGGTTACTTCGACGTAGTGTAATTGTTAGCAAGCTTGTCTAGCTCAATCATTTACGACTGAGTAGTGAGTTCGATCCTAACTGGATGCTCCATACTTAAGGTCTTGTACCACATCCTAGCGTCCTGGGTACGACGTTAAACTGCATCCAACAGCAAGGGCTCTGATCAGGAGGTTTTGAGGAAGCGTGGAATCACCTCTTAATTGCTGTTGTTCCCAGGTCCACCCTGACCCGGGGTGGTAGCGCCTGTTGGGGTCCCAGCTATGGGCAAATAGTGAAATTCCAGGTCTTTTCCAAACTTCCAGCTCTTTTCCAGCACATTTCCACGTCCTGGGTATGACGACAAACTACATCCACGTCCTGGGTATGACGACAAACTACATCCGCGTGCTGGGTATGACGATGAACTACATCCGCGTCCTGGGTGTGGCGGTAAACTGCATCCGCATATTTGAAGCGGTGGTGTTGCCAACTGTGCGTTTTTGAAACAATAATGTTGCCAGCTACACGTTTCTGAAGCAATAATGTTGCCAGCTATACGTTTTTGAAACAATGATGTTGCCAGCTATACTTTTTTGAAACAATGATGTTGCCAACGTTATCCTTAAATTACGTTTAAAAAAATATATATTTAATAAATATGTGGAAACTGGATCTGGCATTAAATAACCCGTAGTGGTTGATATGCCATAAAACCCCAAACAACCAACCAACCAACCACATCCTAGCTAGCTTTTTCTTCTCCCCAAGCGCTATAGGTAAATATCAGGAAAGACCAGATAGCAACTGGTCAACCGCAGAAAGAAATGGCAACCTACTGCGGGGAAAAAATCTGCCTTGTCAGTCATGTATCGAAAGATACATGATCGCTTAAGCGTGTATCATGCATGGCGCATAACTGACTGACTATATCAAGGCGAATTATTCCGATGTTTGTCATTTTAGTGTACGCATTGCGGTGAAAGAGTTTACACAACATTCTTAACTTTATTGACTGAAAATGTTCTTCTAAGGTCCTCGACTGCATGAATTTAAGCGCGGTACTAGATTGGCAACCCGGTCTCACCGTTTTCTGTTGAACTAGCTAGATTCCACCTTCTGTTCTATCCTAACGGTTTCCTTTCTCGCATGTCTTGCCTGTGAAACTCCCTTCCTATTTCTTGCTTTCCTTCCACCTACATTCAAAAATTTAAACGCAACGCCAATCGCTATCTTCCGTCTTCTTGTACCCTGTTCCTTTATTGCCCTTTTCTTCACATCTGTTCACTAAATTCTTCTCGTTCTATTTCAATCCCTGTAAACTCCTGCATCCTAGTGGCAATATTGCTTTGCTTGGGGGTGATATAATTTTAAAATTATGTAAACTTGATGAATCGTTTGTGTAAAGTACTGCTTGTTTTTCACTGGGTACTCGATGAATATCGCCAGTGTTCTAAAGAAAACACAGCCGTTATTACCAATGACATCCCTAAAACAACCATCTTAGTCATCTTTAGCACCAAAATAACCACCAGTTTGACGACTATCAACAACATCGTCATTATTGCAAGTATTCTCAACAGAACAAATATCTCCCTATCTCATCAATACCAACGCGTTCATTTCCTTCCGCAGCATCTTAATCGTAAACAATTTGTTTCGACAGCCATGCTTATCAGTTGCTTTCCCTGCGAGTTATTTCCTTCTTACTCCATCGGCAGCATCTCGATGTCTTTCAACCAATCACCATAGCTTCTTTAAACATTTTTATTACGCCAACTCAGTTCCCTTTTGCTATTTAAATTAAAATTAAAAAGCAAAAAAAAAAAAATCCCATTAGTTAAGTTATATGATTTATATTATTTAACCAGTTTCTCAATTTTGTGTGGTATTCACTGTTTATTCGCATATCTGTCTCCACCAACTTTTTTTTTTCATTTTTAGCTTCTTACCATGTCCCGTACTTGTTATATTATTGATGACCACTAAATTAAAATTCAGTGATATTTGTTATTCCTGTTTCATTCATATCACTCATCCAATATTTATGTTTAATTAGTTTAGCTTTGTGGGTTAACCTCATATAGCTTCGTTAGTTTCGATAAAATGTTGTTAGAGACCGCTGTTAAGCACCTATAAAAACGGGACACTTCTTGTTTTCATTCTCTTTCACTTTCTCTCTGTCTTTATCTCTCTCTCTCTCACACACACACACACGCTCGCACATGCGCATGTATCACCCACATAGTTTCTAACTTAATGCTTTCTTTCTTTTGCGGGCATACTTGAGCATTTTCTCTCTTCTTATTGAGTTATATAAAAACCAAAATATAAAATATCGTCTTGTTGAAATTCATTCCCTATCCTTGGACTCGTCATTTACATGTGCAAAATAGTATTGCCACTTCTTTTAGTCTAACTAGAAGTAGTATCCGCAAAAGTCTGGCGACCACGACGTAATTTCAACATGCACCTACTTCAACAACTTCAAATGAGATAAAGTTCAAAACTGATCCAGAAAAGGCCGAATCCATTGAAGTAATGTTCGGTCCGGGCGTTGAAAAGTTGGGGGACATACCTTTCCTCAGCATGAAAAGAGATAATAGTCGACAACCAGAGTTTGAAAATATTTGTTGGTTACTTATATATATATATATATATATATATATATATATATATATATATATATATATATACAAGAGGAAAAGCTGAATGTTGCTTGTATTTTAAACAAACGGAGAATTAACAAAAAAAAATAAAAACAAATAAATATAGAAAAGAAAGAACACAAGGCAAAATGTCCATCAACACACGAGTGAGCAGTTCGTCCACCTCTTCACGGAATCGCCGTCACCGGCAATATCGGACAGTTAGTGACCATTCTCAGTTCGACGAGAGTTTATTCGGCCAGCCGAACCACGTTCAACTGAAACAACAGAACAAATCAGCGGGACCCCTGGGGGAGATCCAGAACAACGCAATTGAACAGGACGAGAAAAGGGCCGGACAAAAGCCAACCAAGGAGAAAGAGAGTGTACAGATTATTATGATGGATCTCATCAGAAATTTGGTGGTTCCCGACAAAGATCCTTCAGGACGTTCACTGGTGCTAGAAGGAGTATAGTTGAATTAAAGACAATGCCCGAATTCTAACGGACGAAGAGCTGCGAACAATCGAAGAATTCCACAGAACACACAAAAAAAGAAAACTCAGAAAGAACGCTTCGAGCGGGAACAGTTTATGAAGAAGAGAAAAGGCGGAAAGTCTTTTGGTATTGGAAGGAGATGCCAAAGCCAACGCCAAGGATCTCCTGTCGAAGGCAAATGAAAGCAAACAAGAAGAAGAGGAAGAAATTAAATATCTTAATGAGTTGATTCGTGAGGCCAAGTGCCACGCAATTCGCGACGCGAAACTCGAAGAGAAGAAGATAATTAAAGATGAAATGACGGCGGAAGAATCCCGGCTGGATATAATGATGGAAGTTGACAGACAGAACGCTATCAAAATCCAAGAGGAGATCGACAAAAATCGCAAAATGGAACGATACATGGGTGGCGAACAAATCAAAGATCAGATCTTGGAAGTGAAACAAAGGAAATTGATCGATCTGGAAGCAAAAGATGCCGAGAACGAAATGATGCGAAAGAAACTTGCGCAGATGCTTGATGAAGATGAAGAACAAATGAAAAAAAAGAAAACAGAAACAAATCATGTTGAGGAATGAACTGAAAAAAGCAAATGAAGAGCTTCGAAGCATAAAAATGCAACAACAGAAACAAGAAAAACTTGAAGAATTAAATGTTTTGGAGTTCCAAAGGCAAAAGGCCAAACGGGAAGCTCAGTTCGAGGTAAAACAAGAGAAGCAACGTTTAGAGAAAGAACGCGAAATCGCGAAACTTCGTTCAATACAGGAGCAAGCGCGTGACGAACAAGCTGAGAGGGATGCCCTTCGCGTGAAAAGAGCTATGGAAGAGGCGGAGCGGGAATGGCGAAAGAAAGAGACGTCAGAAGCTAAGAAAAAGTCCGAAATGGAGGCCATGCTGATTGAAGCCCGCAAACAACAGATGCAAGAGAAAGAGCATTTTCTAGCCGTCCAAGCGAAGAAGGAGAGGGTCGAATCTGAAAATATTCTCAGAGCTCAAAAAGAAGTGATGGAAAGGGAAAAACGAGATGATGACGCTCTAAAATCTCAGGCGATGAAACATTCAAAAGAAATCCGAGGTCAAATCGCCGCCAAAGAGAAGGAGAAAATTAATGAAAGCCAGGCATTCTTTGCAGAAGGGCGAAATACATGGAAGAAAACAAATTGCACAGGCAAAAGATTTAGTCAATAAAAGAAAAGAAACTGAAAGAATTGAAGGAAGCTGGAATTCCCGACAAATACCTTATTCAGTACAACGCGAAGCCAGAAAAATGCAAAAGATTTAAAGAAAGAAACAAAGAAAAAAATCAAAGAATGAAAGAAAGAGAGAAAGGATAAGGAAAAAAGGAACATGTCAAGTCGAAGGAAACCAATCACTTCTTGATATCACACAAATTCGATAGGAACGTTCTGAAAGCAAAACAAGAAAAAACCTCGATCCGTTCTGCGAATTATTCTGGCATTATTCATATTCTTATTTCCAGCCATTATTTTCTGCGGTTGTGTATCTGTAGATGTCTTCTTTGGCTTGCTTTAAATTTACAAATTCTACGACATGGAAAATACGGCATTATATATATATATATATATATATATATATATATATATATATATATATATATATATAATAAATCTTAAAGAGCTAGGAAAACCTACCTAGGTTTCACCTAAACGTATCTTCAGGGTACCGGCTGACACTGAAGATCCGTTTAGTTGGAACCTAAGTAGGTTTTCCTGGCTCTTTAGGATTTATTTTAGTTATTTACGCTCTACTCAGCGTATTGAGCACTCTTTTAGTTTTACTACTCGCCTGTTTTTTTTTCTTTGGTCTAAAGAATTAAGGCTCTGGACGATTTATTTTGCCCTCTTCTGATGTTTTTAGCTATTTCTCTTTTCATTTCCAATTTTTTCCTCGGGTACCGATTTATTTTGACTTATCTACAAGTTGAGCTATCCGAGATTCTTTCCAAACGAGTATTACTATTAGTGTATATACATATATATATATATATATATATATATGTGTGTGTGTGTGTGTGTGTGTTACAATAAATTTGTTTTAATTACTCATATATATATATATCTCGGGTGTGGCAGAAATACCTCACATATAATCGTAAGATATTAGTGGTAATGATGTCTTCATTAGATGAAAGGGTTTTCAGCCCCACCCTGTATATACATATACATATCTCAATGAATAGTAATAATAAATCGGTTTTAATTTCTCATATATATATGCGTGAGAGAGAGAGAGAGAGAGAGAGAGAGATTATCCCCATCCCATCCCCCTGAATCTCCACTCGCCAAACATTGTAAACCGGTTCAGCTGGCGGGATAAACCACGTGAAATTACCATCAAAAGGCACTGCACTCTTCTGTGCACTAGTGGCACCGGAGAGGTATATCTCCGTGATAATAAAACCTGAAGGGTGTTGTTCATTGTGTTCGTGGCAAATATTTGCGCCAACTCCTTGTTATCTGCACTTCCAATAAGTGTGGCTGGTTCTACACAAGTCTTCATAACTCTAAACAAATCTTTTGTGTGGATAGTGTGTACTTCAGTTATGTGTTCCTTCTTTGCTATTCCACCCGAGCAAGAGAGTTAAGACGACGGGTACAGGATTAAAAACTGACTGAATGACACTCATACGTCGAAAACGATGGGAGATTCCAACACACACGCACACACACACACACTCACACACATATATATATATATATATATATATATATATATATATATATATATATATATATATATATATTGCATTACTACATTTAATGACCAAACTATTAATTCCAACGGATAACTTGTTGTTAAAACAGATATATTTCGGAAAGCTTTTGGAATCCTTGATTGATTTTATATAATATATACATTATAGCTTAGTCACTGTTTCATTTATTTCGCAAGAGTGATCAAGGATTGCAAAGTTTTCCGAAAGATATCTGTTTTAACAATAAATTATCCGTTGGAATTACAAGTTTTTTTTATTATTTTTAATTCAACTTCAATGGAATCAAGCGTTTTTACAATTATACGACCAATTGATTCTTCATCATCAGGTTTCGGGAAATTTTTGCAGTCCCATTGAATCGCTTCTTTTATTAGTCTTTTCTTTTATTCTTTCCGAATCTTTACTATTTATGTTCATAAAACAGCTGATGTTTTTCTTCGACACAGACCATCGTTTCTCGATTGAAAAACGGAAACTTTTACCCAGTTTAATTTCGTTACGATAACGGTCTCGACATTTGATTGCATGAATCATTTTTTGAAGCCAGTGGCACGGTCTGCAACCGCGCACGTTTTCTCAGGTAACGTTTTAACTCGTTCGAATTAATCTACATTAGAAGTATCTCTTGTACTAACTTCAATCCTAGTCGACCCGGTGAGTTTTAATGTCATCTGCAACTCATGATTTTACTTTACTTAGACATTGTTGATCGGTTTACAGACAAATCATCTGTTCTAACATCTCCGTCACTAATCACGATGAATGAATGTTCCGTCGGGGTGGCCCCGTGCCTTGAGTGCCTATTGGGTCGTAAAATCACCTCCGACCTCAAGTGAAGCTCGTACGTACGGTCCAGATAAAATGATCGGCCCTATGTTTCGCTCCAGTAAGTACCTGATTCCTCATGCTGTCCTCTACCTTTACAAGAGCCAGATCAAGCTTACAATGGTGTGCCGTTGCCATATACGGACAGGAGCTGCCCAGTCTTCACTTTCCAGTCTCGCTAGAGTCTAAAAGCGTCTCCGCGTCCTTATGGGTGATAAATTATTTTCCACTCTACATCCCCTTTCTCACAGACGAAACGTCACATGCCTCTTACTGCGCTATCCCTATTCCAATGGATAGTGCGCAGACGGACTACATTCCTTAGTCCCAGTTCTAACCATCACGGCTAAGACCCACCATTTTACGCACATTATAGCGAACCATCTTCATTCCCTTCCTATTCCATTGGTGAGATGTAAGTTCCACTCGAACAGCTTCTTTCCGCAACCCGCCTCTCTGTGGAACCGGCACCCAAGAGGATGTTTTTGCCGATCGCTAGAATCTCAAACTCTTCAAGTTCGGGGTTAACCGTTATCTTCGCCAGATATCCACATGAACTGTGTTTCTTACTCTGTAACCCTCTACCTCAAGTGGCTCCCGGGCCTTGTACAGGTTGAACATCACTGTAAAAAAAATAGTTGCATATCTATTTTAAAGTCCAATGACAGTGCTAGTAAAATCATTTTCTGTAAAATACTTTATCTGAACATAACCAAAATAGGCGATATTCCCCCGAATCTATGATACGGAGCCCCCACTCTACCACACCTCAATTTTCAGAAGGTAGTATTCATATACAATACCAAATTTATTGTAATCTAATTATGTACAATAATGGATCATATGCAACGTAGGTAAACAATTAAATTTGAAAAATGAAAATAAATACAATGTATCAGAGACATGTGATAACAAATCATTCCATCTTAAATAAGTGTCATAACAGATCATTCCATCTTAAATAAGTGTCATAACAGATCATTCCATCTTAAATAAGTGTCATAACAGATCATTCCATCTTAAATAAGTGTCATAACAGATCATTCCATCTTAAATAAGTGTCATAACAGATCATTCCATCTTAAATAAATTAACAATGTTTTGTGGCAGTTTTTAGCATTTTTCTCCTTAAAAAGTTGAATAATTTTAACACATTCAACATTATGGATAAAAATAGTGACTTTTATATCTTGGTTTTCGAGACCTAGCATGAACCAAAAACATTTACGGATTTGAACAAAAAAACCCACTCAGAATGACGTCAAAATCCGCCCAAATGTTTCCTCCTTTAACAGTGACTTATGCTTAGTTTAATTTGTAATTGTATATGAATGTAGGTAGAAAAAAAAGCAAATGTTGATAAAATAGCGAGGGCCTCAAAGCACTGCCCTGCGCTTCCAATCAGACTTACAACCCCACCCCGATCAGGGGGATCGGCAGTAGTACGCACCGGCCCTGATTTCACGTATAAAATCTTCTTCGAATAGACTGCAAAGATACACCATGTGATATTCAAAAGTCCTACTATTGCTATTATTATTACTACTACTAGTAGTTATAGTATTAGCAAAAAGTGATTTTTAGAGAGGAGTAAGACAAAAAGAAATGCAGAAATAGAAAAGAGAATAGTTTAATTGATTGTGTGATTGATTTGTTTTTCTACGGCTTATCAACCATTTGCAGGTAATTTAGAATTAGCCAGAAAATATTTTTAGATTGCATGAATTTGTGTTGGGGGAGGGAGATAATAATGGTTTAGTAATACAAGTGGAGTAGAGAAAATAGTACAGAGAAAGAGGTAAACAATGTAGAAAGAGAATATATTGGGCAAAAAATCGGGGTTTTGATATTTTTTTTGAACAGCGAACGGATTTGAAGTAGACGAGTGGGCTGAAAAGCTCATAGGCTGACTATGAAGGAGCGATGCTAAAGCTGTGAAAATGTGCATGCAATAAATTTAAACACTTCTTATTAATAACTGCATTTTTTCTTTCCAGGTAAAGTGACACCTGACTGTTCAAAGAAGACTTCAAATGTAACAAGTCGCGACTTCTCTTGAAAATGGACAAAATTCGGCATCGTATTGTTATCAATTGCCTGCAACCAAAAGGATTTAGCCTAAAGGACATTCATGCTGACATGGTTGCTACATTAAGGGATGACACTCCAGTTTTATCAGCAGTGCAAAAGTGGGCAGCTGAATTTAGGAGGGGAAGGGAGAGTCTTGAAGTTGACCCAAGATCTCGACATCCTGCAATTGACACCGCCTAGAAAACTTTGATCGTGTTCACCACATGGTGATGGCTGACAGGTGACTGACTATAAATCAAACAGCCAATGCTATTAAAATATCTCGTGAGACAGTTGAGAATATTCTGCACAATGAACTTGGCATGATGAAGGTTTCTGCTCGGTGCGTTCCGTGTCTTCTGACACCTTATCAAAAGCACATCAACCGATCACATCACGGGAAAATCTGACTTTGTTTGAAGCAGATCCAGCTGGCTTCCTTGAACGTTTCCGAATCCAGGATGAGTGTTGGGTTCATCACTTTGAACCAGAGACAAAGAGACAAATCATCCAGTGGAAACGCCTCTCCTCACCTGCTCCAAAGAAGATGCTGTCGTTTCATCTGTAGGGAAGGCGATGGCCTCTTTTGGGATGAAAAAGAAATTGAGTTTATTGGTTATCTTTAAAAGGGCCGTACAAGCAATGGAGAGTACTATCAAGACCAAAGGCCCAGGAAAACTGACGAAAGGGATCTTGTTTTAGCAGTACAATGCTAAAGTAAAGCAATCCTTGGTTTCAATGGATGATGTGCGAGTCTGTGGCTTTGAAATGGTTGATCACCACCCTCTCTATTTACCTGATTTGACTATCATCTGTTCCCCAACATGAAAAAAACATTTGACCGGGAACCAGTATCGTAGTGATGACGAAGTCATATCTACTGTTTACTTTTTTGACCAACAGGATGAACAGTCTTCTTTGAACATTCAGATGTCAGTTTACCTGCAAAGAAACAATGCATTTATTAATAAGGAGAGTTGACATTAATGCATAAATTATTTTCACCTTTAACATCACTCGTTTATCGTCAGCCAATGAACTTTTCAGCCCACTCTCATAAAAAATAAATGAAAGACTTAGCGATAATAGCATCGTACCCATGCAAGAGGGGTCATTGAGAAATATCTTGAATTTCTTTAGAAATCGGAGCCGAGTTCGAATTCCAGTCAGGTTCGTTACATTCGCGTAAATACCCTTGGGAAAGGTATGAATTCATCTATTCTCCTCCTAGCTATGGGTCGACTAGCAGGAAAGACTGAGTCCTATAGCCTTGGTTGGCAACCAGTATACTACAGAATGAAACGGCAGCCTACTTCTGGAAAATCTTCTGCTAAGTGGTCATGAATCGAAACAGACATGATCGCCCAAGGATATATGGTCCTTAACTGACTGAATGGTAATATTAGCTTTTTCCCTACAAGGAAACATTTGGCATTCATTGACCGAGCAACCAATACTGCGTTCAGTTGAAATTTATAAAATCTTTCTTTTAAAACAATTTCTCAGGAAAGTAGCTTTCTCAAGTCCAGTGTCTGTTATAGCTATTTCTGGTATTGATGGGAGTTTGGTACATTAAGCTCTTCATAAATAAATTTAGTTTTTAAATATGGCTATCTTTAGGAACTGAATAAGTAATTTATAAATGCGTAAATAATTGTGACTTTGTCACCTGCCTTTTTTCTATGACGATATGCTACCGAGGTTGTATAAAACATTAATCAAGTATTCAGCCTTCAGTCAGTTATGTGCCATGCGTGCTACACGCTTAGGCGATCATGTATCTTTCGATACGTGACTGACGAGGCAGTTTTTTTTCCCGCAGTAGGTTCAGCCTTACTGAACACATAGCTTATCGTTAGTTCCAAATTTCTCGACGTAGAGATGAAATTCTTGAATACCACAAAAGTCTTGGAAATAAATGTATTTTAGATAAGGATGTATAAAAGGATGCTGTTGGTGATTACGATAGTACGTAAGTTTGCAGAAAAGACCTATAAAAGCAAAGAAGTCATTGTATTCACACTTGGTGGTATCTGGGACGCTAGCACAGGCACATTTTGTGTTTGTTTAACATCCACAGATCCTACCTGTGGTTTATACGGCAACTATGCTGTGCAGATCTTAGTTACAGATTCTGGGAGAGAACACAATATATGGCGGGACCAACAGTCTGAACACGGCCAGTATGCTCAAAACCTCGGTAAAAGCCCTCGTGCTAGCACAACCGTCGACAGTAGTTCCGTAGCATGGTTTTCAGGCACTATTTCCAAAGGTGCCGCACGTTGGGACCGCCGCTGTAGGCCGATAACATCAACAAGTCATCGGCTATCATAAGATTCGAACCCGGGTCTCGTGGTCGAAAAGCGTAACTACTCAGCCACCTTTAACACTACTACAACTGGGAAGAAGGAAAATTGGATAACCTCGTACTTTAAACTAATAGATTTTGTTATTGATATGTTCCTCTGGGTCTATGGCGACCATCTCCTCAGGTTATTTTTCTTTTATTACTTGTGAATTACCAGGATTTATTGGGAAAGATAGTGAAATGATTTCCCGCTTCCTTCCCCATAGATTTGAATTCATAGTAGTCCTTCTGCTAAGCTTACATCTATCACAAACTAGCCTAACCTGCTGTTTAACTTGTAGCTGACGGGGGGGGGGAGAAGACATGGATCCATGCCTCACCTCCTCCACCCCCGCGAAGTGAACGCGGCCGGAATTTGAAGTTCACGCGCCGATAACCGTTATGCAGCTCGTGCATGCAATTTTGTTATTATCATTCATTAATCTCATTTCGAAAACGATGTTTATTAGCGAATAATTATTCAAATATGTATGAACACAATCACAGAGCTCACTGTTGTGTAGAAAGACTGTCTAAACTTCTCTACACTATTATTGAAACCTGAACTCATCCATCCGCGCTATGAACGCCGACTCACCGAACAGTTGCAACAAGTGGGTCGCTAAGGCTAAGTACTCAACCCTTTGTTTCTAGTACTTTCCTTACGATCTTACTAACCAGCAACTATAAGCGTAAGACGAACTTTATAAGAAACACCATCCAGAACCTTTTATGCACAAATTGCATTATCTATACGCGGACTATTGTCTGCACCAGTGTTGTTATTTTCATGATGCTTCGGCTGTTGTATTCTCTGGCCTTCGTCAGGGTCTTGTGTTTCCAGGCAAGCTTCAGGAATTTTCGAACTGAATTCCTTATTTAATCTACGGAGATTGATTGCTCTCGTTCCGCTATGAGGGTGGTAAGAGTGTTTTACGCTGTATGGATGGTTGGAATGAAAGTAATGAAATGTAATAGACTAGTCCATCCACTATGAGTAATACGTCTGCTCATGGAACAGTGGCAAAAAGTGGGTCGCTAAGGCGTGGCGCTTTCAGTCGTGCTGAACTAATGTATTCTCAGTCCATGTTCACATGCGACTAAACCCCTCTCTTCACTCAACACTTTGTTTCCAGTGTTTTCATTACAGTGTTACTAACTTGCACCTATGAGCGTTAGACGAACTTTGTAACAGTTTTCCACTACGAACACGGCGTGGCGGGTCCTAGCTACGAAGGGCTGAGCAGGTGGCACTAACGAATGTAACTCGTCCGGCCATCGGCTATAGTAATAGCGATATAGTAGTAAAAGGCTGGCGAGGTTTCGTCTGTGTGAGAAGGGTTGCTTGGTGAAGAGTAATACATCACTCACAAGGCCGAATAAACGCTTTTGAACACTGCAGGAAATTTATCGGTCGATCCTGGACTTAAAGGAACCAAGTTAAGCATTCTTCTCGGGAGTTTGTTCCACAAAGTAACAGCTCTGGCGAGGAAGCTGTCTGAGTGGAATTAGTTTTTTTCCTCAAAAGAACATTAAGGGAATGCGAATAGTTTCCCTTGTGTCGAAAGACTGACTAACCTTCTCTACACTATTATTGAAACAGACTCGTCCATCCGCTATGAGTAGAAAAGTCTGCTCAAGGAACAGTGACAAAAAGTGGGTCGCTAAGGCCTACTACCTCCAGTCGTAATGATATACTGTATTCTCAATCTATGTTCTCATGTGATTAAACACTTCCTCACTTAACCCTTTGTTCCTAGTACTTTCCTTACAATCTTACTAACCAGCAACTATTAGGTTGGTGCAAAAATAATATCGTTTTTTGACGTTCAACTTCATGTGAGAAAACGACATTATTTTTGCACCAACCTAATATAAGCGTAAGACGAACTTTATAAGAAACACCATCGAGAAACTTTTATGCACAAATTGTATTATCTTTACACTGATTATTGTCTGCACCGGTGTTGTTATTATCATGATGTTTCTGCCGTTGTAAGCTCCGGTCTTCATCAGGGTTGTTCCAGATAAGCTTCAAGGCGTTTCGAACTGATGTTTTTATTTAATCTCCGGATATTGTTTGCATTCGTTCCGTTGACTATGTCTAGTATTGTTTAGTCTATTTTTTAAAATTCATTTCACCCCAAGCAAGGCAACAAAGCCATTGAGATACATGGGGGGGGGGGGTACTGAGTGTTTTACGCTATATGGATGGTTGAAATTAAACTAGAATTGATCCGAGGGGATCCCATCCTTGACAATCAGATACTAAACTTGGATGTGGAGAACCTGCTCATCAGAGATCCTATGAATGAGGTTCTGTCGGTGGTTTGAAACCAATTAGATTCGGACCCCAGCCTTAAGAACGTACTAGCATCCCGATAGATAACATGATAGGAATGTTGTCGCTCTGTTCACAGACAACACTCTTCCAACTAGTGTCTGATATATATCACCAGAACGAGGGTTTGTCTATGGGTTCGAGAAAATGACCTTAGGAATGACACTACTAAAGCCAACATTGTGACTGAGTTACATAGATACACCATCATACTCTGATCTCACCATAAACGATAAATACTGCTGAACTATGTAAGCTCAGTAAGACCTTCTATCCTGTTCCCAGTTGAAAAATAAAACAATAATTAGCTGGATTTCCTGTATTTACTGATATGTACGTGGAGCGATATAGTTTCTCTATCAGGTGCCTATATTAAGCGAAGTCAGAGTTTGGAAGTCTCTATTGATATGACCCTATATTGTTGTGAGGTCAACTAGCAAATATACAGTTTTCTATTGCAAAGGTATACAGTTTCCTGAATTTGTTTGATGACATACATGCTATTATTATACCCTATCCGGAACGAAAGCCAAATTGGGTCATTAGGAGTTGACTTTCATAGCATAGTGAAACCTTAGTTAATATAATATTCATCAATACTTTCACCATAATGGATTCAATTGCGATACCTCTGTACGTGCGAGGTTCTTGATGTCTATCTTTTTGCTTGCCTTCTGCATTAATGCATGACATACCCCAGTACTTTTGGGATGCGCCTCTGACTTCAATTAGCAAATTGAAAACATATTTGTATTCCTGGGGAAGGTACGTTATTTTCAAAAGTTCCGTCTTTATGTCAAGTGATGCTTTATTACTCTTTAATTTTATAGTCTTGTTCCCTAGAAACACGCACGCATTTGCGAATATACATTATCATCTGAATCCCACATAGACAAACTAGAATAATTATACACTTACATCAAGCAATATTTAGGATTTCAAGTTCTTGGAGCTTCGAAGGGACGTGTCGTCTCCCCTTGAATTCGGAACAACACATATTATACTAACGTTTGTTTAACAAGTCGAATGCACGTGAAACCTGATTAACCAATGAGAATCAAATAACACAAAAATAAAAATATCAGATTTTTTTCTTCTTTTTCTCCATATCTCATTTTTTGATGAAGCTTTAATAAACGTGAAACATGTTAGATTAATAAACGTTTCCTATTTGTTCTTTATTTTATCACGTATATATATATATATATATATATATATATATATATATATATATGTATATAATATGATATGATATGATAATAAAGAATAAATCAAATTAACTTTTATTAAATCTTCATCAGCGAATGAGATACGGAAAAATAAATAAATTCTGGTATTTTTCTTTCTGTGTTTGATTTATATTGGTTATTGCAGGCTTCACGGGAAAATCAATGAAAATCAAACAGCACAAAAATAAATAAAAAATACCGAAATTTCTTTCTTTTTTTCTCCATATCTCATTCTCTGATGAAGCTTTAATAAAAGTGAAACATTTTAGATTGATAAACGTTTCCTGTTTTTTCTTTTTCTTATCAGTCTGGTCCCCAGTAGAATGAACTGTTATTGGATTCATTTTCCGAAAGCGTATATTTTATCAACCGTAAATTTGGTGGAGGAAACTTTTTTCAGTCAACAGTAAAGCTGAATTGGTGGCAAGCAAAAGGCTCAACACTATGAAAAAGTATTAGAGAAATACCTTGTCTCATTTGTCATCCGTCATTCGGGAAGGTGGATGGATAGCGGCTCGAATTGAGGAATCGGACAGCCGAGTACGAATTCCAGTCGAATCTATTACATTCACTTACGCGCTAATACCCTTTGGAAAGGTATGAATTCCCCTCTTCTCCTCTCAGCTATGGACAAACCGGGTTCTATAGCCTTGGATGGCAACTGGTCTACTGCAGAAAGAAATGGCAACCTACTGCGGGAAAAAATCTGCCGCGTCAGTCATGTATCGAAAGATACATGATCGGCTAAGTGTATATCACGCATGGCATATAACTGACATCCTGAAATATATTTTGTATTCTAGCAATATGACGCAACAATTCGCGTTGCCTTCAATCTATCCTGTGAGTATCAGATTTTCCAATCCCTCTTTCCTCATTATGTGCCCTAGAAATTTCAACTGCCTCTTCCTGATACTAAGTATAAGTTTCTTTTTTGTTTCCATTTTCTCTAAAACTTCTTCGTTGCTCACATGTTATTCTCAGATTAGTTATTTATAATGAAACAAACAACGATTACATTGTTTTCCGTCGTTATTTTTTTATTAGGCCTTTTTTTCGATATATGTCATACAAGTTCCTTGTAAGTCATAACAAATATATTTACTTCCCGCTACATTATTAGATAGAAAAAATGAAAATGGCGAACCAAGTTAACAAAATCAGACATAAAAGTAAAATATTCTTAAATGGCTGACTGTTTTTAATTCCTTTTTTATGTCATCTTTACTTCTATTGCCAATGTTTCAAGAGACACTCCTTTTTTATGTATTAACTGTAATAATATTCGATATTTAGTAATTAAAATGTCTAGCGTGGAAAGATTTCTGAGGTGCGTGAAAAGCCACTCGCAAAGAGGATAAAAACGGCGGGCTCCAGGAAAAGGTAGTCAAGAATAAAATATAAAGGAGATTAGAAATTTGCTGACGTTGTAGAAAACAGATCGCAAGACATAAAAAGAAAATTTTCAATCAATCGTTGTTGGTTTGTATGAATGCAAAACTTTCGAGTTCATATCCCATAAAAAAAAACAAAAACAGATAAATACGAGGCAAACTAAAAAGTCGTCTACATAAAATTATTCCAAACATCTTTATCCAAAGACGGAAGCCAAACGACTCATGATCAAGACTCGTCTTAAACCGTAATATCAGCATCTCTAAGACAATAGGCTTGTATTTCTTTTTTTTAAACATTTACTAAAATATATGGGGTGCAGAATTAATTCCAACTCGAAACTAAGGATTAGAGGTTAGGGTTTTTAAATTGAGTTGAAATTAGTTCCGATGTGAAAATGATATATATATATATATATGCCTCCTTATATTTATATATATATATATATATATATATATATATATATATATATATATATAAGGAGGCATATATATATAAGGAGGCATATATATATATATATATATATATATATATATATATATATATATAAGGAGGCATATATATATATATATATATAAATAAATATAAGGAGGCATATATATATATATATATATATAAATATAAGGAGGCATATATATATATATATATATATAAATATAAGGAGGCATATATATATATATATATATATAAATATAAGGAGGCATATATATATATATATATATATAAATATAAGGAGGCATATATATATATATATATATAAATATAAGGAGGCCTATATATATATATATAAATAAATATAAGGAGGCATATATATATATATATATATATATATATATAAAATTTTCACATCGGAACTAATTTCAACTCAATTTAAAAACCCTAACACACAAAATTTAAAAAACCTTTACACACAAAGCCTTTGGCAAAGTTTAATCTTCGTGCTTGATGTGTCAAAAGCACGGTTTTCCCATGACACTACTACATTCACTCCCTCGACAATGTTTATTATTTTAAAAAGCACTGATTAGAATTTTAATAAAACCCAGATATATGAAAGTAAATTTATACATTTTTTATTGTTCTTTGAGAATTTACGACAAAAATATTAAACATTTTTATTTATTTATTACATTGTTTATTTACAAGAATAATTTTATATTTACAGCATTCTAAAAATGCCAACCAACTAGTACAATGTAATGTTTATCATTCACCAATTTATAAAGAAATAAATATGAAAATAACATTTTTGCTCATAAATTTGTAGCGGCCGTAAGACTAGGTTGCCGTTTTAATTATCAGGAAATCGCTATATCTATAATTCTCAAAATGTGTGTGTGCGTGTGTGTGTGTGTGTGTGATCTAATGTTGTGTATGCATTTCCGCAGTTTTTATCCGATTTTGATGATTTTTTTTTGTTTCATAGGTAATTCTTCAGTGCCGGTTTTGAGTCCAAATTGTTGGCGACAATGGCTCTCCACTATTTACTGTCCATTACAACTCTCAGCAACGTTTTACTATTTACTATCTGTTCTCGGGCATATCTTTCATAAAAACATTAATAAAAATAAATAGTTTAAATTATTACAATAATATTATTTATTATCATACATTTCCCTTTTCAGCCCCCCCCCCTTCAAATTGTTAACCTCCATCACCACCAATTTGGAGAAGTGCCTCAGTCGCACGCAAACGTTGTTACTAAGATTTTCGGGAGTGCTGATTTTAACCTTAAACTGCTCCAACCGGACGGCAAAAATTCCCTGTAATGAAAGACCCGGTCAAAGACAGGTTATACTGCTAGTTATTAATAAAGTAAAACAGGCTTAAATTGATACCAAAAACTGAGTTACAGAGTTCTTAATAAAAGGGCCAAAGTTTTATTATTGGCAAGCAATCAACGACTTAATTACAATTATGTACATTTGTTGAATTGTAAGAACTTGAAAGAGTCACCGCCTGGAAAGGGGTGAAATATTAAAAACACGTAGAAATGTTCCAAAGTGAAAGTGTCTGTATGTGGATATGCAAATATGGTGTTGTAGTCCTTGGTGAAAGGAAAGATATTACTTGAGTGAAGTGTCTTGGGAATCCAAAAATTAATAAAAATGTCGCACGTAGTATGTCGAGATGTAAATCTAGAAAATATGCTAGGAAACGAAAATGAAGATGCCGTGGTGCTAGGTTGAATTCAAAATGGCGGTATGCCGAAGAAAAAGGCGCCAAGCTGTTGCTAGGACACCAATCATGATAGCGCAGGCCATCATGATGGTGTTTCTGCAAATGAACGTTAAGGGAATTAACATGCAAAAAACAACGAATAAAGCAACGATAAAAAGAATTCAAACAAAGCAGGGATTTGAGTTTATTTGACGACGTTAAAAGCGGGATAACTCGCCCGTTCAAGCAACGGAGCACAGAGAGAGAGAGAGAGAGAGAGAGAGAGAGAGAGAGAGAGAGAGAGAGAGAGAGAGTGAGAGTGAGAGAGAGAGAGAGAGAGAGAGAGAGAGAGATAGAGATAGAGAGAGAGAGAGTGAGAGAGAGAGAGAGAGAGAGAGAGAGAGAGATAGAGTGAGAGAGAGAGAGAGAGAGAGAGAGATAGAGTGAGAGTGAGAGACTTTCCAAGAAGAAAGAGATGAAAAGAGTAAAGAAAGAAAAACACAAACAAAAAACGGCTGGAATCGCTTCAACTTCCTCCAGTCAGAGGTGATCATATCCGTCATGCTGACGGGATCAGCAACTAATCCCTTGTGGCGGGGGGAAGAGAGTCGGTATTTAACTTGGACCCCAACTGGAACAAGGATGTGACACAAGGTCATTTTTCAATGAGGAGAACCTCAGTGTTTCCACTAAGGCCACTGGTTTTTTTCTGGTCTTAACTGGTCATAGCGAGTCATTGGAGGGGGTAGAGAGTAGAAGCTTTTATAAAGTTTGAATCAATTAGCAATCCGCTTATGTTTTGCCAACCATTCCGAAGAATATTATTTCTGGTCTTAACTGGTCATAGCCAGTTGGGAGAGGCTTCAGCATGGAGCAGCTGCTACAACAGCTTCCACTCCATACCAAAATATTCTCCTCCCGGCGCTCCAAGTAGAACTCCAAGGAGAAAATAGCTGGTATCCCCCCCCCCGCGACACTGGAATAAGGATGTGACACAAGGTCATTTTTTAATGTGGGAAACCTGAGTGTTCCACTCAGGCCACTGGTCTCTTTTCGGTCTTAACTGGTCATAGTCCGTCGGGGAAGGAGAGGAAAGGAGAGGCTTTTCGATTGGCAATTCGCTTATGTTTTGCCAACCATTCCAAAGAGTACAATTTGGTGAAGATTTTGTATAAAATTGAATAAAAAGATTTCTTTTCAAATTTATTTCTTTATAGAATTATAAATAGTAAATCTTTATAAAATGTTAAAATAATAAATATCGCATTGTACTTGATTCACGTATTTTTATAATCTTGTAAATAAATATTACCAATGAAGTTTCTGTAGGATGAAGTAATCTTAGTGTCAACAGAAAAAAAAACATCCTTTTGACAAACCATATTATTTTGTTGTTGCTTTTTTTTTGTTTTTATTTTGCAGGCACGCAGATTAAATATTACCAAAACTTTGTTAGTAAAAAATAAAATTGTAAATAAATTTTAAAATTTTACCAGTTATTGGGAATTTATTTACTGAATTGTGACCAGGATTAATTATCAACGCCACTATAATTATCAACTATAATTATCAACGCCCCTATAATGTATCTCCCGGAATCTCTTTAAGAAGTAGCAGTAAATTTAGAATTAGTTTAACTTTTCACACCACCTTCACCCCTTTTAATACCTAGAAACATAACCAATTAACAAAAATGACTTCTTATATTTGTAAGGATTTTTATGGCAAATTGAATAATTTTATATTTATTATTATCATATATTATTATTATTCTAAATACCATAACCTGCCGGGACGTAAGCTGTGATAGCCCAATACAGTTTGCGTTATTTATTTTTATATTTTTTACTTAGTATCTGTTAAAATTTTTTATTCCTACCAAATCTAAGTTCTTGTGCTAAACACAAACACTTAGTATAAACAGTAAGACATAATAATAGGCGCAAAATTACAAAAGAAAACCATTGCATAAAATTTTAAAAGGAAAAACACATTTTACAATTACGAAAAAAAGGTACAAATATATTTTGCCCCAAAATTGCCTTTTGTGCGCCTATTAAGGCAGGATAACAATTTCAGATAAAAGGATAACCAGCGAAAACTGGAAAAAATACAATTTGGGAAAGGACAAGGATTTATGGGATTTTTAACGACTTACACACCAAGCCGGGCAGATGACAAAGAAGAGAAATTGAACATTTTAAAAGATATTTTATATACATCAAAGACATGAAATGAGAGAGTTGTTAAAAAACGTGCTTTTAGTGGGTATAGCCTAACATAGGTTCGATTCCAATATATTTCAGTTTGATACACTTATCTGTCATTCGAACAAAGGTTGTTGTCTTGGGGTCATCTGGAATCTTCAAACTCATGTCTTCCCTTGGGAGGCGGGCCTTCACAATCGTTACTCGTTTGGGTGCCATTCCCCGGAGTCAGTTAAAAGTCATCTCTCTCCTTGGAGATCTTGGGCTGCACTCATCTTAGCTTTTGTAATTACAAACTGCGAAAACAGCAAAAACTGGGTTATACCATTAAAAGTAGACAGTAAACTCTTCCAATAGCAGCAGGAGCAAGGTGAGATTTTTTTATACTCTCCCACAAACGGAAAAAATATGCAATACAGCGTCTCATTGCATATTTCCAGTTCATAACAACACAATACTTTGTACCTGGCCATGACATCAGTCCTTTCTGGTCTTTTTTATTTTAACATATTTGATATATACATAAATTCAAATTTTTATTTTACAATAAGCATTACAATAATTGACAGATAACAAAGAAGAAAAGAGAAGGAAATTAAAAAAAACACAATATGTAATGCAATCACAATGGTTGGTGCTTGCTTGACCTTTTAGTAATTTAACAAGACTATATGTTGTTTGATATTATTATGGCCGCTTATCATGACTAAATAGAACTGTTTTTTGTTTTTTTTGCATTTGTATTTGTTTTGTTGGTTCATGTGCTATATGCACAACCAAATTTTATTAAACAACAAATGTAAAAAGTATTAGCTATTCCAATTAATGACATTACTATATTTGTCATTTGTTTTCATGACACTACCTTTTATTATTTATTTGTATATTTCAGTTTTATTAGATATGTTTTATGACTGTGTGCATGAATAAAAAGGATACTTTATTGGTTACTTCTGATGAACTATAATTCTTCCATAATAGCCTGTCATCATGAAGTAGATCAATTGTTCAAATGTGGTGCACTTTGGTTGGCTCTTCTTTTATAGATCTTAATTTGTCCAAAGTTATTATTTGGGCCATGTCTTGTTGATGTTGTCTATACATCTTGCTGGATCATTTCTTTAAAGTTCAGCAGTGTTGTCAAAAAATTCTACCCTGTTTTATATCATCATCACACTATTTTATCATCATCATTATTAAATTCTTATTAATATCGTATTGGACTACATGTAAACAGTTTAATGTCCTATCATGGACAACCATAACAGGTACTACCATTCCAGGGTAGAATGGACCTGGGGGAAATGACAATTAACAGGTGACTCTACACTCCCCAAGTCCTGCAAGTGAGGCCTTATCATCAGATTTAGTTTTAAAATATTAACCAGGACTTTTTGAAGAATTCCAGATAGAATATTTGACATGAAATGTTATGAAAAACTATCTGTTGCTGACAATACTTGATGTTTTCCAACATGAACAATAAAACTTCAAGTGATCATTGCATTTTGTAAAAATGTAGTATTTTTAAATTTAACACTTGTGTGCTGATGTATTGTAAATTGTACCCATTCAAGAAGTATTCTTACGTGAATGCTAGTATTTTTTAAAATCTTGTATCCAATCTTAATGACTTCATCACAATTGAAGTGAATTCTTTATTCACTATTAATTATTATTTTCACCACTGTAGATAGTTTAATATCTTGTTCAAGGCCAAATTTGGTCCAGTTAGAAATTAGTCATACTTAGAACTAAGCCAGAATTTGGATGGCATAGGGTGCAATTTAAAGTCATACTCAGGGCTGCTGTGGTCAGTAAGTGTCAGGCCATTAAATGGATGCAGTTTTAATGACATAATCAGGACCACATCATTATTTTATACTTTAAATGACTTCTTAATAAAAATGTTGCAACAAGCAAAGATGATAAATAGAGTGAAGTAAAGAAGCTAATGCTGAGTTGCATGTAAACAGTTTGATGTTTTATTAAGGACAAGATTGTTTGATCCACTATGACCGAGGACTGTTTAGTCCACTATGACCAAGGGCTGTTTGATCCACTATGACCAAGGACCGTTTGATCCACTATGGCCAAGGACTGTTTGGTCCACTATGACCAAGGGCTGTTTGGTCCACTATGACCAAGGACTGTTTGATCCACTATGACCAAGGACTGTTTGATCCATTATGACGAAGAAAGATAGATGTAGTTTAAGGTAATGCCCAGGACCACTGATCGGTCAGTATATTATAACCAATAAAAAGATTGATGTACTTTAAGGTCATATCAAGTAACACTAACAAGGTGAATGTAGTTTAAGGTCATACCAGGACTAAACTGGTTTAATACACAAATTCTTTGTGGCACTTTCTTCATTTTCCGCTTAGATCTTTGCATGTTCTGACTATCAGTGCTTTGTAATTCTTTACTACTTTCTGGTTTAGAATTCTTTTAAATATTATTTGTCAAGGAAAGTTCCATTGAAAACAAATGCTCTATATTATGGTTTTCAAAGGATGTATCTCCTTTGGCTATGCATACTGAACGCAAATTTCCGTCAGTTTATCTATTGTGCCAAGTTTCCAGAATGGTCTGGCTTTTGCAAGATTTTTAATTAACACTATGTCATTAATATTCACTTTATTATCAAAATCTATATCATGAATATCTTTGCAACTTTCTCTTGGGCTTAAGAGGTATTCCTCATGCCACAAGTCCATGAAGATGGCTAACAAATTCTCTCTTCCTGAGACCGGGAAGTGAGTTCAATATCAGAACTTCCGGAATCAATCTTTACGGAAATTTCCCCATTGACATTAGGGAGAACAAATACATTGGGTGTTAATGGCAACAGTTCATTATCAGGAACACTGCGATATGTTAGCTGTCTGGGGTTTATAAATCTTTGTTTATCCAAAATGAGAGTGGGAAATTGGAAATATTCAGTTTCGCCTCTTCCCAGAGTTCTAAAAAGGCAAGACTTTGCAGTTCTTATCAGCCTTTGCCGCACGCTTCCCATCCATAGGTAATATAAGTGAATGTTGATGTGGCTCATCGTATGGCCCATGAAGGTCTCCCTACTCCTTACTATCCAGATGGTGCTCTATTACATCTCCACCAAAAGCGCTGTGAAAGGATCTACCATTTTCACTATAGGTATGTCCAGGTACTGCATTTGTATTACAAAATTTAATGTTAGTACGAATGCTTTACTGTCCATGTCCTGCACAATCTCAATGTATATGTCTCTAATAGCGAGGCACATGAATATTAATAAGTCTACCTTTTTCTGCTTTCCCATTTCTTGTACCCATAAGTGAGCTATGTAATCGATACCCGCGTTCTCATATGGATTAATCAGATTTACACGATGCTTAGGCAAGTTGGTTAATTTGGGATATTTGAAGGCCAAGTTGTAAACATTTTTTGCCAACGGTGCATTTGCTTAACGCCACCTGTCTCACCTGTGGTATCCAGAAGCCCGATGTTCTAATTTTGGCTATGGTGGTACCTACTCCAAAATGTTTTCATTTCTGGTGATATTCTTTAACTAAGAGCTCGGTGTAAAGGTAGTGATTCGCCAATATTATGGGGTAAAGAACTTCATATCCATATCTATCAGAATTAACTATCCTGCCATCCACTCTCAGGTTAGCATCTTTATCCAAGAAAATAGTGAAGTTCTTTATCAGACGGGAAAATTTGCCCTTTGTTGGGTCTTTTAGGAATGATATTTCATCACTAAAATTTTCTTTATGCATAATCTTTATCAAATATAATTTTGTTTGATGCAGATGATCAACTTGATTTCTTTTGTTGCATTTATGAATTAATTTTAACACCAACGATGTTACTTTTATCAGTTTCTTCCAATTAGAAAATCTAGTAAATGGCACTACAGGTTTCTCTGGGACTTCCAAATTATTATAGAAAACTTTTGTGGACACACGCCGCTGGCCGCCGACGTCAGACCTCTCGTCATTGCTTGACGACGACGTGAAGCTTTGAGACGACTGCGACACAGACGACGAAACCATATATTTTGATTCGTTAGACAGACATTCTAGTCTGACTAGAAGCCAGTCTTCCTCTGATCTTTCGAAAGCTTCTGGAAATGGCACTGCCTGGGTTGGTGTAGGTTTCAAAGCGGACTTTACTTGCTGTTCAGGACACGCAGAGTATTTAGAAATTATCGTGTGATAACTATGTTGTCTACCGAAAGCTTTTGGTTTGACTGGCGTTATTTGGTGGCTATACAGAAAATCAATATAATTTCCGAAAGGAGTGAGTCCATTAGGCATTTTCCATGCCAAGCTGTTCATACACTGGACAACCTTGATATCGTCCATATCCACACTGACAATTCCTTGTATTCTTACTCGATTACTATCGCTGTTGTGATGAAAGTCCAGCTTTTAATTAAGCCAACGGCAGGCCTCTCGTCATTGCTTGACGACGACGTAAAGCCTTGAGATGACTACGACACAAACGATCAGGCTACACTTTTTGATTCGTCTGACTAGATGTCAATCTTCCTTATCTTCCGTAACCCACTGCAAACCAAGGGACCAAAATCTAAATAATTTCACAAATTTTGCAAGAGTTATTCCCCTTGATAATAAGTTAGCAGCACATATCGGCAGTTCATTGTAATATTCTATTTTGATTCAATTTGAGTTTTCATATTGCTTATATCTTTAACTCTGTTTACCGCTGTCTCTAAAGAACAATTAAATATTGCTCTGATCTTGGTGGTAGCCTGCTTTTCTGATTTGAAAACTGGTCTATGTGGGATCCAAATATATTTAAAAATATCTCTAAGGGAGACCTTGATTCATTCAATAATACCTTCGCATTCTTGCAAAATATATCATTATATTCAGCAGCTAGATTTTTCATTTATATGAAAAACATTGTTCTATAAAGCACCTTTAATGCTATTTGATAGTTTGATGGAAAACTTGGGAGAATTTTTTAAAATCTGTTGGAAAATCTTTTGCATTATATATGGCGCATCGAGGAATTCCTTCGTCAATAATTTTATCGCCACGTAGAAATTATCATCTACTAATTTAATGTAGGATATCAACTGCAGCTCATAGTCAGTGAGATAGTTTTTCAGTAGTGCTAACTTCGCTTTATTTGAGTCAATAGAACTCACGCAGTTATTGAACTGCGCTAAAAATAAAATTAAATTCGAATTTTGAAGTATTGACCTCACCAAAGATAGCACACTGCAACTTCGGAGCTGCGATCCTTGAATATCCAGTGGATATAGAACCGGTCTCACTGCTGTGAGAATTACTCGATCCTTGTGCCTTTTCTTCTATGTCAGCAAGTCGATTACAGACACCGCTCCGGAACCTAAATTCGTTTCTTTGGTTATCTATAAATCCACCATCCTTCAAATTCAGGTTTACGTTTATAAAAATCTCCTGAATTTTATCATCTAAAGCTCTAATTTCTCCTTGCAGATTATTGATAATGGCTTCTTCTTTGAAGAAAAATTTTCCTTTTAAATATTCATCTTTCTCTAATAATTCTGAAATTAGATTGATATCATCTTTTGGATTATTTTTGCAATCAGTAAGTGCTTGACATGTTTTATATCTTTATAGTGACCCATCTTGAAAGGACTATCATAAAATAATTTTTTAAAAAATTATTTTACACTTCGTATCAAAAAATTCCTCTGGGCGGAAAATGCAAATTTTTGTCAGTTTATTATCATTTTTTATTCTTTTAAAAAATATATTACATCACGTGTTTGAAAAATTTTCGGGGTGGTACAAGGCCAGTTTTAAATTTTTATGGAGAAGGCTACAATAATTTTTTGGACATCATGTGTCACAAGACCCACAGAACGATGTGGGCCAAAAAACATTAATTACACCTCGTGTTTAATAAATTTCGTAGAGAAGCAACACGAAATCTTTTCTTTCGTGCTTTCTTTTGCAGGTAAGTTTTTTTTTTTCCTTAACTGAAATGAAAATTCATAACAAATTCTTTCGCATATAAAAGGAAAGCAGCTTAAGAAATACCCTCTCTCAAAACCTTTCTATTCACTTTGTCTCGATCGAATTTTTAAAAGATTTTCTTTGCCTTCATGCATATTTGCTTCCATATATATAAATATACACACGTTTTGTTTTAGTAAAATATTAGATTTTTAACGACTTACACATCAAGTCGGGCAGATAACAAAGAGGCAAGTGAATAGTTTTAAAATATTTTATATACATATGCATCAAACACATGAAATGAGAGAGTTGCTAAAAACGTGCTTTTAGCGGGTATAGCCAAACATAGGGTCGACTCCATTACATTTCAGTTAGAAATGTGATTCAAACAAAGGTTGTTTGTCTTCGGGCCATCTGGAATCTTCAAACTCATGTCTTCTCTTGAGCGGCGGACTTTCACAATCGTTACCCGTTTGGGTGCCATTCACCGGAGTCAGTTAAAAGTCATCTCTCCCCTCGGAGATCTTGGGCTGCATTCATCTTAGGGTTCATAATTACCTGCCAAATCTTATTTGGCGCGAAAACTGGGTTACACCATTAAAAGTAGATAATAGAATCTTCCAGTAGCAGCAGGAACAAGGTGAGATACTTAATCTTTTTATAAAATGACAAAAAGGGGAAAGGTAGTAAAAAACAAAAGTGCAACAACCTTTGGGAAAAAATGAAAAAGTCTATTTTTACTTGCCCTCGAGAGCCTATGGAATACAGTAATTGTTAAAAAAGAGTCCCTTTTTTTAGCTTCACCTAGTTCGTGCTTGGGAAAATTTCTTAGAAATTCTTTCGTTTTTGACTGTTCAACCACAGGAGAATTTTCACTTGAACTTTTGGTCACTGCGCGGCTGGCTGGTAACTACTGCCTTCTATGATGTCCTTTCCTTGATGTCAAATGCCTTCTTTGATATCGACGACCTGCCTTCTTGCCTTGGTGGCAAAGGTCTTCTCGCATCTACTGACCTGAGTTTTGTTTTAAAAATTAAGCGCATCTCTGCCCCACTATTCGGGATGTTACTAGAGCTTGAAACCACGCCTCTTATTTCCCAATATATACAAAAAAAATAACTATCCACAAACTGAAAATGGCTCCTTCAAACATTTTGGCAGGTTTTAACCGCTGAGGCGAAAAAAGATGTACAGTTATTGCAGTTTTTAATACAAACTATCTAGCCTTCACAGAAATACACTTTACCTCAAACGAACGTGTATTAAAAAAAAGAACCTAGATGGTTATACATTTATACAATGTTAACATTTTTAAAATAATAAAAATAAAATGTTTATACTGTGACTTAAGATAACTTAATCGGAAAAATAGTGGAGTTGTTTCCCTTAGTATCTTTCATTTTTCTGAATTCTTAGTTGCTTTTCTCCTGGATTGATTGTCACCCAGGTTTACAGAGCATCTACACTATAACTGTGACATGAAGAGATGGATTCATGCATTTCCCAACGAAATTAGTGTGAGAGTGAACGCAACAGACTAGAATTAAAATATTAAATAACAAAATATCTGCGTATTTTGAAGAAATGATTTTCATTTTCATGACCGTTTACTAAATAACAACTCCTTTCCGCTAATTTATTCAGAATTATTTTATCTGACACGTTATATATGAAAGATGTACTTATATTACTTTCATATATAACGTGTAATTATTTCTGATAAAATAATTAAATAAAAATGTAGTTTTATTTTTAAAGGATTTACGAAACTGGTCAAAGAATTTCTCCATTTCAATGTGGATGTAAGGGAAGTAACCGAAGTATAACATTATAACTCTTTTTTTCGTGAGAGAGTTACATTTAGTTTTGACATGTGCTCCTGTTTATTTCGTAATGATGATTTTTTTCCGCTTTCAATTTCCCTAAAATATTATTAATATATTATTTCATCATTAAGATTTTGTTATTTGCAAACTAAAATTATTTAAAATGATAGTGACATCAATACCTAGGACTGTATTAAGTGAGTATTTTTATTTCTGTTTCTCTTATGACAGTTATCATTTTTATTTTTATTCGTTTTTTTTTTATTTGAGTTTGACTTTTTCTGCTACTGTCAAACGTAAGTTTATTTCTCTTTTGAGAAGAGTTACTGGAAAATTAAAATATAAAAAATATTAAGTCTCTAAGTCCAATGTCTTCTACGTAAGTCATTACAGTGTTTAGTCTCTCATCCATTTTTTTTTTAGTCCCTAAAGCAATTCGGTTCAATCTGAGTACTTTCTTAAAAAAAATAAAATAGGTACAATAATTGTCTGTCGCCTTCTGTCGTATTTTTTTGTTAGTCTTTTTACTTTTCTTCCATTATGCATTTTGTTTTTCTTCGCCTTGACATTGTATACGTTACGTTACGTATCTCTTGATTGAACTATGTTTGTAAAAAAAAAAATCTCGTAGAGGTTATATAAAAGGTCATTTGCCCATTTAGAGAGTGAGATAACTGGAAAAATTTTGGCATAGTTTATTTTAACGTTTCAGACGATGTTTTTATACAAAACACCGATTTATTTCCCTTCACATGTATATTTATTAAACAAGAAGACCCTTAACCTACCTTATTTGGAAAAATATTGGCGAAAAAGTGTTGAAAGTGCAATGTAATTTATTTTTTTTAATTTAGGTAATCATAATAAAAAGTTAATTCAAAATTTGTAACCAGAAAGCGTCAGAATTTGCAAAAATAAAATGAATCATCTCTTGATATTCTAAAATGTCTTTTTATCAATAAATCGCAACTTGGCTTTTCAAAGTTATCTTGCCTTGTTAAAAGAAAACTGAAATATTTTAAAAATGGTGGATCATGAAGATATTTTGCCATTGCATCAAATGAGAGGCGAAAATTAAACTGACTGACGCTCATCCTTTCAACAACCACATAGCATTCAATATTCCAATGAAATAGATAACTCCAGATGGCAGTGTAGGAGTTGCACAGGATACAATTCATTTTTTTTAACAAGGTCACATTTGAGTCACTTTCTTTATTTTTAAAATGCCATGGCCCTTCAGGATGATGGACCGTTAATGTTTGGCTGAATATTTCACAACTGATAATATCCTCTTTAGCTAACTTTCATATTGGTGGTGACTTCAATATTCACCACAAAGAATATTTAGTCCACTTGAACAAAACTAATGAAGAAGGCTGAAGAGACTTCTCTGTTGCCTTTGATCTAATGCAGATCATTGAAGAACCCATCTGCATTCCAGTTGTGACAGGACATCAGGTGAATCTCCTTGTCTTCTTTCACACATCCTGCCCTGAAAAATGCCTCGCAGAAGTCTTACCCCTGCTGGGCACTTAAGATCACTCCCTAGTATGTGTTAAAGTTGATGCTAAACCAAACGCATCACCTGATAGACTATTCCATAGAATGATCACAGCAGACTAGGACAGGTTCCCATCTTATATGGCAGAAACTTCTTCTCTCAGCCTTCTTCAAAGACTCTGCTCTCAAAATTGCTGCCTTTGTATCAGAATGGAGCTTCATTGGAATGGAGAGTTTTAAACCTGGAAAAAATTCCACCAGAAGCCAAACAGCCAACCCTGGTTCACTCCGAATGTTCTGCAGACATAGCTCATTGTAACCACTTTACTTATCGCAAGAAGTGATGTAGTAGGAGACTTGCTGCATTCAGAACTACCTGCAACCATTACAAGAGAGTTCTAGAAAATGCAAAGTGTAGCTATGCTCGAGCAGTCCAAGCCAAGGTTAAATGCATACAAATTGGATCCCAGAAATTCTGGAAGATCTCTAACCAAATTCTGGAAGATCTCTAACCAAATTCTGAATAGAGACAAAGACTCAGTGCCTATAAATGGCCCCAACATCATCTCATCTTTGTTGGACAAGGGGGAAGCTCTTCATCTTGATCTTTGCATCAAACTGAACATTAGATAACAAAGGTCATCCCCTTCCCAACTTTCCACATTTTACTGAGCACAATCTCAGTAACATTTTCATTACAGCCCCAGAAGTCTCTAGGCTTATCAAAATTCTTGACTCTAAGAAAGCCACCAGTTCAGACAAAATCTTTGTGGTTGGCCTTAAGAATATTTTGAAGCTATAATCAACTAGGTTGTCGGTTACCTTCAATAAGTACAATCTCCTGAGTGATGAGTAGTATGGATTTTGATCTGCCCAGTCCACTGCTGATATCCTAACTGCAATTACTCAAAGATTTAGTGAGGTACTTGACAACAAATACATCTCTGCTTTTGACAAGATGTGGCATAAGTGGTTTACTGCTCAAGCTCTTTAGCTCTCTATCTATGGAGTCACTGGAAGAGTCTTTGCAGTTATAAAGTCCTTCCTAATGAGTAGATACCTGAAGGTAATTGTCAATAGCCAGTTCTCTGAATCCCAGGCAATCAATGCAGACATCCCCCAAGGTTTGCTTCTTGGTCCAACCCCCTTTCCTTCTATATAAATGATCTTCCTAAAAGTATATTCCAATCATTTGTGAATATCTATGCTGATGATACAACGGTATATGTGTGCACCTCCTTATCCCTTGATGACCAGAATTTGGCAGCTGATCTCTCCTCTGACCTAACTCTAGCAGCTCAGTGGGGAAAAAACTTTTCTGTTCTTTAAATTTCATAAACCAGCCTTGACTAGCTTTAAACAATACCTCTTTCTCATCTGGGTATTTTTTGTTCAGGTCCTCAAACAAAGACAACACTTTCGCTTGAATGATTTCTTGGCTAATAGCATCACGCTAATGATTCAACTTATCAATCCAAAGAGAAAGACGTTATTCCATCTCTTCAAAGATTTTTTTCCTCTTTTCTTAGATGTTTTCATATTTCGTTCTCTAGAATTTATGATGATTATATTAACATTTGCTGTAAATGTATGTATTTTAAGATGATTTTATATACTTTTATACTTATTTATTGTGCAGTAACATGATTTTATGTGCTTTTCTAGTGATATTCAGTCAGTTATGTTCCATGTGTGATACATGCTTAAGCGATCATGTATCTTTTGATACATGACTGGCAAGGCAGATTATTTTTCCTGCAGTAGGTTGCCATTTCTATCTGCGGTAGACCAGTTGCCATCCAAGGCTATAGAAACTGGTTTGTCCTATTTACCCATAGCTGGGGGGAGAAGAGGATTCCAAGGATATTAGCGTGTAAGTGAATGTTATGAATTTGACTGGAATTCCAACTCGGCTCTCCGATTCCTCAATCCGAGCTGCTATACGACTTCAATATTTGTGGTGGACAGATGTAAAGTCGAATAAAATGACTTGATTTTTATTTTTCCATATATTTTTTTTTTGACAAATCGAGAACGACTTAACTTGAAATGATGTAACCTGAGGTATACCTGTATTTATAAATACAAATGATTTATTTAGAAGGTGTAACCATATTTTCTCTATTGTTATATTATTATTGTTTGGAATTGAGATGTTCAAATTTTTAATATAAAATAACTGGACGACTGAATTTCCTACACCAAGACTTTATAGGGTAGATAGTACAATTGTTAAACATTTTCATCCCCCCCAGTTTTTGGATTCAGACTAATCCTTCTTCTGAGACTGATTGCTATCCAGAGCTAGAGATCACAGACTACTCCCCTTTAACCTATAGCTATCAGGGAGAAAAGATAGATTCATGCCTTTCTTTGTATGAAAGCAAACACAGCAGACTATACTAGAATTTGAAGTAGTCTCACTGATTCCTTTTTCTGTGCCAATAACTATTTGCACTACTTTTGTGATGTCAATGAACACTCGTTGCCAATTTTGTGATGTCAATGAACACTCGTTGCCAATTTTGTGATGTCAATGAACACTCGTTGCCAATTTTGTGATGTCAATGAACACTCGTTGCCAATTTTGTGATGTCAATGAATACTCGTCACTTTTGTAATGCTCGTTGTAGTAGAGACTTTGTACTCTCAGATACAACTATAATACACCATTGAACAATGCTGCTGCCAGACGTCTTCTAATAGCACTTGTACTAATAGTACTTGCTCAAAGTAAGTAATCCCTATAATAGAGAAATAGTATAGTGAATAGAGTAGAGAATAGCAGTCTGTAAAGTAATATAGGATAGACTAGAAATGGTGGTCCATATAGTGATAGAGGATAGAGAAGAAATAGCAGTCAATCTAGATGTCACACGACTTCCTATATATGTGTTTCCCCTATGGTCATGTGATCCACTTAATTCAATAATGGGATCACCTGTGTTTGCTCACTGGCGATCTATATTCAAACTCAAGTGTCAGCAGTGACATTTTATTCCTATATAACAGCTACCCACACATCAATGTCATAAGAAACTCAGATCCAAATATTCCTGTCTGCTAGGGCAGATAGCCAACCTCTTGCAGACATTTGTTCAACACCCACAGAGCTCACCTATGTTTTATGTTGCAACTATACTGAGAGGGCCTGAGTTACAGTTTCTGGGAGAGAACTCATCATCTGGTTTAATCAACAGTTTGACCAAGGCTAGTATGATCAAACCCTGATACTGCCCATTAGCACAACCATCTACTAAATTTCACTCACAAGTATAGTATGGTTTTCAAGCACTTTCCAAAGGTGTCGCAAACTGGGATCACCTTCCTATGCCAATATTACCAAGAAGTCAGCTTCCTGACAAATCAAACCTGGTGAGATTCAAACTTCATGACACTTCATATTGAAAAAGATGTAGACGTCTTTTCTACTCCAATAGCTTCATGTCTCGCACATCTCGCCTATGGAACTCCCTTCCCTATTACTGTTTCCCTGACAAATACAATCTCCAACGGTTTAAGTGTAGCATCAATCGTCATCTCCAATTGCCTTGATCTATCCACTTCCCTTCTCCACTTCCTGACATCTTTCATTCCTATCTGCTCTCGCTCTATATCTTCCGTAAACCCCTGCCTTGATCGACCCTCTGTCCTTCTCTTTCTCCACATCCTTTCCTTTACCACTCCTATCTGCTCTTCCTCCAACCCTTCTGTAACCCCATGCGTGATAGTGGCCGCCGGCCTTGCTTGGGGTGATACGCTTAAAAAAAAAAAAAAATTAGAGTTTTAATATTTCTCTCTGTGGTTCACGAAATTTGCATCAATGAAGGTAAGATAAATCATCTGAAACTGTAAAAACTGAAACTCAACTCGACCACTGTCCTGGGTATGATGATAAACTACATCCAGCTGCAAGGCCTTTCATTAAGAGATTGGAGGTTTTGAGAAGCGTGGAATGACCTCTTATTTACTGTTGTTCTTACGTCCACCTTGACCCAGGGTGGTAGCACCTGTTAGGGTCCCAACTATGGGCAAATAGTGAAACTCCAAACAGAAATTAAAACACTAGGAAAGTTTAAAATACATTTTTATAGTAAAAATGACAATTAATACAACACTAAAGTACAAAAATACCAGTAATACATTTTTACAAAAAAAAATACCAGCTAGACATCATCTACAAACTATGTATCTTAAAAAAAAAAAAAAACATACATTTGCCCTGAAAGTGTAAAATTATTTATTAGGTTGATATGATGTCGAACAAAAACAACTCAACCAGTTTGATGGCAGTTACTTTTTTTGTTATTGATTTTCAAAGTAAATTCCACAAGTAAATTTATTTAAACATTTATCCTAATAGAAAACCAACTGCTTGAAAGTCGGAAGTATGCACTAAAAATTTCAAATTGTTAAACATAATGGCATATACAGATAAAGAAGAGGCTTGAAATGGCAGAAATGTAATTCTGCATGCAAATGCAAAGAATACCATGAAGGGAACATGTGAACAAGAAGAAAACTCTAAAGAAAATGTGAATTTGAAGAATGCTGCTGCTTTAAATCTGAAAGAAGCAGAAAACTGTAATAATTTGATTATGGACAGGAAGCTTTGTTAAA
This sequence comes from Acanthosepion esculentum, assembly GCA_964036315.1. Classification (NCBI taxonomy): domain Eukaryota; kingdom Metazoa; phylum Mollusca; class Cephalopoda; order Sepiida; family Sepiidae; genus Acanthosepion; species Acanthosepion esculentum. The sequence goes on from OZ038478.1 coordinate 92,867,911, forward strand.
TTGTTATCATTGCACTTTATCGGTGTTCCTATCATTCAACAGAATCCATTTTGAAATGTTTTCTGGTATCTTTACTTGACGTTACTGTTTTTGATTTACAGCACATTCTTGTCAGTTTTTAAAAAACTTCTAGGATGAAATATTCTTTTTAATTCAAGTTAAAGAAAGCCAGTATAAATATTTAAAAACACATCAGTCTGACATTGAATAAATACAGAAATATATTTTATTACTGAAAGCTTTTCTGGTTCCTTCTAATGTCTACTTTGACTCTATACTTCTATCATTTCTGCCTGAACTCTGACATTTTAGTTACTAAATTATTGTTTCTCCTTAATAGGAGTAGATACACTCACCTACTGCCCAGTTCACACTCCTCCCATGTCTTTTAAACAGGAGTGGAGGTTTATCATTTGTTTCCTGTTTACAACTGGGTTTCTGACTCCTTTTAAAGTCCACTTCAACTCTATACTTCTAACTATAAAAGTTTTATTTGCTAATTATATACTATTTTTGCCTCAATGGTAGTAGATAGGTTCACCTATCACCTGGTTCACAATACTCCTAGGTTTTTTGAATAGGAGTAGAGGTTTATCTCTTGTTTCCTGTTTAGAACTGGATTTGCAGTTTATTCTAAAGTCTTTTCACTCTCTTTCACTCCCATTAGCCTCTTGCATTTTAGTGGTGTTATTGCCTTTCTTGGGGTGAATTGATTAAAACAATAATGGAGGCTTTTGAATTAATAAATTACTGAAAGACAAATCCGCTTAAATATCTTCTCTGAATGCCACTGAAATGTTGAGAATGGAATGCTAAAACTAATATTGCTGGATTTTAGGTGAAATATAAACTTCTAATGCCTTTAAGATAAATATTTAATTTTGTATCCCTGTAAAAATACAATACAACCCTCACCCAGCTGGTCAATGATTACCACATGTTGCATCTCGATTAGTCTTCATGTGGGTGAGCAGCAAAAACTGTGAAAAGCCCGCTGCATGTTCACAAGGAAATGAAAGATGAAAACTTACACCACCTAATGATAACATGAACCATGTTCCCAATATTATAAAACCAGTGTTTTTATTCAGGGCTTTGCTTCCTCAGTCTGGGTGGGTAGGTCGGTGGCACTTGGAACCACTTCTGCTATAGTGATCTCCATCTGAACATCTATGAATAGATGGCATCAGGAACTATGAAAGGACAGTTTGCAACCATAACCACACCCCAAACAAATAATATGGACCAGCAGTGTAATGGATAAGAGCTTGAAATGAGAACTCCGAGAACAAAGTTCAAATTCCAGTCGAGATCATTACTTTCACTTATATGCAAATAACCTTGCAACAGGTATGAATCCATCTCTTCTCCACCAGCTATGGTTAGAATTGCAGCTTACTGCAGGAAAATCTGCCTAGTCAATCATGAATTGAAAGAGACATAAATGCCCAAGTGCTGGGGTATTGCGTATAGCACTTGACTGACTGAACCAGAAATAATCAATGTTTGTTTTCCTTTACCTACTTTTTCTCTTGTTCCTCTTCACTCAAGTAGGTGCCACCCAGAAAACCCCATCTGCAGGCTATAAAACAAAAACCCTTTTTATCTAGATAAGATCACACTTATCTCTCCAGCATGGGTGTTCCAACCATAGTGTCACACCTCAACATATCTGTGTTTCCTAATTTATAACTTTGAACACTGCATCTATTGTGAGGATATGAATACATTTAGTGGCTTAAATTATGTACTGGCCTTCTTGATCTCAGAATGCGACCATGTTCCAGATTTGGATTATTGAAAATCTCTGTAATAATCTGTAATAATCTGCTTGAAATATTTTCATAATCACAATTTTAATTTAGAAGTGATTTTTCATTTTTCTTTATTTGATCCTTACACTAATTTGAATTTAAAAAAACAAAAATGTTTTTTCTAACTTTCAGGACAAGGTAGAATTATCCTTAAAAAAAACTTTTCCACTGCGGATATGTACTTCAGCGGCAGCAAAAATTCAACACAAACATTTGATCCCAAAATACTTGATATTATCGTGTGTCCCTTATCTAAAACACCGTTAAAGTAAGTGATATCGTCATAAATTTTCAGTGATTTTATTCCATTTAATATTTTGTTATGAACAGGAAAAAATGATATCAATATTAGAAAATTGTAATCTTTTGATATACAGAAGTGCATGTTCTATAAAACTTGATATAAGATAATGAACAAATAGGAAATGTTTATTAATCTAACATGTTTCACTTTTATTAAAGAGAGATGTAAAAAAAGAAAGAAATTCTGGTATTTTTATTTTGTTTGTTTGATTCCCATTGGTTAATCAGGTTTCACATCTGTTCGGATTGTTAAACAAATGTTAGTATCATTTGTGGTGTTCCAAATTCAAGGAGAGATTGCATGTCCCTTTGAAACTTCAAGAAATTAAGGTATCCAAGTCTAACTGAAAAAATATTACTTTATATATGTAAGTGTTTAATGATAATGTATATCTGTTAAGTGTGTGTATGTCCAGTAGACATTATGTTTGTTTGTGAAATCGCTTGTTGATTTGGGAACATTTTGATGTACGCACCATTTTATGCAAACAGTATTTACTGTCCCCCCCCCCCACGAGGGATAGATGTGGCACAAGGCTGGGTTTAAAGTGGGGTATTCCCGAGCCCATAGGCTCGGCCAAAAAATGCCTGTAGATCCCGTATAAACGTGATCGGGTTGGTCAACTTACCCGAATGAGTCTCTGCCCGAAGGCAGAGAGTTTGACCAGTACAGCTGGGAGAGATCCCATTTTATGCAAACATATGAACCAATAAAGGTTGGTGATGTAATATAATGTTTTTGACACATGTTTATAGTTGGTAAAATATTTATAAGTAATTCCTCAAAGTACTTTCAGTGTAAAGAATTATGTTCTTGTTTTAATTAGGCCGTTATATTTTATATACTATATAAATACTTAATCTATTCAGTACAATACATTTTTTTTTTTATTTTTACTCATTTCACCCTGAGCAAGGTGACAATGCCACTAGTGTGTTATGGGGAATGAAAGTAACAGAGAAGACTGAGAATGAGGAGGATTGAGGAAAGGACAAAAAGGAACAGGGTTTAAGAAGACAGAAGATGGTAATTGATGCTGCACTTAAATTTTTGAAGATTGTAGTTAACAGGGAAGCAAGAAATCGAAAGGATGTTCACAGGTGGGAAGTGCGAGAAAAGAAACTGTTGGAGTAGAAGTGGCAGTTACATTTAGCTAGTTCAACAGTAAAATGGTGAGACCTAGTTGCCAATCTAGTTGCACGATTAAATTCATGTAGACGGAGTACCAGGGGAAAAAAGCTCATCAGAGCAGATGCTATGAAAATATTTAAGGAAAAGACAGAGGGAAGCCATGTCATGTTGGTGAGAAAGTTGAGATGCCGGGTCAGGATTGATTACATTGCAGATTCTTCTTTGTATTTTGTCAAGGATCTCCAGATGTACAGCAGGAGCACCAGACCAGATATGGAAACAATATTCAATACATGGATGAATGATAGATTTATAACTGTGCAGGATGGATTCAGCAGAGAAAAATTTTCTTACACAACACAGTAAACCAACTTTCTTTATATCATATATAATATTACATTAAAATATATATTATATTTATATATTATACTAGCTGACATACCCAGTAATTTCTGGGAAAGCAGATGTTATTTCTAGTTTCCATTCTCATATTCTTTCTTCGGTTATTTGAAAGTAACAATTCAAAGTAAGTATCTCTGAAAAGTGTTTTTGTGCATTCACCAAAAGGATTTTTGAAGGAAATACCAATAAGTTATGAATACCAAAATTGTGAAGCAACTTACACAATAACTGCAAATCGGTTATCCAAAAGTAACAATTCACACAGAAAATAGATCTTAGGAGGGCTAGTGTTAAAATAAATTTACAATAGATATACAAATAGACTGATATATAGTTTCACAATAGACCTGCAAATAGATTTATATATAAATTTACAAATAAAATAACATATAAATTAACAAAATATTTATAACACTAACAAATAGTACAGTTAAATGATAAACACCTGATGATTGGGTGTTTGCAGAGCCTCTTGATAAACAACATTTTAAGGTCTTTCTGTGCGGAGTACATATAAACAAATGATTGGGATTGCCAACTCTTGAACATCCCACATAAAGTTAACTATAGGAGAAAACTGGTCCTGCAAGGTTAAAGCCTACCACATTCAAGGACTGCCCCTGGGCTTTGTTAATGATGATTGCAAAACTCAGATTCACTGAGAATTGCAGCCGCTTGAACTGAAAAGGCATATCCAAGGAAATATATGGAATTTTATGAATAAATACAGCCTCACTGCTTGTCAGAATTGTCACCTCCAAGACTGTTGCCATCATCTTCTTAATTGTAAGTTGTGTGCAATTACAAAGCTTTGGTGGATCCAAGTTTCTTAGGATCACTGGTGTGCTAATCTTGAGGTGCAAATTGTAAGGTTAGAGGCCTGCTGGTATTAGGCTATTCAAAAATTTTTATTGTCTAATTAAACTGCTGTAATTAAAAGTAAAACATAATGGGGAAGGGTATGTGGCTCATGCCAATTAAAGACAGTTGGATTTTTTAAGAAGGCATCCAGTTGAGAGGTGGGGGTCAGTGTAATATTGACATAAGCATGACAGTGGTTGTGAGGACTGGGCAGTTTTTCCCTTGGCCCATATGCATATTCATGTGTATGGGCACCCCACATAAAAAAAACAACCGTGTGTCATGTTCTTTAGTGAGAGGTTAGATAAATACGTTTTGACCATTATCAAAATGTATCTATTCTCTTCTCCTTTGAGATGGGAGAAGGTGCTCAGTGGCAGTACCTTTCTCATTGTACTAAGAGAGGTGGGGTTTGTTGCAATATTTTTGACCTTGGCCTATGCGTATGTGTATGGGCCTTATATAAAAGACCTTGTGTGACATCCTGCCTTAGTGGGAACTCTGGTAAATCACTCATGGCTGATGCTAACCTCAAGGAATGTGACTCATTGCATCTTCTCGTACTAATGTTCTCAGCTGAAATGAAGTGGAAAGACTATATTGAATCCATTACTAGGTCAGCTGATAAGACAGTCGGTTCACTGTGAGTCGTGCAAGACATTTTTTCTCTCCCGAACCTATCTTGCACATCTATAATTCTACCATTCATCCAGGCTTAGAATATTGCTGCCACATATGATTTGTGCCCCTGCTATTTACCTTGAGCTCCTTGACAAAATCTAAAGAAGGATCAGCAATATTATTAAATCTGGCAGCTCAGCTCCAGTCACTATTCCACCGGTAATTGTTTGGATGAGCTCTTCACTATGGTACCTAGACTTTTTATATTTAAGCACAGTACTAGATTGGTGTTGAGATTTCATCAATTTACAGGTGAGGTGGCTAGATGTAGCCATAAGTTCTTTATGTTAACAGTTTCTTTTCTTGCACTTCTCGCTTGTGGAACTTCCATCCAGCTCTATGCTTTCCAACCAACTTTAAAATTATATATATATATATTTTAGAATTGGACATAGTCCGACAATTTATTTAAAGACATTTATATTATGTTTAACATTCTTTTTATAGATACAAGTATTTAAGCAAATGCTCTGTTTTATAATAAACAGTATTAAATAACATTTACCGGCCTGAATGTCCAAGAAATTTTTCATAGAAAATTTTCGCTCTCCGACAGGAATCGAACCTGTATATATATATATAAATCCAAAAATGATACATACTTTTTTATATACCAGAACAATATTAAGAAAATTAATGACAACATAAACATGTCTCACAAAATTTTTTTTCTTTCTTGTTATTTATTTTCCTCTCTATCTCGCTCTCTCTCTCTCTTATATATATATATATATATATATATATATATATACCGTTGCACGGATAGTAGTTTGTAACCCCAGGTTCCATGCTTTTGTGATCATCAGACTAACTCGTTTATTTTTTCATATGTGGATCTATTTATGCTTATTTGTGTTTGATTATTTGTGTGTGGTGGAGGGGGGAAATTTTCTTCTATGTTTATTTGGGATGACATTCTCATATACAGACACACGCATACATACAGGTGTATGCATTTTAGCTTGTACAAACACAGCCATATAAATAATCTGAGCTTAGGAGCAGTTACACATCCATGTGTTTGTGCATACATATACATGCAATTGTCATTCTATTTCGGTGTCAAGACTGTAGCTTTACATATGTAGCAATGTTTTCTTAACAAGGAACAGGTGGCGGTGGTCTTGATATTTTACAGATTGCCTATCCGCATCATCAGACATGGTCACATTTGCTCACATATATGTAGACGCATACCCACACTCATAGATCTGGGTCCATTACCACCACGTTGGTTAAGTTGGGTTCTGTTTGTATATATAAAAGGTGTATTTCAGTGGTAATAATTTTCTCGGACATCTTCTTTTTAAATGATATGGACAAGTTCTGTCTATCAATTTGTTTTAATTAAATCTTTCAAATTTCCAAATTAGTTGTTTTATGTTACTGGTAAATTTGCCAAAATTCATATTGACCTTTAATAAATATTATTTTTAGTAGATGACACCAAAATTTGATACATGACATAGTGCAAGGAAATACTCCAAAATTCTAGCGGTTATTGAATAAAAGAGAAGCAGTCAACACAAAATAAAGTATCTTTTTCCATAGGAGGACCATTTATTGAAGTAGGTCTAATATGAGAACCCCCCCCCCCAAAAAAAAAACCACACATGCTGAAAAATTTCAGTTTTACCATTTATATGATGTCACCTTCAGTAACTTGAAATTAGTTCCATCAACTGTGAGAACGCCAGAATTAAAAACCAGTTGCATAACTACACACACAACAATCATTGAAAATGAATGTAGCGACAGTTGAGTGTACTTTGGGAAGGGGGAATAATATAAAATAAATGTTAATATGAACTTTGGCAAATTTACTGATAACACAAAACTACTTATTTGGAAATTTGAAAGATTTAATAAAAAAAAAAATTGATAGAACTTTACGTGGTTGTAATTGCCAAAGACTTAATTTGTTAAATATCAAAGAAAAAAGAAAATCATTAGACTCTTAATTCACATTTAAAATTGGTCCAAGTTATTGCAACAGCCTGTATATGTGTGCGTATGAGATGATAGTAAATTACTGGATATGCTATTTAAATTATAATAATATTTACTGATAGTAATTTAAATGACATTTACTGAGAGTAAATTCATTATGTGTTTAGTACGTTCTGTGGATGTAAGGTGGAGACACACCAACAAAATTTAGCCTTACACAAATTTATAAAAGATGATGCCCATAAATACTGACATTGTATAGCTGTGGACATTGATAAAAAAGTCAATTTATGACTAACAGTTCTCAAAATATTATCCCTTTTCTTTTATGTGTCATGTCCCATCAGGATGTTCCTTGTTACTCTAAGCAACATTTAACTCCTTACCATGATTCTTTGTTTTTTTCCGTGACCATTCATTCACACAAACTCATTAGCTAGGTTATGAATTGTTTCCTTCTGGTCCTAATATGTCTTGTGAATATTATTATTACTAAACCATTTTCATCACGACTTTTGGTCTGCTCATAACATTAGGGAAAATTTTTCTCGGAAATAACTTCTCTAGATTAGTATTCTTTAGATTTTCCTTATGTTGCAACACTTGTCAGAATCAAAAAATATTGATTTGTTATTGATTTAGAAGGGTTGTCAAATAGTGCTATATTGATTCCTGATTTTGAATAGTTATTGGCCTTAGGCTAAGCCACTTTTCTATTATTTACAAATGTCAAGTTTGAAAATTGTGACATCTGCATATTTTTTTTTAAATTTTCTGAATTTTTAACATTTATTTTAAATTAAATTTTTTTTTTGTAAGATTTTCCAGAAGCACATGCACAAACATTTGAGGTTAATAATTATCTTAAATAAAGAATAAATGGATACATAATTTTTATTTATTTTAATTTTTGGTCTTCAATTAAAAATATATATACCCACTCATTCTTTATTTAAAAGAAATCTTTTTGTAACCCACACCTCAAACATCTGTCTTTGCATGCAAAATAATTAAGGAACAATAGCATTTCAAAGTCAAGGAACATTTGAGACTTTATTAAATCAATACCAAATCAATATTTTTCAATTCTGACAAGTGTCACAGATTAATGAAGATCTAAAGAATGCTATACTACAAATATTATTTCCTAGAAAAAAATGTTTCCCTATTTTTTATTTTTTGAGTAGACCATTCTATTTAAGTAGTGCCCTATTGATGTCTCTGTAATTTGATTTTAACATGGTTAAAGAACTGGATTACTTTTTCCAACTCATTTACTGATAAGACATCAAACTCTTATTCAATGTTTAAGACTGGTTTTATTAAATGCAAAAGCACCATAATATATATATATATATATATATATATATATATATATATATATATATTAGAGGAGAGTAATATGCACCATTGAGCAATGAGTAACTGAACAGAAAATAGTGGGTGATATAAGATTTTGATCATTAAAAAGGTATTTCAACATATGCTACTGGAAAAAATATTCAAAGGAGGTATGCGAAGAACCTGTATTAAAAAAAAAAAAAAAAAGAGGAGGTGAATTGTGAATAACTGGGTCACATTTCTAGATAAGATATAAATATTGCAAACAAGAAATATTTTGATATTTTCTATAGTTTTGAGAAGGGTCATTAACATTCAAATTGTTCTTCAGATGAAATAACTTTTTCTTTTCCAACATAACTCCAATAAGGGAAGACAAAAAAGATATTCACTGAATTTTTATTAATTGCTTGTTGTGTATTTTCTTATTAATTTTATAATTAGGAACAGAAATCATTTAATTTTTTGTCAACAGATGCCACACTAACCGTAATCATAAAACTAAATTATATATATATAGTTTGCAATGGTTAATACAGAAGTAGCAACAGCATCTGTTGCATAATTCAAGCATTATTTGTTACCTTCCTTGCGTATTTTGTTACTATATCATAAAGTCAATTTATGAACTAGTTTTACCAAACAATTTTGGTATGCTATTAAATATTTACTATACAGGTGGGCGGTGGGAAATTTTTCAATGTGAAAGTGGGTTATGACACAAAAAAGGCTGGGAATCCCTGTTTTAGAGCAATAATAGGTTGATTCAATTCCTAGATGAGATATAAATATCACTGCAAACAACAATGATTGCCTTAGAGTGATAGTTTATATTCTTATTTCAGAGGCCATTGTTATTGCGGTCAGTTATATATGGGCTCGCTGCTATTATGGCTCTACACTAAGTTAAATTTAGTAAATATCTCACTCTATTTAAGTTTGTTTCTCCAGGCACTTAATTTGCTTTGTTTTGTTTTACAATATAGAAACCTTTTCCAGGTTATTTAATGTGAAATTCTGTCAATTTGATTTGCATGAGAATCCAAAAAAGGTAGGCATGAGAATGAAAAAAATGTAGGCATAGGTCCCATTTGCATGAGAATGAAAAAAAATGTAGGCATAGGTCCCATTTGCATGAGAATGAAAAAAATGTAGGCATAGGTCCCATTTGCATGAGAATGAAAAAAAGGATGGAATAGGTCCCATTTGCATGAGAATGAAAAACATGTAGGCAGAGGTCCCATTTGCATGAGATTCAAAAAAAGGATGGAATAGGTCCCATTTGCATGAGAATGAAAAACATGTAGGCATAGGTCCCATTTGCATGAGATTCAAAAAAAGGATGGAATAGGTCCCATTTGCATGAGATTCAAAAAAAGGATGGAATAGGTCCCATTTGCATGAGAATGCAAAAAATTTAGGCATAGGTCCCATTTGCATGAGAATTAAAAAAAATGTAGGCATAGGCCCCATTTTTATGAGAATCCAAAAAAGATAGGAATAGGTCCCATTTGCGTGAGAATCCCAAAAAATGTAGGCATAGGTCCCATTTGCATGAGATTCAAAAAAAGGATGGAATAGGTCCCATTTGCATGAGAATGAAAAACATGTAGGCATAGGTCCCATTTGCATGAGATTCAAAAAAAGGATGGAATATGTCCCATTTGCATGAGATTCAAAAAAGGTAGGCATAGGTCCCATTTGCATGAGAATCCCATAAAATGTAGACATAGATCCCATTTGCATGAGAATGAAAAAAATGTAGGCATAGGTCCCATTTGCATGAGAATGAAAGAAAATGTAGGCATAGGTCCCATTTGCATGAGAATCCAGAAAAGCTAGTCATAGGTCCCATTTGCATAAGAATGACAAAAATTTAGGCATAGATCCCATTTGCATGAGAATTCAAAAATGGTAGACATTTGCCTGAGAATCAAAAAAAAATATTAGACATATGTATAGCTAGTAGATGTCCCTTTTCTTTTGCTAGGAGATGATATTACAGCCCTTCATGAGGATGCATTTGGCATATCACTGACCCCCAACTGACAGCTCAAGGCAATTGTTTTGGTGTGCTAGCAAGCTTGTCTTTCTGGACAATGCTGGTCAATCTAATCCTCTCTAGGTGTCATACTACCCTTGCCATCTACCAGATGAAGCTAAGCTGGAAACTACTGCAATATTGATAAGATATGGTTATATTGATTGGCAAGAGTTATGGAAATGCTAATCAAACAAAAAACTTTACAAAATTAAACCCATTCTAGGAGAATGGCATTGTGGTTGTTGGTTCTAATTTGCATGGGAATGATTTTCTAAAACATCCCTCTCTCCATATTTATAAACAAACCATACAGATGCATGCTGGGATTTTTTCCTGGCCAATAAGATAGTTCACTTCTTGGTTTCATCTATGATCTGTTCTTTCTTGTCTTGAGGTCAGAACACTGTGATCACTTATCTGTATCCCTTTTGTGTGCTAACACCATTCTTAGTTTGCAAACTTTTTGCCTCGTTACTGTTGCTTTTCTCTTGTATGTTTGCTTAGAATTATTTTTGCCCTGTTCTTGTTATTGTTTATTGCAAACTTAGTCAGTTCTGCCAATTTCATTTAACCATGGTCAATTACTTTACGATAGTCTCAGTCTTAGCTGTCAATAATATAAATGACAGATGAGTATAAAAGGGCATTTTTGATTATTTATGGCTAATTTGTTAAAAATAATACATTGACTATTGTCTGCATCAGAGGGCAATAATTCTAAGTAAAATGATGCATTAAAATAAGTAACCAAATAATAATTTTAAGTCCTGAATATTTGTGCATTTTAGATTTAGTTACAGATATAAAATGTTTTGTGATTTCTGGTAATTTCTTTTGTGTGTATGTGTAGGATTCATTGGCACCCTTTTTTATACTTATATCATTTTTTCATGTTTCTTTATACAGGTTTGATCCAGAGAAAAATGAATTGATATGCGAAAAACTTCAAGTGGCTTATTCCATTGTTGACGGAATACCAAATCTTATTCCTCAGGATGCACGCATAATTAACAATTCCGAAGACTAAAAAGTTAGGTTTTTGGTTTACATATTAGAAGAAAATGTTTCCTAACAAACTCTTCTGCAGTTTTTGCAGAAAGCATCGAAAGAGGACTGAACATCCTAACCCAAAGCAAAATGGCAAACTTTTGTCAGAAAAGAGGTGCCAAGAAAGATACAGATGGATAGAAAAAAAGGACTGGAATAGATAAATTTCAAACTTCTACACAGATTTAATAAAACAAAATTCATCAGTTAAACCATGAAAATTTTGTGTCTATTTATCATTTCATTTTCACTAATTAGTCTTTGTTAAGCTACTGTTTTCGTATTTTACAGCAGCATTTCTTTTACCCATAAAATAGTTTTCATGTCTTGGCGAACCTCTGCATAAAAAATTATTATATACCATTATTAATATCTATCTCTCTTATATTTCTCTTCTAGTTCATGTGGTAAGCATAATATATGGAAACTCATCCTGTACACGAGTGAGTCACTTAATGATACATTAATTTGACACTTACAGGTCCTGTTCACTAATCAGTGAAATCACACTATGTATAGTAAAATTATGAATATAAAATTAAACAAAAATTATTCAAAAGTGCATTAGCCCATCTATCATGGTTTCTCACAGAGCGCCTAGTGACCTCTTAAGGAAGCCTTGGGTTCTTGGGAACACTTGTCTGCAGGGTCTCTGGAAAGGTTTTAATACACACACAATCACAAAATTTGTTATGTTTACATATATGAGTGCTCAATATCAAAGACATAACAGATATAAATAGTATAGATATAGGAATCAACACGGCATTATGACTGTCAGCTTCACCCTTCAATGCAATCTTCAGGTATATACATACACACAAAGGATGCAATGGATAAATTGTTGTTTAAATTACACAAAAGTGAAAATAACACTGACATGTCATTTTAAAAGATATAATTAACAAAATTATACAAAAATATCTTGAAATACGAAAGAATAAATTTATTCAATAAAATGGCCATTTGCTTCAGCCAAGGTCTCCAGACGACTTCGGAAACTCCTGCAACTCTTCTGGACAGTCTCCTTGTTTAACTTGGTGAATGCTGCTATAATCCTTGCCTTCAGTTCAGTTTTGGTGTTACATGCAGTTTTGTTAGACTCATGCTTAACTGTGCCCCATGCAATAATCAAGGTGGGGGTGAAATCTGGGGAGTTAGGTGGTCAGATGTAAGGGGAGATGTGGTCGCAGAAATTGTCTGGCAGCCATCACTGGGTTCTCCTGCTTGTGTTGCATGGTGTCGATTCCTGTTGCCAGCCATAAGGTCTTCCAGCAGCCATTCTCTTGACCCTGGGCAGCAGTACTCACTCAAGTTACTTAATACAGGCCTCCGTGTTGAGTCTGAGACTCTCACTAACAAATTCAGGAGTTCTTTTCTTATCAGTTATTTTAGCTGCCGTACCTTCGTAATCACCATTAGACTCCTCCAACTCTTTCTGAATCCTCTGCACCGTCTTCAGATTGATGCCCAAACACTCTAAAATATTTGTATTGGCACTTCTGTCATGAATGGCAAGCAGTACAGCATGCCATTTCCAAATTTCTGGCATAGTGAATTGTGTCATGGTGCTCTTTTTCTCACTGACTGTGACCAACTAACCCTATTATACTGTGCAGTCAACAAAATCAAAAGCAAACAATGCACATGCATGAAATTAAAAATATAAAAACAATTTATCCATCACACCCTGTATATATGGGAGAATATGATATATAAATTTTATACAGGGTGTCAATCACTGTGTAACACAAATTTTTGTTCTTGGGTAGCAACTGTTATTCACTGTTTGCTTGTGCCTAGAAAGTATAAAAAATGGCTAATATTTCCTCCAAACTTTGCTTTTGTGACCAGGATAATGATATTTCTAAAATTGACCATTTCCTATTGGAGAAAACTGATTAGAAGTGAGTAGTTTTTCATGATTTGTGCTTATACTGTAAATTACTTTCACAAATATTCCTTGCAGGCTTCACATTTTAGCAGATGTTGCCACAGAGTACTTTTTCACTCTTGTCTTGATAAATTCACCATAGGCATAACAAAATGCATTTGCCAGATGCTTACAACCTCTTGATCCTATCTGGGACAAATGCATCTATCAATGACAACTTGTCTGCACTTGGACAGCTAGAAGTAAACTAAATTTTTCAGCTTACATTCACTGTATTTATACTATGTATATTGCCAGAACATTCTAGAAGTTCTTGAAACTTTTAAAAAGTTCTAGGAAATTCTCCTTCAGCAATTCAAGAATCCAATGAAAAATATATTAGCTTCAAAACATTGATATTCAAGTCATAAAAGCAAAGTTTGAAGGGAATAGTATTCATTTCCTTTTATTTCTAGACACAAGCACTTAGGAAATAACACTTATTGACCAAAGACAAAAACAAGTTAAAATTTTGTTATACAGTGTTCTACAATTTTTTAAATTAAAAATAACTCTGCAAGGTTTATTGGAAGAGATAAACAAATATAGTTTTTTTAAACATATCTGAACACTTCAACATTATCTCATTTTGAAAGTATGAAATTTTAGAGAAAATTGATAAATTATACTTAACATCAGAAAGAGACAGTTGACATTTCTAGGCCACATAATGAGGAAAGAGGGTTTGGCAAATTTAACACTGACAGGACATACTAAAGGCAAATGGAACAGAGGAAAACAATGCAAAAGCTTGACGGAAAAGGGTTTAGGAAAGGGAGAGTAAAAAGACAATTTACTGAGAACTACAAAGGACAGGAAATCTTGAGATGACATGGCACATAGAAGAAGGAAAAGTTTAAAATCACAAATCTTAGTTCTCAAGAAAACATTTTTAAGAATATAATTTAAAAAAATTTAAGATCAATAATTTTAGCAACACGATGGTTAAATATTGAACAAAACAATATTGAAAATAATCATTTTAATGGTAACTTTTTCAAGTCGTTAAATATTAATACTCTATTAACGAGAGTATTAATATTTAACGACTTGAAAAAGTTACCTCCCTTTAAAACTATATTAATCTTGTGCCTTTTATTTCACTAAATAGTTCCATTTCTTTAATAATGTAATTTTTTGTGTCTAATTTTCTTCAATATAACAGGGCGTGTAGCAACTAGTGCAACAAAAATGAGAAGATATATTAATTAGTATCTGAATAAAACAACTGTGTCTATTATTCAAAGAAACACATTCCTATCCATAATGGAAAAAACTTAGTTGATATTAAAACACAATCAAATAATTTCGGATTAGATTACACCATGCAACAAATTCATTACAAAAAAAACTGAAAATGTTAAAATTGGCGTTTTTTTTTTCTATAATATTTAAAGCAATATAAGATATCTGTTAATAAATTAATTTACTCTGAAGAAAAGATTAAATCTGTGAAACTTTTACTTGTTATCTATCTATCTATCTATCTATCTATCTATCTATCTATCTATCTATCTATCTATCTATCTATCTATCTATCTATATATATATATATATTTATTCTCTTATAATAAAAATATAATAATTATATATTGCTCTACTTTGAGCACTTTTTTAAAAAGTAAATGCTACAAACAGTGGTTTTTTACTCCATCTGTTCTTTCTCTCATTTGGATATATATATATATATATATATATATATATATACACATACACGCACATAGTTTGGAATGGGTGGTGATTTTATTTATTTATTATTTTTATCCTTGCATTTATGTAACAAGTGGTTGGTTAAGTTCCTAAATTTCCCTATGTGAGCTGGACATTTTTTACACACACACCCATATATATATATATATATATATATATATATATATATATAATGTGTGTGTGTGTGTGTGTGTGTGTGTATAAAAAAATGTTCAGGTTGCATAGGGAAAGTTAGGAACCTAATCAACCCCCGGTCCCATAAAAAAAAGCAATGTCCCATTTCAAAATGTATTTGTCCCAGCCAAACCGCACCACTAACATATTGAAAAATAATAGTTTCTCTGAGACCATAGCTCCAGATTGATTCTGTTATCTTCAAATGCTGAACCAGAATGTTTTCAGAGGTATTTGGCATTATTTTATTTCGTTTCCTATTTGTATACCTTGTGATTTTATTGATTATATTTTCTACTCAGAAGTGTGTTATATCAATTTTTAAAATGTCCCCTTTAAAGACTTGACTAATTTTTCTCTTGTTAATTTTGTCCCTATCCCCATAAAAAAAATAAAAGAATCTTCAAGCCCACTAGGAACCCACCCAACCCAGGTCCCCAAAAAGTGAGTAAAGGGGAGAAGAATAAAAGAAATAAAATGACCTTTTCAACTTTAACTAAGTTAACTAACTTACATGAAATTTACTGTTGATTGTCAGCAGATAAACTGTCACTGCACTTCAGTTTATTGCAAGTGAGGCAGGTTGTTCGCACCCATGTAGGATGAAAAATAAGACCAATCAAAGGGTGAAAGAATTCTTGACAAGCCAACAGACAGCTAACTAGTGATTGTGTCTCAATAAAATCACTGTGGAAAAGGCAACAGTAAACTATCCAACTCTCAATTCCAAAAAATATATGCATCTTTATATCTGAGTGAGCTGAATGCCCTCAGCCATGCTGAAGACACTTCATCTAAAAGAAGTTAAATTCTTATATGTAACCAGATGGGTAGATAGAGGTTAATAGTCATTTTAATTGTCTTCTATTTAGGAAAAAGAAACTTTGATATAAGGCCAACCTTTTCGACGTCATGAGAATACTTATCAGTGTAAGTCAATACTGCACTGTCCTTCATGCTGGTTACCAAGAGAATGCATCCCCCAGTGACACACCAGGGTGATGTCAAAAGATCTGCTTCTGGTAAGGAAACACATCACCTATCAACACCAACTAAAAAATTGACTCCAAAATCCAAACTTAAAATGTACTTCAAATGGAAAATAGGAAAAATCAATGTCAAGTCAGTATCAGATGATTTCAGAGTGCACTTCCTTATAGAAGAATGCAAGGAAACCAACCTTGGCGCTGTCTGCATGCAAGACGTGCATGGACATGGTTATGAAGTCACTGCACATTTGTGATACAATTTATTTTGCACTGGCCACAGGGAGAAAAGACAGAGTTGAATTGTAATACTCAAATCATCAGGTATTGTAATAGACAATATCGTACACCAGAAAGAAAGATTGCTGGCTGCTAACATTGTTGTTTATGTAAGATCTGAGTGATATAAGCTTTTATACCACAACCGAAAAAAGAGTTGTCTTGAAAAAAAAGAAAAGAAATTCTACACAGGATTAAAATTTGTATATTAGAAAAAAATCAGAAAACTGCATTACTGCAGATTTTAATTCTACCTCAAGCATTTTTAAGTGCCACTACTCCTTTGATCATAAGAAGACTTCTCTCTTTGAAATGAAAGCTTCAAACAGCAATGGAGAAGTCTTGCTAAACTTTTGTTACTCAAAAAGATACTCCTCCCTTAAAACTTGGTTTGATCATCCCATGAAACACTGCATCATATGGTATATCCCAGATAATGTCAAAAAAAAGGTTATTGACTTCAGTATCTCAGATTCTGGGATGGGCAGTTTGTGACAGATGTTAGAGTATACAACCCCTACTTTAAATCAAATCATAAATTATCCCATTTAGAAATATCTAAAATGTCAGCTGTATACAACTGCTTTCTAAGATCCATAGTTAAGAAAGGCTTTCAGTGAGTGAAGCCTGATGATTTTGAAAAAGACCATCATCCTTTGAAGATTGTGGACTGGTACTACAGAATCACAAGGAACTGTACCAAATAACAAAAATCTCCTCACTTGAGGACTACCAATAGCAGCAACAACTAAAATGTATAGCACATGTCATTCAAAGAGTAAATAATGACATAATCAAGATGCATTTCACACCACTAAAAGTTTAGCTGGATGTAGTCATAATTTCTGTGCTAACAGTTTCTTATCCTGCACTTATCTCATGTGGAGTCAATTTATCCAATAAAATTGCCATTGGCTTCAACCACAACCT